>VDFB02373365.1:295550464-295627964 GCA_007258455.2 Sequoia sempervirens
ATAACGCGCCCAAATTTGCTACGCCAATTTTGGAAATTTTGGGGCCGATCCAAGAACTCTAAGTGCCTCAAATCTAACTCGGAAGATTTTCAGGTGCAAATCTGGGAAACTAAAACTGCAATATCTTTCAACCCAGGAATAGAAAATAAAAAATGTAAATTGGAAATTTCATTATGACGAAAAGGGTATCCAAAAATGTAAAAACATCTAAAAACCGAGAAACTTGAAATTTAACTATTTTTGGGTGATGCAAGATTGCCCTTACACCACTAGATGCTCCTGCATCACTAATATTTTGTTTTGGTTATAAGATTAATTATGAATTACCTGAATTAATTGTGAAAATGGGAGGACTAGTATGTTAGTAATTTTTTAATTACAACTTAGGTGTTTTGAAGTATGTTTAAAAGTAGGTCATTTTAGCACCCTTCCATGATAATGAATAGTATAGATTTCTATAAAGTTTAGGTTGAAGGAATGTTATTCTCTAAATTATTAGCTTTATTATTTATGCTATGAGAAAGCTATTTGATTAATCAAAAGGAATTCTCTAGACTATGTTAATTCAAAGGTTGTGTGATGTGATCATTCCTTTGGCACTTGTTCTCAAATCATGATAAATATGAAAGATTTAATTTTTAGAAGGTATTTTGCATCCATAAATTTATGTGATGAACCAATTATTTTATGTCTGTTGACCTTAAATATTTATTTCTAATGTATCTCATTATAAGAATTCTTGATGGATCATAGTTATGGATAGATATATCCTTGATTATAAGTAACACTAGTTAAGTCATTTTGAGAAAATTGATAAGTTATAAATAAATAAAAAATGAATTGCATCTACTAGATTTGTACCTTAAGAATAGTAGCTTAACTTGCTTTACCATATATTAAATTTCCCATACACTCAATCTAATCTTATCCTATTTTAAAAATAGATTCTTTTTGTAATATTTATCTTTTATCAAAATATTCCTCATTAATATGAGAATTAGGTCTCATGAATGTTTCAAACTTAGGTAATAATTTAGTGAATTTATTTGTGTCTAAGTGGTATTTCTTTGGGACATGTTAATTGGTTTCTAAAGAAAAATTTAGTAGTTAAGTGAAAGATTTCAAAACAAGGTAGTAGGAATCTATAATAGATGGTTGTTGAAAAGTATAAAAATGTTCATCATTAAGGTAAATGAAACAATTAATGCAAGAGTAAAGAAGGAAAACAAATTTCAATTATAGTTTAATCAAATTATTTTCAAGATTGAAATTAGGAAAATTGATGAATCTATAGTTGTGTAATTCCACTAAGATTATCAAATTCCCTAAGTGTTTTCTAGTAGCATTATTTGAATCATTGTCAAATTAGATTTAATTACTACTTAGTTTAGTTGTTGATTTTCAAAACGTGAAATCTTTTAGTTATGAATTGAATTATGTGTGTCTCTTATGCTTGATTTCTTTCTCATATTATGTTTGATTGAAATTTGAATATATTTAGTAACCTAATATTTTAATTAGAAAAAGGTAATTTCGATTATGAATTAAACTCTTTAATCTCATTTACTTCTTGGTTGTAGCATGTTGAAAGTAAAGAGTTGGAGAGTAAATTAGATACGATGTTTTCAAATTTTAACCTTTGGATTTCTAGATGAAGTGTGAAACATTGTAATAGTTAGGATAAACTTAGAGATACAAGTAGAAAACATGAAAATATAATAGTGTTAATAAGGAAATAAAACATAGATTAGGATATGAATAAATTTTTTTATGTTTTTTCCTTACAAAATAGTAATGATGACTGAAATAAGTGCAATATAGGAAAAACAAAGAAATACTGTGGTGCAGGGGCACCAAATCAGTTCATCTAAATATGGTCAATTTTGGTCCTAGATTAGGTTTTAGAAGGTTTGAGTCATTTTTGTCATTAAATAAGGTCATATAGACCATCTCATATGTATGGAGTTTTGTTTTGGTCGGTTGAGTGCCCATTTAGTCATATAAATACAAAAATTGTAAATGTTGTTATGTTGGAAAAGTAGTAAAATTTCAAAAAAGGAAACTTTTGCAATGCCAATGGTCAAGTGGCTTCAAAAGGTCATTTAATTTAGTTTAGGTAGTTTTTTTTTGGAGGAAAAAAGTCTATAAAGGATTGGGGAACTCGATGTAATGAGGTTGTTGAAAGTTTGATTGACAAAACAATAACAAAACTCTTGAAATTCTGTATTTTTCTCAAAAAATTATGTTACTCTATTGTTACAAGCCTCTGTACTTGCTCATATAGTGTTTAATTGATCCAAGTTGTGTTGAAGTAGATAGAAGACTATTTTAACATTGTTTTAAATCTATTCTTTTGAGTTCTCATTGAGTTTAAAGTGTTTTGTTGGAAATTATTTAGGGAATGGTTCGTTAACCTTGTTTGAAGGTTTGTAATCACATAAAACGCATTAATGGCTCATTCCAATTTATGTAACTCCTATGTATTGGTGGAATGGGTCTAATAGTGTAGGGTTAGAGGCTGGAATTGTTTTTGAGAGTAGGGAAGGTCATCTAGGGTTTTGGGCATGATGCCCTAGTTGGCAAAATTATGAATTTTGAGTGAAAGTAAGTGGTTTGAGGGTGTTAGATGTTGTGAACCTTGGGGGAAGAAAATTTTGAATGTGGATTGAGTTTGTGAAAACACAATTGAAAGTGTTTGAGGTTTTGTTGTGGTGAAATTTGTTTGGGATTGTTGATTTTCAATAAACCCTTCCAAAAACTAGTCAAAGTGAGGGTTTCATGGTTTGGTATCTTGGATGGCCTATCTCCTAATAAAATTGGTTGATTTAGGGCTTATATAGCCTGGTTGAACTCTTTGAATTGAATTTTGAGGTTATGGAAGAGATTAGGTAAGGGATACTTTGTAAAAGTGGCCTAATTGGCCTTGTAGGACAACGTACCAGTCAAGATTTGAAGGGGTTGGTCCAAATCGACCTAAGTTGTTTTTGATGTATATTTTGAAGGGGGATAAAGGGTATCTATAAACCTAATTTTTTGTGGGTTTGAGGAGATATGCTCCGATTTCAGTGTTTGGATACCTACAAGGAAGACTAGATGAGTTGGTAGTGATATGTAAAAATAGGGTTGTAAGGTTTGAAAGATTATTTGAATTGGTTCAAATTGTGATTGAAAACAAGTTGCCTCCCTACTTTGCATCAATTGGTATTAGAGCTTAGGTACTAGGTATTTTTGGGGAGAAGGTTGAAGTTTGCATAAGGAAAAAGGTTGGAATTTGAAGGGTCAAGATGCCTCCTAAGAACAATGCAACTGTTAGAGAACTGTAAGAGTTGAAAGAAAGGAATGATAGGTTGATGGAGTCTCATAATGCTATTTTAGCAAGGCTTGCTACCCTGGAGTCAAATCAAAGAAGAGGTGCAGTGTTGGGTGATGTGAGTGAAATTGATGAAGATGAAGATAAAGAGTTTGAAGAGGCTGATGAAGAGCCATTGGACCTTGGGGAACAGAGGATGACCAAGCTTCTAAAAGTAGTCAAAGGTGATACACACAAGGTGGACATTGTTTTTCCCATGTATGGTGGAAATTTGAATGATGAAGAGCTTCTAGATTGGATTGAAACCTTGGATAATCACTTTGAGTGTGAAGATGTACTTGATCAGAAGAAGGTAAAGATAACAAAGACAAAACTCAAGGGACATGCATTATTATGGTGGGACTATGAACAAGCTAAGAGGAGAAAGAAGGGTAAAGCAAAGACAATTTCTTGGGATAGAATGGTTGTAAAACTCAAAGGTAAGTTTCTTCCTAAGAATTTTGAAGTTCAATTGTATAAGAAACTCCAAGATCTAAAACAAAAAAGAATTAGATGTTAAAAATTATACTGATGAATATTATAAGTTGAGCATAAGATCAGGGAGATAGGAGGATGAGGTTGAGAAGGTTGCTAGGTATCTAGGTGGCCTTAGATTTAACATTCAAGATGAATTAGTTGTGGCAAATCCATAGATAGTGGAAGAATGTTTTCAGTTAGCCATTAGAGTGGAAGAAAAGTTAAGATGGAAAGACAAGTCCATCAGAGGAAGAGGCAAAACCTCTATAGGAAGAGGATCATTCCCTACTTCAAAAAAAGCAAGTGAAAGCCAAGAAGATGCACACAAAGAACAAGGATAATTTGCTAATCATAGAGGTGAATTCAAACATATTTTCAAGTAGATTCTATCATTGTAATGAGTTTGGGAATCTAGCATACAAATGTCCTGAAAAGAAAGGTTCTACATCAAGCGGTGGTGAGAGAAGAAGTGAAAGGAGAGCTAAAATAGTGCAAGAAAATGAATATGAAAGTAAAAATTCTTCTAGCCATGTTGCTACTCCAGAGGTAGGAAGATCATTGATGATGAGAAGAACACTCTTGAAGGCATCCAAGGAGAAGGAGATGACACAAATAAGGATCTTGTTCAAGACCACATGCAAATGTAAAGGTAAAGTATGCAAGGTAGTGATAGATTTTGGTTCCACTGACAATATGGTGTCCAAAGAGATGGTAGATAAACTAAAGTTAGAAAGAATTCCTCATGAAACACCATATAGAGAATCTTGGGTGAGTGATAATCAGTCAATCTTGGTAAATGAACAAGAATTTGTTGAGTTTTAGATTGGTGGGTATAGAGTTAAGGTTCTTTGTGATGTTTTACCTATGGATTGTTGCCATTTATTATTAGGAAGGCCATGGAAATTTGATAGGAAATCACTTTATGATGGTAGAGAGAACACTTACACAATTAGAAATGATGGGAAGACTTTTATAATAACACCATTGCAGGAGAGTGATGAAGGAAAGGGTAAGGCAACAAAGATTATCATGTTTGGAAAGGAGCATATAAGGTTGAGGAAGAGAGAAACAAAGTGTGTGTAGCCATTCCAGAGATTGTAGATGACAGGATAGTGACTTTGAAAGATGATACAGTGATAGAAGGAAGGAAAGATGATGGTTTGGTTTCAAGGTCTGAAAAAAAGAAGAACAAAGGTGAGTTTCTTGTGGAAAAGAAAGAGAAGTATGGTGGAATTGTGGTAGGGATAGTGATATGTCCATTGACAATAAAAGAAGTGAAGGGGCAGTCTAGTACTATCAAAACATGGGTTGACAAGTCTAATGAGATAGAGGTCTTAAGGGCGGAGGATTTGAGGACAGTGATGAGGATAGAAGATGGAATGAAACAAGGTGAGAGGAAAGAACAAAGGAGCAAGTTTGAGTATGAAACAAGGGTTGAGAAGATGACAGTCCAAGAAAAGAGTGGAAAAGAGGTGTTTAAAGATATGAAGATAGGTCTGACATCATTTCAATATGGAGTGAAGATGAAACAACATTCCTTTAATGGAGGACAACAATTTCAACAAAGGAATCTACTAAAGGGAAGAGTTAGTACAAATTTCCAACACTTGATTCATTGGAAAGAGTCACCAAGTGGATATGAATATTGGAGGTCATGGTATGTGTGGATATAAATTTTCTCGATCTCCCTTCAAGTTATTTTATTTTTCCTAAGAACCCGCCCATGCCCCATCTATTTAAATATTCTCAAGCCCCTTTTTGATGATCTTTTCTTTCCACTGCCACGTGTCCACCAGGTGCTCTCCGTAGGGATTTCTTTCCTTCGCTCTTCTACCAGCCCCTACCATGTTTCCATGTGTCAACATTGTAGACACTTGAAGGCTGCTTCACTTCACTTTTCAATCGAGCCCCATCTGTGTGCTACATAGCATCTATCTGCACTCACTTTTTGGTGGCCCCCACAGTTAGCGCTAACAATGAAGACTTCTCCATGTGTCTTCCCTATGAAAATTTTGATCGCAAGGAGTGAGGAATGAACCATAGGCTCTTACCTACTTCCACATGTCTCCTTTGTGAGGATTCTATCGAGGGGAAGGAAGGAGAAAGCAATGAGCTCAACCATGCGTCCACATGTTCTAATTGCCTCCATGATTAAGCAACACATGTCTACACAAGGTTCTACTTGGACCACTGCCATCATTTAAAGGGGATACATCTAGTTCGCAAACGATCACATTCCTTGCTCATAATATTTTCTTTTACAACAACCATGGGAGATCATTGCTGCAATCATCATTTCTCATAATGAAGAATCTTTTCTATTATTGGCTTGCCAAGCGATGGGATTGTTTTCTATATAAGTTGCTTCTTCCTTTTGAAAATGAGTTCGGAAGATACAAGAAAAATTGTGAAAGACACGAGGCCTTTTGTATTTCTTTTAGATTATTGTATAAGACTCTCAGACTGTGCCATTGTTTGACCTCTCTTTTTTCTTGAGCTATTTGATAAAACATTATACTGTGCCATTATTGTACTGAGTTGTTTATTTTCAGAACTTCTATGATTTCAATACAAGTTTGTTGGTTTAGACCATGTCTTTGACTCTTCTTTTTAGTAAATGTGTATGGGAATTATTTTATGTCATTGAATAAATTATTCAGGTTTTCATTGTTGATTTCTATTATTTCAGGACTTAGCAAATTGTTGAATGGGCCCTTAAATCACATCCCTAAGGATAGATTTATTGTGCCTACATCTACACCTTGGTGCATCTCCTTAGTTAGATCTTTATTTTTTATACCTCCTTCATTTTCCCATTCCAAAACCCTAAATATAGAAGAAGCTGACTTTTGAAAAAACCTGAAGGTCACTTGGTTTAGTGTAATTGGTCCCCCCATTAATTGAGTTTCCCATAAGGTTGTTACCTTGCCAATTTTTGACATCAATAGTTTCTTTTTTCTAGCATGCCTAGTGGGATTGCTCTAATGTACCTAAATCTAAATAGGGTGTATGATCCATTGGCCTGTTACTAGATACCAAACAATGAATAACCTTAGTTTGTTAGTACTGCCACTAGGAATAGTACAAGCCAGAACCCATATAGTGAATGTTCCACCCCCTCCGCTAGCCATGTTGCCAATTAGTAATAGAAATTATGTGGCATGGGATGCCAGAAGTCCCCTTGTAGCACCAGTAGCAACTGTCATTTGGGCCCCTATCCTGGTCTCTACTTTAAAAGCTATACCTAAATTTATCGGGGATGGCTCAAGAACACCATCCGAACATCTACAAGATGTGGCAGACGTGTGTTTGGTACATGGAGTTACCAACCAAAATATAGCACTAAGATTGCTCGCAACCTCTTTCAGGGGTAAAGCACTGGATTGGTACCAAATGCTACAAGCTAACACTATCGGTACCTGGGATCAACTTGGAGACCCTTTCTATGAAAGATTCTTGAATGATGGAGATAGGTTTTCACAATATCATTAGTTGTCAATCATAAAGAAGGCTCCATTTGAAGCCATGACTGACTTCAATGCCCAGTTCCATGTAACTTGGTAGAGAATCTAGGCTGCTATCCACCCGTCAGTCGAGTTGGCGTTGATGTTCTACTTAAAATCCATCAACATTGATATCTTGATGATGATCTAGTCACTTAGAAGAACCACTCTACCAAATGCATACAACGTCACAGTCAAGGTGGAGAACAATCTAATAGATGCCAAGAAGTTTCCACCTTAGCCCATTATGCCTATATTTCTTAATATATCAATTCCCTCCCAGGAAGTAGCATCTACTAGTGCATCCACTCCCCCCAGTCTATGTACACATATCTTGGTGCAACATAAAATGTTGCTTCTACATTCGACTCTTCAAAGGATGAGATGAACGACATCGAGGAAATTTTGTGGACCATCGCCAATGAAATAACCACCATCAAGCGGAACTAGTCTACGCCTCTGAAGCCAACCTATCAAAATTATCAAGGCAGAAGATCTTCCTACCAAAAAAATCAATTCCAAGGAGGCTCGTGGATAAATTTGCAGGCACAAACAACTAATTAGATAGTGCCAGTGCCTACTCCACTGCAAGGTGCTCACCCAAGCTTGAGTAGAGAGCTGACGATAGGGAAAAAAAATCTCTTCGAAGATATTAATCCTTGGTACTTCCCCTGTGGTGACGTACATATGCCCCGAAACTACTTGCATGACAATCTACAACAAAAGATGGTAGAGCAATGCAACCAAGGTGTGTTGTGGGACCATCGAGGTTATGTATATGCCTCTCCGCAAATGGAAAATGCGATATTCACCACACAAATTCAAGGGATGTACCTGGAGCAAGAAAAAAATATTGCTCCTGATCATGTGCTCTTGTCATGGATGGAGGGAGGAGAGGTGGTGTTTATGAATGATGCTTGTATGTCCAAAGCCCTGCAAGTGCAATCAGATTACAATATTCACTTAAAGAGGAGATTCACAGGTGAGCCAGTCATTTTGTAGCCTAAAAGTGCCTCTGAGTAGACTCCTAGTACCTCCATAGTGGCACAACAATGTCCATCATGAAGGGAGATTGCTATAACTAGAGCTAAGGAGTAGAAGCCTTTAAATCCGCCACCATTCAATGTGGTGGAACAATTAAAAAAATCCTCTGCTAATGTGTCCCTTTGTGATATCTTAGCTATTCCGAAGTAGAAGACATTGTTGCAGAAGGCCCTCTAGGAAGATCCAATCATTAAACCAATGAAGCAGTTGCTCAAGGGAAAAGTCATTGATCCATCACCTCCTGCCAAAGTTCTCACAAATAGTGCAGAGGAAACTTCTACTAAAGTTAAGGATAGGCCAAAACCCAAGCCCTTTTTCCTAACTCTTATTATGGGTACAAAAATATTGTATAATTTTATGATTGACTCTAGTGCTAGCACCATAGTCATGCCCAAGTAGATAGTTGAAGCCTTAGGACTTAGCTATGAACCTTTAAAAAGGGGGGTTATGCAGCTTGATGGGAACAAGGTTGAAACCATAGGTGTCATTAAGGACCTCCCTTTGAATCTATTCTCCTACCCTAGCATCATAGTTCTGTAAGATACTGTGATCATAGACATTCCCCCCAGGTTCGGCCTTTTCCTATCCTGAGAATTCACTTCAAAGATAGGTGGATATCTTTCTTTGGAATGGTCACATTTGATCAAATTTGAGGCTTCCCATACCTCTACATTTGGAACACGTGGCTAATGAATGCATGATCAAATTTGAGGCTTCCCATACCTCTACATTTGGAACACGTGGCTAATGAATGCATGATCAACTTTGAGGCTTCCTATACCTCTTTCACCAAAGAAGAAATGTACTACACCAAGCTACTAGAGGATGAAAAAGTGATCGAAGATTGGACTGATCAAGAAGACGTCCTCTTGAGAAAATTTATAGATGTTGATCCTTTTAGAAACTATCATGCTACTGGGTTAGGAATCTATGTCATCTATGATGAAGATCAAGTTCTTTCAAAGGTCATGAAGGAACCTAAAATTGGACAAGCCTTAGAGTTATGGATGCTACACTTTGATTGAGCAAGATGCAAAGTTGGTGTAGGAGCTAGGATATGTTTGATATCCCTACACAATGAAAAGAAACTGAGATCCTTCCGCTTCCAATTTGCTTGTTCAAACAATGAATCCTAATATGAAGGCCTAGTGCAAGATCTAAGCCTTGTAGAGCAGATGGGTATCAAACAATTAATGGTGTTTGGAGATTCTAAACTAGTAGTAAACCAAGTCTGAGGGCTCTCTGTAGCCAAAAATGTCTGCATAAGATCCTATAGACATAGAGTTTGGGACCTGATTGAGGGTTTTGAAGCCTTCAATATCCAAATAGTTCCCAAAGAGAAAAATACAAAGGCGAATCTCCTGGAAACAATCAGATCTCAATTTGATCCTACTTCTAACTTAATCAATAACAAACACTCTATACGAGTGATATTCCGACTAGAAATTCTAGATAATGATTAGAGCTAGGAAGTGTTTGAAAGCGATGAACACATCACCTTATTTATCCAATAGTAGGGAGAGTTTGCTGCGCAACTCCAATCAGAGATTTCTAAGTCTTACGACAGAAAAATCATTCGACTGAGGTCCAACAAGCTTCCTAAAGGAATGGTCACTCTCAAAAACTTATTTGATTGTGATGATGCAAGAAATGACAAAAGGAAGTTTGTAGCGAACAAAAGTGACTATGCAAAACTTCAGGTAGGAGACAATAGGAAACTCAAGGTCGAAAAAGATGTCCTGCAGCATGATAAGGAGATGCTCATCCATTTCTATGAAAAGTATGAAGGAGTAGTGGCTTGGTCATATGGTGACCTCAAGGGATAGTATCTCGACATCATCCAACATACTATAGAGTTGATAGAAGGTGCAAAACCAGTCCACCAAAAGTAGAGGTTAGTAAATTTGAAGATTGAAGCCTTGATGGTACAAGAGTTGACAAAGCTCATTTAATCCTAGATTGTCTTCTTGATCAAGCACAAAACCTAGTTATCCAATGTAGTTCTAGTTTGAAAAAAGAACAAATAAATCCACCTATGTGTTGAATTTCAGGAGTTGAACAAAGCATCTCTAAAGTATCACCACCCATTACCTTCCATGGAGTCAATCTTGCAAACAGTGGTAGGATCAAATTTTTTTTCTCTACTGGATGGTTTCTTCAAGGTCAAAGAAGAGGATCGACACAAAATGACATTCACTACCAAGTGGGGAATGTTTGCATATGCTAAAATGCCTTTCGACCTCTCAAATGCAGGAGCCACTTTCCAGCGGGCAATGGATATCACTTTTAGTGAATTGATCAACAAGATTATCCTAATCTATTTAGATGATCTGACTATATTCTCTAAGGATGATCAATTTTATCACCTAGAGATGGTTTTCAAAAAATGACAGGAGTTTGGGATATTCCTGAACCCAAAAAAATGTGTTTTTAGAATGCTGCAAGGAAAATTATTAGGACATGTAGTGTCCAAAGAAGGAATTGAAATTGATCCTGAACGGGTAAATGCAATTAGGGAACTTCCCCTACCAGTCAATAAGAAAGGAGTCCAATCTTTTTTGGGGAAGGTAAAATTTGTAAGAAAATTCATTTCGAATTTTGTAGGACTAATTAGAATGATCACCTTGATGCTAAAAAGGGATCAATTATTCAAATGGACAAAGAAAGCTAGAGAAGCCTTTGAGAAGGTTAAGGATGCTATTTCTTTAGCTTCTGTGCTAGTAAATCTAGACCTGTCGAAGGACTTCATAATGTATGTATTCAGTAGCAAGTCAAGAATTGCTACTGTCTTAAATAAAAAAGATGATGAAGGAAAGGGAGAACATCTAATAGCATTTCACTCCCAGACCTTAAAAGATTATCAGAAAAATTACAACTTTGTTGAGAGGCAAGCATTTTCCATCATAAAGGGACTCAAGAAGTTTTAAAATCTTATATCTTGCAACAAGGTGATTGTATATGTCATGCATTCTAGTGTGTGTGAGTACATTATGGAAGGAGAGATCACCAAAAAGAGGGCCAATTGGATCACTAAGATCCTTGAATATGACATTGAGGTCAATCCTACAAAGGCCATCTAAGGAAGATGACTATGTGAATATTTGGCACATGACAAGGAAATGACAGCTGAAGAGGAGCAACCAGAGTTGGTTCTAACCAATGAAATCGAGTCCAAAGGTTGCTAGCTAGCAGACAGAGTGAGATTCATGCACACTAGAAGATATCCATTAATCCTTCCTTCTTAGAAGAAAAGATTCTACCGACTGCAGAATAGAATATACACACTTATTAAAGGGGTCCTCTTCAAAAGGAACTTCAATGGTGTTCTACTACAGTGTGTCACCATAGAGCAAGCAAATATAATTCTTAACACTTTCCACAGTGGTCCCGTGGGCAGGCATTTCTCTACAAAAGTCACCACCATCAAAATGATGTGCACCAAATACTTTTGGCCTATGCTATTAAATTACTCATAGTTCTTGGTAAAAGCCTACAAAGAATGCCAATTCTTCGTAGGAAGAAGAAAAAATTCCGTAATGCCTCCCAATCCGATAGTGGTTGATGAGCCATTCGCACAATGGGGCCTTGATTTTATCGGGATGATGAATCTCGCCTCCAACACTAGACACAAATAGATTCTCACAGCCATGGATTACTTCACTAGATGGACTGAGGCCATGCCCCTAAAGAATGCAACGAAGACGAAGATTGTGGACTTCCTTGAGGAATAGGTGATGAGATTCAACTTGCCAAAGACCATCATCTCTGACAATTCCAAGGCTTTCCTAGGCTCTAAGGTATGTTAATTTGCACTCGTGCATGGAATATTCTTGAAAACATCATCAAATTACTACTTGTAGGGGAATAGCCTAGCCGAGTTGACTAACAAAAAATTAGTTTGACTCATTAAAAGAATTGAGTCAGAACATTAGAGAGAATAGCATAAGAACCTCCGGGAAACACTTTGGGATGACCTCATAACTCCCAAGCAATTCATTAAATACTTTTCCATACGAACTAGTGTATGGGAAAGAAGTGTTGTTGCCCATCTCCATGGAGATTCCTATGCTACAATTGCTTAAATCCCTGGAAGTTGAAGAAAATGGAGCCATGGATGTTCGGTTGGCTGAGTTGTTGGAAGTAGAAGAAAAAAGGAAAAGGGCCCTAATAGCCATGACTAACCACTAACAGGTGATTAAAAGATGTTTTGACAAAAAAGCCTCGAACCAGGATCTAAAATGTAGAGACCTAGTATTGAAATTCAATGAAAAGGCTGTGAAGCCTGGCCAACATGAAAAATTTGATAGTCTATGGGAGGGCGCTTTCAAAATAATTCAATGCAAGCAACACAATACATTTGAATTAGAAAAAATGGAGAAGGAAGCATTGGGGATTCTGGTTAATGAAATCCACCTTCAATTGTTTAATTAAGCTTCATTATTATTCCACCAATGTAAATATGTAAGTATTATAATTATTTTTGTTTCATGTTTTTTGTTAGCTGATCTTCATCAACAAACCCATGAAGTAGAAAAATGAACTCATATGCAGAAAATTGAAATGAACACATATGTGAAAAAATTAAACGACACCCATATACAAAATAAAGAAATGAAGAAAAGAGAACCCATATTGCAAAATCATAAGACAAAGAGATAGGAAGTTGATAGAAGTTATATTTTCATTATATATATACTTCGATAAATACATTTTCAAAATGGCTCTGAGGCCATACTTTTAAAGTATATCTATATAACATGCAGTTTCTTCATATATATATATATATGGTAAAGGATTTTTTAGGAATATATACAAAAAATAGATTAAAAGC
The DNA here is from genome assembly GCA_007258455.2 of Sequoia sempervirens. NCBI lineage: Eukaryota > Viridiplantae > Streptophyta > Pinopsida > Cupressales > Cupressaceae > Sequoia > Sequoia sempervirens. The sequence goes on from VDFB02373365.1 coordinate 295,563,669, forward strand.
AATTTTCTTTGAAGTGGAGAAAGAGGATTGCATCTTAGGTAGGAATATCATTATCACCAACAACGTCTAGGACAACTTCACCGATAGCATTAGCGGGAGTAGTAGGACCATGATCAGTGGCAACAACATCAACAGGTGCAATGGTGAGTGGCAGAGGGAACACCAATGTTCCTGAAGTTGGTATACCTGTCAACACCATAGAAGAGTGTCACATTGTCGCAATAAAGAAGTAAGTGGCAAGCATGAGTCACTCTTTGATGATGCTCTTCATGTGACAGGAGGCGAAACTGACTCAAGAATGACACCCATGGCACTACTGCATGTTCTTCAATATGCTTATGAAGGTAACTTGTCGTTGGAATGCCTAGACCATACACAACATTCACCACCACCTCTCTAAGGCCACCTAGGTAGTGCTTAAAAAATATTTCAAGCGTAAGGCATAAGATCATTGGCTTGGGAACCTGGATATCAAGCAAATGCGTGATAAAATGAGAACAAACATAGGTATTGACTCTGTACTTATCTTCATATTCCACACAATCTCGACCTAACACCCACTTCATGGCTATGATAGCCAGTGAATGCTTGTTTTTGGTCATTCTTTTCAAGCACCTATTGGAGATTTCACCTAGGAATGCCATCTGAGACTTGTTGCAAACTAGCCTAATTAGAGTATTCATGATTCTAAGCTCTACCCAACTACCTAATGCAAACTCTACTCAACTTCCTAATTCTAGCCAACTGCCTAATACCAATTCTTGTTAATTGTCTAAGTGTGATTTTGCTACTGTCTTAGGGCCTATTTATAGAAATATGCAAGGTAGTTGCATTCCATAAGAATGATGCTAATTGAGTACCAACTCAAAAATCCCACCAAAGGAAAGCTCGAATTTCCCACCCAGTTGTGTCTGCCATGTACAAATTGTTGCATGCAAAATTAATAAGAGGTAATTAAGTAGCGCAAATTGGTGGCATTCCTAAGTGATTGTCTATACGATTAGGTGTTGATGTGTCATGCTATAGGAACTTCTCAAAATCCAAGGAGGAACTCATATCTTTTCAAGCACTCATTGCACTTTTGGCTTAATTATTCTCTTTGAGATATTAATTGCCAAAGCATGCGGAATCTTAAATTGCCTTCAAATCTCCAGGTCAATTTCCAAGGAAATTGTGCCATACGACATGATTATCAAATTTTCATTATGAATTCTTGTATTTTCAAAATAGCAAGAAATTCATTTCATATGAGAAAATTAGTTAGTGATACATGCCAAATTAAATGCTACAAGGCAACCATTGTCTAGCAATATAAGAAAGAAATCGCTAAGTATTGCATGCGAAAGGCTAACATTGTAAAAGCTTCCTGAGTACGCTATCCAAAGCAAATAATTTTGAGCTCAGACAGAGCTAAAGTGAATTGAAAAAAATTGAACGTCATAGAAATTTACAGCACCTTGAAATGGTTAAAAGTTCTCAGATGGAAGCAAAGGTTGAGGCAACCCAAAGCTTGTTTGACTCCATGATAGCAGCACCAGTCATTAATATTTTTGATGATATCTCTTATGCATCGCCTGGGATGCCAAAAAACCAAGAATGGATTCACACGCGGGTTGTGGAAAAAAAAAAAACTCACAGGGACCAGAGCCAAATAAAGGAGGAATGGGATAACATTCATGATCTCATCCTCACGAAGAACCCTAAGAATCTTAGGGAAGGAGCTTGTGAAATAATGATGGTGGCAGATAACCAACAGAAGATGGCATACAAGCTATGGTTAACCGGTCTTCTGTAGTATATGGTTTCCTTTGTGCATTACTTCCTAGAGCTCATTCACGAGGGCATTGAACATTTCAACTCCAATATAGCCAACATTGAGGGTTGGGAGTTGAGAGTTAACATTAGTGTAGATGTTATCTAGAGCATCCTATGCATCCCTATAAGTCACTCTAAAGTGGATAGAATGGAGTCATTCACTTCAAAACATGGGTGCACCATTTGGAGAGGTAGAGACACAGCTTTGGACTTTTATAATGTGGAAATGCAGAGGCCCCAGGAATATTTTGACAAGTCGCCAGAAATTCCAGTTGCTCACAATGCTTTTAAACAAGATATGCAGGATGCACTCTCTATGATGTCATTTGTTTGTGGCATGGACAAAGACAAATGGGTGCAAAAATTTCAATTGGGTTTGGGTTTTTAGTTGTGTAGGTAATAATCCTTGTTCTAGTATGACTTCATAGGAGTCATCTATTATGAAATGATGAGCCAAATCAAGGAGTATAACATGTAGCGTAAGTTTAGGTTTCCTTCCTTGTTCATATGTTTTTATACCAGAACCCCAAATTTTTCAATAAAAGGATTTCATTATCTATTTTGACTGAGAAGGGAGCTAGAAAGTTAGTTTTTATATGGAATCCCCTCCTTTTCGAAACACATGATTATTATGCATTTTCAAAGTTTTTCTTAGCTTCGATTCTGTGAGACTTGAGTAAGGATGGCAATCTCTATCAGCTTTCTATCAAATAAATGAAGTGGCTGCAAAGTTTCACTCCTAAGTGTGACTAGTTTCTCGGGAGGGATTTTACATTCATCCACATGCGTGGCTTTATTGAGGAGCCATTTCATCTCCTAGAGTGCATCACAGATAGGGTATTGGCCCTTGAGATGTTTCAACAGATGGAAGTTATTGACAATAACTTCTGTGGAGGAAAGGGAAAAAGAGAATTTTTCAAATGCTCACTAACCTTCAAGTGGGTGGTAATGGAGAAAAAGCAGACGCATAAGCTACTCAAAGAAAATTTGGCACATTTTGGGTTAGTGATGATCTATGAAAAATGATAATACAACCCCTTCAATGAATTAGGAAACACATTCATCAAGGTAACCCACAACCCTCGACCTTATTGGGAAAAGTAGCGGAGTCCCCTGGATGATTAGGATGATCTATTGGTGGACCTAGCTCATATTCCTACTAAGGATAGTAGGCCACCATGGCTTAAGTTCTACTTTCGGTCAACAAAGTATAATGATAAGTGTTAAATAGGGGCCACCTTTCGTAATGATTTGATAAGGAATTTCAACTACAATGAGGAAAGGGTTAGGGATTTCTAGATTTATCGACAAGGAATCCAATGCCCTGATACCACTTATTAGGGCATAGAGATGGATGAAAGATTCGATAAATTGTGGAATGATGCCCATACTAGTTCTGATGCAAGTGATGATGAAGATATCGACTCAGAGGAGGTTGAAAAATATACAAGGAAGAGAAAGGAGAAGGAAAAAGAAGTATAGATAGCCCTACTACAGCAGAAAGAAAAGGCGATGAAGTAGCCTATCAAGGCTTCTTCAAATGTGTGGGTGAATATATCATGGTTGGGAGCCTCGTATACACGTACTTGGACCACAAAAAGGTCAAAAAAAAATCAACAACAATGATCAGAGGTCATAGATGTGGAGGACTCCCTACCCAACAAAAGGTAGCGCATAGATACAACTCTTGGAGAGGGTTCGCAGGAGCTCGCAACAAGCCAAGGGCTTGCAATGAGCATAGAGCCGGTGATGAGCCAAGGATCAAAATCATCTAAACAAAAAGTAACTTTCTCTCCCTCTTTTCTTGCTTCACAATCTTTGGTGCCTCATGTTGCCTTCGTGTCACCCATCACTACAAGTGGTGGCCCTTCTTTTTTTGCTTCTACCACAATGGTCGTGGGAGGTTTCTCCCAGTTCTCTTAGGTGGGACCATTTTCCTTAACTCCTCTGCGGACCTTTCCATCTCTCATTAGAGCCCACTCTGTATCCACTATCACTTCACCTTTTTCCTCTGTAGCCGCCATTTATCCCCTTCTTACGACTACTATGTTTTCCATGACCCAGCCTGCCCGGTAGAAGGAATCCGCCATGACTCCGCTACCACCACCGAACCTAATTAGTCCTTCCACTAGTTCACAGACTGGCCTTTGGCATATTCCTCTACTCTCCCCATAAAAAATCTCTCTTACAAGGAAAAAATCGCTTGAAACTACTACCCTCTCGTTCCCTTTCACTCTTCCTCCTAGTGCACCTTTCGCAGGAAAGCTCATTAAGTTGCCAGCATAATTTTTTTTTGGAGGGAAATAAAATTAAACAAGCATGAGCTCTCAGGATCTAGAAGAAAAATTCCAAGGATGCTAACAGGCCAACTGAGCCAAAGGTACATACTATTTTCAATGAGGCTTAGCAATCGCTGCATTTTGCAACCATGTATCCAACCATTATCAAACCATAGGGAGAGATGCAACTCGATGATTACAACCTCTATGTTATGGGAATTTATTTGAGCATAGCCCGACTGTAGGATAAGGTTGAGCTTATGGAGGAGACATAATGAGTGGTAACCACCAACTTCCTCAAGTTTGATCTCCGGTTGAAGAAGGAAGAAGAGCTAAAAAATGTTAAGGAAAGAGTTGAGGTCCTGCTAGCAAAGGATAAGGAAAAGGATGTAGAAATTGTGTGCTTTTCATAGAAAGCGAAAACAGAGTAGGCTAAACTCTAGGAGGAACTTACAAAGTTCTAATCCTATGACCCCAACCCAGTCACCGAGCTATAGTAGAAAAAATAGGAATATCATGATCAGTTGGCTTAGGTGGAGCAGGATATGCAATGAAAAATGAGGAGTTTGAGAATCAATGCGCTTAATTAGAGCAAAAAATGTAGTAGGATACAAATTTTCAAGACCAACGGGCTCAATTGGAGAATGTAGTCTAGGAGATGAAGTCTTCCCTCGAAAGGGAATTAGTAAAAAAAAACCAGGCCAAAGAAAATTGGCTTGCCAAATTAAGGAACCTGCAGGGATAACTTTCCTCTATAAACAAAAAGATTGTTGAATTGACACATGATGTTAGTTCAAGGGATGCAGAGATCAGCTCTTTGAGGAATCTTCCCCAACCCCTACTACCCAGTCGGACCTCCTTCAACTAGCCCAATGGCTATATGTTTCATACTGGGAAAAGGTCAAAGACTTCTACCTGACTCTTCAACCAACGCTTCAATTTATGGCACATGCAACAAGTTTAGGTAGGGAAGTTCATGGAATGATTGAATGGTTCTCACAATTCATCACATGAAAGGTTCTTGAGGCAGAAAAATTGCTGGATAAGCTATACACAGTGCTAGATGAGGACTTAGTGAATGCAGTGATTGGGGATCAAAAAGCCACTACCAAAACAACAAAGGAGTTCATCCACTACCATGCAACCATCCTCCATGCTAGCGAATGCTCTTCCACACTGGGCCAAACTATGAACAACATGTGAGCAAAGTTCTCCTAGCTAACTTAGTTGGGCTTACCCTCCCCATTTCTTTTTGATGATTCGATGGCCACAACGTAGCAGATTGCAACGAAGATTGAAGAGAATTAGTAGGATACATTTTCTTTTTAGATCTTCAGTCATCCCCCTACTATAGAGGATATTGAAGGCGCCACTCATCAGATAGTGCGGCTACTTTTCCAACTCGAGTCTAGGTCTGATATGTCCATGATGCTGACATACAAAGAAATGATTGATCTGCATGGAGCGCAAGAGCATGACATATCGACACCATCTAAGGTTGACTAGATTCCTCTATAGACCACTCTCTCCAAGCTTTGATTGCATAGCCAATGGATAAGGCTCTAGTCTGTGAACTATAAATTTTTGGGTTCATCATTTTGTAGGAAAAACGCCCTTGGTAGTTGCCAAAAGTTGTGGATATAAATTTCCTTGAGCTCCCTTTAGGTTATTTTATTTTTCCTAAGTACTAGCCCATGCCCCATCTATTTAAATATCCTTGGGCCCATTTTTGATGAGCTTCGTCTATCATCACCATGTGTCTCTCAGGCACTCTCCATAGGGATTGCTTTCCTTCGCTCTTCTACTAACCCCCACCATGTTTCCATGTGTCAACCTCGTGGAATCTTGAAGGCCGCTTCCCTTCACTTTTCAACTAGGCCCTATCTATGTGCCATGTAGCATCTATCCATGCTCACTTTTTAGTGGATCCCATGGTCAGTGGTAATAATGAAGACTTCTCCACATGTCTTCCCTACATGGATTTTGATCACAAGGAGTGAGGAATGAACCACAAGCTCTGACCTAATGCTATGTGTCTCCTCTGTGGGGATTCTATTGAGGGGAAGGAAGCAACAAGCAATGAGCTCCGCCATGCTTCCACATGTTATAATTGCCTCCATGATTGAGTGACACATGTATACACGAGGTTCTACTAGTACCACCTCCATCATTTAAAGGGGATGCATTTGGTTCACAAACGACCATGTTCCATGATCAAAATATTTTCTATTGCAACAACCATTGGAGATCATTGATGCAGTCATCATTGCTCATAATGAAGAATGTTTTCTATTACTGGCTTTCCAGGTGGTGGGATTTTTTTCTATATAAGCTACTTCTTCCTTTCGAAAATGAGTTTAGAAGATACAAAAAAAATTGTGAAAGACACGAGGCCTTTTGTATTGCTTTTAGATTATTGTATAAGACTCAGACTGTGCCATTGTTTGACCTTTCTAGTTTCTTAAGCTATTTGATAAAACATTATACCTTTCCATTATTGTACTTAGTTGTTTATTTGCAAAAATTCTATGATTTCAATACAAGTTTTCTAGTTTAGACCATGTCTTTGACTCTTCTTTTTAGTAAATGTGTATGAGAATTATTTTATGTCATTGAATAAATTATTCAAGTTTTCATCGTTGATTTTTGTTATTCCAAGACTTAGAAGATTGCTGAATGGGCCCTTAAATCACATCCTTAAGGATAGATTTATCGTGTGTTCATCTACACCTTGGTGCATCACCTTAGTTAGATCTTTCTTTTTTATATCTCCTTCCTTTTCTCATTCCAAAACCCAAAATACAAAAGATGTGGACTTCTTTAAAAATAAAAACCTGAAGGTCACTCAATTTAGTACAATTGGCCCCCCCATTAACTGAGTTTCCCATAGGGATGTTACATTTCCAATTTTTGGCATCAACAGTATGATCAGGGGCAGCCTGTTTTAATGGCATACAATCCTCAAGGGGACTTGGAAATTTCTTTTGGTCGGGTGTATGGTGTAGGAGCACCAAATCAATTCATCTAAATATGGTCAATTTTGGTCCTAGATTAGGGTTTAGAAGGTTTGGGTCATTTTTGTCATTAAATAAGGTAATATAGACCATCGCATATGTATGGAGTTGTGTTTTGGTTGATTTAGTGCTCATTTAGTCATATTTGCAAAATTTGTAAATGTTATGTTGGAAAAGTTGTAAAATTTCAAAAAGGGTAACTTTTGGAATGCCAACAATCAATTGGCTTCAAAAGGTTGTTTAAGTTATTTCAGGAAGTTTTTTGTTTGAGGGAACAAGTCTATAAAGGATTGGGGAACTTGATGTAATGAGGTTGTTGAAAGTTTGATTGACAAAACAATAACAAAACTCTTGAAATTTTGTATTTTTCATAGAAATTTCTATTACTCTACTATTACAGGCCTTTGTACTTGCTTGTACAGTGTCTAATTGATCCAAGTTGTGTTGAACTAGATAGAAGACTATTGTAACATTGTTTTTAATCTATTCTTTTGAGTTCTTATTGAGTTTAAAGTTTTTTTTTGGCAATTATTTAGGGAATAGGTTGTTAACCATGTTTGAAGGTTTGTAATCACATAAAATGCATTAATGGCCCATTCCAATTTTTGTAACTCGTATGTCTTGGTGGAATTGGTCCAATAGTGTAGGGTTAGAGTCTAGAATGGTTGTTGAGAGCAAGGAAGGTCATCTAGGGTTTTGGGCATGATGCCTTAGTTGGCAAAATTGTGAATTTTGAGTGGAAGTAAGTGGTTTGAGAGTGGTAGATGTTGTGAAACTTTGGGGAAATAAAATTTGAATGTGGATTGAGTTTTTCTAGACAAAATTGAATTTTTTTGAGGTTTTGTTGTGGTGAAATTGGTTTGGGATTGTTTATATTCAATAAACCCTTCCAAAAACTAGTCAAAGTGAGGGTTTCATGGTTTGGTATCTCAAAGGTCCTATCTCTTGATAAAACTAGTTATTTTAGGGCTTATATAGCCTGGTTGAACTCTTTCAATTGAGTTTTGAGGTTGGGGAAGATATTAGATAAGGAATTCTTTGTAAAAGTTCCCTAATTAGCCTTGTAGGATAGCATACTAGTCAAGATTTGAAGGGGTTGGTCAAAAGTGACTTGTGTTTTTTTTGAGATATGTTTTGAAGGAGGATAAAGGGTATCTGAAAACCTAATTTTTTTGTGGGTTTGATTAGGTTTTGTGGAGATATGCTCTGGTTTCAGTGTCTGGATACCTACAAGGAAGACTAGGTGAGTTGGTGGTGATATGTCAAGATAGGGTTGTAAGGTTTGAAAGATTGTTTGAATTGGTTCAAATTGTGATTGAAAACAAGTTTCCTCCCTACTCTGCATCATAATGGAATTACACAAGTAAAATTTGTATAAGTTTTGAATAAAAAGTTTTCATGTAAGTTATGATTGTTATGCCTTGATAATTACTGATGATTGAAATTAAATAGAACTAAAAAAATAGGTAGAGCTATGTTTTGTGGATAACTAGTGAATGTTCTGCTTGTGACTCAATTTTGAGATATAGGGTACATCCAACTTAGGATGAGGGTTTGGTGGACATCTATGATGATATACTTATGTATACCCTTGTTTTAATTATATTTGATGTAAGTTTAAATGTGAAGATAAAATGTTTTATTGTTGAGAATGTTCGACTATGTAGTGGTAAAACAACAAAAAAATAGGTTTGGTTGATTGAAAGAAAAAGGGGGTTCGCCAAAATGATAGTAGATAGACATATTCTCCTTAATTTCATTAGGAAATGATATCCACACAATGAAATGACTGTCGACCTCAAGGTGATTCAGGTCAAAGTGTGAATCTACTAATTTTCTTTTTTTGCAAGGATAGGGGTCCTGATTAAACAACACTTTGGGGAGAAAGATTACAAATAGGAAACTAACTCCAAAATGAAATCTACAAAGTGCATCTAATAGATTAAGCTCAATTATGATGGAACCAGAAATCAAAATGGAAATTTGAGAAAGGGAGAATGATGTGTACCACTCACCAAAAGTACTATTTCAAAGCTAACTAAGGACTCATTCAACCTATGGTGAATGGGTCTTGGCTAGGGCTCTGTAAAAATGGTTTCTAGGTTCTCTTCTATTGTGTTTTCACTCCTAGATCCCCGATTTTCACAATTAGATGACCAGAAATAAATCTTGTAGGCAAGTTTCCATGAAATTGCAACAATAATGACAACAAATGAAACTTTCACAACTTCAAAATTTTTATCTTCAAGAGATCTTCCACCTAAAATCTACAAACAAAATTCAAGAGGGAAAAATGTTTTATTATTGGTGAATGGGGGTTTTCCTTGTTCAAACCCAATTTTGGTAATTAAACCTTGAAATAAAATGAAATAGCATGAAAGGAATGATGAATGAACAAGCCTATGCCACAACTCACCAAACCCTTATTTGAACCTTGGAATGTATATTTTCAACTTACATGAAGTGGATTCAATGGATGTGGATCTTGATCTTGAAACTATACTTGAAACAATTCCTTTGAATGCTTGAATGGATCTTGAACACTACATCAACATGTTAGCTCAAATAACATGCATGATGCAATAATACTTTTACATGATAATGTATCTTGATTTCTACAATAAATCTCCACTAAATATGCTCTTGAATGCCTTGAAATTATCTTGAAATTCTCTTGATCTCATGAAAATATTCTAGGTGAAACTTATTGAAAATGACCTTATATTTATACATATGTAACATTAATTCTCGAAATTCAAATAACACAAGCTGACATGTGAATAGACATTTTAAATAATTGAAATACCTCGAAAAATGTAGTAAAAATTTAGGTCCTAGGCCTAAGTGAGAACCCATTCGCCCTTGGGAAAATGGGTCCTAGGTCACTTACCTAGGACACACATTCTCCAATGATAAGTTTTATGTTATAGCAAAGTAATGAATGTCAGAGTTTCCTCTTTGGAAATTGCAATTAATTAGGCTTGGATTTGAATTAAAGGGGCCAATTACGGAAAATTAACCTCAATTAATTAATAAAGCCCTAGATAAGTGTGAAGGTGTAAAGGTACACCTTACAACACCACAAATAAAGAACAATTAAGTTCATTTTATTTAATAGTACCATAAACTTAATGTGAATATGTAAAATACATATTACAACACTAAATTAAGGAATAAATTAGTTCATTTTAAAATTAATATTTCTCAAATTAAATGTGAAAAAGGGATACCTTTTCAAACACTACAAGTGGAAATTCTCTAGTGTTGATCACTATTAGCCTGAATATTCTCTCTCTTAAGTTTACTTAGGTTAACTATGCATTTACAGGTAGTTTGGTAGTTTTTTCTCGTGCTGGGAAGTTTCTTACCTATCCTCGTATTTCATTCTTTTTTAAGGCACTTGTACATTATGTATTTTCATCGAGCAACTCAATACATTTTTATTTCTTCTTGATGAAATAGTTTCATGGGTGTAACTTCCTTCAGTCGTGAAGGTTACTTGGTGTGTAGTGGAGGTGTGGGTGCTCCAACATGGTATTAGAGCTTTTCCATCCTACCACCCCTTTCATTTGAGAGTTTTCATCAAACTTTTTTGAGAGGCACTATCTCTTTATGGTGAAGTGGCTGTGAATCTCCATTTGTGGGAGATGTTTTTTCTAGGGTGATTCTCATTTGGCTATTACCGTTTTGTTCACTAAGAGATAGTGATTTACAATTGGAGACCTGCATTCTGTTTGAAGATCATTTCAAAGGCATTTTTTCTATCCATCAGAGGGAGGCACTGTTCTTTTTTACGTGGGGCAATCATATCTAGTGTGATTCATCTTTGTGATGTTTTTTTGCTGGTTGGTCTCAATTTACAGAGAGAATTCAATTCATTCTTATTAGCTATTGTGAGGAAGGCCGATTGGAGAAGAGGGAGGCATGCAATTTGCAAGAGAAGCCCAATTTTTTTTGTTGATATTGCCAATTTTTTATTGGAGAAGGCACGATTTGCTTAGGTGTCCTTCTTCCTTATTCATTACATGGATTTTTTGTAGCCTGTAAGGGCGCAATTCTTTTGGGAATTTTTTTTAGTGTTTCTTCACATTGCTCTATGAAAATTCTATTTAGGGTTTTCTTATTTTTCTTGGTGTAAAAAGATTCATTTTTTCACTTGGGTACAAAACCTAATCCCACATTAGTGGGTGAAAGAAAAAAACCAATTATTTTTAATGTTTCACACCTACACTATTGTGTGAGTCAAGGCCCATGTGGAAAATTTGGTGGTGACTTGATTGCTTATTCTATGTGGAGCATGGAGTTCTTGGTGGCATCTTTGTCAAAGATATTTTGCAGCTTTTTGTGAAAGAGGTACTTCTTTGAAATTTTTCCATAAATTGTAAATCCAGTAGCCCACATTTCTGCCTTCTATTGGTGTTTCTTGGGAAAATTTTGTTCTTTTGGGGGATTGCAAATAGTTTCTTCTATTCATTTTGTGGGGGCTATAAGTAGTGTATTGCTCTTTTTTTTGTTCATTTTCCCACCATGTCAAAACCAAAAATAGAACCACTTACCCCACATAACTACCACACATGGAAACTCAAAATTTCACAATTGTTGCAATCTTGGGGGCTTTGGAAAATGTTGGATGCCAAACAACTTGAGTTCACTAAGGAATTTGAGAATTTTTTCTATCACAACAAAATGGATGAGGCTAGAGGGCTCATAGGTGTCCATCTATCTAATAATCTATTGTTTCACATTTCCGAATGTAAGAAACCTAAAGAAGTATGGGATAAGATTGTTGAGTTTTATGGGAAAGTAAACTAGCTCAAAATATTGCAACTTGAAGCTGATCTCACCTCTCTTTCTCTAGATACCTTTCCCACTATTCATGATTACCTTGCATAGTTCAAATTGATGTTGTCACAACTGAAAGGGTGTGGTCATGCCAAAAGTGATGATGAGTGTATTTTCTTGATCTTGTCAAAATTGAGAGGTCCTTTTCAAGTGTTTGCCTCTACCTTCTATTCTACTATGGATGCCATGGGAGATGACCATAAGATGCCTTCCGTTGAGGTATTTTGTGATTGGCAGGCTAGGGAGCAAGCCAAGTTGATCCAAATGGATTCTCTTCCCAAGAGTCAAGCCTTGATGGCTCAATCTTCCAAGGGCAAGGGTAAGAATAAAAAGAAGAAGCCAAAGATAGATTCTCCTCAAGGTGGTGAGAATCCCTCCAAGCCTAAGTGTTATGCCTTGCATACATGCCCCAAATTTTGCTTGAAAAAGTTGGGGACCCCCTTTTCTTTTTCTTCTTTTTTTTTTCCTTGTCTCTGTCAAATTTGGATATCGGACTGGAACTGGAACAAGCAGCCTTTCAAAGGTTCCTGTTCCTGGTTTCGTCTCAATCCTGGTTCCCCACTTTGCCTTCGGGTTTCGTTCGGGTTCACATTCCTTGTCTAGGTTCAAGTTCCTTGTCTAGTCCTATCTCGTACCCATCTTGTTCTCCGGATCATTTTTACTTCGTCTCATTCTTCATCGTTGCACTGTTCATTTGTTTTGGTTGTTTCGTTCATTTTGGTCCTCGTCTTTTCATTGTCATCTTTTTGTCATTGTCTCGTCATGTCATTTATTCGTCTCTATCTTCTCCATTTCTTCGATTTTGTTTTTGCATCATTTGTGTTTTTATTTTGTCATTTCTTCGTTTCTTTTCATTTTTCTTTTTTTTTGTGTCAACTCTTGAAAACTCCAAAATACAAAAAAAATGCTAAAACATAAAAAAAATACAAAAATGCAAAATAAATAAGTAAATCTTTTTATTCTAAATGATTTGAAATATTACAAGGTTTAAAATTTAAATAAATAAAAATATTTTTGTTTTAAAAAATATTTTAGAATTTAATAAAATAAAATAAAATAATGTTTTAAATTATTTTATTTTAAAAGATTTAATAAAATTTAAATGAATAAATAAATCTTTTCATTTGGAAAGGTTTAATTGTGAAGATAAAATCTTTTAAATTGAAATTTAAAAGATAAAAAATCATAAAAAAATAAAATATTATAAAATACAAAATAAAACTTATAAATAAAATCTTTTTTTAAATAAAATTTTAAAAAGATTTTTTTTTTAAAGTAAAAGAGAGTTTCTACTTGAGCCTGACTCCACTAAAGTAGTAGATAAGTAAAAAAGGGGAATGAAAGAAATAAGTGGAGTCAGAACCCCGAAGGAACATGACACCAAAAAAGTCAAACGTTGCAAATTCCAAAATAATCTCGCCCCCACAATCTTATCAGATTCATAACCAGGATGAATTCTAAATTGGGAACAAGTGAAAATGTTCAAGTTATTTTATGGTCCACCCCTGCATGGATTTTGTTCTGCTCCTGCAATGACTTGGTTCCCATTTCACCCTGTCATGGTTCCAATCCTGTATTGTAAGGAAAGCTAAGGTGCGGAAACAACTCTCCTAACGTCAAAACCTCAAGGAAGAATGCAAAGATACTTTTAAAATTTTCAATTACAGTCCAATTAAGATACACTCCTAAGAAATAACAGAAACAGAGAATATAACACACACACATGAACACCAGATTTACGTGGGAAAACCCTTACGGGAGAAAAACCCTCCACACCAAGAGAAGTCACTTTGTATTATAGTAATGGAGATTACATACAGAGATCAAACTTATCTTTCTAATGTCAAATTATAGCAGCATTCAATGATCAACCTTATACAGAATATTCAAGTTACAATGCACTCTCAATTTTAACTCACATTGATACACATCGAACAATTCATCTACAGTTCATCAATCATCCATCCATCAAATGAATCATTGAACCAATCACCATATTCAAACTCTGAGTATATCCATGACGCCCATGGTTTGTCGAACTTCCCCTCAGTAACAACCACAACAGTCTAACTACTAGCAGTTCCCATTCTACTCCCTGATTGGTGGAAGACACACCACATAGGATGGTCTCCCAATCGGTCAAAGGCGTTCACAATGTATCTGCATGTCGATGAGACACTAACCGTGTTTCCCGAATGCCACAAGACTTGACTTTCGATATCGCCAAGAGTCATCACTATCAGCAAGAGGTTACACCAAGTTTAGAAAGCTGTCGCTCAGACTTCCCCTTGTCGCCAAGCCCTCATACCAATGATCATCACTTGTATCGCTATTCGGAAAGACCATCATTTTTGATGAGACATCATACTGAAGTTCCAAAGTTACATAGATGTTAGCATTTCCATCGGCAAGACTATCATCATTCGCTAAGAGATCACACTGAGCCTTCAAGTCATACCGAAAAGAACACTCGTCGGCAAGACTTAGGCTATCGCTGAGACATTACTCTGAATGTTCACACCTTTCACCAAAGACTTCAGTCACTAGGAGTTTCACTGAAGACACCTGATAACAAACATACAGTGTCGACAAGACTTACCGCTATCGCCAGGAGGTTACACCAATGTTCATACCCATCGGCGAGAGAACCAACCATCAGCAAGACTTCTTATTAAGGCTTCCATGTTACCTTGATGAGCATCGGTGAGACAAACATATGTCACCAATAGTTCATAGTGAAGCCTCCGTGTTACCTTGAAGACTCCAAGTGAATACTTATCAGTGAGACTTTCCATATCGATAAGACTTCATACTGAACATCCAAGTCTCTCCCCGAAGACTCCAATCACTATGAATCTTCTCGACCATCAGCTAGACACCAACCCATCAGCCAGAGATATCCACTCGGTAGAGGGTTACAACAAACACCATAAGTCATAGCGATAACACCAGTTGGGAGGACAACAGCATTGTCTCGGCGACATGAACAGTCAACAAGATTACTAAACTGCCAGTCGGCTAGACAACAGTAAAGTCACACCGACTTTTCTCTTTCATAGGTTTCATCCTGTGGGATTGAGACACATTATTCCAACAATCTCCCACTTGACGAAGATCACACAGGCACCTCCAGAGCATAACAAAACTACTGAAAATCATGGGCACTAAGGCCCATCGAACTGGCACACCACCTGAACTTGTTTGTGCTCACTAGCTTCGTTAATGTATCTACAACATTCTCAAGAGTATCAACTTTTTCCAAAATGACCTTTCCATCCTCCACCATATCTCATACAAAATGGTACTATACATCTATATTTTTTGTCCTAGCATGGAAAGTAGGATTCTTTGCCAGAAAAATTGCACTCTGACTGTCACAAAAAATAGTTATTTTCCCTACATCAAAACAAATGTTAGAACAAACACGTTTTAACCAAACTGCTTCTTTACAAGCATGTGTAGATGCCATGTATTCAACCTTTGTAGTGGAAAAAGTGACTACAACCTATCACTTACTCATCCAACTCACTGCACCACCATTCATCATGAAAACGTATCCACTAGTGGACCTCAATCAGAATCCATATAGCCTCGAATACTGAGAGTCCTCTATGATTCAACCAAGTTCCCATGGTAACACAAAGCATATACTAAAGTTCCCTTCAAATATCCAAATACCATTTTCACAGCATCCCAATGTGTTCTTCTAGGATTAGCCATAAGCTGACTAAGTACTCCCACTGCTTGGGCAATGTTTGGCCTTGTACAAATGATTGCATACATTAGACTGCCAACCGCACTAGCATAAGGAACACTGGTCATGTCCTCCATCTCAGTAGGAGATTTTGGACAGTCTTCAATAGATAGCTTCGTTCCTTGCAAAACTGGAACAACTAGCTACTTGCAATCAGTCATGCAAAACCTCTCTAAAATAGTCTTGATATAATTACTCTGACTGAGCCAAAATTTTCTGTTCTTCCTATCCCTGGTTATTTCCATTCCCAGAATATACCTTGCTACACCAAGATCTTTCATTTTGAACTTTGCAGACAACTAAAACTTAAGATCATAAATCTTCAACTTACTATTACCTATGAACAACATATCATCAACATAGAGAGCAATAATAAGCACGCAATCACTTTCAGCTTTATAATACACACAATGATTAGATTTTGATCTTACAAATCCCAAAGACAATACAAAAGTATCAAACTTCTAGTACCACATTCTAGGTGACTGCTTTAACCCATACAAAAACTTTTTTAACTTGCAAACTAGTTTTTTTTTACCTTTCTCCAGAAAGTGCTCAGGCTGGGACATATAGATTTCTTCTTCAAGATCACCATGAAGAAATGTTGTCTTCACATCCATTTGTTTGATCTCTAAGTCATACACTGCTGCAAGTGAAAAAGAAATTTGATAGATGTCAGCTTAGCTATAGGAGAAAAGATTTCCCCATAATCAATTCCCTTTACATGGGAATAACCCTTAGCAGCCAACCTCGCCTTGTATTTTTCCACACTGCCATCTAGACCTATTTTCTTTTTAAATACCCATTTGCAGCCAACAACTTTTCTTCCTTTAGGCAAGGGCACCAAACTCCAAGTATCATTCTTTTCTAATGATGCCATTTCTTCATTCATGGCTTGCAACCAAGAGTCTGAATTAGACATTTTAAATGCCTCTTTCACAGTCCTAGGCTCATCAATGCTAGAAATTAAAGCATAGGCACAAGTAGAATCTATCAAAGAGAACCCATACCTATCAAGTTGTTTTCTTTCACTAGTTGACCTCCTCACTTGCTGAGGCTGAGGTTGTTCTTCTTTAGAACTTTCATAACTACTTGAGCTCTCCTCAGTTTCAGGTACATTTTGAATTTTTATTTCCTCTTTATCTGGTGTAGGAGGAATTTCAACTACATCCTTTTTATTTTTTTATTTTATCTCTGACTACAGATCCAAGGTAGAAGGCTTCAACTGATGAAAAATGACACTTCTGTTGTATAGAACCTTCTCCGTATCAGGATTCCAAAGCTTTTATCCTTTTATGCCAACACTATAGCCAATAAAAATACATTTGACAACCTTGTTCTCCAATTTAGATCTTTTCTCATTCGACACATATGCATATGCTTCACAGCCAAAAACATGAATATGTCTCAAAGAGGGCTTCTTACCAGACCATGTTTCCAAAGGTGTTTTCTCAACAAGAGCAGAATTAGGAGAATGGTTTATCAAGTAGCATGCTGCAGCAACTACCTCATCCCATAACTTCTGCTCCAAGCCAACACTACTCAGCATACTTCATGCTCTCTCCATCACGGTCCTATTGAACCTTTCTGCAACTCCATTTTTCTGTGGAGTATAAGGTGTAGTTTTATGTCTTTTAATTCGATGATCTTTACAGTACCTCTCAAAATCATCAGAACAAAATTCACCGCCATTATCAGTCCTTAAACATTTTATTTTTCTTCCAGTCTGATTTTCTACAAGGTTCTTAAATTCCTTAAACCGACTGAACACTTTTGATTTACTTTTCAAAAAATAGACAAATGCTCTTCTTGAATAATCATCAATAAATGATACATAGTACCTTGACTTAGACAAAGAAGGAACATTCACTGGACCAAATACATCAGAATGAATATAATCTAGCAAACCAAAAGATTTATGAGGACTGGAATAAAAAGAAATACGGTGCTATTTTCCATATATATAATGTTCACATAATTCAAATTCAAGGTTACAATCATCAGGCCCCTTAACCAGGTTTTTATTCTTCAAGGTTTTTAAAGATTTCTCACCAATGTGGCCTAGCCTATGATGCCAGAGCATAGTCTTTTCTACTAGAAGTTTAACTTGCATAGAGTTTACACCATCAAGAACTTTTCCCTCTTTTCCTCCATGAGTAGCTTTTTGTGACTTTATAGAGACACTATTACATTGAACAACATGTGCATCCAACTTATACAAGGTACCAATTCAAGCACCCATTGCTAGCACCATAGAGCCTCTAGTCATCTTACAGCCATTTCCAGAGAATGTGACTTGCACTCTGATATCATTCAGCTTACTAACAGAAAGTAGATTTTGTGCCAGACCTGGTATGTGCATAACATCATTGATTCCCTTCACTCTTCCACCAGGGAATTGAATTCTGACTCTCCCACAGCCAACTATCTCCAAATATGAATCACTTGCCAAGTACACCTTTCCACCATCGTATTCTTCATACTGCATGAACCATTCTCTATGAGATGTCATGTGGAAAGATGCTCCATAATCAATCAACCAGACATCATCTGATGCCTGCATAGCCAAGGTTGCAATGAAGGCATCAGCATCACTCTGAGAAGAGTCATTGTCGGAAGAATTCTTCTTCTTCTTTTTCTCCTCTTTGCAATCCTTTTGGACATGACCAGGTTGCCCACAATTCCAGCACTTCACCTTGGAATTCCTACCAAGAGATTTTGATCTCCCCTCTGATTTGGATTTGGATTTCTTGTCCTTCTTGCCTTTCTCTTTCGATCTGCCTCTAACAGCAAGAGCCTCCTTCGCCATCTCAGAATATTTCCTTCTCATCTCTTCTGATAACAAAGAAGCAACAACATATTCCATCTTGAAACTGGATGTTGTACTCCCAATAGCCATCACCAGGTGATCCCAAGAATCTGGAAAAGAACACAATAACAGAATACAACGATCCTCTTCATCAATCTTCACACCCACAGATGTTAACTGTGCAATCAGCATGTTGAAAGCATTCAAATGATCAGCAACATATCCTCCCTCCTGCATTCTCAAAGCATATAGCTTCTTCCTCAAGAACAATTTATTCACCAAGGATTTCCCCTGATAAATAGATGACAGTCTCTTCCACAAGGAAGATGTAGTCTTCTCTTCATGCACATTCAGAAGAATGGAGTCTTCCAAACAGAGCCTTTTCAACCCCTTAGACTTTCTATCTGCAAGGTCCCAATCTTCTTGCTTCATGCCTGTAGGTTTCATTCCAAACACAACAAGCCACAGATCACGATCCACTAACAGATCTTCCCTTTTGAGTTTCCATAACTCAAAATTGCTGCCATTGAATTTCTCTATTTCAATCTTTCCTGACGTGCTTGCCATATCAATCTGTAATTCGAATTAACAAACTTCTACAAGACTCCCACTAAACAGAATTGACTCAAAAAAACCAAACGTACCCACAAGGATAACACAACTGGCCAAGATCTGATACCACTTGTAAGGCAAGCTAAGGTACGGAAGCAACTCTCCTAACGTCAAAACCTCAGGGAAGAATGCAGAGATACTTTTAAAATTTTCAATTAGAGTCCAATTAAGATACACTCCTAAGAAATAATAGAAACAAAGAATATAACACACAAACATGAACACCAGATTTACGTGGGAAAACCCTTACGGGAGAAAAACCCACCACACAAAGAGAATTCACTTTGTATTATAGTAGTGGAGATTACATACATAGATCAAACTTATCTTTCTGATGTTGAATTATAGCAGCATTCAATGATCAACCTTGTACATAATATTCAAGTTACAATGCACTCTCAATTTTAACTCACACTAATACACATCAAATAATTCATCTACAGTTCATCAATCATCCATCCATTGAACGAATCATCGAACCGATCACAATCTTCAAACTCTAAGTATATCCATGACGCCCATGGTGTGTCAAACTTCCTCTCAGTAACAGCCGCAATATTCCAACTGCTAGCGGTTCCCATTCTACTCCTTGATTGGTCGAAGACACACCACGTAGGATGGTCTCCCAATCGGTCAAAGGTGCTCACAATGTATCTGCATGTCGGTGAGACACTAACTGTGTTTCCCCGATGCCACAAGACTTGACTATCAATATCGCCAAGAGTCATCACTATCGGCAAGAGGTTACACCGAGTTTAGAAAGCTGTCACTTAGACTTCCCCTTATTGCCAAGACCTCATACTAATGATCATCACTTGTATCGCTACTCAGCAAGACTATTGTTTTTGATGAGACATCATACCGAAGTTCCAAAGTCACATAGACATTAGCATTTCCATTGGCAAGACTATCGTCATTCACCAAGAGATCACACCGAGCCTTCAAGTCATACCGAAAAGAACACTCGTCGGCAAGACTTAGGCTATCACTGAGACGTTACTCCAAATGTTCACACCTTTTTCCGAAGACTTCAGTCACTAGGAGTTTCACTGAAGACACTCGATAACAAACATACAGTGTTGACAAGACTTACCACTATCACTAGGAGATTA
This sequence comes from Sequoia sempervirens, assembly GCA_007258455.2. Classification (NCBI taxonomy): domain Eukaryota; kingdom Viridiplantae; phylum Streptophyta; class Pinopsida; order Cupressales; family Cupressaceae; genus Sequoia; species Sequoia sempervirens. The sequence goes on from VDFB02373365.1 coordinate 295,583,906, forward strand.
CACCGATGTTCATACTCATCGGCAAGAGAACCAACTGTCGGCAAGACTTCTTACCGAGGCTTCCATGTTACCCCGATGAGCATCGGTGAGACAAACATATGTCACCAAGAGTTCATAGCGAAGCCTCTGTATTACCACGAAGACTCCAAGTGAATACTTATTGATGAGACTTTCCAAATCGATAAGACTTCATACCGAACATCCAAGTCTCTCCCCGAAGACTCCAATCGCTATGAATCTTCCCGACCATCAGCTCGACACCAACCCGTCGGCCAGAGATCTCCACTCGGCAGAGGGTTACAACAAATACTATAAGTCACAATGATAACACTAGTAGGCAAGACAATAGCATTGTCTCGGTGACATGAACTATCAACAAGATTACTATACTACCAGTTGGCTAGACAACAATAAAGTCACACCGACTTTGCTCTTTCAGAGGTTTTAGCCTATGGGATTGACACACATTATTCCAACATGTATCTCACATGGAACTAGGAAGAATCTTGAACTAGGAAGGAATTATAAAATGTTCTCATTTAGAAATGGATCTGATTCCGCCCTAAAGGAGACTCGCCTCTGCTCATGTTGAAGGTTCCATTGCTGGGATCAGTCCCGATCCCACTTCCAATGCTAAGCGAATGCTTCAAAGAGATACCATCTCATGGATGTCGTAATTGCAAGATATGCAAAGGAAGTTTGGTGGAAACGCCTCTAAAAAATGCATGAACTATTTAATAGAGTGCCTGGGAAAACACATGCAAAATGTGAAATCCTCCCTGCCCATGTAGTGAACTATTAGAGAAAACGTGTTGAGAGATATCTTCTCATGGAATGAAATGATTACAAAAACACGCATAAAAGGGAGTTGTTGAATCTGTTTAGGTAGACATAAACATTGCAAAGTGAGGGTACAATAGGGGGCGCATAATATGAATCTACATAAGGAAATGAATGGAAATTATGGATGCATAAACGTCACGTGTGAAATGTTTTCCCAATTCTTCGATGAGATGATGTCTCATAACATGCAATGATCGTAGATATGAACAAAACAAATATGTTCAAGAAATTTTAGAAACTCCAACGTAATTGCCCCTAATGAATATAGATGCAAAATGGGAAAGTTTAGACAATGTGTGTGAATTTTTTGATAAGAGCGCTAGAAAGAGAGGTCATCTCACCCCATGCAATGACTACAAGATTCACATAAATAGAGATCCATAAAAGTGTAATCTAAGGAGGAATTTTGTGGAATGTTGTAGTTGTAATGCCCGAGAATGCATGCATTCAAAATATGGAAACTGATACAAAGGCACACAAAGTGTTTGATGGAATGCTTCAAAGTGTTGGTGTGGCTCTTAGAGACAAGTGACAAGAATAATCTTATGGATTGGATGCCACAATGGTAGAGATGTATAGAAGGTATTTTGAAATTTCAAACAGATGTAAAATCGAATTCTTTATGCACCTGGGTAAGACATGTCTGCGAGAGATGGAAGCCCAAGGGGCAACAAATTGTTATGCAAAATGCTTCAAAGAGATATCATTTCATGGAATGCCGATCATGTAGGAGATGCATGCAAAATGTGGAAATTTAATAGGCAGTGAATTATTTAATACAAAACGCCTCAAGATCATGTTATTGAATGAAAGATATGTGCAAAATGTGAAGGCATAAGGTAGATTTGTCTAAGACCTTAAGGAAATTTAGTCTATTGGAATGCCCAGACTACAAGTTCCATGCATAGAGTGGAAGTGTTGAAAAGCCTTGAAAACTTTCATGAAAATTTGAATAGTAGGAGAAGCCGATTTCCATGGCTCGGGTGAACTATTCACAAAATGAAAAAAATACATGTCATCTCATGATGTGAAATGAGCAATATAATGTGTGCATATAGACTATTTTAGGAATTTTCAAATACATTATGTCTTATGGAATGTGATTGTGGGGTTTTCTCAAATGGGTTCATTGCAGAGAGCTCTACAAATTTTAAAGTTTATGGACAAAATAAAATTTATTGAAAGACTTTAGAAGCTCAAGCACATACATGTAAAACAAGGAAACACAACCAAAGAACATAAAATATTTGACAGAATGCCTCAAAAAGATTGGTTTTCATGTAGTGAAATGATGTTATATATTCACAAAGTGGATTTTTTTGGAGATTTTATTTTAATCAAATGTGATTAGGGTGCATTTTTACATGTGAAATATTTGATAGAATGTCTCAAAGAGATGTCATCTCATGGAATGCAATGTTGTGAGATTTGGACAAAATGAATTGGTTGAAAGGGTCTTATCCACCTTCAAACAAATGCATCCTCCCTATTGTGCTTCAAAACAAGGTTCAACATCCATCAAAGTACGACTAATAGAGGAATTGTGTCAATTGTTGTAATTATAATTACATCGGTAGGCATGTGCAAAAGAGCAATGCACAAATCTTGTAAATGGTTTTAGAACAGGGCATGGACATGCATCAGAGCATGATCAACAAGAGGAATATTGTTAGATGCTATAGGTACACCTGCCCTAGTGACAATGTATGCAAAATGTGGAACATATGCAAGGCGTGTGAATAGTTGGACAATATACTTGAAAGGAAATGTGGTTTTACTGAATGTCATAATGACAGGGTATGTCACAAAATATTTTTATTGAAAATGCTTCAGGGATTTCATTGTTTTCATCTTGTGGAAGGGCAATGATTGCATGCATATACAAAATATATTTATGAAAAGTCATTGGAAACTTTTAGAGACATGCAGGGGGAATGACAATGCATATTAACTTCGTGATCCTAATTAAAGGGGACTTTGCACATGGCTTTGAAGTCTATGTAAAGAAGGGAGAAAAATATTGCATGGATTATGGTTTTCATGTAGTTGTTACAAGTGGGAATGAAGATCTTGCGAGAGATGCTTGCTAAGGAGATGGATATTTTCCTCAAGACCATAGTAGTGATATCCAAGAAGCTGCAAGTCTGAAGTACAAATGGATGCAAACAAGATGGTATCTTAATAATATTTTATTTTAATGTTGTTTTGTTTAAAGATAACATTAATTTAAAAATATTATTATTATTTCAATCATGGGAATTTTAAGTTCATTACATTTAATTGAAATAATGTGGAATATATTAATCTTGGAATTAATTATTGATTAGTTAATTTTATAAATTAATGTGTTCTATTGTTTGTAGGTGTTTGTAGGTGTCATTAAGGAGAATATTATATTGCAATCAAGATGACATGCAAATCAAATATGCAAAAGAGGTGATTTTCTGAAAAGATAATCATGTTGGAAGTGAATTGAGTCTTTGGTGGTCTCATTTGGAGTAATTTCTGTAGAAGGATATTTCTCTACATTTTTCAAGAAGGAGAACTCAGAGTTGTAACTGAAAGATGCAGCTATTAACTAAAGCCAAACTGAGAGCTAAAACAAAAATTTATCTTTCTAATTTAATTGTATGCACATAAAGCTACAACTTTTGATCTTTAAGTTTTTCGATGGAATGATGTAATTAGTGAGTTATTAAATGTAAAATTTTCTCACATTGTAAAGGTGAGACACTTAGGAAAAATAGTTAGAAGTTGTACGAGTTAGCTGATTAGAGTTAGCAGTAGGATAGATAATGGAGTTTTCTGCAATTCTTAGTTTAGTTGAGGTAATTTGAAGATATTGGTTTCTATACACTAGTGATCTTACTAGATTTGTAAATATTGTTTATCTGTTTTAGAATAGTAGAACCAACCAAAATTATACCTGCTTTAAGTTATGCTCTTGAGAGGTGTTCGTTACATTAATCATTTGATTTGAAACTTTCAAAAAATGAGTAAAGTTTTATCTTTTCTTTTTGTTCAAAATGGTGATCTGAAATCTACTGATGAAATTTTCACTATGAATTAATGGTTGTGTATTGATTATAGGTTAATTTGTTTTGCAGTTTTAATTTAAGAATTCCTTGAAGAGTAATAAGTCTGATTAACTGGATGAATCAACATTCTTTTATTTTATGTATCCTTGATCTATCTTTTGATTTTTTTTATATACCCCTCGATTAGAGTAGGTTTAGATAGAAGTTTGATCTTGCAATAATCAAGAAGCTCAATAACTAGTAGGCCCCTTGAACATTATAGCCTCATTAACTGCTTAATAAAAACAACACAGTTGAGAACCAACTACAAAGACCTTGGAAGATAGGTGGTTTTAGATCAGTTATATTTTTCAGGAGAAACATAGTAAAAATATTTTGTTTAAATGTTGTTGTGTCAATTTGGACATCAACAGGACTGGTGCTAGAAGGAGGGCGACATGAGAAATTTTGGATTGTTGTGAGTTGGAGTGGGTTGGATCTTGGAAAACCTAGTTATGATGGGCAACCCTTTGTGTATTCTTGGGATTCTTAACAAAATTCCTTATCATATGCATAATATGCTCCCATTATTTTTCACTAATAGTGGAAAAATTGCTAAAGGTCATGTTAGGATTTGAAGGGATTTGATGACTCTTCACTAGATTCTTCATGAAGATATAACCTGTCAACTTTTCATCAAAACACTACAAGGTACAACATGACAATGGTATGCTAATCTTCCACCAAATTATATTTATTCATGGATGGAGTTAGAAATTTTATTTGTGGATCAATTTGACCTTTATGCATGAACACAAGACCCACCGTTTGAATTTACAACCACAAAAAGGACACCATCGAAATCAATTTACCAGTCTAATCATAGTTTTTTGTTGATGTATCAACGTCTTCAAGATTTAAATCTATTTATTAATGATTATATACTAAGGGAACATTACTATTGGGGTTTGAATCCTTCGTTTGTAGCAGAAATTAGACATTGTGGGGATATTACCTCCCTACATGATGTATTGAATAAATCTCTCTTATTGGCACAAGTTGGACATGACGTGAGAAATTCAAGCATCCAAAATTAGGATTGTAATAATCGTGTGCTTGCAAGTTGGCATCCTTTGCAACCTTATGCCACTTTACCCACCATACCTACCTAGGTACAATCATTCTCACCATGCAGCTACAACCTTCCTAATCTTCCAAACAACACATTTTCCAATGCTTCATATCAAGTCAATCCCACACAAGACCAATGGAAGAATCTATCTCTGTAAAATCCAACCATAGAGGTAGGTATCACCCGTTAATGAAGTTGTGAGTATATCATCTCTTTTCAGTCATATTCCAAAGCATAGTCCATTACATCATAATGAAGTTGTAAATGAAACATTTGATGAGCAAGTATATCATTTTGATGCTTTTTTCGAAAAAGAGTATGAAATGGATATAAATTTAGAGCATAGTGGAAATCTCATATTAGAATCTAGTTTCATTGGAAATGTTAATACTACAGATGGTATTGAAAGAGATGAGATATTAACACAAGAATGTTGTCATGAAAAATCAACAACTAAAGAATCTTCTTCCAATGCTTCAAATATTTCTTTTGAGCAAGATGAACAACAAAATGAGGGATGGAAAAAGGAGCATGGTTCATGTTGGATAGATTTCCCATGTATGCAAAATCGAATAAGGAAGAAATTGGAAGAATTAGGAGATCTGAAACTATCATAACTTGTTAGGCCAATTGGATGTAGAATACATCAAAAAAATCAACATTCTCAGATGGATTGCCATGTTTTCCTTGGTAGGATGGAGTTATATTTCAAACAGTTGATCATTGTTGAAGGAATACTTATGGAAGATCCCTAGAGTACGTATCCCCTCAATGAGGAAGATGAAACAACTAGCATACATAAAAATGATAATGAGTTTATCGATGCATTCATAGGTTCTTTCATGATGGTGGATGAGGAAGAAACATCCTATGACAAGTTAACATAGGAAAGCAACTCTGCTGATATGATTAATGAACATATTGAAACATAAAACAACATACTTTTGGATGAGATTGCAAATGGATCTCATGATTAGGGATGAAAATTTGAATACAAAAATGATTCTTCAAAAGAAGAAGGTCAAATGGATTTGAAAATTCACCAAGTGTTGGCTGATGATCAAGAACCTTAGATTTATGTGTGTCAAGAAAATAGATTGGATTTTGATGCTAATCGGAATATTGACATGAATGAGTTTAGTGTTTTATTACATCAAGGAATGCATGATGAGATTCAACTGGATGAAGGAAAATAATATCAAGCACTCTATGAAAAATCTGCTCCAAAGATTGAATCCCTTCAACAAGATGAAGAGAATGGAATGGGGAAGTGTTTTCTTGGTTTTGATTCTATTTATTTGAATGATTTGTTTAAATAAAGCCATCATTTATCTTGCATTAATGAATTTTACCTTGATGATGGTAAGCTTGAAATTGACTTGCACATTCTAGTTGATGATATGCAGAAGCATGAACTGAAGAAGTTTTTCCTGGATTTGACTTTGTGCATTCAAACGAGTTGTTTGAAGAAAATCCTTGTTCACCCTATATCAGTATTTTTGACATTAATGGTAATGAGCTGGATGCAGATTCTCAAACTCTTTTGGGTGACATGTTTGAAAAGAGTGCTAACAAGAATGATTCATCTTAGGAATAGGTAGGTTTGCAAAACTTGCAAGTCGCCAACATGGGTGATTTGTTGCTTAATCGTTTTGAGGAGACCTAGAAAATTTGTGACTCTATGCCCAAGATGAAAGCAGCAAGGCTGGCACATGAATATTCTAGTTGCATAATGAACCTTGTTGTAGATGACTCATGTAAGATTCCTCCTCCTGGTTCACATTATCAAGTAAGGTGCTCTGATTTCTTTTTTAGATAGGGAGAGTGTCATGATAGGTAAGGAAAATTTTGAACAAATTGTTTTAAATGTTGAGGAAGCTGATCATCTAATTAGTGATGTATGTACTTTAGGAAACATGATTGAGGTTGATATTCCTTGTGAAGTCAAATACACTATTTTGTTGTTTAAGCCTATTGTTGATTGTGATAAGGATATGCATGAAATTTTTGAAGAAATTTTAGATGTCTTGAATGCTAATGGCACATCACTAACAAATGTCCTTTATGTTGAGATGCATGTACTGGAGAAAAATGGAATAGTGTTTCATGAGTTGAGACCTCACGAGGAGGAATTCATGCAACATAAGTCTACACCTTAAATTAGGTGGTGTCTTTTCATTACCCTTTGTGTTTTAATGATTTTCAGTTTGATTATGACATTGGGAACAATAAAATGTGTTTGTGGGTAAATCATTACAAGGATAAGAACCCACAACTATTAATATTTCAAACTTTATACCCTCAGAATGGATTCACTACACATAAAATTTACATTTCTGAGTATAAAGATAAATTTTCTAGGTTTAGAACTGTACCTAGTAAGTTAATGCTTTTGCATATAATGAAAAATCAGTCTGGTTCATGTACAAATTTTCACACTTTTATGTTTGTAGAGTTCAGTTTTGGAGTTAGTTAAGGATTAGGATTAGTTAGATGTTACTTTCTAGTTTTATGTTGTTTTCTATTGTTTGTTTTGGTTTGTTTTCTTTTGTTCTGCTATTTTCTTTTTTTTGTGTCCTCTTGTTTTTGTTTTGTTTCTAGGTTTGTTTGTTTCTCTTTTTGTTTTTGGTCTTTTGTTGTTTGTTTGTTGTTTTTTTTTTCATTTTCTATTTTCGTTTTACTGGTTCATCGTGTCTGTTTGTGTTCTCGTGTGTTGTGCTCCTCTCTTTTCTTGTCTATTTATTTTCTTTCTTCCAGGGGTTCCTCTCGTTGATAGTGGAATCTAAGTTATTGTATGCAAGTTATGCTAGAAGGTGAATTTTTTGAGAGTATGTTGTTGGTATTTTCAAACACTTGATTAGACAGTTACTTTGAAAACTTTGATTTACCTTCATCCATTTCAAATTGGGGAATGTTAGCATGGATTAACACTTGGTACATTATGCAGTTTTGGGGAGTTTTTGAAATTCTATCACGATATGAACACATTAGGGAATCCATCAGTTAGTTTACATCAGGTGGGGTAGCTCTATTCCAAGAGAAAAATCTAAAGGGTTACATTTCTTGCACAATGTCCACTATGGTTCTCGCCCTGCTACTTAGGCTTCACTCCTTAAGGATTGAGGGAAAATCAGAAATTATACTTCAAAAAATTTAGCATTTGAGAAAAGAGAAAAGAAAGAAATCTGGAAATGAAATCAATTAGTAAGGGTGACTTGAGTATCTCTACCGAGGCTATAGACGCCTAGTTGGCAGTAGAGCGATGCTTAGAGAGAACTAGAGGTATCTCTGTCGTGGCTATAAATGCCTATCTAGTAGTAGAGCTATGAATAGGATATCATTGCATGTTAGAAAGGTAAATCATAACTATGTAGCTTGGGTAGAGTTTATTTCACTTTGATCTTGACAACACTTATGGAGGGGAATGAATCATTTGCACACACAAAAAAATTTCAATTTCATCTTAGACCTCTGTTGTGTCCCGGTTTTGATTATTTTTCACTTCTTAGATTATCTTGAATGAGTGTAAACTTGAGATTTTGGGTATTTGGAGGGTTGCATGTCTTAAAATGCTTTGCGCATTTTCCCAAACGAGTCACCATTTGTTATGCCTTGCATACACGACCCAACTTTTTCTTGACAAAGTTGGGGACCCCCTTTTCTTTTTCTTCTTTTCAATTTCTGTCTCTGTCAGATTTGGATATCGAACCAGCACTGGAACAAGGAGCCTTTCCAAGGTTCTTGCTCCTAGTTCTATCCCGATCTTGGTTCCCCACTTTTCCTTCAAGTGTTGTTCTGGTTCATGTTCCTTGTCTAGTCTCGTCTCATCATCGTCTTGTTCTTTGGCCCATTTTTTCTTCATCTCGTCCTTTGTCATTGCACTGTTCGTTTGTTTTGGTTGTTTCATTCGTTTTGGTCCTCGTCTTTTCGTCGTCGTCTCATTGTGTCATTTGTTTGTCTCCATCTTCTCTGTTTCTTCATTTTTTTTTTGCGTTGTTCATTTTTTTCTTTCATCATTTCTTTGTTTCTTTTCATTTTTTTTGGTGTCAACTCTTGAAAACACCAAAATACAAAAAAATGCTAAAACATAAAAAATAACAAAAATGCAAAATAAATAAGGAAATATTTTATTTTAAAAGATTTGAAATATTACAAGGTTTAATTGTAAAGCATAAAAACTTTTAAATTCAAATTTAAAAGATAAAAATCATAAAAAATAAAAAATTATAAAATACAAAAAAAAACTTATAAATAAAATTTTAAAAAGATTTTTTTTAAAAAGTAAAAGAGAGTTTCTACCAGAGCCTAACCCCGCAGAGTAGTAGAGAAGTAAAAATGGGGAATGGAAGAAATAAGCAGAGTCGGAACCCCAAAGGAACATGACACCAACAAAATCAAACGTTGAAAATTCCAAAACAATCCTACCCTTACAACCTTATCATATCTAGAACTGGGATGAATTCTGAATTGGGAACAAGTGAAAATGTTCAAGTTCTTTTAAGGCTCTGCCCCTGCATGGATTTTGTTCCGCTCCTGCAGTGAATTGGTTCCCATTCTGCCCTATCATGGTTCTGCTCCCGTATCTCGCACCGACCCTGGAAGAATCTTAAATTAGGAATGAAGTAGAAAATGTTCTCATTCAGAAATGGATTTGATTCCTCCCTAAAGGAGTCCTGCCTCTGCTAATGTTGAAGGTTCCAATGTTGGGATCAATCCCGATCCCGCCTCCGATGCCAAGTGAATGCTTCAAAGAAAATATCATCTAATGGATGCCATAATTGCAGGATATGCAAAGGAAGTTTGGTGGAAATTCCTCTCAGAAATGCATGAACTGTTTGACAGGGTGTCGAGCAAACACATGCAAAATGTGAAATCCTCCCTACCCGTGCAGTGAACTATTAGATAAAACGCGTTGAGAGATATCTTCTCATGGAATGAAATGATTGTAGAAACATGCATAAAAGGGAGTTGTTGAAGCTGTTTAGGTAGACATAAATGTTGCAAAGTGGGAGTACAATAGGGGGAGCATAATATGAATTTGCATAAGGAAATGAATGGAAATTATGGATGCATAAACCCTGTGCAAGAAAAATTTGTCTAATGCTTTCATGAAATCATGTCTCATAACATGCAATGATCAAAGATACGCACAAAATGGATCCGTTGAAGACATTTTAGGAACTCTAGTGTAATTTCCCCTGGTGAATATAGATGCAAAATGGGCAAGTTTAGACAATGCGCGTGAATTTTTTGATAAGAATGCTAGAAAGAGAGGTCATCTGACACCATGAAATGACTGCAGGATTGCATAAATGGAGATCCATCAAAGTGTAATCTAAGGGGGAATTTTGTGGAATGTTGTAGTTGTAACACCCAGGCATGCATGCATTCATTCAAAACGTGGAAAGAGATACAAAGGTACGCATAGTGTTTGATGGAATGCTTCAAAGTGTTGGCATGGCTCTTAGAGACAAGGGAGAAGGATCATCTTATGGATCTCAACCACAATGGTAGAGATGTATAAAAGGGCTTTCAAAATTTCAAACAGTTGTAAAATTGAATTCTTTATGCGCCTAGGTAAGATATGTCTATGAGAGATGGAAGCCCAAGGGGTAGTGAACTATTATGCAGAATACTTCAAAGAGATATCATCTCATGGAATGTCGATCACGTAGGAGATTCTTGTAAAATGTGGAAAGTTAATAGGCAGTGAATTATATAATACAAAATGCCTCAAGATCATGCTATTGAATGAAATATATGCACAAAATGTGAAGGCATAAGTTAGATTTGTCTAAGGCGTTAAGGAAATTTACTCTTATGGAATGCCCAGACTGCAAGTTCCATGCATAGAGTGGAAGCATTGAAAATCCTTGAAAAATTTCATGAAAATGTGAATAGTAGGAGAAGCTGATTTCTATGGCTTGGGTGAACTGTTCACAAAATGACCAAAATACATGTCATCTCATGATGTGAAATGAGCAATATAATGTGCACATATAAACTGTTTTAGAAATTTTCAAAGAAATGATGTCTTAAGGAATGTGATTGTGGGGTTTTCTCAAATGGGTTCGTTGTAGAGAGCTCTGCAAATTTTAAAGTTTATGCACAATATCAGATTTATTGAAAGACTTCAGAAGCTCAAGCACATACATGTAGAATGTGGATGCACAACCAAAGCACGTAAACTATTTGATAGAATGCCTCAAAAATATTTGTTCTCATCTAGTGCAATGATGGCAGATATTCACAAAGTGGATTTGTTTGAAGATTTTGTTTTAATCAAATGTGATTAGGGCATAGTTTGACATGTGAAATCTTTGACAGAATGTCTCAAAGAGACATCATCTCATGGAATGCAATGTTGTGAGATTTGGACAAAATGAATTGGCTGAAAAGGTCTTAGCCACCTTCAAACAAATGCATCATCCCTGTTGTGCTTCGAAAGAAGGTTTGACATCCATCAAAGTATGAGCGACAGAGGAATTGTGTTAATTGTTGTAATTATAATTGCATCGGTAGGAATGCACAAAAGAGTGATGCAGAAAGCCTGTAAATGGTTTTAGAACAGGGCGTGGACATGCATCAGAGCATGATCAACAAGAGGAATATTGTCAGATGTTGTAGTTACACTTGCCCTAGTGACAATCTATGCAAAATGTGAAACATATGCAAGGCGTGTAAATAGTTGGACAGTATGCTTAAAAGGAAATGTGGTTTTAGTGAATGTCATTATGACAAGGTATGTCACAAAATCATTTTATTGAAAATGCTTCAGGGATTTCATTGATTTCATCTTGTGGAAGGGAAATGATTGCATGCATATACAAAATAGATTTATGAAAAGTCATTGGAAACTTTTAGAGACATGCAGGGGGAATGGCAATGCATATTAATTTTGTGATCCTAATTAAAGGGGACTTTGCACATGGCTTTGAAGTCTATGTAAAGAAGGGAGAAAAATCTTGCATGGATTAAGGTTTTCATGTAGTTGTTACAAGTGGGAATGAAGATCTTTCCAGAGATGCTTGTTAAGGAGAGGGAGATTATCCTCAAGACCACAGTAGTGATATCCAAGAAAGTGCAAGTCTAAAGTACAAATGGATGCAAACAAGATGGCGTCTTAATAATATTTTATTTTAATGTTGTTTTATTTAAAGATAACATTAATTTAAAAATATTATTATTATTTCAATCATGGGAATTTTAAGTTCATTACATTTATTTGAAATAATGTGGAATATATTAATCTTGAACTTAATTATTGATTAGTTAATTTTATAGATTAATGTGTTCTATTGTTTGCAGGTGTCATTAAGGAGAATATTACATTACAATCAAGATGACGTGCAAATCAAATATGCAAAAGAGGTGGTCTCCTGAAAAGATAATCAAGCTGGAAGTGAACTGAGTCTTTGGTGGTCTCATTTGGAGTAATTTATGTAGAAGGATATTTATCTACATTGTGCAAGGAGAACTCAAAGTTGTTACTTAAAGATGTAATTGTTAATTGAAGCCAAACTAAGAGCTAAAATAGAAAGTTATCTTTCTGATTTAATTGTATACACACAAAGCTATAACTTTTGATGTCTAAGTTTTTGGAGGGAATGATGTAATTAGTGAGTTATTAAATGTAAAATCTGCTCACATTGTAATGGTGAGACACTTAGGAAAAATATTTAGAATTTTTCCAAGTTAGCTAATTAGAGTTAGCAGTAGGATAGATAATGGAGTTTTCTGAAATTTTTAGTTTAGTTGAGGTAATTTGAAGATATTGGTTTTTGTACACTGGCGATCTTGCCAAATTTGTGAATGTTGTTTATTTGTTTTGCAATAGTAGAAGTAGCCAAAATTAAACTTGCTTTAAGTTATGCTTTGGAGTGGTGTTCGTTACATTAATCATTTGATTTGAAACTTTCAAGGAATGAGTAAAGTTTTATCCTTTCTTTTTTGTTTGAAATGGTGATTTGAAATCTATTGATGAAATTTGCACTGTGAATAAATGGCTGTGCATTGATTACAGGCTAATTTGTTTTGCAGTTTTAGTTTAGGAATTCCTTGAAGAGTAACAGGTCTAATTAACTGGATGAATCAACATTCTTTTCTATTTTGTATCCTTGATCTATCTTTTTCTTTTTCTTTTTATATACCCCCTAGTTAGAGTAGGTTTAGATAGAAGTTTGATCCTATAGAAATAAAGAAGCTCAATAACCCACAATCCCCTTGAACATTACAGCCTGATTGACCGCTCAACAAAAATAACACAGTTGAGAACCAATTATAGAGACCTTGGAAGATAGGTGGTTTTAGATTAGTTATATTTTTCGGGAAAAACATAGTAGAAATATTCTGTTTAAATGTTGTTGTGTCAATTTGGACATCAATACTAAGGAGAAGAATGATCTAAAGACTACACCTCCTCCTTCTTCTAACTCAGGAGAATCCTCTTGCAAGTCCAAGAAGAAGGAAGATTGCTCTTTTTGTGGAAAGTCAGGGCATAATGATGCATATTGTTTTGCAAGGCTTGTAGCATTGGAGGAAGCTATGAAGAAGCACAACATTTCCATGCCAAAGTCTTCTTCCTTGGGAAAAGGCCAAGCCCTTGCATCAAGAGGTTTGTCATCTACCTATGACATTTGGATTCTTGATTCTAGTGCCTCACATCACATGACTCATGATGCAGATCTTATTGATTCTCTCTTTGATAGTCATACTACTCACATTGTAGTTCAAGACTCTTCTCAGATTCCTATTTTAGGGACAGGATCAGTTCAGATGTAGGATGGTTACATTGATAATGTTCTTATTGTTCTTGATATTTCATTGAATATGCTCTCCATTTATCATATTTTTCAGCATAGTGATGGAAGGCTTGTTTAGTTCTCTCCTAGAGATGTGACTATTCAGGAGTTGCATAATCTTTAGAAGGTTGTTGCTACTGGAGTAGTTGATCATGGAGCCTGCTTGTATAAGTTTTATGGATTTGAGCCTTCATTAGGATTATCCTTTATTTCTCATGCAGATTGTGTGAGCAAGCTATGGCATGGGTGGTTTGGGCACCTGAATTATAGATATCTCTAGCAAATGAGCATATAGAATTTGGTGATTGGCCTACCTTAGATCTCTTGTTCTAATGGGGTTTTCCCAGGTTGTGTACTTGGGAAACATCATTGAGATCCATTTCCAAAAGGTATGGCTATACATGCTTCAACACTCCTTGAGTTGGTGCATAGTTATCTCATGTCATTTCCCACTCCTTCAGTTTTGGGGGCCAAGTATGTACTCACCTTCATTGATGACTTCTCTCGCTACACTTGGGTGTACTTTTTGAAGTACAAGGATGAGATTCTTTGCTTCTTCATGAAATTCCTTGCATTTGTGGAGAAGCAGTTAGGGAATTCCCTTCAAAAGATTCACACAGATAATGGGAGGGAGTATGTCAACAGGGCATTTTAGGATTTCTGCAGTGCTCAAGGTATTTTTTGTTAGAACACAATGGCATACACTCTGCATTAGAATGGTGTAGCTGAGTAGAAGAATAGAACATTACAGGAGATGGCCAATTGCATGATCCAGTCTAGGTCCATGGCTCCAGCATTTTGGGCAGAGGATTTCAATTGTGCTAACTACATTCAGAACCGTATGCCTCACAAGGAAGTGTAAAATATGACTCTCAAGGAGTATTGGCCTCATGTCAAGCCTAAGCTCTCCTACTTTAGATTATTTGACAGTGATTCATGGACATTCATTCCAGTAGGGAGGCAGAAAGAAATGGAGAAGAAGATTCAGCGATTCATCTTCATTGGCTACTGTGAGGATGTGAAGGGCTATCAGTTTTTTGATCCCATCACTAAAGAGGTACATTTTCATTGTGATGTTAATTTTGATGAGTCTTTCATTTGAAAGGATTCTCCATCACAAGCCTCTACCTCTCTCCTTCCTAGTTCTTCTTCAGAGGATGATTTGTTTCCTGTTAATGATGATGATGTTGCTAATGCTCCTGATGATGATGGTATTGATCTTGTTGTTGACATAACTCCATCTTCTCTTGAGCCTGCACCCACACAACCTCTCTGGGCTCACACTATTCTTAAGGAGGATAGTTCACATGTAGGTGATCCCACTACTTCTTTTTACACTTGTTCTTCGACTTCAGGTATCATTTTTTTGAGTCATGCAATTTCTATTGATCCTCAAAAGTTTTTAGATGTGTTAGGTGTACCAGAGTGGGACAATGCTATGGTTGAGGAGTTTCTTCTTTGATGAAGAATTGCACTTGGGATCTTGTTCCTCTTCCTAAGGGAAGAAAGTTGGTTCAGTGCAAGTGGATGTATTGTACCAAGTTTGCAACTAATGGTTCTATTGACAAGTACAAGGCTCATCTAGTGGCTAAGGGGTTTTCTTAGGTTGAGTGCATCAACTATTAATAGAATTTTTCCCCTATCGCCAAGATGGATTCTATTTGTCTTGTACTTTCTATTGCTGCATCTCAGGGTTGGTTAGTGTATCAGATGGATGTGAAGAGTGCTTTCATGCATGGTGATCTTCAGGATGAGATCTATATGGAGCAACCACCAGGTTTTTTGTAGGACCCTTCACTTGTTTATAGGATTCAACATTCATTGTATGGTCTTAAACAAGTCCCTCAGGCTTGGTATGAGAAGATGGAAAAAAATTTGCTTGCTTCTGGATTCACTAGATGTCACTTTGACCCTATAGTTTACATTCAGAGGCATGGGGGGGATCTTCTCATTCTTTTTCTCTATGTGGATGACTTGATTCTCATTGGGAGTTCGCATTCCATGATTCAGGATACTTAGAGAGCTTTGACAGAGCGGTTTGATATGATAGACCTGTTGGAATCAAGGAACACTGAGAGGGGGGGGTAAATCAGTGTTCTAAATTTTTTAACTTTATTAATATGATCCTTAAAGTATTGATAACATTCAACCAAAATAAAGATGCATGAACATAAGAAAAAAAACCACAACACTATAACACAAGGATTTTTTTTACATGGAAAACCTTCTAGGGGAAAAATCACAGTTGAGGTCAATCCACAATATTGTCTGAGTATACTCAAAAAGAAAGTTTACAAAAATGGGAATGCATTTGCATTTAGGCACACTACCTAGAGCTCACTGCTCAAAAATAGAAAGGTTCACTTCCTTACAAAAGGTTTGGATTACATCCAAAGATTTGAACTAAGAAAGTAGCATTTACAAATGCTTGATTATAGTTTTGGTTAGGCTCATCAATCGAATTCTGGACCTTCTATCTGATTCTTCTCTTCTACTTTGTTCTGCTTCAATTCGCATAAAAAATCCATAATGCACAAGTGAAACTGTACATAATCACTCTACAATCCTTCTAATATTCGCAACATACTCTAACACACTTTGAACCTACCTCAAAATGATATAATTGATCACTTATATATATCCACTAGTAAGGATTTAATTGCTACATGTTGGCTTCAATAAAATAGAAAATATTTACAAACTATCGATTCAAATCATGAATAATATTCAATGCACATCCACCAAAGTCAGCCACAACATAGTGAAGACCCAAATCAAAATGGCCGAAAAAAAACACAATTAATCCTCGAGTATCTGTGACATGCTACATTTACTTAGTCAGCCTTCATGCACTAATAAACAAAAAATTAATCAACCAGATCTTCTAACTTGCACACGGATCGATACGAGGCTCCAAGTTTCATAGATAATAGAGATCATACATAGAACAATCCTCCTTGAGATCCAAAACTCAAAATATGAACAAAAAATTTGCATATGATTCGAAGAACACAAATCTATCAGATTCTTTGTTCTAGCTCGACTATCTTCAATTTGTCTATCGGTATGATCAAATGATGACATGCAAACTAAATGGCTGACTAGGGTTTCCATCAATGACAACACCAGAAAACATGTGCAGTGTCTCTTGCCAATAAGACCTTGGTATTTTTCATTTCTTCCTTGGTCTTCAAATTCATCAGTCTTCTGTAGTTATTTCTATTTTCTAGTAGAAGTATGCTCGTAATCTACTTCATAGATTTCAGATGGCTGATTGACAGACCTTGGTATTTTGCATTTCTTGCTTGGTCTTTAGATTCATTAGTTTTCTGCAAGTATTTCTATTTTCTAGTAGAAGTATGCTCGCGATCTACTTCAAAAAATTTAGATGGCTGATTGCAAGCCAACCCCCACTCCTTTTCAGTCAGGTGTTGTGTTGTCTTCCAGTTGTAGTACTCCATCAGTAGATGCTACCTTGTATCGGTAGTTGGTTGGTAGCCTTTTGTACTTGACACACAATCATCTTGCTATTTCTTTTGTAGTTGGTCTTGTCTCCTATTTCTCTCAAGATCCTCATGAGAGTCACTGGAAGGAAGCCAAATGCATCTTGTGGTACATTCAGGGCATACATAGTTTGGAATTCATTACACATTAGATGCTACTCAGATTATGGGTTTGACTGACTCAGATTGGGTTGGTGATGTTGATGATCAGAAGTCTACTTCTAGATTTTTCTTTTGTCTTGGTTCTGGTCCATTTGCATGGTCTTACAAGAAGAAAACTACTATTACATTATCATTGACTGAGGCTGAGTAATGAGGTGTTGTTTTGGCTAGTCAGGAGGTTTTGTGGCTTCAACAGTTGATGGTTGAGTTTGGCTTTCCTGTTGATCATCCCACTACTCTTTGGTGTGATAATCAAAGTGCGATACATATTTCTTGCAACCTAGTGAGCATCAACACATGAAGCATATTGAGATCCACATGCACTTCATTTGGTAGCTCATTTAGGAGGGTGTTCTAAGTTTGGAGTATTTTCCTACGAAGTAGTAGGTTGCAAAAATCTTCACAAAACCCTTGGCATCTCCTCGCTATATTTTTTTGTGATCAATGCCTGGGGTGAAGGAAGTTTTCCTTGGGGGGTCTTGATGAGTCATGCTTCCTTCTTTCTCTCTTTTCTATTTTTCTCTCTTTTGGAGAGGGGTTTTTTCCCACAGGGTTTTTCTCCTTTTCTTCAGTTGTGAAAGATTTTTGTTTGCATTGTAAATGGGTACCTAACATAGTTGTGTAGCTGGGACCCATATTGAATTTTTTTTTGCATCTCATTTTTCATTTTTAGTTTCCCTAAGTTGCACTTAAGTGGGGGTGTTAGTGTGAATATTTTATCTCTTAAGTTTATTTAGGTTAATTATGCATTTATGGGTAGTTTGGTAGTTTTTTCTTGTGCTAGGAAGTTTCTTATATGTCCTCATATTTCATAACTTTTAAAGGAACTTGTACATTATGTATTTTCATTGGGCAACTCAATACATTTTTAATTCTTCTTGATGAAATAGTTTCGTGGGTGTAACTTCTCTTAGTCATGAAGGTTATTTTATGTGTAGTGGAGGCCTGGGTGCTCCAACAATCATTCTAATTGGAGAAGGGTCTAGTGTACTTGGGGTTGAGGGAATTTTCCATTCATTAGAACATTGTGATTTTTCCTTGATGTTGTCCCTGAGCTATATAGAGTATTGATGTCGAATGATTATGATTTCCTTTGGAATGTTGAGATGAATCTACTTCCCCACTTTTAGGACCACACTTGTTGGTCCATAGTGCAAGAACTTTTTCCTTGTGTTTTTGTATCCCATGGGTTGAGATGGATATTGTGTGCCAAATCATTGGATAAGTTTCTACTTGGACTATAGATATTGGATTTTTAAAAGTGTTCTATTGGATGTAGTTCATGGATGTGAGATATCATTATTGTTGTACTTTGCATAAGGATCAAAGTTTAGTAGATATGGGTAATGAGTAGCATGGGAAAAGAGTGGGAAGAATGAATTTTTTTTAATTATATTATCCAACATTTACAATAAATAATATAAAGCAACAAAATGCAAGGTTCGTGACAGTGTAACATCATGATGTTACTCGAGAGACAAATTTGGCAGTGATTATGTTAGAGTTATGTGTTGGTAAATAGTGTTCTCATTGAGTGCGATCTAATGTAAAAATAACTTATATATGGGATAGTTTAGATATATATTATTTATGAATAAATTGATTGGCATGTCCTAGGTTGGGTGGGTGGGACTATGCTTGGTTATTATGTGGATATTTGTGGTTTGAGACCAACATTCCCCTCCACCCCTTGAGTGGCTTAGAGAAGTCACACAGTGGATGTAATGTGCAAGTTTTTGTAAGAATGTGTATTATTATTTATTTCTTAATTCATGATTCTTTATGGTTTTCAAAATTGATGCTAGTAGTGTTGTATCTTTGAGCTATTTAATTTGTGTTAAATTTTGTAATAGTCCCTTTTTCCTCAAGAACTTAATTTTACTTAAATGGTTTTAATTGGAGTTGAGATATTTCCTCTTGTTACTTTATTGCTCCTCTTTTACGAAATTTTTTATTGTAATTTTAGAATCTTATTTTTACCTTCTTGAATTTTAAGGCTTTCTTAATGATATTTGTACTACTCGCATATGTGGTGTAATGTGAAATTTGTATACTGCTATATCAAGGAGGGATCCCTAGTGAGTCGTATGGGGGTGCAACTGTATTGGGGAATTTTTATTGTGAGGATGGGGGCTTCAAATGGGACTAGTATGGGACGATCATAATCCATTTCCCCCTAGTTTTTGTGTTTGATTTTTGTGTACCTTCCTTCTTGGATGATAACCCCTTACACAAAGAAGGGGAAGGTACTTGTAAATGTATGGAGTAGTCCTAAGAAGGGGGCCTCAAGACCATCCTTCCTAATATTATCATATTTAGTGATGTCACAATGACACTTCATCTTTTTGGTATCTCAATTATAGTGATAAGATCTATGATTAATTAGTGGAATTCAGCACCATTTGTTCTCATAAAACCCATATGGTGAAACTTGTGGTATATATGTGGCATGTGTGTTGTGAACCTAGTTATGTGATGTGGAATACCTATGAATTAATGATAGAAATTAACTATTTTTCTTGATATGTGAACTAATTTGAGAACATGATAAGCATGTTATTGTGGAATGCTAATCTAATTGTGTAATTAATGATGATTGAAGTCAATCTAGCATATATATGTGTAGTGTAGTCTTTAATAATCATAGGAATAATATATGAAGTGGTGTGGGTTTGATGTCTTTATTTGCAACATTTCTTTAATTTTGTTAATATGAGCCAATAATCTCTTGGTTTCGGTTTGTAGTTAATTATAGATATTACTTTACATAATTTAGGATACCTTGTAAGGGAAATTTTTTTGCTAACATACATAAAAAATTATTTAATTGAGATAGTGTGCAAATATGTATGGTTTGAGTAAAAAATTATCCTAAAATTTTACTAACTTCTAGGAGGAAGTCCAATCCTGGGGGAGAATATGACACCCCATCTTTTGTACTCTTGATTTCTCTATGATCCTTAGTGTTTCTAGATACATTTCGATGGACATGATATTAGGACTTCATTGATGATACATATTTACTTATTTGTGGATGATATTTGCATGCTCCTATGGACATTAGAATTTACGATGACTATTAGATTTCATATGATATTCATTGATGAGATCATTTTTAAATTTTGTATATGTGATTTCTTAATTATTTTATGCTATTTTATGACTATTAGTTTGATTTGTGATAATATGCTACCTTATATAATGGAGTTTATTTGGATATATGATTTGGATATTCTACCAATACTTCATGTTTGAGTGTACAAGTGGATTTTAGTGACAATGGTTGATGGGGTTATTTAGTCAATTTTGTGTAGTTCTAGTGTGACGAAAAACCTAGACTCGTATGGAGTGCTATGGTCTATTTGGCCTATGTTGTAAAATATGTTTTGTTGGTATATGTGATAATGTAAAAAATTATCTAATTGTCTTTTGAACTTTTTTTTGTTATGGTAAGTGTTACCATTTTGGTGGTAGCTCCCAAATCAATGGATAGTATGGTGTTTGCTATCTGACAAGACACCTCATCTACCGTATATTCTTCTATGGTCATTGTTTCTCATGCTTTTTGATTTTTTCCCTCTTTCTGTCTTGATGAAATTTATCACAGGGAAAAGAAAGTAGTTAGGATGATCAATGTCATGAAAAATATCTTTAGGTTTCCTTGGTTTTTAGGTTTTCATTCATACTATTAGCTATGTCCATTTCCTTTAGCTAATCTTACCTCAAGGTTTCCATTCAAGCTCATCATTGTTTTCTATGGTTCAATTTTTTCCATTATTATCTTGCAAGCCTCTAGAACTCAAGTGTTTGGACATGAATCTTTCCTTGTGTCAATTAGAACTCATGGTGATGGTGGTTTATCTAAAAATTTGACACTTTGGTCACTAAATAGTTGTGTCAGTTGACCACTCCTTTGATATTTCTCTGATTGTCATTAAGGGTTTTCTTGTTCATTTTGTTGCTATAGATTCTCCTATTCGTTTAACCAGTTCTAAAGATTAGCATGCTTTCCTAGGTTTGATAATTGATCATTAGTTGAAGAAAGTTCTTAAAGATGAAGGCCATTTGACTATCAAATTAGTTAAACTGATTCTAAGTCAGAAGTTTCTCTCTACAAGAAGTAGATATCGGGTTAATACTGACATATCTTCTTGTTTTGTTGGTTCCTTGCTTGATATGCACATTTCAAAAGGCTCGGGTGGAAAAATTGACTTGAGAGTTATTTATTCCTCATATTCTTGGTGGATTGGATGAGACATTGGCTGCTGCACACCTCAGAATTGGTCTACCCTTCCCAGATGATCTAGAGTGCCTTCTTGATCCAACAGTTTGTTTTTATCCCTTCATCTTGGATGTATTAGGTTGAGAATTATTGGACCATCATGTTCAAGTTATCTGGGGTTATAGGCTCCATCTCAAGATTTTCTATTATGATCTGGTTAAAGGTTTCCAGTGGCTGCTTTATTTTGAGGATGATCAAGACTTTACTTAAAGGTTGTCTAAGTACATACTTTGTTCAGTTGAAAATGAAATGATAGTGGTCTTGTAGCTTTCTAGGGTTTTGTAAAAATGTGAATATAGGGTAATCTAGATGTTCAAGTTGAAATATATTAAAAATATGGGTATATGTATTAGTAATACCATCCTATGGGTTGCTAATAGGGTTACAGTTTATCGTTATAAGTTTTAAATACTCTGTTTAAGAGGGACCTAACTATTATACTTCATTTTAAGCACAATATAATGAACAAATTTAACTACTTGTGTCAATGATGGTTGGATGGAAAATTTTCCTTATGAATTTTCCAAATATAATGGTTGTTGTGCTTTTATTCATTACTTATTGATTTGGTTAACTAAAACCATTATGGGTTGCACAAAAATGATTCTCTATTGAAAGATTATTGATGATTCTATCTATCTTCCAACATTGAGAAATAGTCTAGCTATGGATTTCTATTATTAGCCTATCAGTTGGGCATTACATTATTTTCAATCTTAGCTTTTTTTTTAGTTGGGTGGAAATTGTGGTTTATTCCAAATGATTTTATTATGTAGGTGTTGATTGCCAATAATTATTTTGTGGGTCTTTCAGTTGAAAGTCAGAAAATGGATTCCTATCAATTGTGCATGAATTCCTAAATCTGGGTTATGAATATGTTATTAAATGAATGTGTTGTTCCTCTATTATAATTTCAAGTGAAATTATTTGTTCAATGATGAAGACCCATTTCATTACTGCCTCATTTCATTGCTGACTCTATTCATTTATCTTTAAACTATTACATGAGTTGATTGAGGGGAATTTGGTTCAACCATGAAGTTTGAAGTTTTAGCTAGAGTAATATTGGTCCTTTGTGTACCAGAGAGAGGCATCTTACACATTGATTGTTAAGGCTAACCCCTATAATTTAGAAGGGTAGAGTGTAAGGCCTAGGTTAGCTGCAAACCTCCTCAATGGATATTAGCTCATTGAGGAATTCCCTGTGATAGTGTAAAAACTGGTTTAGATCCTAAAGAATCATCAAGCCTATATATGGTCGAATGATTATCACCTACAGGAATGAAAATTAATCTTTTCTTTCCCTATATAGGTGAAAGCTATCCTATATGTTTTGGAATTCTAGCATTTATCGGTCAAGTGGTTTTGGCTAAGAATCGGTGTTTGGGTAGTCTATGAAGGAAACATCTCAAAAGATTTCCTTCAATGTTTTAGATGGATGGTGTGTGAAGCTCTTGTCATCATGGACTAGATCTCATTAAAAATCATTTGACTTATATTCCAACCATGCTACAAGTCCAACCTCTTGTTTATAAGCAAAGAGTTCTCTAGTCTATTGAGGAACATAGGCTTCTCTAGGATTTCCTTACTTTCTAGGAACATAGTCTACCACTGACCTTAATGTTTTACTATTAGTTTTGGTTGGATTCCAGTTTGGGGCCAAGTGTGATTTGATTATTAGCTTTGGTTGGCTTTCAGTTGAGGGACATGTGTTATTTGCTTCTTAGTGTAGGGTTGGTATTGGCCTAATTGTTTCCAATTAGTTTGCTTGGATTTTAGTTTAGGGTTAGGTACTAATTCCCATTTGGTTGGATTTTAATTTGGGGGCTTGTGGTCTTTCCCATCTTATGTATGTGCCAATTTCCTATTAGTCTTGGGTGGGTTTCAGATTAGGGGCATGTGCTATTTCCCTTCTATGTGCTATTCTTGATTCACAATTGCCACTAATCTTACTCTTTGCTTATTAGTTTGGTTGGATTCCAAATTAGGGGCAAGTGTTATTTTCTTATTAGTTTTGATTGTATTAGACCTTACTATTTGCCTATTAATTTGGGTTGGATTACAATTAAAGGAAAATTTATATTTCCCTTCTATTATCAAAGGTTGTTGTCGGTCTTTGTTTACAACTTTCTTAAGTTGTTAATATTACTAAGGCTCGAGTAATTGGGATAATTGGCCTATATCCTATCCTCTTCCTATTGTTGCCTTAATGGTTTAGGCTTGCTGGTTTGTTGATTTTCTACTTGCTTATCCAATTAATGCATTCTATATAAGAACTTCCTATCCTTCTCAATAATATTTTTTGGTGTTCACTTTCTATGATTATTTCCTCACCTTTCTCCACTCCATAGATTTCTAGTAGATCACCTACTCCATTGGCCTCTCTGTATACATGAGTCAATGAGAACTCTTTCATATCTTCTAGAAGTTTCCAGATCCTTTGTACCCAACCTTTTATTTTCCATTTTGGTATGTCCTTCTTTCTTATTGCTTGTATGCTTAGTAAGGAGTCCCCTTCCACTTCTATTTTTTTATCTTCTTTCTTTACACATCCATAATCCTAGGGCTAATGCCTCAAGTTCTACCTCATTGTTTGTGGCATAGCCCACCTTTTTGGATAGTTCCTAGATGCATTTCCCATTGCAATATCTGATGATACAACCTACCCCTATAGGACCTGGATTTCCCTTTACCGATGGGTGATCCCACAATAGTGGTTTACAATTTTTGGCCAAACTAGACATTGAATTGATTTTTTTAACTAAATATTCACTTTCAGGCACCTATAGTGGCTAAATTGTGAGGAATTTGAAGATGATGAAAACTAGTGATTTGTGAAATTTTGTTTTTAGATTCTAAGTATATTTTTTTCAAAAAATTTGGAATCATATTGCACTTCTTTTTCCATCTCCTTCAAAAACTAGTTTTTAAAAATAAACACCATTTTTAAAGAGTGACATTATTGGCTAACACATAACTTTTTTTATATGAAGGATACAATTCTTTTTTTTTGAATATATATTTGTAACTATGATATCTAGTGCATGTAATTGGTTTCATATCATTTCATTGAATATTTTTTTCTTAATTAAGTTTCAAATTCAAACCAATTACAATTTAGACATGATTTACTGGCTAAAACATAACTTTTTTTGTACGTATCAAAATTCTTTTTTTTTTTTTTATCAAGGACATCAATATGTAGTGCACTATATTTTTTGATTTTTTTTTATAATCTACTATTTTTCCACATGTGTAGAATAGAGAGTTTGATTTTTGGTGAAAAACCTACATTCACAAGAAATAAAAAATAAATATAATAATAAGATTAAATTTATTTTAAATTATATTTTTTTGGGAAGCTTATAATAAGGACTACATACTTACAAAAAATAAATTTTAAATCAATTCATTTGATTCCCCAAAAGGTAAATCAAAAGTGGTTTTTTATCAGCATTTTGATAGGTGTAAAGAAGACTCCATTATAGGTATGGTTGAAAACAACTGAGGTTCTATCAAAGAGGGTTTCATCTAAGGTGGTTTGATCAAACCCTATTCAATTGAAATCCTTTAAATGGAAATTTTCAAGACTTAAATCATTATATTTTCTAAAAAAAATTGATTTTAACAAAAATAAAGATCTCCCAGAAATTGTAAACCAATATTGTGGGATCACGTCAATCTGTCAAAATTTAGTTTCAACCTTTCTTGGTTTGGGCCTTTCCATGCAATTCCTTTCCTAGCCTTTGCGTTGTGTAAGAATCATCCTTTAGGTCTTTTGAGACTTTCCAATGCCTTTTGCAATTCCTCATCCCATTTGGTGAACGTTATTTTTGACTTAATTATTGTTCTTGCATTCGTTAGTTCATATAGTCCTTGTATTTTCCTTTTCAATTATTCTACTTCCATCCTTTTTCCTTGAAAAACCCTCTTGTTTCTTTCTATCCACAGGTGCCAAACTATCATAGAAGGGGCTGAGGTCCATATATTTTCCCAAAGAGTATCCTTCCTCCCTTTTGGCTAGATTGTCTTTTGATTTACTTCTTGAGTGATTTAAATTTTTTGTGATTTTTAAGCAATTTTGGGTGGGTGTAGAAAGATGGGGGGCCAAAAAGTGGCCAATTCACTTTTTCATCCTGAAATAGTGAAAACGTGCTCACATTATGGCTTGGTCATTACTGAACCAAAAATGTGAGCATGTTATAACACACTCACATTATTGTTTGAATTTCAAAAAGTGTGCATTGTTTAACTCAAAGAATGCACATTTTTTTAATTCAAAATAGTATCACCATAATGTGAGCGCGTTATAATGCACTTGCATTTTGGTGTACATTGAATTTTTTCTTCTCTTTTTTTTTCTCTTTCTTGTTATCTTTCAAGGAAACTATATACATGAAATAAACTAATGCTCACATTATTGTTTGAATTTCAAAAAATGCACATTTATTTAATTCAAAATACCATCACCATAATGCAAGCGTGTTATAACGTGCTCAAATTTTGGGGTAAATTGAATTTTTTTCTTCTCTTTTTTTTCTCTTTCTTCTTGTTATCTTTCAAGGAAACTATATACATGAAATAAACATTTAGTATAAGTTGACATTTACATATGGATGTTTACTTATAATTTAAGTTATATTTCATGTAAATAGTTTCAGGATGTTTAAGAGTGGTTTTGGATCTCTAAGAGTTATAATGAAAATTATAGTTTTTGGAAGATCTCACAAATTTAAGACTTAGTCAAATTTCAGTAATCAACATGTCAAATTTTAGTAATCAACAAGTTGTATCATCTTTCTATCTCTATCTCACTCATTTTTTATACCTTATGCTCTAGACCTCTCTCTCACACTCTCTCCTTCCCTCTATACTTTTATCTATCTAACTTATCTCTCTCTCCCTCCATCCCTTCATCCTTCCCTCACTAAATTTCTCTCTCCCCCTCTTTCTCTTCCTTCCTCCCACCCACCTTCCCTCTCTACTTCTCTCTATCTAACCTATCCCTCTCTACCTCTCTCTCTCTCCCTCTCCCTCCCTCCTTCTATCTCTCTCTCTCAATCTCTCCACCTTCCTCCTTTCCTCTCTATCTCTTTGTTCAACCCAACCACCTTCCCTCTCTACTCTCTATCTAACCTATCCCTCTCTTCCTATCTCTCACCCTCCCTCCTCTCCCTCTCAATATCTCCACCTTCCTCCTTCCCCACCTCTCTCTCATTCTCTTTATTGCACTTCTCTCTCCCTCTATCCTTCCCTCCTCCCCTCTCTAGTTCTCTCTATCTCTCTCCCTCCCTCCTCTCTCTATATCTCACCTCTCTCTCTCCCTCCCTACCTCTCCCTCTCTCTCTACTTCTCCCTCTCTCCTCCCCCTCTCTATCTCTCCTTCCCTATATACTTATCTCTACCTCTCCCTCCCTCATCCATCTCTCTCTCATTCCCTCTCATTCCCTCTCTCCCCCTCTCTTAATGTAGGAACCTTCCTCCTTCCCTTTGTGTTTCTCTCTCTCTCACACACTCTCTCCCTCCCTCATCTTTCTCTCTCTGCTTCTTCTCTATCTCTCCCTCTCCCTCTCTCCTTTTCTCTATCTCCCCACCTTTCTCCTCTCCCTCTCTTTCCCTATATACTTCTCTTTATCTCACCACTATCTCTCACTCCCTCCCTCCTCCCCTATTCTCCCTCTCTCTCTCTCTCTATATATATATATATCACCTCTCTTTCTATATATATATATATATCACCTCTCTCTCTATATATATACCTCTCTCTCTCTATATATATATATATCACCTCTCTCTCTACCCTCATGATGAGCCTAGTTTTTCGTAGAATCTATAGTTTATTTGTTCACATTTGTCATGGGATTTGATGTTAAATATTGGTATTTTCATATTGTTTCCCTTAAACCATAGACATTGGGCTTAAATCCTATCTTTACAATTTTTAATGACATTGGCATATTATGTGGATTATCTATATTGATTTTGCATGTGGTTAATGAATGTTCCTTAAGGTGGTTATAGATGTGCAGTTATTGTGCATACTAACATTGCCATGCAGATTTAATTTAAAGATGCTAGGTTGAGGAAGGCATTGCTAGCTGGGCACACACCATAATATCCAACAAAGGAATCACTCAAGGTCAAAGGAGGTCGACGGTAGAAGATTCCTCATGCAACTAAATGTAACTACCTTATAGTGGACTTTAATGATTGGGCATGCGTGGGCGTTACTGTTGTGCTAAATATGCATTTGAACCTACATTTTTTACCAAATTCGATGCACCCGTAACCACATCGCTCAATTTTCTCTATTTTCCCTAAATGGCATCCTCCCAGTTGTGGAGTTGACTACCTTGTTTAGCTAATAATATAAATAAAGATCTGATGCTCCTTCCTCAAGAGGTTGCATGATTTGATATTGTACTTGCACTCTCATGTTTTCAGGAATACAGATACATTACTCTTTTGTACTCATGATTTACAATGAATAAAATAAAGTTCTAAGTTCGAGCATCTAAGTTCTCATTAGTTTTAGAGGATACTTATCTAAGGGGGCCCACTTGGTGAGTAATCCATATTCTTAGTTTAGCATTAGTTTAGTATTACTTACTGTTTAGTAATTAGTTATAAATCTGGCACTGACTGTTCCTATAGCCACTATAATTCTATTATGTGGTTGTTCCTGTAGCTAAAGTAGATAGAGTAGTGCCCTGTTTTCTGCTCATATTTTTATTCATGTTATGTATTTTAGTTTGATGTAGTTGTTGATTGATGATTGCTATTTATGCTATTCCCTTCTAAGCAATTTAATTTTAGTATTTTGAGTTCCTTAGTTGTAGAATGAAATGGCTACTTTGAGTTCCTAGTGCACATATTGTGCTGACCCATTTCAAGTTCACGTACCTAGGTTGATAATTTAAATGAACCTTCATGATGATTGAAATAACTATTCAGGTTAGATTTCCAATCTCTGAATCATGGTTGTAAGGGCTTAGTTATTAAATCATTGTAGGAGGCCAACATTTTTGGCACCATTGTCGAGGATGGTGTGAAACTAGGGAGTCTTTTGGAGTCATTGGTAGTTTTTCTTGTTGTAATGTTTTTGGAAGTTGTTCTTAGTATATCCTCATCTAGGAAGTAATGACCCTCCCTTATTCTTTACCAATTATTTATGTGAGATGACTGATAGTGTGTGATATCGCATGCATAGAGGAAGGAGAAGGGATGCTTATGGGATATTCCTTCCTACCAATCCTAATCCATTCCAGCTAGTTGAATATCAGAACCTACCAAGAGAAGAAGAAGAAGATCTACACCCCTTTGTTGATACATTTCCTGATCTAACTAACTCTGAAGTCTCCTTTGAAGATCAAAATCAGCTTGAGAACCCCTTTTCTTTGGAACTACATCAAGAAAGCATGGGTGATGCAAATAGGAACAAACCTAACCAACCAGCTTTTCCTTTCCCCGTTGCCCATTAGAATGAAGTTGAAAACATCAAGAACATTCCTACCTCAACACTCCCCAAGTTTTATGGACTTGTCACAGAAGATCCTGATACCTTTTTATTTGAGTTTGACATACTCTGTAGGAGTTATGATTATACTACTGATGCGCATAGGATTAAGCTATTCCCTACCATTCTGAAAGAGGCTACATTAAGATGGCTCATGAGCCTAGGAAGAGATACTGTGGAAACTTGGGAAGACATGAAGAAAAAATTCCTTGAGAAATACAAGGAATATTGTAGGGGCAGCGACATGAGAGGAGGTGAAATCTTCAGAATGCAACAAAAGGAAGATGAGAGCCTGGAAGATTACATTGCAAGGTTTTTGTTTTTCCTAAAAAAATATCCACACCATACACTTAATGAAGACTTAGAAAAGTTGTTTTTCTTGAGAGGAATCAATGATAGCTGCACTGATTCCTTGGACCTCATGGGAGAAGGAGATATCTCCCAAGTTCCTTGGGAAGATATCAAGAAAATATGCCAAAACTACTCTAGGGAAGCTTCAAAGAAAGGGAGAGCTTACCGGTCTTCCATGGGTAAGTCAAAAACTAGTATATTTTCAAGAATGGAGTTTACACATTTGCTGGAAGACTTCAAGCAAGAAATTATAAATAATCTAGCTTCTCAGCTAGATACACTCTAGGCCAAGAAGAAGCAAGAGGAGGTAGAGACAATGTTGATAGAGTATTTTCCCCACTGAAGACAAAGGAAGAAGTACTACAGATGCAAGATGGTATCTAGCCTTGAAAGCAAACAGATTCAACATAAGTTCAATCCAATCCATATTGAAGAAGACCAAGTCTACTATGTTGCACAAAGGAAGCCTTGATCTGCAAGACAAGGTATGCCACTATATCCACTATCCTATGTTGGGCCATATTTTAATTCCTATTCATCTAGTAACCAATAGAAGCCCCTATATCCATCCAATAATGGAGGATATCCACCATAGCCTTGGAGTAACCCTCCAAATGCTTGGCCTAATCATCAAAGTTCTCCACCCTAGTGGTAGCAACCTTAGGGAAATTGGCAGCAATTTCAAGGGTAGTGGCAACCACCTCTAGGAAATTGGAAGCAAATAGATCAATGGAGAGGGGGACAACAATGGCCTACCCAGACAACCAGTTACATGCAACTACATTCTTAGCCCCAACAAACTCCTATAATGCCTCCACCTACAAATTTAAGCTTAAATGCACCTAAACCTAATCAGCTACCAACTCAACTCACACCCAATCTAGATAACAAACCATGACAACAACCTGCATATGCTGTGAGTGTAAGTGACATCCACTTGCATTCAAGAACTACTCTACCAGCCCCTTCCAAGCACATTATCACTAAGCTTTCAGTGGAAGAGGAAGAGGAACTTCTGAATGATCCCATTCAACCAAGTGTACCTAAAAATCCTTAACTAGTCCAAGTCAAGTAGACTGAACAAGAACCACCATTTCCTTAGAGATTCGAAGTTTCCAAGAAGAAGGAAGAAAAGGAGGATACAAATTTTGACATCTTGGATCAGCTAAAGCATATATGTGTCCAGATACCTCTATTTTAGGCCATAACGGATGTTCCAATCTATGACAAGACAATCAAGGAAGCATGCCCCAAGAAGCTAGGTAGGAAAAAGAAGGACCCAACTACAATTCATGTGGTGGGACAACTAGATAACATCATACTGGGAAAAGTGACTATCCCCAAGTATAATGACCTAGGTAGTCCTGTGGTAGCAGTTGCTATAAACAGGGTCCAAGTAAGGAATGCTCTAATTGATTTAGAGGAAAAAATAAATGTAATGACCAAAGAATCCCTATAGAAACAAAACATTGCAAACATGATATCTAATCCTACTATCCTATAGCTTACTGATAGCTCTACTATTAAGCCTAATGGTGTAGTAGAGGATCTTGTGGTAGTTTTAGACTCCTAGGAGTACCCAATAGAATGTATGATTCTTTCTCCTATAGCTACACTAGGTAGGTATCCCATTATGCTTGGAATTGGTTAGCAAATAAAAATGCATAAATTGGATGTTGGTTAGGTGACATAACCATTTTAGATGGAAAGATCATGAAATTTTTTGTTCTTTATCCTCTTGCTGAGCCATCTCATGATGAAGATAATCCTGTATGGCCACTTGTTGGTGAAGAGGCCGAGGAAGTTGATTCTGTGGCACAACTTATGATCCTAGGTAGAAGCTCTTTCATGTAGCTCCAATATGAGGATGAAGTATTGGCTAACATCATTTAGAACCATCATGAAGTGGTGGAAGAATCATCTTGTCATTCTGCTACTCCAGTCAAGATACTTTTGCTTTCTCTTCCTACAGCCATTGTTCCTACAGACGTTCTTCTTGCATCCACTCTTCCTACAGAAAAAATTCCTACAGCAACAGGTATGCCCCATACATTGCTACCATATGAAATAAAGGTATCATGTGTTAATGAAGAATCCATGATAGAGTTAACTACACAAGTCTAGGTTTTTGAAGGAAAATATCTGAATGTTAATAGTAGATAAGTGAAGAAAAAAAATCATTATTGGAAAACTTGTTTCAGACCCATCAACATGCATTTGTGTGGGATTATCATGATATGAAGGGATTGGACCCTAAAATTTGTACATACAAAATTTACATCAGAGATGATTACACCCCAGTAAGACAGCCACAAAGGAGAATTAACCCTACACTAAGAGAAATTGTAAAAGGAGAACTGCAAAAATTACTAGATGTAGGATTTATCTACCCCATTTCAAATAGTCAGTGGGTATCTCCATTAGTGATTTTTACCAAGAAAGGAGGGAAATGTTGAGTTTTTTTTTATTATAGGGAACTTAATGTTGCGACCAAGAAGGACCACTTTCCCTTACCCTTCATTGATCAAGTTTTGGACACACTTGCAGGAAAGCAATACTTTTCTTTTCTAGATGAATTCAGCGGCTACAACCAAATCCAAATTTCACTAGAGGACCAAGAGAAGAACACATTTACCTATCAATGGGGGACCTATGCCTATTTAATAATCCCATTTGGCTTATGCATTGCACCTACAACTTTTTAAATGGTAGTCATTAGCATATTCTCAAACATTTCTCATGATTGCATGGAGATTTACATGGATGACTTTACCACTTATGGTGTTGATTTTAATCAAGTGTTGGAAAATACTAGGAGAGTCCTATAGAGATGTAAAGACCAAAACTTGTCCTTAAATAGTGAAAATTTCTTTATGATGATGCAAGAAGGTGTAGTTCTTGGTCACTACATCTCTCACAAGAGAATTTAAGTAGATCCTGCAAAGATTAAGGTAATACAAAATCTTCCCACACATGCAAAACAAAAGGATGTTAGGAGTTTCTTGGGTCATACAGGATATTATAGGCATTCCATCAAGGATTTTAGTAAGGTAGAAACACCATTGTATACTCTTCTCACTAAAGATGTTGAATTTTAGTGGATTGAAGCCTATGACAAGATATTTTCTAACTTGAAGGAAGCTTTGACTCATTCTCCTATACTCAAAGGACCTAATTGGGAAATTCATTTTCACATCCATACCGATGCATCAAATTATGCCATGGGAGTAGACTTATGAAAAAAACAAGGAGCTGTTGAAAATGCCATTTACTTTGTCAGAAAAAATTTACAAGGAGCTAAATTCAATTATACAGTGATAGAGAAAGAAATGTTGGCAGTAATATATGCACTAAACAAATTTAGACATTACATAACAGGATACTGAATCTTTGTGCACACTGATCATGAAGTCATTAGATATCTCATGAATAAACCTTTGATCATAGGTAGATTGGAAATATGGTTATTGTTGATGCAAGAGTTTTATATAACCATTGTGGATAATCCAGGGAAGGCCAATGTTGTTGCAGATTTTCTTTGAAGGTTGACTACATCAGAAGATAATCAGCCCATAGATGACTCTTTTCCTGATGAGCATATATTCTCCCTTAGTATACAAACACCCTGGTATGCTGACATAGCCAATTATTTGGTCACGGGTAGAGTTCCTTCTCACTTCTCTTCAAAAGAGAAAAGGGCACTCATTGAAAAATATTTTCCTTTCTCTTGGATTGTTGGATGTTTTTTTATACTAGACCAGACCATGCCATGAAGAGATGTGTGAGAGAAGATGAAACATATGAAATTTTGCATGCATGTCACAATGAACCATGTGGAGGATAGTTTGCAGCCAAGAGGACAACAATGACGATTTTGAAGATAGAATATTACTGGCCAACACTCCATAAGGACACAAGAAGGTATACTAGAAAATGTTATAGATATCAAAGAATGGGAAAACCAACTAGCTATGATGAGATGCCACTTTTCCCTTAGATAGTAATCACTCCCTTTGACAAGTGGGGATTGGATTTTGTGGGAACCATTGATCCTCCATCAAATGGTAAGTCTTATATATTGGTATGCATTGATTATATGACAAAGTGGGTCAAAGTCAAGGCCATGAAGCATGCAAGAGATAACAAAGTTGCATAATTTCTTTATGAGGATATTTTCACAAGATATAGAATCCCAAGAGAAATAGTAACTGATCAAGGGGCTCAATTCACATCAACCCTTTGTTTCAGCACTAGTTAATGAGTACAACATAAGGTATAGGTAGTCTACTCCTTATCATCCCCAGGCTAATGGCCAAGTTGAGGTGACCAATAGAGAAATTGAAGCCATTCTGACCAAAATGGTAGCTATTCATAGAAAGGATTGGGAAATTTTTTTACCATAAGTTGTTTGGGCCTATAGGAAAACATGGAAAACAACTACAGGCTTCACTCCATTTGAGTTGATGTATAGAAAGACAACTATGATGCACATTGAATTTGAACATAAGACTCTACGGACTGCAGTAGATTTGAGGATGGATATTTCTAAGGAACAGAGAGAAAGAATCATGTAGCTGAATGCTTTGGATGAGATAAGAAGAGAAAACTTGCAACATAAAGAGGTAGTGTAGAATCAGAGAATCAAGTGGCATGAAAATTTTATCAAAGACAAGAAATTCCAACTAGGAGATTGGACCCTGCTCTATGACTCAAGATACTAGGACAATGCAGAAAAAATACAAACAAGGTGGCTAGGACCATATGAAGTCCCTTAGGTATTTCCTAATGGAGTTGTTCAACTTACTACCATTGACCTTGTCAGGTTCAAATTACTTGTCAATGGTCATCACCTTAGATTATATCACAAGCCAGCTTCCAAAGAAGAGTTCCTATAGCAATTCACCCAACATTCAGCACCCAAGCTTCTTGCAGCTAAAGGAAGTGGACCTAGTGTCCCTCCTTCTAGCTAATTAAGGTACATCTCATAATAAAGACTTCCACTTACGTGGAAGTCCATTTCTTCGCCCATCTTCCCATTCACCCATCCATCACCACCTTTCTCTCTCTTCCATTACTTCATTCCACCTCACCTCATTCTACTTCATTTTCATTAATTGCTTAATTTATTCCCTAAAAGGTGAGCGATACTTTCTCCACAATATTTGCAATGAATCTTCCACACATTTAGGTATGTGCACATTAATTTCTATCTTTTAATCATATTTTAAGTGAATTAATTTAATCACAATATGTTAGTATAGATGTTCATATAACATGTCATTATTCCCTATCAAATCACCACTACCATCTCACATGTGTGGACACATGTCCAAATTTAGGTTGGGGGGAAAGAAAAAGATGTAAATATATTACCCAGGTGTCAATTTATGCTAGGCTACATCAGAAAATTTAAAATGAGCCAATTTGAAATCTAAGTGAGAGGATGACTTGCATGTGTGAAGTGATATTAACTGCAACCACCATTTCTTCCCATCATAATTATCCTTTATCACTCCTTTTCTGCCATTATTGACTTTGTCATAATCTTGAGTTGCAATAAAAAAGGTGAAACAATAGAAAGGAAATTCAGTTGATATTGGCACTAGAAATTTAGCAGGTATTGTAGGAAGGTGAACTTGATTTTCAGATGGGAATTGTAGGAAAGGAATTGTAGAACATTTGTTTGATTGTAGACAATGGGAGGTGGGTTAATTCAAAATGAACCCATGGTGCATGATGTTCTATTGCAGGATGCACAATTCTTGGCTGAATTTAGAAACTATGGATGGTTAGATTACTTCCTGAAGCTGGATGGTTTTGATGAAAGAATTTCCCTTGAATTCACCCAAACAT
Organism: Sequoia sempervirens; assembly: GCA_007258455.2. Classification (NCBI taxonomy): domain Eukaryota; kingdom Viridiplantae; phylum Streptophyta; class Pinopsida; order Cupressales; family Cupressaceae; genus Sequoia; species Sequoia sempervirens. The sequence continues at coordinate 295,619,366 of VDFB02373365.1, forward strand.
TTTCTAAAGAAAAGCCATAGTAAAAGGGTTGGAAGTTCTGTCAATTGAGGAAAGAATTGCAGAGGTCATAGGGTTATCAGTTGATGGTGAAAACTACCTTGCCTCCAGAGATGCTAGATTAGCTAGGGCTGAATTTACAGAGCCGAAAGATCCCCCATTGAGCTTAGATAAACAAGGTGCAAAGAGAATTTCTCTACTCGAGCCATGGAAGAAGATAGTTGTTTATGTTATCAAATACATCACTTGTGAGGGTCGCTAGTCAAATTTTCATTCCATACACTTCAATATTTTGAATCATATGAGGCACAGAAGGAGGATGAATGTGCCTAATGTGTTATACAATCTTCTCTCAATCATGGTGGATGAGACCCAAAAAGGTAGGGATAATTTTGTTTCCCACCATTGTCTAATTAAATTGTTATTTAAAAAGTCTATGCATGATGTATTTGGAATGGCTTGGGAAAAATTTATAAATGTTGATCAAATTAGACCTGAACAGTTGCAACGTAGGGTTTTACCTCAACCTCGTAGGTCTAGTAGGAGATCAAGTATGACTAAAGCCACTCTTGGTGCTTCAACATGTGGTGCTAGCTCTAGTGTGAACCCTCCTGCAATAGAACAAACCATAGAAATTAGTTCTTTTGGAACAAAGCACTCAAAAAAAGAAAGCTCTTCATGAAATTCTGATGATGATGTTCCACTTGAAACCTTGATGAAAACTAGGGAATAATAGAGAGGTAGAAACGAGAAAAGGGAAGGCTAAAACACAGCCTGTAGAAATAAAGGTGCCAAGTTCTAAGAAGAGGAAGGTTGACACTATTTATCCTACAACCAAAAAAAAATGTGGGAGACCTCCCAAGAAATCAAGACTAGCTAGGCCAACAATTGGTACACCTCCACAGGAAATCCCTAAGCCTGGTGAGACATAACATGAGGACCCTAAAGCTCCAATGGGGTAGGAGAATGTTGAAGAAGAAGACATTTTTTATATAGCAACAAATATAACATTGGCTGATCTTGCTAACATTGCAGAAGAGTTTGAGGAAAATCATGATTTCCTACAACATGAGCAGGAAGTCCTACAACAAGAAGTCCTGCAACAATAGCTAGAACCAGAGCAGTTCATGCAGGCACAAAAAACAAGAATGAGGGACCCTATAGCAAGAAGTGGGAGAAGAAACAGTACCCCTGTAGGTAGAAGTAACTGGACAACCTGAGTCCATGAAAATAGTGCTAAATGAGGAGCCACCATCAACAAAAAGACTCGTAGGAATTCATAATCCTCCTTATTTTATAGTACATACAAAATTTTTGAATTTATGGAAAGAAATACAAAGGAGGGAGGAAGAATGGAAAAAGGAAAAATAGAAATTGAAGAAGGAAATTCAAAAGAGGGATGAGGAGATTGAAGATAAGGATGCAGAAATTGCCACCTTGAAGTAGAGGGTGGATGATATGGAAACCTTGGTACCATATATTTTGGAATGTAGGACCCCTCCAAGGGTCTATGCTCTGCCCCAAAAATATAAATATCTCTCTTTTATGTTGTCAAGGATTTCCTCAGGTTTGAATCCTTCTATTGACACCCCTGTTGAATTTTTCAATGCTTATAGGATTGCCTCACTTGAAATAAAGAATTTGTTGTGTGAGTTTTATTTGCATAATTATGCTATAACTCAAGACTATGATTGGAATCCGTTGTTGTATGTTGGAGATTTCCAATTGAGGGAATTTATGTCTTAGGTACAAAATGAGATTAGTTGGGGACAACAACATGGGGCTAATAATTAATTGCAATCTAACATCCTTTTCCCATTAGGGTTGAATCAAGCAATCCAAGGGATATTTACAAAGAATGGCACAAAATGCTTCTTAGACCTAGTTACGACAACTAGATTATGCCTTAGATTGAGGAAATTTATAGTGAGTATGAGGTAAAGACAACAACAAGAGAGGAAACTATGAGAATATGTCTATCACGAAGATGGAATAGCCTAACTAATGAGCTGAAGCAGGTTGAGCCACATTCCATCCATAATTATGCTACAACACTGAAAAGGATTGATAGGTATATTCAGATTGGGAGAACACAGGGATGATCATGGCTTCCCCTAATTTTCCAGCCACCCATTCTCATGTGGCCTATGCCAAACTTTAGATTCTACCAGTATGACATTGCTGTAGAAAAACATACATGAAACAGATTTGTCAGATTAGGAGGATTCTATTGGGATCCTGATTCATGCACAACAACCACTAATGTTGGATAACTATCACTTGCAAGTTTCAGAGCTTTGACCAATCAAAAGAACAACCCTTCCCCTTCTAGAGGACCAACAAAACGTTAGGTTGGGGGGAGTGATGAGCCTAGTTTTTGGTCCAATTTTGGGTAGAATCTATAGTTTATTTGTTGGCATTTGTCATGGATTTTGATGTTAATTATTGGTATTTTGATAATGTTTCCCTCAAACCATAGGCATTGGGCTTAAATCCTATCTCTGCAAGTTTTAATAATATTGGCATATTATGTGGATTATCTATATTGATTTTGCATGTGGTTAATGAATGTTCCTTAAGGTGGTTATAGATGTGCAGTTATTGTGCATACTGACATTTCCATATAGATTTAATTTACAGATGCTAAGTTGAGGAAGGTTCCGCCAGTTGGGAATGCACCATAACATCCAACAAAGGAATCACTCAAGGTTAAAGGAGGTAGATGACAAAAGATTCCTCATGCAACTGAATGTAACCACCTTGTAGTGGAATTTAATGATTGGGCATGTGTGGGCATTACTGCTATGCTAAATCTACGTTTGGACCTGCATGTCTAACCATATTCCATTCACACGTAACCACCATCTCTCCATTTTCTTTGTTTTCCTTAAATGGTATCTTCTGAGTTGTGTAGTTGACTACCTTGTTTAGTTGATAGTATAAATAAAGATCTGATGCTCCTTCCTCAAGAGGTTGCAATATTTGATATTTTACTTGCACTCTCAAGTTTTTAGTAATATAGATACATTACTCTTTTGTACTCATGATTTACAGTGAATAAAATAAAGTTTTGAGTTGGAGCATCTAATTTCTCATTAGTTTTAGAGGATACTTATCCAAGGGGGCCACTTGGTGAGTAATCCATCTTCTTAGTTTAGCATTAGTTTAGTATTACTTTTTGTCTAGTAATTAGTTAGAAATTTGGCACCGACTATTCCTGTAGCCACTAAAATTCTATTATGTGGTTGTTCCTGCTGTCAAAGTAGATAGAGTAGTGCCCTATTTCTTGCTCATATTTTCATTCCTGTTATGCATTTTAGTTTGATGTATTTGTTGATTGATGATTGGTATTTATGGTATTCCCTTCTAAGAAATTTAATTTCAGTGTTGTGAGTTCCTTAGCTATAGAATGAAATAGCTACTTTGAGTTCCTAGTGCACATACTATGCTAACCCATTTCAAGTTCACATCCTTGGGTTGACAAGTTAAATGCACCTTCATGATGATTAAAATAGCTATTCAGGGTAGATTCCCAATATTTGAATCATGGTTGTAAGAGCTTAGTTATTAAATCATTGTAGGAGGCCAACACCTCCTCCCATCCACCTTCCCTCTCTACTTATCTCTATCTAACCTATCCCTCTCTACCTCACTCTATCTCTCTCCCTCATCTCTCTCAATCTCTCCACCTTCCTCCTTCCCCCATCTCTCCCTCTCTCATTCTCTCTATCTCACTTCCCTCCCTCCTCTCTCTATATCACCTTTCTCTGTACCACCTCTCTCTCCCTCCTTATCTCTCCCTCTCTCTATATATATCTCTACTTCTCCCTCCCTCCTCCCCATCTATATCTCTCCTTTTCTATATATACTTATCTCTATCTCTTTCTCTGAATCGCTAATTCTCCTTCCATCCTTCTCTCTCTCTCCCTCTCTCTCAATCTCCCAATTTTCCTCTCTCTCTCTCTCATTTTCTCTCTACTCTCTATCTCTCCTTCCCTATATACTTATCTCTATCTCCCTCTCTCCATCTCTACCTCTCCCTCCCTCCCCTCTCTCTACCTCTCTCCCACTTTCTCTCTCTCACTCTCTCCTTCCCTCTTTAATATTTATCAACCCTCCCTCCCTCCTCTCTCTATCTCAGCTCTCTCTCTCCCTCGCTCCTGTTGGACTCAAGGAACACTGAGAGGGGGGGTGAATAAATGTTCAGCAAGATTTAAATTACAATCCAGATCTTAAACCATTTATAGCATTAAAAAAAAGTAAAGATGCAAGAACATGAAGGAAACAATTAGAACATAATAACACCAATATTTTTATGTGGAATCCTTGTTAGGGGAAAAACCATAGTGGAGGTTAATCCACAATTTATATTATGTTAAAAAGTATGAAGAAAAGGGGGAATGCACATGCATTCAGGCACACTGCCTAGAGCTCACTGCTTAAAATTAGGAAGGCTTGCTGCCCTACAATACATTTGGATTAAAAAAGGAGGTTGAACTGAGAAAGTAGCATCTACAAATGCTTGATTAAAATTCCGGTTAGGCTCAGTAGATGATCTTCTATTGTTCTAATTGATTATGCTCTTCTACCCTGCTTTGCTCTAACTCACATCACAAAATATTTAATGCACAAGAAAAACTATGCATAATCGCTCAATCACCCTTCTAATATTCACAACACACATTGAAACACCTTATTCACACACCAAAATGATATAATTGATCATTTATATATATCTGCTATCAAAGATTTAGTTGCTTCATGTCAACTTTAGCAAAACAAAAATATTTTCCAATAGTCGGCTGAATCCACATTTAATTATTTGATGCATACCCATCAAAGTCATCTAATGTTATTTTGTGACCACAAATCTAAATGCTCGAACACAAAAACATTTAAAAAATTATTCCTTATACATCCACAACATGCTACATTCACTAAGTTAGCCACTATGAGCTAATAAACAAAAAATTATCCTATTAGATCTCCTAACTTATACATTGATTAATGAGACATCACAAAACTTAGCAATAAGATAACATAGATATTTAAAAACTTTCCCTAAGATCCTCAACTCAAAATGATAATCCGGTGAAGCATACAGATTGACATAGTGACCGAATATCCTATTCTTCATTCTCTCTTTCGGTAATACTCTGCTCTTTACTCTGTCTGCTAGTATGAACAAATCATGATCTATAGACTGAAATAATGACTTAGGTTTCCATCAATGACAACACTAGAAGCCATATGCCAGCAATATCCCCCTTTGGAATTGATGGCAACACAGTGAAAAATGACTAAGTGTCGGAACCAATATGATTACATTGCCAGAGTTCAAAATTTCAAAACACAACTCCCCCTTAGAATGATAAGGAATTTTTCCCTACTTTTTCTCCCCCTTTGAAATCAATGATAAACATATTTTGGATCTTCCCCCTTGCTAATTCAAAAATTGGATCAAAATTTGAAGAAATACGACTACTACTTGAGTCAAAAAATTATCTTGAACTTATCTTTCATTTCTGGAAGAAATTTCCTCCAAGTTTCTATTGAAATCCCAATGATTAAGATCAAGTTGTTGTTCTTAGATGTCTAGTTGATAATCTAGATGAGAGATTCTAGAATTGTAATTGCCTCTTCTAATTTCTATCTTTTCCTTAGAACCTCAACTAACTACTCCAGTCTGCATTCAGTTAAATCCTTGACTTTCCAAAAGGTGTCCACAAGGTTGTTTTTGGTGAAATGAACTTTTGTATGCTCATACTACAACTCTTGAATCCTTTTCTTGACTGCACCATCCTGATCCTGAAACATTTTATAATCCTGACCAATCTTGTTTAGCTCAGTTTCAATCTGCTATAGCTTATCTTTGTATCTCCCAACTACATGAGGCCAATGAAGACAATACTTGTAGATGTTATTTGTTGTATTTATGAATTTCTTCAACACATTCATTTTCCTTTTTAGTTTGCTAAGAGATAGCTTGAACTGCTCCTTTAGATGTAGAATTATTTCTCCCTCTTCTCTTTCTTGGGACTCAGAGACCATGGCTTCCTTAATGCACTCAATCATCTCTTCAAGAAACATATTCTGTAAACTCTCTAGTCCAATGCTATTATGCACGAAATGAGTACTTAGTGTGCTCTCGATCAGGTCCTACTGATATGAGGGTCTATCAGACCATATGTTAGGAATTTTCTACATCCCATCTTTCTCTTGAACAAACTGTAGTATCTTTATTTTGGATAAAACACCTTCTTCGCTTCCTTCTGCCATTACTACATCTGATTCAACTAATTTCAGTTCTTCCCTTGAAGTGTACTCATTAGATTCCTGATCTGGTATGTCCACAATCACTTGTTCTTTACCTTTTCCTTCAATTTTTGGAGTCTTGTGTGCTGGAGGAGTGTAATCAACACTCTCTTGTGCTATTTTCTTCTTCCTCTCCATCTCACCAGAAGAGGACCCAACTTCAAGTGCTCTTACCAGAATGGAAATGCTAATTGCTCCAAACTTTCCTAGAAATTCTTTAAAGAAATTTGCATACTCTTGCTTGCAATTTGTCAAAGTATTAGAATGTTAAAAAATCTATTTACAAATTGGTTCATTCTCTTTCCATACAAAATTATTGATCTATGGAAAGCAATTCAAAAAGTACATCGCAAGAAATATGACCAAGGTACCAAACCTGAAGGGGTAATTTTCCTCCTTTGTTAGTTGCACATTTTCCATCAATTGATCTTTTAGCAATCTGCATAGGTCAAAATCTTGATCCTCCATTATCATTTAATGAGATGTAAATTGCACTTGCCAAAGTTGCGCCTTCCCTGTTTTTGAAAAATATTTTTTATAAGATTCCATGCACAATGTACCTTGCTATTGGATCTTTTATCATCAAAATTATCAAAGCCCTCTGATCTCCAGTTGCTCTAGTTAGGGTTTCGACTTATTTGTTCCAAATCGACTTCTTTTTTGATATATCACCAACATTGCATAATCAAGTTAGATTCCTAATAACCTCTTTCAAAATGTGATAGGTTTTATCCAAAGTTAGAATGTCATCATTCAATCTATTTAGGATAAACCTAATGACTTCCACATTATCAAAATAGGGGAATTCACTCGAAATGTCCAAAAAAATTTGTTTCACACCTTCAAGCCATTTCAATTGATCGACCGACAAAATATTTCTCACATCCCTAATATTCTCACTACTATATTAATCTAAATTCACCATTCCTTGGATTTGCTTCATTTTCCTTTTCATACTGAACAAGTTTCTACCGAGCACCAAATTAAGTGAGAATTCTACAAGCAACTAAAATACTTGATGAATTCATCGTCGAATTGACTTTACTCCTTCAAAAAAAATTGTAGAGGCTCTCCTTCTATTCTTCTTCAATGCAAGGTGACAAATGAGGGTTCCAAATACCCTTTTATAGCTCACATACCTAACCTTTTTACTGCATTAATTTTTTTTCCATAGGTGTTCTAGATACTCTATTTTCTCAGACAACAAAAGAAAGATTCATTTGCAGACCTTCTACTTCTCAAATTTTTGCACAAGTTATCACCGATACATTTGTAAACTATTAGCACAACTACTGACAATTTCCTACATTCTGGTGCCAGCTATTGGTAGGGGTACAAAGGATTTTCTTGAAAAAATCCCCCTACACTAATGGCCTAAGATCAATTTCTAGAGGAATTACCAGAAGTAGATTCTAGTGCAGGATTATTTCCTTCATTAGACTTACTCTTCCTTACCCATGTTTTCTTCATCTGATCCCTTATTTCTTCCACAGTCACTTTCCCTTTTCCTTTATCATATTTTTGTGAAATTATTCCTTTTTATATCGGACCTCTTCTATCCATGTTTCTATTCCTGTAGAATTTTACAATGTGACCAAATCTGTTGCAATTGTAACACACATGGTTTCTTTGTCTAGACCATTCATTCCATTGATTTCCTTTTGATCTGCATTGATTATAAATATGCCCAAATCTTCCACAGGTGAAGCATTTAGCATTCCTTACACTGACATACATTCTTCTACATTCAATTGACATATGACCAAACTTATTACAACTAAAACATTGACCAGGAAATGATGGACTACTTGAGTTTATTTTACTTCTACACTGAGAATCCATATGACCAAATTTATTACAAGCATGGTAGTGACCATTAAAATTTTGAGCATTTGGTTGTCTTACCGGATACCTCCTGCCTTTGTTCATCTAATTTCTTTGTCTAAAATCCTTATGTTCAAGTCTGGAGCTTTCTCCCTTCTCATATCCAAGACCTCTCTTGTAATTTGCATCCTTATATCCTTTAGTTAGCTCATCAAGCTTAGCATAGCTGATCATAAAATTCTCCTTGTATTCATTTGCAGTAGTGAGTTCATTGCTGAGAATAACTATCTGTCTTTCAAGCTCTTGTTCATTATTTTTGGATTGTTACAATTCAATCTCCACCTGAATGAATCCGCTATTAACTCTACTTCATTCTTCAGATTTTTCTTTTAAGGACTAGGCCAAATTCTGCTCATTCTTCTTCCTTTCTTCAATCTCCTGAGATAGCTTCATCACCATAGAT
>VDFB02373365.1:295630464-295677788 GCA_007258455.2 Sequoia sempervirens
TTCTCTCCCTCCCACCCTAACTAGATAAATCTTAAGTCTCTCCCTCCTACCCTAACTAGAGAACTCTCTCTCTTCCCCCTATCTTTTAGTTCTATCCATCCCACCCCCTCCCCCTTTCTCATGTCTCTACCTCCCACCCTAACAAGATAACTCTCTCTATCTCATGTCTCTCCCTCTCACCCGTCCGCCTCTCTCAAGTCTCTCCCTCCAACCCTAACTAGAGAAATCTCTCTCTCTCTCTCTCTCTCTCTCTTACAGCTCTCTCTCCCACCCCTCCCCCTCTCTCAAGTCTCTCCCTCCCACCCTAACTAGAGAACTCTCTCTCTCTCCCTCTCTTTCCCTCTCTCGCAAGTCTCTCCCTCACACCCCCTCACCCTCTCTTAGGTATCTCTCTCTCTCACTCCCTCTCTCTTCCACTTCCTCTCTCTCCCTCTCAACCTAACTAGAGAACACACACACACTCTCTCTCTCTCTCCCCTATCTCTCAAGTCTCTATCTCCCACCTCCTCTCACTCCCTTCCCACCCCCCCTCTCTCTCTCTCCCACCCTAACGAGAGAACTATTTCTCTCTCTCTAAGTATTTGTCTCTCCCTCTCTTTCCCTATCTCAAGTCTCTCCCTCACACCTCACCAACCTCTCTTAGGTCTCTCTCCCACTCCCTCTATCTCTCTCTTGTTCCCTCTCTCTCCCTCACACCTCACCAACCTCTCTCAGGTCTCTCTCCCACTCCCTCTATCTCTCTCTTTTTCCCTCTCTCTCCCTCTCTCCTCGGTCTCTCCCTCTCACCATAACTAGAGAACTCTCTCTCTCTCCCCCTATCTCTCAAGTCTCTCTCCCACCTCCTCTCCCTCCCTTCACCCCCCTCTCTCTCTCAGAGGTCTCTCCCTCCCACCCCTCCCCCTCTCTCAAGTCTCTCTCTCCAGGTCTCTCTCTCTCTCTCTCTCTCTCCCTCTCTTTCCCTCACTCTTAGGTCTCTCCCTCACAACCTAAACCCTAAACCCTCTCAAGACTCTCTCTCTCTCCTTGCCTCTTAGGTCTATCTCTCAAGTCTATGTAAATCACCAGGATACCCCATTTCTTGGACCCATTTTTTTAAATATGCTAAGTTAGGTGGCCAATTTCATGAATTAGCAAGCTAGTGGGCCCACTAGCTTGCCAATTTAGTGAAATTGGAAATGTAGTGGCCTGTTTGAAAAAATGGGTCCAAGAAATGGGGTCTCCCGGTGATGTAAATGACTAGGAGACCCCATTTCTTGGACCAATTTTTTCAAATAGTCCAAGTTAGGTTTCCAATTTCACCGAATTGGCAATGTAGTGGCTTTTTTGAAAAAAATGGGTCCAAGAAATGGGGTCTCCCAGTACTAGGAAACCCCATTTTTTGGACCTATTTTTTCAAAAAGGCCAAGAAAAACCCTCAATCCCTATAACCTCTACCCTATACATTGAACCATCAACCCTAATCCCTCAACCCTATACCCTTAACCCAATACCCTAAACCATCAACCCTGTAGGTCCTCAACCCTATACCTCAATTCTCAACCCTCTACCCTATGCATTGGATCCTCAACCCTCATATATCTTTTTCCCTCCCTCATCTTCTCTCCTTCTCTCTATCTCACTTCTCTATCCATCTCTCCATCCATCCATCCATCCCTCTCTACCATAATCCCTCAAACCTAAACCCTCAATGCTTAAACCTTTAAACTCTCAACCCTAAACCGTAAACCCTCAACCCTCAGCCCCTAGCCCTTAAACCCTCTACCCTCAACCCTAATCCCTCAATCCTCAAGAGGGAGTGATGGAGATGCAGTGGGAGGAAGATAGAGAGAGATAGATAGAGGGAGCAAGAGAAAATGGTAGGGATTGATTGGGCAAGAGGTATGTAGAAAGAGGGAGAGGGTAGGAGAGAGGGAGGGAGAGAGAGGTGAGATGTACAGATAGAGAGAAAGGGATAGGGGTTGAGGGATTAGGATGGAGGACCTATAGGGTTGATGATTTAGGGTATGGGGTTGAGGGATTAGGGTTGAGGGTAGAGGGTAGAAGGTTTAAGGGTTTAAGGTTGAGGGTAGAGGGTCTAGGGTATAGGTTTGAGGGAATATGGTTGAAGGATTAGGTGGAGGATCCAATGTATAGGGTAGAGGGTATAGGGGTTGAGGGTTAAGGGTTGAGTGATTAAGCATTGAGGGTTGAGAATTGAGGGTTGAGGGTTTAAGGGATGAGGAATTAAGGGTTGAGGGTTGAGGGATTAGGGTAGAGGTTTTTATTGGGTAGAGGGTTTACATCACCGAGAGACCTCATTACTTGGACCTATTTTTTTCAAACAAGCCAATACATTGCCAATTTCACCAAATTAGCAAGCCAGTGCGTCCACTACCTTGCCAATTCAGTGAAATTGGAAACCTAACTTGGCCTATTTGAAAAAAAGGGTCCAAGAAAATGGGGCCTCCTAGTGATTTACATCACTTGGAGAGCCCAATTCTTAAACCCATTTTTTCAAACACGCCACTACAATGCCAATTTTACTGAATTAGCAAGCTAGTAGTTTGCTAATTTGTTGAAATAGGCAATGTAGTGGATTGTTTGAAAAAATGGGTCCAAAAAATGTGGTCTCTCTTTACATCACTAAGAGACCCTCTTTTTTGGACCTATTTTTTCAAACAGGCAAAGTTAGGTTGCCAATTTCACTGAATTGGTAAGCTAGTGGGCCTAGTAGCTTGTCAATTCAGTGAAATTGGAAATGTAGTGGCCTATTTGAAAATGTGGGTCCAAGAAATGGGATGACCCATTTTTTAAAACATGCCAAGTTAGGTTTCCAATTTCACCAAATTGGCAAGTTAGTGGGTGCATTAGTTTTCCAATTTGGTGAAATTGGCAATGTGGTGTCCTATTTAAAAAATGAGTCCAAGAAATGGGGTCTCCTAGTGATGTAAATCATTGGGAAACCCCACTTCTTGGACCCATTTTTTAAAACAAGCCAAGTTAGGTTGCCAATTTCATTGAATTTGCAAGCTACTAGGCACACTAGCTTGCCAATTGAGTGAAGTTGGCAATGTAGTGGCCTGTTTGAAAGATAGGTCCAAGAAATGGGCTCTTGCAGTGATCTAAAACACTGGGAGACCCCATTTATTGAACCCATTTTTTCAAACAGGCCAAGTTAGGTTGCCAATTTCATCAAACTGGAAAGCTAGTGGGTGCACTGGCTTGCCAATTTGGTGAAATTGGAAATGTAGTGGCCTGTTTGAAAATGTGGGTCTAAGAAATGGAGTCTCCCTGTGACATCACTAGGAGACCTCATTTTTTGGAACCAATTTTTCAAATAGGCCACTACATTGAAAATTTTACCAAATTGGCAAGCCAGTGCTCCCACTAGTTTGCCAATTTCACTGAATCAGCAAGCTAGTGGGTGCACTAGCTTGGCAATTTGGTGAAATTGGCAATGTAGTGGCCTATTTGAAAAAATGGGGTCTCCCAGTAATGTAAATCATCAGGAGACCTCATTTCTTGGACCCATTCTTTCAAATAGGCCAAGTTAGGTTGCCAATTTCACTTAATTGACAAGCTAGTGGGTGCATTGGCTTGCCAATTCAGTGAAATTGGCAATGTAGTGGCCTGTTTGAAAAAATGAATCCAAGAAATGGGGTATCCCAATGATTTATATCACCTAGAGACCCCATTTCTTGGACCATTTTTTTAAACAGGCCAAGTTAGGTTGTCAATCTCACTGAATTAGGAAGCTAGTGGGCACACTAGCTTGCCAATTTAGTGAAATTAGCAATGTAGTGGCCTGTTTGAAAAAATGGGTCCAAGAAATGGAGTCTCACAGTGATGTAAATCACTAGGAGAGCCTATTTCTTGGACCCATTTTTTCGAACAAGACAAGTTAGGTTGCCAATTTCACTGAATTCGCAAGCTAGTGGGCGCACTAGCTTGCCAATTTGGTGAAATTGTCAATGTAGTGGCTGCCAATTTCATCAAATTGGTAAGCCATTATGTGCACTAGCTTTCCAATTCAGTGAAATTGGAAAAATAACTTGGCCTATTTGATAAAGTGGGTCTGAGAAATAGGGTTTCTGGGTGATTTACATGATCGGGAGACCCCATTTCTTAGACCCACTTTTTCATATATTCCACTACATTTCCATTTTCACTGAATTGGAAAGCCAGTGTGCCCACTAACTTGCTAATTCAATGGAATTGGCAAGCTAGTGGGTGCATTGGCTTACCAATTTGGTGAAATTGACAATGTAGTGATCTGTTTGAAAAAATGGGTCCAAAAAATGGGGTCTCCTAGTAATGTAAATCATTGGGAGACCCTATTTCTTAGACCCATTTTTGCAAACAGACCAAGTTATGTTGCCAATTTCACTAAATTGGAAAGCTAGTGGAATTTTACCAAATTGACAAAGCTAGTGGGCCTAGTAGCTTGCCAATTCGGTGAAATTGGCAATGTAGTGGCTTGTTTGAAAAAATGGGTCAAAAAAATGGGGTCTCCCGATGATGTAAATCACTAGGAGACCCCATTTATTGGACCCACTTTTTCAAATAGGCCAAGTTAGGTTGTCAATTTCACTGAATTGGCAAGCTAGTAGAAGCATTGGCTTGTCAATTCGATGAAATTGGCAATAAAGTGACCTGTTTGAAAAATGTTTCCAAGAAATGGGTTCTCTCAGTGATGTAAACCACTCGAAGACCCCATTTTTTGGATCCACATTTTAAAATAGGCCAAGTTAGGTTGCTAATTTCACTGAACTGGCATGCTAGTGGGTGCACTGACTTGCCAATTAAGTGAAATTGGCAATGAAATGGCCTGTTTGAAAAAATGGGGTCTCTTTGTGATGTAAATCACCAGGAGACCCCATTTCTTGGACCCAAAATTACAAATAGGCTAAGTTAGGTTGCCAATTTCACTGAATTGGAAAGCTAGTGGGCACACTGGCTTGCCAATTTGGTGAAATTGGCAATGTAGTGGCCTATTTGAAAAATTGGGTCCATGAAATGGGGTACCCACTAATTTGCCAATTTGGTGAAATTGGCAATCTAACTTTCTCTATTTCAAAAAATGGGTCTAAGAAATGGGGTCTCCAATGATTTACATTACTGGGAGACCCCATTTCTTTGACCTATTTTTTCAAACAGGTCACTACATTGCCAATTTCACTGAATTGTCAAGCCAGTGCGCCCACAATCTTGCTAATTAGGTGAAATTGACAAGCTAGTGGGTGCATTGGCTTGCCAATTCGGTGAAATTGGAAATGTAGTGGCCTATTTGAAAAATTGTGTCCAAGAAATCAGGTCTCTCGATGATGTAAATAACAAGGAGACCCCATTTCTTGGACCCATTTTTTCAAATAGGCCAAGTTAGGTTCCAATTTCACTAAATTCGCAAGCTAGTGGGCACACTAGATTGCCAATTTGGTGAAATTGGCAATGTAATGGCCTGTTTGAAAAATGGGGTCTCTCGGTAATGTAAATCACTAGGAGACCCCATTTTTTGAACACATTTTTTCAAACAAGCCAAGTTAGGTTGCAAATTTCACTGAATTGGCCAGCTAGTGGGTGCACTGGCTTTGCCAATTTGGTGAAATTGGCAATATAGTGAGCCTGTTTGAAAAAATGGGTCCAAGAAATGGGGTCTCACAGTGATGTAAATCACCGGAAAACCCCATTTCTTAGAACTATTTTTTCAAACAAGCCAATTTAGGTTGCGAATTTCACCAAATTTGCAAGCTAGTGGGCGCATTGGCTTGCGAATTCGGTGAAATTGACAATGTAGTGGCCTGTTTGAAAAGTTGTCCAAGAAATGGGGTGTCCCGGTGATGTAAATCACTTGAAGACCCCATTTCTTGAACCTATTTTTTTAAACAGGCTTAGTTAGGTTGCCAATTTCATCGAACTGACAAGCTAGTGGGTGCATTGGATTGCCAATTTGGTGAAATTGACAATGTAGTGGCCCGTTTGAATATGTGGGTCCAAGAAATGGAGTCTCTCAATGACATCACTAAGTGACCCCATTTCTTGGACCTACTTTTACAAACAGGCCAGTACATTGTCAATTTCATCAAATTCAAATGCCAATGTGCCCAATAGTTTGTTAATTTAACTGAATCGACAAGCTAGTGGGTGCACTAGCTTGCTAGTTCGGTGAAATTGGCAATGTAGTGGCCTATTTCAAAAAATGGGTCCAAAAAAAGGGGTCTCTTGGTAATGTAAATCACTAGGAGACCCCATTTCTCAAACCCATTTTTTCAAACAGATCAAGTTAGGTTGCCAATTTCACCGAATTGGCAAGCAAGTGGGTGCACTTACTTGCCAATTCAATGAAATTGACAATGTAGTGGACTATTTGAAAGAATGAGTCCAAGAAATGGGGCCTCCCAATGATTTACATCACCTGGGGACCCCATTTTTTCTAATAGACTATGTTAGGTTACCAATTTCACCAAATTGGCAAGCTAGTGGGCACACTGGCTTGGCAATTCAGTGAAATTGGCAATGTAGTGGCTTGTGTGAAAAAATGGGTCCAAGAAATAGGGTCTCCCAGTGATTTACATCATCGGGAGACCCCATTTCTTGGACCCATTTTTTCAACCAAGCCAAGTTAGGTTGCCAATTTCACTGAATTGGCAAGCTAGTGGGCACATTTATTTTCCAATTCGGTGAAATGGGCAATGTAGTGGCTGTCAATTTCATTGAATTGGAAAGCTAATGCACCCACTAGCTTGCCAATTCGGTGACATTGGCAACATAACTTGGCCTATTTGAAAAAGTGGGTCCAAGAAATGGGGTCTATCGGTGATTTACATCATCAGGAGACCCTATTTCTTGGACCCACTTTTTCATACATGCCACTACATTGCCAATTTCAATGAATTGGCTAGCCAGTGCACCCACTAGCTTGCTAATTTGATGAAATTGACAAGCTAGTGGGTGCACTAGCTTGCCAATTCGGTAAAATTAGCAGTGTAGTGTCCTTTTTAAAAAAATGGGTCCAAGAAATGGGGTCTCCCTATAATGTAAATCACTAGGAGACTCCATTTTTTCAAATAGGCCAAGATATGTTGCCACTTTCATCGAATTGATAAACTAGTGGGCCTAGTAGCTTGCTAATTCGGTGAAATTGACAATGTAGTGGCTTGTTTGAAAAAGTGGGTCCAAGAAATGGGGTCTCTTGTTGATGTAAATCACTAGGAGACCCCATTTCTTGGACCCACTTTTTCAAACAAGCCAAGTTAGTTTGCTAATTTCATTGAATTGGCAAGCTAGTGGGCATACTAGCTTGCCAATCCAATGAAATTGACAATAAAGTTGTATGTTTGAAAAAAATGTTCCAAGAAATGTGGTCTCTCGGTGATGTAAATCACTAGGAGAGTCCATTTCTTGGACCCACATTTTCAAACACGCCAAGTTAGGTTTCCAATTTCACTGAATTGACAATCTAATGAGTGCACTAGCTTGCCAATTCGGTGAAATTGGAAATGAAGTGGCCTATTTGAAAAAATGTGTCCTAGAAATGGGTCTTCCGATGATGTAAATCACTAGGAGACCCTATTTCTTGGACCCACATTTTAAATAGGCCAAGTTGGGTTGCCAATTTCACCAGATTGGCAAGCTAATGGGTGCACTGGCTTGTAAATTTGGTGAAATTGGC
Organism: Sequoia sempervirens; assembly: GCA_007258455.2. NCBI lineage: Eukaryota > Viridiplantae > Streptophyta > Pinopsida > Cupressales > Cupressaceae > Sequoia > Sequoia sempervirens. Next base: position 295,638,113 of record VDFB02373365.1, read on the forward strand.
AATGTAGTGGCTTGTTTAAAAAAATGGGTCCATGAAATGGGGCACCCACTAGCTAGCCAATTTGGTGAAATTGGCAACCTAACTTGGCTTGTTTGAAAAATGGGTCCAAGAAATGGGGTCTCCTAGTAATTTACATTACCAGAGGACCCCATTTCTTGGACCCATTTTTTTCAAATAGGGCACAACATTGCCAATTTCACCGAATTGGCAAGCTAGTGTGCCTACAATCTTGCCAATTCGATGAAATTGACAAGCTAGTGGGTGTACTGGCTTGCCAATTTGGTGAAATTGGAATTGTTGTAGCCTGTTTGAAAAATGGGTCCAAGAAATGGGGTCTCTCGGTAATATAGATCAACGGGAGACCCCATTTCTTAGACCCATTTTTTCAAACATGCCAAGTTATTTTGCTAATTTCACCGAATTGGCAAGCTAGTGGGCCTAGTAGCTTGCCAATTTGGTGAAATTCATAATGTAGTGGCTTGTTTGAAAAAGTGGGTCCAAGAAATGGAGTCTTCTGGTGATGTAAATCATTGGGAGACCCCATTTCTTGCACCCATTTTTTCAAACAAACCAAGTTAGATTGCCAATTTCATTGAATTGGCAAGCTAGTGGGCACATTGGCTTGCCAATTTAGTGAAATTGACAATGAAGTGGCTATTTGAAAAAATGGGTTCAAAAAATGGGGTCTCTTGGTGATGTAAATCACCAGGAGACCCTATTTCTAGTACCCACATTTTCAAACAAGCCAAGTTAGGTTGCCAATTTCATTGAATTGGCAAGCTAGTGGGTACACTAGCTTGCCAATTTGGTGAAATTGGAAATGTAGTGGCCTGTTTGAAAAAGTGGGTCCAAGTTACATCACTGGGGGACCCCATTTCTTGGTCTAATTTTTTCAAACATGACAAGTTAGGTTGCCAATTTCACCGAATTGGCAAGCTAGTGGTTGCACTGATTTGCCAATTCAATGAAATTGGCAATGTAGTGGCCTGTTTGAAAAAATGGGTCTAAGAAATGGGGTCTCCTGGTAATGTAAATCACCAGGAGACCCCATTTCTTGGACCCATTTTTTCAAATAGGCCAAGCTAGGTTGCCAATTTCATTGAATTAGCAAGCTAGTGGGCACACTAACTTGCTAATTTGGTGAAATTAGAAATGTAGTGGCCTGTTTAAAAAAATGGGTCGAAGAAATGGGGTCCCATTTTTTCAAACATGTTAAATTAGGTTGCCAATTTCACCAAATTGGCAAGCTAGTGGGCCCACGGGCTTGCTAATTTAGTGAAATTGGCAATGTAGTGGCCTATTTGAAAATAGGTTCCAATAAATGGGGTTATCTCTCTCTCTCTCTCTCCCTCTCTCTCAGGTCTCTCCCTTCAACCCTCTCCCCCTCTCTCAAGTCTTTCCCTCCCAGCCTAACTAGAGAATATTCTCGCTCATGTCTCTCCCTCACACCCCCTCACCCTCTCTTAGGTCTCTCTCTCTTTCTCTCTCTCTCTCTCTCTCTCTCCTAAACCCTAATTCCTATACCCAATAAACTTAACCTTAAAACTTCAATCCAATACCCTCAACCCTATACCTAATATCCTAAACCCTAATCCCTATACCTTATAAACTTAACCTTATACCTTCAATCCTATACCTTAAACCATAAACCCTACACCCTCAACCCTCATCCCTATACCCTATACCCTTAACCCTAAACATTATCCCTGAACTCTTAACCCTATAATTAAACCATAAACCCTACATTAAACCTTTTACCCTAAACCTTGAATCCTAAACCCTCAAACCTAAACCCAATACCCTCAACCCTATACCCAATATCCTAAACTCTAATCCCTATACCCTATACACTTAACCCTACACCCTCATCTTTGAACACTATACCTCAACCCTCAACCCTCAACCCTAACCTTAAGCCCTAAACCCTACACCTTCAACCCTCATCCCTATACCCTACACCCTCAACCTTATAACCTAATCCCTGAACATCATCCCTTGACCCTATACTTAAACCCTCAACCCTACATTCAACCTTGTACACTAAACCCTAAACCCTAAACCTCAATCCTAAACCAAATAACCTCAACCCTATATCCAAATTCTAAACCCTAATCCATATACCCTATACACTTAGCCCTATACCCTCAACCTTGAACACTATCCCTCAACCCTCAACCCTATACCTTAAACCCTAAACCCTACACCCTCAACCCTCATCCCTCATCCCTATACCCTATACCCTCAACCTTATACCCTAAACCCTAAACATTATCCCTTAACCCTATACTTAAATGGAAAACCCTACACTTTCAAGCCTTAACCTTATACCTTATACCCTTAAGCCTACACCCTAAACCCTAATCCCTATACCCTATACACTTAACCTCATACCCTCAACCTTGAACATTATACCTCAAACCTCAACCCTCAAACTTATACATAAATCCTAAACCCTAAACCCTAAACCCTCAAACCTAAACCTAATATCCTTAACCCAATACCCTCAACCATATACCCAATATCCTAAACTATAATCCATATTCCCTATACACTTAACCTTATACCCTCAATTCTAAACACTATCCCTCAACCCTCAACCCTATACCTTAAACCCAAAAACCTAAACCCTCATCCCTCATCCCTATACCCTATACCCTCAACTTTATACCCAATATCATAAACCCTAATCCCCATACCCTACACACTTAACCCTATACACTTAACCCTATAACCTCAACCCTATACCTTAAACACTAAACCTTACACCCTCAACCATCATAAGGGGAGAGAGAAAAGAGGGGAGGGAGGGATTAGGGAGAGAGAGAGGTTGGGAGGGATAGGGGAGATAAAGATAAGTAGAGAGGGAAGGAGTGGTAGAGAGACATAATAGATAAAGAGTAGATAAGGAAGGATAGATGGAGGAACATAGAGGGAGGTGAGAGAGAGGTGAGATAGAGAGCAATAAGGAGAGTGTGGTAGGGATTAGTAGAGGGATATGCGGGTAGAGAGGGATAGGTGAGATAGAGAAAAGTAGAGAGAGATAGAGATAGAGGGAAGGAGGGAGGGTAGGCAAGAGAGGGGAGGAAGGGAGAGGTAAAGAGGGATAGGTGGGACAAAGATAATTAGAGAGAGAATGGTGACATATATAGGAGAGAGTTTCATAGAGGGAAAGAGAGAATGGTGAGATAGAGAGGAGAGAGTGAGAGAGAAAGAGGGTGATGGAGGAGAGAGAGAGTAAGAGAGAGAGGTAGAGGGAGGTGGAGGAGAGATAGAGAGTAGATAGGGGAAAAGGTACAGAGGGATAAATCTAGTGAGAGAGAGAGGGCTAGGGGAGATAAAGATAATTAAAGAGGTAAGGAGAGGTAGAGAGAGAAGTAGAGAGAGAATGAGGGGGGAGGGAGAGAAGTGAGATAGAGAGTGGTAGGGAGTGATGTATGGAGAGGTAGGTAGAGAGGGATTAGGGAGATAGAGAGTAGAGAGGGAAGGGGAGGGAGAGGTATGGAGGGAGAGAGAGGGAGATGAGAGAGAGGTAAGATAGAGAGCAATAGAGAGAGTGTGGTATGGATTCGTGGAGGGATATGTGGGTAGAGAGGGGAGGAAGGGAGAGTTAAAGACGGATAGGTGAGATAAAGATAAGTAGAGAGAGAATTGTGACATATAGAGAAGGAGAGAGTTACATAGAGGGAAAGAGAGAATGGTGAGATAGAGAGGAGAGAGTGAGAGAGAGAAAGAGAGAAAGTTAGAGGGAGGGAGAGAAGAGGTAGAGATTAGATAGGGGAAAAGGTAGGGAGGGAGACATCTAGTGAGAGAGAGAGAGGGCTAGGGGAGATAAAGATAATTAGAGAGGGAAGGATAGGTAGAGAGAGAGAGAAGTAGAGAGGGAATGAGGGAGGGAGGGAGAAAAGCGAGATAGAGAGGTGTAGAGAGAGTGCTAGGGAGTGATGGATGGAGAGGTAGGTAGAGAGGGATTAGGGAGATACATAGTAGAGAGGGAAGGAGAGGGAGAGGTATGGATGGAGAGAGTGGGAGATGAGATAGAGAGTAATAGAGAGAGAGTGGTAGGTTGTGATGGATGGAGGTCTAGATAGAGAGGGATAGGGGATATATACATAAGTAGAGAGGGAGGGAGATGTAGTGAGGGAGAGAGAGGTGAGATAGAGAGAAAGAAAGAGTGGTGGAAGGAGAGGTAGGTAGAGAGAGGGAGAGAGGATATAAAGATAAGTAGAGAGGGAAGGAGAGGTAGAGAGAGAGCAAAGATAGAGAGAAGTAGAGAGGGAATGGGGGAGGGAGGGAGAGGTAGGGAGGGAGAGAAAGGTGAGATAAAGAGGTGTAGAGAGAGAGAGTGGTAAGGTGTGATGGATGTAGAGGTAGGTAGAGAGGGATTGGAAGATAGAGAGTAGATAGGGAAGAAGAGAGGGAGAGAGAAGTGTGGAGGGAGAGAGATGGAGGTGAGAGAGAGGTGAGGTAGAGAGAAATAGAGAGAGTGGTAGGGAGTGATGGAGGGGGAGAGGTAGGTAGAGAGAGAGATAAGTAGAGAGGGAAGGAGGGGGGAGGGAGGGAAAGGAGAGAGAGAGAGAGAGAGAGAGAGAGAGAGAGAGAGAGAGAGAGAGAGAGAGAGAGAGAGAGAGAGAGAGAGAGAGAGAGAGAGAGAGAGAGAGAGAGAGTTTGATAAAGGGATGGAGATAGTGAGAGAGTTCTAGAGTGTAAAGGATAAAAAATAAGTGAGATAGGGAGAGAAATAATACAACTTGCTGATTACTCAAATTTGACCTCCTAATTACTAAAATTTGACTGTCTGAAATTTGTGAGATCTTCCAAAAACTAGAATTTGTATTATAACTCCTAGAGATCCGAAACCACTATCAAACATCTTGAAACTATTTACATGAAATATAACTTAAATTGTAAGAAAGTAAATGTCCATATGTAAATGTCAACTTATACTTATTTCATGTATATAGTTTCCCTCAAAGATAATGATAAGAAAGAAAAAAAAAGAGAAGAAAAATAAATTCAATGTAGATCAAAATGTGAACGTGTTATAACGATTAACTATATACATTTATTTCATGTATATAGTTTCCCTCAAAGATAGCGAGAAGAAAGAAAAAAAAAAGGACAAGAAAAATAAATTCAATGTTGATCAAAATGTGAGCACGTTATAATGCAGTTGCATTTTGTCAATGCATTCACAATGCAAAGGCCATGTCAAAACTAAGATATAACGCAAGCGTGTTATAACAGGCACGTGTTATATCTTGCTTTGGGAATCCCCAAGCCTTAGGCTTGGTATTTTCCTTGGAATACCAACCCAAAGGCTTGGAGGGCCTTTCCAATAACTAGAGATGTTTTTTTGCAAATTCTAATCGGGTTCATGCTCATTGTCAAAATTGCACGTGTTTCAATGTCAAACAAATCAAACACCTGGGTATTGTTAGGTTCTCTCTTAGCTATCCAGCAATGTAATTTTTTTTGTTTATTAAGCCTTTCATCTATAATTTATTTTTTTTGTGTCTCTTTTTTGGAAAAAAGTAGTGTTTGGTGTTTTTTTCATTATAAATTAACCGCTCATTGAAATTTCAAATAAATTACATTTTTAGAAACTAGACTCCATTCTACAATTTTTTTTTAAATAAATCAATTAGTTTCCAAAAATTGTATGGCTAGCACAATGAAAATTCTATTTTTCAAGAAGTGTCCAATTAGAAAATTAGTTAAAAATCAAATATTCATTAAAAAATTATCAGAAAAATTGTGCATCAACTACATACTGTTAACTAATTTCTCACTGGAGTGATTTTAAAAATACTAAAAAATAGTTCACCATGCTAGTGACGTAGAAAAGTTGCTATGTTATGTTTTTTAAACAAAAAAACATCAATTTTTGTATGTCCCTCTTTTGAACCCCTTAATCTCAACCATTTTCAAAATAAATAAGTAGTTTAGAAAGTAGACTTAGAGCATTTCAATCCTTGTTTTTGTTGCATCTCAAAAAATTTAGTGTAGCTATCCTCAATTTAATGTCCAAGGTCAGTATTGCCTAATTTCAGAAAAAAAAAAGTGGCCACTTAAGCCCCCTTTTTGGCCCTCCATCTTTTTGCACTTACCCTTTTAACAAGTTTAAGTTTTATTTTAAGGTTTTGAAAGTTGCTTAGGTATGGGATATATAGGTTAGGAATGTGTTTTTATCATTTAATCATTTAAAAAGGGTTTTATGGCTCTCCTTTATGTCCCACTTTCAAAAGTGGTGAAAATTAGGAAGTAGTTGCTTAGTTGAGTTAGTTTTGGGAAGGAAGTTACCTCTTCATTTTTGTAATAACTCTTCCTCCATATGTTAACACACTAGAATACTAAGAGCGGTGGTGAAATAGTATGTTTTAAAATTCAATCCCAATTAACTACTGTTGAAGTTAAGTTATACCAATTATGAATTCATCCAATTAATGATTAAGAGAAGAGAAGAAAAGAAACCACATAAGAACACATATAGCACCAAATTTACATGGAAAACCCCATAGTGAAAAACCATGATGATAAATGCTACTATGAGCTAATGTCCTAATCCAACCTAACAAGTAAATAACAACTTAAAACTTTGATTTTGGTTTGCAACCCAAGAAAGTAACTACTCCCTAACTTTAGTTTAGGGGCTAGAACCCAAGGAAGGTATTGTTGAATAGTCTGGGTAACTAAGAGGGACGTTGGATTAGTTATCATAAAATAATTTTCATAGCCTTTTTTATAGATTTAATTAGTTTGGAGAAAACTTAAATCAATCAGATAATCATCTAACATAAATGAACATGAAAGAACATAACAACACCATGCACAATGAACACCAGAATTTGCATGGAAACCAAAGAAGGGAAAAAACATAGAGAATGTCAATTCTCAATTATAAAACACCTGTTAAGGTGACATTGGTTAAGGTTATTTTCTTAGAAGGCTCACTGCAGGTAAGGGTCACTGTCTGATTAATACAACTGATTACAAAATAGTCTCATTGACAAAAGTGAACTGATGAAATTGCATCTATATATGCATGAATTCAGTTCCAGTTAAGAGCACAATATCTGTCTGTAGCAGATTTGATAAAGAAAAATCTACACAACTTCTTCACACAAACTCTGCAAAATACATTACCTCTTCCTTCACACCCTCTTATCTACACACACACATCATACTCCACTCTTCTCATTTCATCAAAAAAACAAAACCTTTATTTATACCATTCCATGTCTTCATAATCTCCTAGGTTAGCCAGACACAATGTCTTCATAGTCTTTCAAGTTGGCCAAATACAATTTGAATTAGATCACCACAAAACATTTCGGCATTAAGAACAACCTTGAGATATTCAATAAGGCCTTACACTCTAGCACTAGACCCAAAAGATAGGTTGCAAAAAATACCCTCTTATCATATTACCAAAGGGACCCATAAATAGGTCATGCATAAGATAGGTTCATTACATAGCATACTTATCAGAAGATAGAAAACTTTGAATTAAATGAAATATATTTTAGAGCCGATAGGAATGCCACAACAAAGACAAAATATTGATTATCATCAAATCCAGTATCAACTAAAGAGACATACCAAAACTTGTAACATACTACATGAATGTTTGGATAGAAAGGTTACCTAGAGTAAGCTTTGAGCACAACATCTAACATGAAAAGAGTAGTCTTCATTATTCTGCATTGACTGACTTTCATGAATGTCCCAAAAGAAGTATTGTCATATCCAGATCAAAGATAACATCCATACTACGTAACATCATAGTACAAGATAGGATAGATCATTTCTATATATCATCTAGAGTACAACCTTCTAGATACAAGTTTTGACATTAATGACAACAATGCTAAATCATCTCAACAACTTCTCAATAGGTACTACTCCCTAATTGAAAAAGGAACACTTGAAATATGAATGATTTATGGCTTGAATCACTGATCATCATCAATTATGCACATTAGGTCTATAGAAAATCTTATCACGCTCTGCTCATACACTCATACATATTTTCATGATTCATATATCTATTCACATGTTTGATCTTATATATATCATCAACACACTTGCAAAATAAAAATCTAGTAATCCATAAATAAGGAACTATGAAAATTATAGCATGTCAGCATCTATTTTTATTGGTGGTATATAAAAATCATAAAATATAATTTATATTTCACTCAGATGAGTCAAAATGACTCATAGAACATCTAAAAACATTTCTTTCTTCTCAATCTCAAATTAGTGGTGCACATCATCAACATACCCTAGTTAGCCTCAACAACAACATAACTTCACAAATTGACTTGAAACAATAGTGTGGTATTGGAAACAAGATAGATCTTCATTTACTTCAAACTTGAGATACTATGAGATATGTGGTGTGTCCACACAAACTCATACAACCAAACTTTACATTCTTTTGCTAGCACAAGTAACCAAATATATGTTTTGTTGAAGACTAGGAATCCAAAATGAACTATAACACTCTGTCACTTGAGAACTAAACTTGCAGATCACTAAAATACTTGAGTTTTCAATATAGCAAGCATGATATATTATTAAGAATTTCCACAACTCTACTTGGTAAAATATTTACAACTAGAGGTATGTAGAGCATTCTAACAAACCTTCATAACCACTTTTCTCTGACATCACATAGACTATAACTCTATCACTTATAAGTTTCACTACAAAAGGTATAATGAAGTGAAACCTTGGATATAACACCTTCACATCTCTATGAACTTATCTTTTGAACTGAAATACTAAATCTTTCTCTATGGAAAGGTGCAGACCAAAACATTGTGACTTTGTCTAAGAATATATAATGTGAATTCCTTGGACATAACTTTTGTAAATTTTAACTAAGTGTGGTACATCAAATTGGCAAGATATTATTATAGGAATACTAAAAATAGATTACGACATGTGTACCAACCTCTACATCATTAGGTAGATTACTAATCTTGCATATCACTGTAATGCTGACTTGCAGTATTAGATATCTCTACAAATCAACTATCTAGATAGAGCATATATAATGTTTAGCACACTTTTGACATCAATGACAATCAATATTATCAAGCTACAAGAATTCCCCCTTTTTCATTATTGGAAAATATAGAAAAGATGTGCACAAACACTCCCCCTTAGGTGCACATTTCTCTCCCCCCCTTTGTCATCAATGGAAAAGGGAAAAACTTTCTCTATACAAGCAAAAATTACAAGCTCCCCCTTAATCTATGTAGCTTTTACTCCCTCTAGGATTTCATAAAAAATATCTTCGCATCTATTTTTCTACTCTACATATATATACACAAAAATATAAAGAAAGATATCTTACATTAAAAAATAGACAGAATTCACTTGGAAGGTAGGATGCCTTTATAGATTTACTTGACTTAAATCAAGTTGGTATCCCAATGTTTCTTAGTTGTAGTCAAGGTTTGGGCTTGACAGGTCAACTACACAAATGTATCTTTTGCATCTTCCAAAGAATATGGTTCCTTGTATTTTTGGACTACACAATCAATTTCTATCAAGAGTTCAGTGAGTGAGGAAAACCTTAGACTCACTACTCTCAATTTTCCCACCTAACCTTTGAACTACTCCCTTTGATCTTGTAGTTGTTGTATCTAGGAGTGTAATGTTTCTACTTGTACCTTGATGGAACCACCACTGTCTTGTACCAAATAATATGTTACAACCACATTAGTGATCTAAAAATCAATGGTATTAATTAGATCCTTAATACATTCTTTGTTTTTGGCCATTTGAAACAAAAAACATATAAAAATTTGGATTCCTACAAGTATTTCTAAATATCTTTGATACATATTTGTAGCTTGGCTAAAGTTCTGTCACATTTCCTAGTAGCATCATTCAATCTCTTTTCATTCAAATTTTGTTCTACCTTCTTTATATGAGATGAATAAGTGAAAAGAATCCATTAATTACTTCATCTATTGTGTAGGGGATAGAGATGTATCCCTTTTTGCTTCCAAAATTTTCTCTTCTAACACTTTCTTTACCTCTTCCAACACTCTAGTACTCTCCACCTATTGCTATAATAGTTCTTCTCTTGTTGTTGAGTGGAGTACATCACCAAGTTTAAACATATGTAAGAGAAACATTCTAGACAAATTTACTTGTCCATAAAAAGTGGGAACATGCAACAATTAAAGAGACACCACTAGTTGTATCTACATTTCCTGAGCCAATTTTTTTTGGATAGAGTTCACTAGAGAAGAACATGTTTTCATCAAACTTCCTTCTTGAACATCCTTCTTCTCCTTCTCCTTCTCCTTTTCTTTCTTCTTCTCCTTTTCTTCTTCTTAGTGGAGACATCTTGTTCTTCTTTCTAATCAGTCACATCTTGCTATTTTTTATTCTCTAGAGGTGGCTCATTAATTATATTACATTATTCTAGAGGATCGTGTGTATCCATATCAACTCCAGTTGTCATTTATTCAATGATTTTCTTTGTAACTTTATTTATTTATGATTGAATCTTCCTTCTAATATCACCATCCATACTAATCATAAGATCTATTCTTCGCTTAGTGTGGAGCTCTTTTTCTTGCTTTCAAAAAGTATTTTCTTTTTCTAACTCTAAGAAAGAGGACCCAACCTAATTTGAAATTAGGAAGTTAAAAAACTATTGCACTTAACTCTTAATTACAATTTTTTTCCAATGGCCACAAAATTGCATTTTTTTGAATCTTAACCATTGAGGGAGTAAATTAGGTACACTTAATACTTTATCGAAAGAAAAAGATTAATGAACATAAACTGGAAACTCAAAGAATTAAAATACTAAAGAAAATTAGGAGATAGGAGAGAAAAAGAGAGATCACGCTTGATAACAAAGTTCGTCTGATTAGGACTACATCTTTGGGTCTACTTCTCAACATTGAACCACTTTATTAAGATTTCCAAGCACCTGAAAAATGCCTTCTTACAATTCTCCAAGCTTACAATAGTCTCCCCACAATCTCACTCTCAATTTTTTTACAATTCTTGGTGTAATATCACCTTGTAAAGTTCTCCTCCAAAAATTCCTCAAAAGAGCATAAAATTTTCTCAAAAAACACCTGAATGAAATATTCACACTCCTAACCCCTTGTTATACATAATTTTGCATATGGGGTTAAAAATCACCATAATAAATAAAATAAATCCCTCAAAAAAATTAACCCCTTTTAAATATTTCGTTCAACCCCTTTTGGCCTTTAATTAGGCTTCATAACAATTTAAGGGGTTAAAATAAACATAAAAGGTTATTTTGTTAATAAATTGTGCTAGAATATGCTTTAAATATGACATAGCCCATTAAAAAACAATAACTTCCCCATCAAAAAAATAATTTCATTTGCTTAAGCCCTTAACACCTATTCACGGGCTCATTTGGTTTTTTTTTTAATGAGTTAATCTTTTTTATTTTTAGGAGATTTGGATCCCACCAAATCTGGTTGGGATCCCACAAAATCCGATCCCACCAAATGGATTTTGTGGAATAAACTTCAACCACTTTAATTTTTTCAAAAATAAAGCATGGTGTACGTGAATTTTGTGAGATTTTTTCCACATCACCTACAATTTCCATGTCACCATCTAGTCAACTACCATGTCACATGCTAACATTATCATTTTGACTAAAACTTTGACTTGGTGTAACTTTGGCATACGGTCTCCATTTTTTTATGAAACAAACATCATTGGAAAGGTCTTGACAAGCTCTTTGCGATGATGCTAATTTTGACCACTTTTTGTGACAATCAATTTTTTGCCCTTTTTTTCTCTCTAGCCCCCTGGTTTTCTAGTGTGACCAATCTTTGACCGAGCATAACTCTTGGCTATGATCTCCTTTTGACACAATTCCAATTGCGTCAAGATTGTGTCGGTGAGCTCTACACAATGATGTCAACTTTGAGAGATTCTAAGACAATGAAGTTTTTTCTAGGTTTTCTGGATCCACCTGGATCACAACCTTATTAATTATCTATTGTATTAGTTCTTCATCTACCTTGATTTCATTTTCTCTTCTCTATCTCAAAGCCTAGTATAGGCATTCCAGATCCTTATCAACAATTTTACTAAAAAATATGTTTTTCTTGAGCATATACTCAATGATAGTATTTTCAATTGTCTTATGATCTTTTAGAGGGAATTCCAAATGGATTTCCATTATATCATTCAAAAAACCAAAGCTAACAATTTCAATCAAGATGAATCCAAAATTAAGAAGCTCATGTTGAACAAGAGGAGATTGCTCTATTCCCTCCTTTTCTATCTTCTCCCCTTTCTTTTTCTATTTTGATGTATATTTATCACCAACTTCTTCATCCTCTTCAGATACCTCATCATCTCTATCTTATTCCTCTTTCCTTTTTATTAGGCTTAGTATGCACACCTTTTGTGGCCTTCTTTTTTGGAGGAGTATCTGATGTATTTATTCTCTTTACACCACTATTTTGTGTAGATCCAAAGGGCTATCGAGAAGATGTAGTAGCAGAAGTGAATCTACTAGACCTCCCTGGAAAATTCTTCGTAACATTTTCTTTACGATCTAAGGGGATATTCATCAGATTTTGACTAGAGCATGGTTGCATTATTTTTTAGTTCCATGGAATATCCCACTTCTTGAATAATGTATCCACTCTCTTTTCACTACTTTCTTCTATCTACTTCTAGATCATCTTATCCATAATTTCTTTGTGTGTACTAAATCTTTCTACTTTAGGGGATTTTCACTTTGACATTAGAATATATATATAACCTTGTACATATTAAGGATAAATCTCATAAGGTAATGAAAGAATCCATGAGGTTTTTGGCTCTACAAATTCTATGTAGTAATGATCCTTATCAAACATGAATGTTACATCGTTCTCATACTTTCAAACCAAATCTAAGGGTATCCTCTCTCTACTATGCATCTCTATTTTCAAGTTTTTAATAAATCCCTAGTATAAAGTATTGTATTATTTCTTGTTCTAAAAATATCTTATGTGATTTCTAATTTGAGTAGCATTCAAAAATAATTTATTCCATATTTTTCCTCTAAAACCAGGCAATTCATTCAAGAAATAGAATGTAAGGAAAATGATTAAAGATACAAACTTGAAATTGTATCCATTTTCCTTTTTTCTCTTTCGATTATCCATCATCTACTTTCTCAACAACTCACATAGGTCAACATTAGCACCGTCCTTCACCATTTGATAAGCAGTGTGAATCATGGTGGCATTGGAAGACCCTTCTCTATTTGTGAAGTAAATCTTATTTGTAATTCCAATAGAGGCATAGTGGACTTTGAGATCATGGATATCTTTCACTATTAGGGTTCTCTTATCAAAATTTTCTCCAGTAAGCTCCATAACCCTTTCATTCTTTATATATTTCAACATCAGGACAAGTCTAGAGACACAAAGACGAGTGATTACCTTAATTACTTCTTTTGTAATCATGTAGGGCTATTCTAACCAAATGCATTCTGCATGAATGTGTCTCAAGATGATTCTTACCCATTCTTTTCACTTACAGAAGTCTAGAAAATATTTTCAGATATCTAACCTTTTCATAGCTACATTTATATATTTCGACTTGTACACACCATTCTCATTCAGGAGCTCATGTCAGACCATTTAAAAAGATGAAGTATTATCAATTTCACTCAGTGATGCATGGATATAAATTCTTACATATTTGGAGTACACCAAATTTGTAGGGACCTTTAAAAAAGTTCCATCTTCGTCAGCCTCCATCACCTTGAATGTGATTTTTTTGTATTTTGGCCTAGGTTTCTCCACAACATCAATCACTTGTGGTGTCTCCATCGATTTTCCCTTTGAATTATTCAAACATAGTTGGTAGGGTTTGGCACAAACTCACAAAGGTAGATGAAAACCATTTCTCTCTTCTCCACCTCCAAAAAAAATAAATTTTATTGCAAATAAGACCAAAATGTTTAGATCAAACATATATTTTTTCATTTTCCCTAACTGTTTTCTATTAATGCATTCATACTTGTTAGGTAAACCTTTTTCCAAAATTCTCTGTGTCATCATAGGGATATGAGGATTTTGAATACACATATGCAAATCATTCCCTTACGTTGAAACCTTTATCAAAAGGTTCAACATTGTTGAGTAGATCTGCATACCAAAGGGATTGGTTGAATTCATCTTCTATGCTAAAATATTTAGCACTTTATCCTTTTAAGGGGGCTAAGGTATTAAAAAATGATAGATCCTCCTAAGATAATGCTCTATCTCAATTTTTCATAGGATATGCTGTGGAATGCACAAACATAGTTTCATCCTTCTCATTTTTATAACCTTCATCTCTTTCTGAACTTTTGTAACTCCCTTCCATTGCTGACTTAGGGTTTCTTCCTTCTTCCAATTTTGAACAAGTGGATTCAGAAAACCACTCTTACAAAAAAAAAAATTATGACTAACCTTATTGCAATTATAGCATGCAATGGTGTGTTCTAAAAGAAAGTTATTCCTCCTAACTTTAGTTTTGCACTCTACAACCTTACGACCAAAGTTGTTGCAAGCATAATAATATCCATGAAATGAACCAACATCATATTTTTGAGGTAGAAATGGTTTTCTAACCATGTAATCATTTCTTCTTTGCCTAAATATATAATCAACAACCTTATACCCAAATTTATTGAAAGAAAAATTGTAACCTTGAAAAGATCGAGTGAACCTAGTAGGGGCATGTTGTCTAGCAGGTGGAGGACCTCTAAATATTATTTTTCTGTGAACTAGAATGAATCCACCTTATTTATTTCTATCTTGATTTGGATTTGCATCTCGGAGGCTGTCTTCTTAGGTTTTTCAGTGCAATATTTCTCCTCCTTTATTTCATACTTTCCTTTTGCTTTGAAATTCTCATATAGGTTTGCAGATGCACTTATAGTAGGACTTTTTCCTTTTTCAAAAACAAGAACAAATTTTTATTTTGATGGATTTTGATAGTTGATAAAATCATCAAGAATTTCACAACATAATTTTAGCTTTATAACTTTATCAATTTTTTCTTTTTATTTTTCCAATTCTTTCCTTAAGGAGACAATATCCTCTTCAAGCTTTGACCATTCAGTAGTTTTATCAACGAGCATGATATTTGGGAATTCTTCAATTCATTTAACTTCTTCAACTTGAACTTTCAATTTTCCAATTTTCCTCTTTGATTTTTCAAGTTGGAACTAGAGCTCTTCATTCTTTTCTATTTCTTCATCTTTAAAATTTAGAGCAAAAATGAGTTATTCATAATCCACTAGACAATATTCTTTATTGAATTCAAATTCAAATTCATCATCCTCCTTTTGGAGGATGAGCTATTTCTCATGAGGAGACTTCTTGTACACTACTTTATTCTCCATGTGCTCAAAATACAATATCTACCTCAGTTTTTAGGCTTGTATCAAGGAACCTTGTTTTGCTACCAATTGTGAAACACACTAGAATACTCAGAAGGGGGTGAATCAGTATTCTTGAAAATTCAATCAAAATTATCTACTATTGAAGTTAATTTATACCAATTAAGTATTCATCTACATAATCAAAATAAGAGAGAATACAACCAATCAAAAAAGAACACAGATAACACCAGATCTATGTGGAAAACCCAATAGGGGAAAAACCACAGTGAGAAATATTGCTAAGAGCTACTATCCTAATCTAGCCTCACAAGTAAATAACACTTTAAAACTTTGATTTTGGGCTAAATCCCAAGAAGGAACTACTCTATGAATTCATTTTAGGTGTTAGAACCCAAGGAAACTACTACCTAATTGAAAAAGGAACATCTAAAATATGGCTGATTTATGGTTTCAACCACTGATAGCCATCATTTTTGCACATTAGGTCTATAGTGAATCTTGTCACACTCTCCTCATGCACACATAATGTTTTGCACACTTCATACATATCTTCACATTTTCTATATTCTATATATATCATCCACAAGCTTGTAAAATACAAATTCAATCATCCATAAACAAGAAATTATGAAACTTGTAGCATGTCAGCCTGCATCTTCATTGGTGGTATACAAAATGATAAAAAATTCATTTATGTTTCACTCAGATGAGTCAACATGACTCATAGAACATCTACAAACATTTCTTGAACTCCGATTGATATTATATTATTGTTGCACATTACCAACATACCCTAGTCAACCTTATCAACAACATAACTTCGAAAACTAACTTGAAATAATTATGGTAATGGAAACAAGATAGATCTTCATGTGCTTAAAGCTTGAGATACTATGGGAGATGTAACATGTCCACACAAACTCACACAACCAAAAATTACATTCTTTTACTAGCACAAGTAAACACACATACATTTTGATGAAGACTAGGCATCTGTAACCAATTGTAACACTTTGTTGGTTGAGAATTGAAATTGTGGAGCATAAAAACAATTGAGTTTTCAATATAGCATGCATAAGACATTACTAAGAATTACCCCATATATTCTTTCCCAAATCTTCACAATCAAAGGAATCCAAATCATTCCAAAAAACCTTTACAACCACTTTTCTTTGCCATAGAAAAGACCAAAACTTTGTCACTTGTAACTTTCACTAAAAAAGGTATAATGAAATGAAACATTAAATATAATACCTTCACATCTCTATCAACTTATCTTCTAGACAACAAGAATAAATCTTTCTCTACAAAAATATGTGGACCAATACATTGTAACTCTGTCTAAGAATATACACTATGAATGTCTTGGACATAAGTTCTACAATTTTCAATTGAGTGCAATACACCAAACTAGCAATATATTATTATAGGTATAACAAAAACACATTAGGACATGTGTACTCACATCTACATCATGAAGAAAATTTCTAATCTTCAATATCACTAGAATGTTGACTTACAATGTTGACTTGCACTATTAGATATCTTTGTACTTCAACTATCTTAGAGCATATACAACCTTCAAGCTATAACACCATAGTGTGGAAGGGGACTCATTTTTTCTTTTCAAATCTTACTACTTTTCATGAGTTCTTTTGGGAAGAGAGAGGAGTGTGAAGAAGGAAGGTTGAAGGAGGGAGAATGATTGAGGGGAGGAAACTTTCAAACAAAGTTTATCCATTAGTGGGATTGTGCTATTTCAAGGTAGGAATGTTTCCTTTGGTTTTTAATAAATGTGGGTGCTTTTGATGTGTTTTTTCTTTGATATTTTGGGATTTTGGTTTGGAAAAAATATACTTTAATGTTTCATGTGTTATTTTTCTTTGTGTGGTTTAGTACGGTATTTTAACCCCTCTTGAGAGAGGTTGTCTTTGTCCTCCATTTGCAAGGGGTTGAGTGGGTGTGGCTCCCTCTAAGGGATATTTCTTCAATGTATGAGTATTCCATATTTGATTTTGTGTTGGGGGGAAAAATGGTGGATGTGGTTGTTTTTGTGATGAATTATGATATGTGGAGACATGATATGGAGATTTACATTTGGATATTGTGATACATTTATTTTTCCTTATTAGGTAGAGCCCCCACTCCCTCTAAATGGATTCCATATAGCATATACAATGTGTTGTCAAGTGTTAAAAGGGGTTTTTGAAAATGTTTACTATGTGAGCCCATGCATGTAAATGTGTGTAATATGTATGTAAAATGTTTGTTCAAATATTTTTTTGGTTTTGAAAGTGTCTACCCAAGTTGCTATATAAACCCAAGCTTAGGGGTGGGTTGTTTGACAACCCTATGGTTGGGTGGAGAGCCCATTAGTCTTAAATTTTTTATCTCCTATTCCTTTTTTTGTTTCTTTTTAGGTCTTATGAAGTGTGATGAACGATTAAGGATGATTATATATTTCTCTTATGAAATATTTAAGAACATTTATAAATGTGCAAGTAAATTGTATGCAAAAGACTTTTGTTTATAAGTGTAATTTAAAAAAAAAAAATTAGAAAAAAGAAATAAATGCACATTTTATTTTGTGAATTCATTTTTTTTAAAAGTTAAAATATGTTAGACTACAATTATGCATGTGTCTTGTAAATTCATTGAAAACTTGAAAATGGAAAAACTTCTTGTGAATGTGTATATGGAATTAGAAGTAGTTAAAAATTTTCTTGTTAAATTAGTGCTCACTTGTAATCCAATATGATTTGAAATGAAATTATATTAATTTTAAAAAAATGTGAAGGTTTTGTAATTAATCATAAGAAGAAAATAAAAAAAGAAGAGTTAAAATAAAAATAAAATATATATGTTTATTCCAAAATAATGTATTCATTTTTTGTGCTAATGAAATATTTTGTAAATGTTTAATACATACATTTTCGACAATGTTTAATTTGAGTAAAATATTTTTTCTAATGTTTATTCTAGGGTATTTATGCTATAGAAATAATAAGTTTATAAAAATAATATCAAATAACCAGCTTAACGTACTGTAATGGTGTGAATTTCTACCCCTTGCAAATGCCTCATTTTCATGCCCTTCACCTTAGAAAATGCAATTTCTATGATGCAATCCCAACGTTCACCACCTTTCCCCATCCACCTGATAGCCTATTTTCGTGTCGATGGATGAAGTTTTTCTGGGATGCACACACGCCATGAGGATGTCTACATGTTGTGCTACCATCCTTATAGGATTCCTACCTCTAGAATCTATAGAGGTGTTACATTTCTCCATTGGGCATGAAAAATAATGCCTCTTGCTCCCTTGGCCAACACAAAATGGGTTGCTTGCCTCCCTTTCTCCATTCAAATTGCTTAATGCTTCATTTTATCCATCTGCTTAGAAATTCTTCACCACTCTTACACACTTGACTAAATTCTTGATGCTTTATTGATCAACTCTTAGACTTTCAAGCTTCACCATCACCTCTAATGTAGCTACAAGCTACTAGTTTCTCTACTCCCCCACTTCATTCATTGCGAAAATTTTGTTGTTGGAGAACTTGCAAGCTCACTCGTTCCCCTACTTTCCTTGAGAGCATGCACTTGTGAAGGTGATATCCTCCATTGTCACTTAATTTTACATCATTGAGTTCATAAAGTAGCATATATTTTTTCATGTTATTGCTTGGCATCTCTATTTCCATACACTTTCTTTATCATTTTTCTACATCGTTGATATTTGTCTATCTATGGAGGTGGAAACACCAAAGCAAGGGGATGGCTAATGTATTCCTCTAAAAATAGCCCCAACATTTTCCTTGATCTTATGTCTGTAGGTACTTCTTGGTTGGATTTTTTGAAGAATGAAGTTGCAAAGAGTTTGGTACCATTTTCTCACTTCCTTTGTCAATTCAAGCATATCTATTTAAAGTATTCTTCTTGTTATACTTCATTTTTGTACTTTCATTACATTCTATCATAGCATAAAACTTTATCAATCAAGCTATTATTTTGGTTTCTTATGTTTTTATCTATCTTAGAAGTCCTCTTTTCGTATGGACGCTAGCACACCACTAAGATACTAGTATGTCATGCTAGAGTTCATATCTTGTGTTGTCATCCTTAGATAGTGAGCTATCTAGGCTACAAATTGAACTCAAGAAATCAACTTGTTTGGCCTCTTGAAAAATTCAAGTTAGCATAATGATAGGAGCAACTAGATTACTCTTCCTTTTTGACCTTAACCACTTAACCTTTTCAAATCACTTGACACAACTTGAGGTAGATCAAGGAAGCTTGTTGCTTAGGACTCTTTCGTGACCTAGAGTCTCAGAGCGACCGGTCCACCTCCTCTAGATTTTGGTGAACCTAACATGAACTATTTTAGCTCTATTTCATGGTGTTGAAGGAACCTTCTCTCATATTCTAGGTGCATTGTAGGTTTGTTTGTTATAGGGTGCATATCCTTGCAACCCAATCTATGATCCCTAGTAGAATAGTTAGAAGGATCCTTATGAATTGGGAAGAAAAATCTAGATAGGTCACCGTCTAATTCCTAAAACTTTGGGTTATCCTAAGGAATTCCTCTCGAAGTATGTAAGTATGGCCTATTTAATGCATCTCCCTATTCCGCCTACTAATGCAGGAGCATCCTTGGTTCTTTGCAATCCAACATCAATAAAAAATGTTTTCATTCCAATTTTGTTCTTATTCAGTTCAAGTTAGTAGATTCAACATATTTGGTCACTGGACCCTGTCGATCTATATTTTCCTCGTGGACATGTTCATTTTCCCTTATTCCAAGATTTCAAAATGATTCTATATTTTTTCAGAAAGTTATCGCTTCCGGATTAAGTGGTAGTTTCTACAACAGAGCACCATAATATTTTTAAACCTAACGGCTAGTTTTGTCTCTTGTGGATCCTTCCTGTAACTTGTGGATCCTTATGGTGTGTTAGAAATTGTTGGATGGAGTGTCCCCAACCTTAATTTAGGTCCACACTTCATCCTATGCACCTGGTGGGGATAAATTCAAATTTAAGACTGACCCATTCCACATATGTTGTGTTTCCTTCATTGGAGATTGTAATGATCTTTGGCTGATGCGAAGGATTCTAGATGTTAAGATGTGATATAAATCATTGTAATAGATCAATAGGATAGTAAGTAGAGAAGTAGATGATGATAGGAATTGATATGTAAGATTTTAGATCTAATTAAGGAGCACATAGGAATATTGTATTTCAAGCATGTTGTATCAGGCCTATGAGCCCAATCTATAAACTCGGATATTGTCGGCTGATTGTAATTGAAATTTATGGTAATAAGAATGTTTGAATTTTCATTTGGGGCGAGTGCATGGAGATGGGTAGCCAATTTGTGGCCACTTTCAAAAAAAGTTTTAAAAAGTCATAATGTGCTCATGTTATGGCTTGGTGTGTTGAGCTTGAGGCTTGGCCACAATGAACTCATAATGTGAGCATGTTATAACACACTCGTGTTATGACATGCTAAAAGCAAAAAAAAGTGAAATGGATTCATTCTTGCATTTCGATTGTGTTTTTTGTTGTGCTCATGGCCAAAATCCTCATTTTTTGTGCCCACGTTCTACGAGGAGGTATTTAGCAAAAATATTCATCAACGGTTGCTATTTCATTGCAAGGATGGTGACATGATGACGAGGAGGTGTGATTGGTAAGGATAATTTTCTTTTTGTTTTGAATTTTTTAGTTTTAGGTTGTATTTGATATTTATTTTTTTGAATTTGTAGGAGATGCAAATCAACTTGCAAACCCTCAAAATCCTCGACAAGAAGACAAACCAAATCCTCAAGAAAAAAATCCTCAAAAAAAAATCAACCACAATGACAACCTCCTCCACCAATCACTCAACACCCTCCTGACACTCAACAAAATTTAATGAGTGAAATTAAGAACAAAACAAAACAAATTGAGGATTTAATCAGTAGATTGAGAGATCCAAATGGTTCAACCATTGAAATATATGTTAAAAAATGTAGAGTCAATTAGCAAACAAATAACTAGATGGAAAGATAGGAGGCACGCATCTAGGGCTTATTAAATAGATAAACTATCATATAAAGATGTAAAGGATTTAAAAATTACAAAAGATGATTTTTGCTCATTATTCACTGACCCACGAACAAATCAAAATCTTACCCTCAATGCAAAGAGGTTTCCTATTCATTGGTGCTACCACCAACAGATTAGGAACTATTTTTATGATAGATGGCACATGGTTTTTGATTACCCACTGTGCAACAATTGTGAAGTCCTATAGTATTTCCTTAGGAAACTATATAGTGAGTTCATATTGAATAAAATCCCAAATTATTTTGATATGAGGGACTTCTAGGGGAGAGGTAGGGGGTCGGCTTAGGAGAGACCCGATGCACAATCGAATCCTACGTGGAAAGGGAGACGAGCTCTCGCTAGGCCACCTTGTGAGCATGTTGTTATGCCTTCCATCGCAAAGGAGAGTGTCAACATAGAGACATTGCAGGTGATCAATACTTTGACCCAAAGTGTCATCCATCATACTAGCCCTATTCTCCAATGCTATCCAGGGGAGTCTTGGAGTGGTGGCCTTCGAACCCATGTGTGTCAATCTTGTGAGGTGACCTGTTCATATGATCCCATCAACACTCAAGAGGCTGCTACACAAGATTCATATGCAACTATGGAGATGGAGAAGGTAGCTGACATTTTGCATGAGGCATATGGAATTAATACTCAGGTAAAAGTTAGCATGTTCATTGACTTTAATTGATGAAATTTCAATTTTGAAATTCAAGATTAACTAATTTAGTTTTATGATTTTAATAAAATTGTAGGGTCACAGTGTTGAGACTAGATACACTAGCTCTACACCTACTTATTTTTGTAGTACACCTTTCGGTGGGGTATGTAACTAGTAAACAATTATAAATTTATTACATGTTAGTAGCATTTTTTTATGAATGGTATTTTAATATGTGATTTTGGATGTTGAATAGGCTAATATTAGAGGTTTCAAGGGAACACCTCCTAGTGCTAGTGGATTTACTCAAACCTACACACATGTAATAGAATAAAGAGTTTAACTAATGAATTGTACTTAATAGATTTGTGTAGTTTATATTCATATTGTTGATTATGTTGCATTGCACATCATTCAAACTCAAAGCATTACTTCACATTCCATAACTAATAACTAGATGTTCATAGATGACAAAATTTCAACTACAATATAGTTGTTTAGAAATTCAACATAAGAAGTGATGAAATTACTTCGCATAGCATAAGTAATAAGTATAGGAGCAACTTCCAATTGCATTTGCTTGTCATGGCATTCCATAAGACTACTTTTTACTGCTCGACATTTTTCAAATAGTTCACTACCTTGTCTATGCTATGGATGGTTGGAAGGAATATATGAAACAATAATAGTAACGAATAGCATAAACAAGGCAATGAGTTTTTGGAAAAAAATCCTCAAAGAAATGCAGTCTCATGGTGATTTCCATCACCATGAGACCTAATTTCTTCGAGGCACTTTTTTAAACAACTCATCGCCTTTTCTATGCTACCACATTTTCCATACGTCTACCAAAGAATTTTATCAAACTGTTCATTTCCTCACTACTATGGCTAAAAGCTTAAAAAAGGTTCTTTCCAAAAAATTGATGCAATGCAGGGTAGTCAAATAGCTTAACTTCATCATTCAAAAGGATTCAATCCACTTTGCAACTCAAAAAATCAATTCTTCCTTTGTTTTCAAACTTCTACCTAGTCTTCCTACTAGGTCAGCCAACCCACTTTTCCTGTCAAAAATTTCAATTTTCTCAAACAACCTTGTCAAAAAATCCCCAAATCAGGAACCCATGATGGCCTACTTTCACATATCAAAAACTGAATACCAACTCTTTTGGATTAGTGATATTTTATTAGTTTTCTCCTTCAATCTCTCCAACAACAACTTACATCAATGGATCAAATCATTTTTAAACATTTCCCAACCTTTTCAACTTCCTACAATGACTCAATAACCTCTACAACTACTTTGACCCTTGGCATTCCATGCCTTTACACCTTTTTTGCATTTTTACAACATTTAAAATTGACAACTTTTTCAATATTTTGCAATTTTGCACTTTATGCCTAAATTAACTAACTAAGACTATTACAACCTCCAAAATGGATATTTAAGCCTTATTACATCATCAAAACACCTTAACCAATTCAAACTCTTAAATTTTCCTCATGGAGGCATGTACTTGCAAAGGTGCACCTACATGACAAACTATGGATGCTTGGAAAAAATCTATCAAAGCATAATAGTAAGCAATAGCATAGACAAGACAGTTAGTAGTTTGAAAAAATTCCTTGAAGAAATACGGTCTCATGGTGATGGAATGGCATTCCATCACCATGAGACCACATTTCTTCAAATAGCTCACCACCTTTTCTATGATACCACATTTTCCATACATGTGTACCAAAGCATTTTATCAAACTACTCACTTCCTTTCTACTATGACTAAAAGCCTAAAATAGGTACTTTCCAAAAAAATATGGATGCTTGGAAAAATATCTATCAAAGCATAATAGTAAGCAATAATACCATAGAGAAGGAAATGAACTATCTGAAAAATGCCTGAAAGAAACGAGGTCTTATGGTGATGGAATGCCATGATGTGCATTTGTTTGTAATGGCATTCCATCACAACAAGACCCCATTTCTTTGAGGCATTTTTTCAAATAGTTCATTGCCTTCTCTAGGCCACCACAGTTATCATAAATGTCTATGAAATCATTTGATCAAATGGTTCACTAGCTTGCTGCTACAGGTAAAATCCTAAAAACATGTCCTTTCAAACAAGATATGGATAGGGAAAATAGTAAGCATGATAATAAGAAATATATAGTTTAATAAGTACTCAAAATTTTGTTCATTATCTCATCCATTATTAATCATGATGTGGATCACTATTGTAGTTTTTGTGATTGAATAATTTGTTGTTTTATTTTTAGATGTTGCAAGAAGAAACATCTCTGAATGTGACAAGGGCAATGGAGATCAGTGTTTCATATGCTATAGAATCCTTGATAGCTTTGACAGAGGAGGTATGAGGAAAATTACTAAATTTCAATTTAAATTCATTGTTATAGATGTTAGTTAGTGAAAAAGAAAACCATTATTGATTCGTAGTTTAATTTCTATTTTTATGGTTTATACATGGCTTTAGCACGCCTCAACTTGGTCCTGCGAATATTTCCCTCGTGGAGAGTGATCATTAGATGGCAGTAAGTGATTATTTTGTTAAATATGTCATTTTTTTAAACGTAATTTCTATATATTAATGTTTTTACTTCTTATTGTAATAGACAAAACTTCACCAAGAACTAAAAACTAGGAGTAGTAGGAGCACTCCTTGAGTGTAGTAGAAATGAGTGACAGATGTATCACCATCTGATCGACAAGCAAATGGAAAGAGTTTATTTTGTGAGCATGGAGAGCAATGACTTTTGATTCCAGGGCCCTTTGTTGTATGCCTACATGGCAATTTTGTACATATTTTGTATTGGATATATTTGACATTGTATGCCTATATGGCATTCTCGTAAGCCTATATGGCTATTTTGTACCTATATTTCATACTTATATCGACATATATTGATGTATGTCTACATGGATATTTGGTTAATACAAATCTTTTTTATCGATGGTGTCCATATTTGCATTCTAAGTTCATGGTTAAATAGATATGAGTTGTGTGTATTCAAGTGTATACTTTAGAACTTACGTGTATACTTTGTTACTTACGTGTGTTCCAATGTATACTTTGTGACTTATGTGTTTTCATGCGTATACCTTATATTCATGTATATACTTTGTATTAATTTGTGTATACTATGTATTCGTGTGTATACTTCAAGGCTTACATGTTTTTGAGTACTTGTGCTTCCTTTATTCACATGTATGTGTTTGACTTATTCACATGTATACTTATTAATTGGTTAGCCCTAGCATTGATCATTGTTGTCCTTCATGGTTTGTATTCAATATTAATTGATTGATGCTAAACAACTTTATCTAAAAGCAAAAAATATGTGTTCAATTGGTATTTCATGAAATGATTCATAAAAATATTCCAATATATTTAATCCTTTGATTGGAACAACTCAATTAAGCAAAGGAAACATAATCTTCACAACACTTGTGAAGCATAATATTCAGAGTAGATGAAGTAGTTAACTTCTTGACACATTATCATACAAACATTTATCTTCAATAGTCTTTAAACATTTTCACATCATAATCCTGACAATGCAAAATGAATTGTTATGTTCTTGATGCGTCACCATATAAACACGTCGAAAGACTTATATGTCAATTTTTTGCAATATTATTGCTTGTATACAAAATGGAATAGTGAGAAAGCAAGTTATAATTTATAATAAAAATAAGAAATGGACTCAATGTTGTCCTAGACCCCCGAATATGTCTATTTAACAAAACAACACCCTCTCAATCACTCTTCCAATTACAAAAAAACATTTTTCAACATTTACTAGTATGCAAATCCACAAAATTCACAATTTTTAGGGCATGATTGGCCCTCTAACCCCACTATCCTCTAAACCCTCACTTTTCTCAAATTTCACTAGGGTTTATTGAAAACCCTATGTCCAAATGTCATACAACCTCAAAACCTCTTCCAACACTCTTCATTCTACCTACAAAAACTTAATTGACCACCAAATTATGTTGCCCCTTGACTTTACCCACTTGTACTCCCTTAAACCTCTATTTTTTGTTCAAAACACCTCCTTTCCCAAGTAGGGAATCATGGCATAACATACTTTTAACCTCTCTTTTCCTTGTAGACTTGAACACATCAAAATCCACAACCTCACCCTATTTCCAACCTATTCTAACTTATTCTCAAGCAATTTCTTCTTTTCACCTCGTCTAGCCTTGATTTTAAGGCCTAAATTCTGAATTTTCAATAGGGGCAGCGTTAGTAATCTCTTCCTATGCCTTTACCAATGTTATTTTCTTATTCGTACTCCCTATCGTACTTACATAATTAACTCAAATGACCCCACACTAACTCAAAACTAAAAGAAAGATTACAAAATAGCCTATCATGGCCTTATTTGACATTATAATGACAAAAACCACTTAACTAGACCTTCTTCATCAAATGGAGGAACAAGGTGCTTTGCACCAATGATCATACACTTTTTGTGTGGAATACTTGGATTTCTCAACCATTGTATGTATGTTTCTCTTTTCAATTGTTTTCATGCCATCATAAGGGATCAAGTCGATTGAACATAGCTCAAAGCAATTTCATGTGTTTGGGTGTGAAAGAAGACCATGCCTAGCATAAACCTACCTATCGAGATGCATTGGAGCAACTTTTTTGGTCATATGAATAGAAAAATAAAAGCTGCACCAATTTACAACTTTACATTGCTTGCATTTAACACATTTTTCATCAAGTGAAAACTAGACATCATAGGAAAACAACTCTGAGATAACAAAAAATAAGAGAGGTTATTATAGAGGGTCCCAACATGATCCTATAGGGTCAGACAACGATTTTGTAAGCATCATGTTTTATGAGTAATATCCTGTCAAAGTTTGCTTCGCTTTTGCACTTTGGACCTTTAAGGGATCAAGCCGGTTGAACATAGCTAGGAGTGATTCCGCATGTTTGGGTGCAAAATAGGACCATGTCTAGTGTAAACGTACCCATCTAGATACAATTGAATAGTTTTTTTGGTCGTACAAGTTGTAGAATGAAAGTTGTACCACTTTGCAACTTTCAACTACTTGTATTTGACAACTTTTTCCCCAAGTGAAAATCTGCCACTACGGGAAAACCACTCCAAGATAACAAAAACCGAGAGAGGTTTTTGTAGAGGGACCCAATGTGATCCCATAGGATCAGCTGAGAAGTTTCTAAGCATCACAATATCCGAGTAACAACATGTTGAAGTTTGCAACCATTTTGCACTTTGGACTCTTAAGAGATCAATCTGGTTGAACGTAGTTCAGAGCGATTCTGCATGTTTGGGTGTGAAAGAGGACCATACCTAGTGTAAAAATACCTATTCAGATGTGTTGGAATAGTTCATTTGGTCACACAAGTTGTAAAATCAAAGTTGCACGACTTTACAACTTTGCACTACTTGCATTTGACACATTTTCTATCATGTGAAAATCCGCCACCATGGAAAAACCACTCTGAGATAGCAAAAACTGAGAGGTTTTTGTAGAGGGACCCAATGTGATCCTATAGGATCATATGAGAAGTTTCTAAGCATCACGATATTTGAATAACATGTTGAATTTTGCAGCCATTTTACAGTTTGGACTCTTAAGGGATCATTCTGGTTGAATGTAGCTTGGAGCGATTGCGCATGTTTGGGTGCGAAAAAGGACCATTCATAGAATAAAAATACCTATTCAAATGTGTTGGAACAGTCCATTTGGTTACACGAGTTGCAGAACGAAAGTTGTACCACTTTGTAACTTTTCCCTGCTTGCATTTGACACTTTTTCCATCAAATGAAAATCTGCCACCATGAGAAAACCAATTTGAGATAGCCAAAACTGAGAGAGGTTTTTATAGATAGGCCCAATTCAATCCCATGGGATTGGACAAGAAGTTTCCAAGTGTCACGACATCTGAATAACAACATGTTGACATTTGCACCATTTTTCACTTTGGACTCTTAAGGGATCAATCCGGTTGAACGTAGCTCAGAGTGATTTCACATGTTTGGGTGAAAAAGAAGACCATTCCTATCGTAAAAATACCTATTTGGATGTGTTGGAATATCTGTTTGGTCACATGAATTGCAGAATGAAAGTTGTACCACTTTGCAACTTTCAACTACTTGCGTTTGACAATTTTTTCCCCAAGTGAAAATCTGCCACCATGGGAAAACCACTCTAAGATAGAGAAAAATGAGAGAGGTTTTTGTAGAGGGGCCCAACATGATCTCATATGATTAGACAAGAATTTTCTAAGTGTCATGGTATTGAAGTAATAACATACTGAAGTTTGCACCATTTTGCACTTTGGACTTTTTATGGATTGATCCAATTGAACATAGCTCAAAGTGATTCTGTGTGTTTGGGTGCAAAAGAGGACCATTCCTAGTGTAAACATACCTATTCAGACATGTTGGAATAGTCTGTTTCGTCACACAAGTTGCAATTACAACTTTCAACTACTTGCATTTGACAATTTTTTCCCCAAGTGAAAATCCACCACCATGGGAAAACTACTATGAGATAGCGAAAACCAAGAGAGGTTTTTATAGAGGGGCTCAATTTGATACTATAGGATTAAACAAGAAATTTCTAATCATTACGATATCTGAGTAATAGCATGCTGAAGTTTGCAGCCATTTTGCACTTTGGACTCTTAAGGGATCGATCCGGTTGAACGTAGCTCAGAGCGATTCTGTGTGTTTGGGTGCAAAAGAGGACCATTCATAGTGTAAACATACATATTCAAATGCATTGGAATAGTCCATTTGGTCAGACAAGTTGCAGAATGAAAGTTGTACCACTTTGCAACTTTCAACTACTTGTGTTTGACAACTTTTTCCCCAAGTGAAAATCCGCCATCACGGGAAAACCACTCTGAGATATGGAAAACCGAGAGAGGTTTTTGTAGAGGGGCCCAACACGATCCCATAGGATCAAATGAGAATTTTTTAAGCGTCATAGTATCCGAGAAACAACATGTTGAAGTTTTCACCATTTTGCACTTTGCACTCTTAAGGGATTGATCCGGTTGAATGTAACTCAAAATGATTTCGTGTGTTTGGGTGTAAAAGAAGACCATTCCTAGTGTAAAAATACCTATTCAAATGCGTTGAAACAGTCCATTTGGTTACACAAGTTGTAGAATGAAAGTTGCACCATTTTGCAACTTTCAACTATTTGCATTTGACAACTTTTTTCCCAAGTGAAAATCCGTCACCACAGGAAAAATCTTTGAGATAGAAAAAATTGAGAGAGGTTTTTGTAGAAGGGCTCAACACGATCCCATAGGATTAGATGAAAATTTTCTAAGCATCATGGTATCTGAGTAACATCATGCTGAATTTTGTAGTCATTTTGCACTTTGGACTCTTAAGGGATCGAACTAGTTGAACGTAGCTTGGAGCAATTCTGCGTGTTTGGGTGTGAAAGAGGACCATGCCTAGCATAAACATACCTATTCTGATGCATTGGAATAGTCTATTTGGTCACATGAGTTGTAGAACAAAATTTGCACCATTTTGTAACTTTGCACTACTTGCATTTGACAACTTTTTCCCCAAGTGAAAATCCGCCACCACGGGAAAACCACTCCGAGATAGCAAAAATCGAGAGAGGTTTTTGTAGAGGGGCCCAACATGATCCCATAGGATTAGATGAAAAAAAATTAAGCATCATGGTATCTGAGTAACATCATGTTGAATTTTGTAGCCATTTTGCACTTTGGACTCTTAAGGGATCGATCCAGTTGAATGTAGCTCAGAGTGATTCCATGTGTTTGGGTGTGAAATAGGACCATGCTTAGTGTAAACGTACCTATTCAGACGTATTGGAATAGTCTATTTGGTCACACAAGTTGCATAACGAAAGTTGCACCATTTTACAACTTTGCACTACTTGCATTTGACACTTTTTCCATCAAGTGAAAACTGGACACCACAGGAAAATCACTCCAAGATAGCAAAAACTTATAGAGGTTATTGTAGAGGGGCTCAACATGATCTCGTAGGCTCAAATAAAGATTTTGTAAGCACCATGGTTTCTAAGTAATATCCTGTCAAAGATTGTTTCCCTTTTGCACTTTGGACCCTTAAGGGATCGAGTCTGTTGAACGTAGCTCAAAGTGATTCCACATGTTTGGTTGAAAAAGAGGACCATTTATAACATAAATGTACCATGCCTAGTGTAAATGTACCATGTACTTAGAAGAAGATGAATAAAATTTATTTTTTCCTTGCATTTTTCTATATTTTTACCAGAAATTTGATGTTTCCTTGAACTGTACGATTTCGTATAGGGTGATTTGTTCTCTTTTTGAATCTCTTTGTATTTCCATAGACTTAATACATATTTAAAAACCCATTTTGATATTAGGGTTCTTATTTGGTGAAAGGGAATATGTTTTATGGGGTTTGTGTTGTTGCCCCTGTAGATTTTGATGGGAAAGGGGATGAAAAATGAGGTTTCACCCTAGGGTTTGATAAAATATTTCATGTAAAGGTTGGTTGATTCTATTTTGAGTTTGTGTAGGTGATTTTAAGAAATTTTGAGCTAGTGGCATGTTCTGGTAAGGTGTGGAACCATTCCTTTCAATAAACCTTCCTCATACTAAAATAAAATAAGGGTTTTGTGGTTTGGCATGGTGGAGTGAGTTTCTCCAAAGACAAATTGTGGATTTGAGGGTTTGGATATATGAGAATTGTTGCACCAACAATTTTAGGGGTTTTTTTAATTTTTAAAGGTATGTTCCTTTGTAAATTAGGCCTAGTTAGCCTAATGAGGACAACAAAGGTCATTTTTTATGCACATGTTCCAAGATAGTCACTATTGACTTTGAATTATGTGTTGTAACTCAATAATGGCTATCTAGATCAGTCATTTTTTTGTGAATTCATTTGAGAAGTTTGTGAGAAAATGTCTAAAACTAGGGTCTATTGACCTGCTAGACAAGGCATAGTGAAGGGTGAAAATTGAAGAGATAGAGAGTTGTTGGTTGAAACTTTGTTTGAAACTCATTCATTTGAGGTTTTATGAAGATTGACACCCTTTGCTTACATATTAAAATTGAACAACACCTAATTGAAATCCATTCCACTAACCTACTTAACCCTACATCGATAGAATGGAAATCTTATCACTTAATGGATTCTCAAAACCTTGTTTTGAGGGTTACAAACCAATTATGATAAAATTGTTCTTATTTCCTGAAATCTAAGATAAAAGACTTCAAAATACTTTCAAAAGTTACCTAACTCCTTGATCTGAAAACAATCAAAGTATAAGGTGTTGTACAATCCACACAAGCTTGAAACAAAAAAGGAGAAGTGTTGCAAATACAAAAAACATCTTCCTTTATTTACTAATTTTGCAATTGTGCAACTAATGCAAGTTTTGTATTTTTACACCAAATGACATATTTTGTGCAATATCACTTCTCTAATAACCTAATGACCTCTTTGAGACTTTGAATACATTACATATGACCTTCACATGACCTTTTTCACATTGTTTACATTTCAAAATTCAAATTTTGCAAATTTCATGTTGAAGGCATTTAGAGAATAAGGTGCTCCTACACGAAAGATGAACTCCAAAATTACAATATTTGAGTAAATCTTATTACAATGCCTTAGGTAGTTCATTCTCACAAATATTTTACAATGTCACTAATACATTCAAGATTCTCTTTAAATGTCTACATCATAGGTGTTCATTATGAGGTTAACTTCAATTGAGTATCTTGAGATTCCCTCACTAAGCTTCACATACTCTTTTATAATGGATTTAAATTAGAATTGAGATTTGTCAAGATCATCAAAATAAAGATGTTGCATTTCTTTTTTGGCTGATATTCTCTTTGATGGCTCATAAATCAACATTTATTGCAATGAGAGACCAATCAATTTTTAGTAGTTTACTTACAAATATGCAAAGTAAAAGAGAAAAAGAAAGAGCATCCAAAATGGAAATGAAATGAAAATAGATGGAAGGCACTTACAGATAGGCATGCCAATCTTTCAACTTAGTCACTCCTGGTCATACATCTTCATTGGGAGTTTGAAGATACCTATTGCAAACAACACCTCTCATGAATAGACTGACTTAAAATTTGAGGTGCTCTTATAATGTTGACATCATAGCTGCTCATGATAAGGTTAACTTCAAATGAATAACTTGAAATTCCCTCACCAAACTTTGCACACACTTTTGTAACGGCTTAAAATCATGATTGAGATTTGTCAAGATCATCAAAATAAGGATGTTGCATTGTTTTTCTGGCTGAGATTCTCTTGGATGGCTCATAAATCTGCATTTTCTGCAAGGTGACACCAATCAATTTTTAGTAGGTTACTTACAAATAGGAAAATTAAAAGAAGATGATATCATTTCCATCAATAAAATTAATGTGTATATAAGTATAAATTAATAAGAACTAATGTGCATACTTACAAATTAATCCAACAAACCATCTAGGTCTTCTCTACTCTTTATTGTGTCAAGTATTCCCTCGTGGTCAGACTCACAAACCTTCCACAAGACCTTGTTCAAAGGTCTACCCCCATATTTGGTCAAACAAACATTAGATTCCATGACAAGGTTCAAGTAATGAAGAATCTTACGATGCATGTCAAAGGCCTGAAATAGCCAATGTTTAACACTTTTATGTGGGTACCTTCTATGCGATGTTCCAATAACAACCGAGCGTATAGGGTATTAAATTTTTTCTCCCTCTATAACTGGGACCTCTAGTTTCTTTTGGGCCTCAACAAAATGAAACAAGTAATAGTCGATTCCCTCTTCATTGTCTTCATCTGCAATAATTGCATAAAATTTCCCTACATTGATATGTGCAGAAAATCTCTTGAAATTAGTCAACATTATGAATACACTACAAAGTGATATAATAATATGAAATTTGAAAAACTAAGGAAGAGAATATATCACTTGGTTGAACTAGATTTGATACATGGTCAAAGTTAACTGATGATTCCATCTGTGTTAATTCTAATACTGTCGGAGGGCGATACGTGTGAAGTGGGCTAAGATAACTTGTAAACCATTTTTCAACCCACTCCCCTGATTCACAATAATTCTAGGCTTGCATTGTACATGAAGAACAAAAACATTCCATCTTCCATGTATCGATACTCCATGAACCTACATTTGAGCTAAGGAAAGAGTGTAGCTCACTTGATCTTGTTTGTGTACAAAAATCCTCATATGGTGCAATGTTAGTATCATCCATCAACCAAAAATATCTACGAACTGGAGATGTACCTTCATTATCTGGACCCATCAAAAGATTACACCACTCGATGATTGATCTTGCATCCATTAACTTTGCACTATCTTTATACTTTAACTCTTCTCGTGTTAATGCTCTTTCCACACATGTTCCTACACCAACATGCTTCCCCTTTCCATGCCCGACCTCACAAAAGTTTCACATATGTTGTACAACTATAATGACATGCATCCTGCTCAACTAGTAGAACATGTGTGAGTTCTTGAACTATGCTGCACAGTTATCTGACCATATTATATGCTGACCATATGCTATGCCCCTCTAAGCCAAATCACTATAGAAAATCTAGAAGCAACCTTGAATGGACTCTGGGGAATGTGTGTGATCATCACTAATATAAAAGTGATACTCCCTCAATACCTTCCTTTGGTCCTCTATACTATCAGCTGCATGAATGAATGCTATTTACAAAAATATCGAAACCTATGTGGAGTTGTAATATTGTGATTCCACCTCACGCTATGGATGTAGAGTGTATTTCTCTACAAATTCAACCACTGATACTATGTTTCCAATTGGAAAGGTGTCCTTGCATATCTTGAATTGCATGTTCAGCCATCGGGCTCTATGGATATGCCTTGTATGCTCATACACTATATTGTCACGAAACATGGACATAAACTGATACATCAGAATATTCTGAATAACTAAATCACACATTTTTTCTTGAGACCCATCTTTTGTAGTGTATGCCACTATTTTATACTTCCCGAACTCTACTAGTTTTTGTCCCACCTCATTTGTGCTTTCCATATGTTGACATATTGGCATACACTGCAAGCCACTGCAACACTCACATGAACCATCCAAGCATGCTATCCTATAGAACATTTGGCCATCCTCTATTTCACATAAATTTTTTGATAAGAAATCTCTTGAATATTTTTGGTGGGGCTTCTATGCCACAATCCTGCAAAACATTGTTAGTATGCAAATCACAAAATAGAACGATAAACATCATAATGGTTAGAGAATTCGATATGTAGTCTACAACAACAAGTAGTGCATCTTTGATTTATCTTAACATAAAAAGGTTTAAGCATTTCAGAAAATCTTTGACAAATACTAATTTTAGGATAATCCATTTGAAATTTATGAAAAAATTGGGTTTGAGTCATATCCAAAAAATGCTTTGGATGTGGCTCACAGTTCTGACTAATGATTCTCCTTCTTACCACATCCCTTTGATTCAAAGATGGCCTTGTGTTATTCTTACAATACTCTTCAATTAGTGTTCTCAATGCTTCAACAACCTTTTAATCTTTTTGTGGTAGTCTCCCCAAGAATGCCCATAATTCATTTGATACAATACCCTCAATTGTTTTCCACCTTTGAATGGCTTTTGATAAAGTTTTTCTACTAATTCTCATTTGTTCACTCATCATTCTAATGAGATTTTCTCTCTATGTTTGACTGCTTACCAAAGTCAATGTAATGACATGTCATGTAACATTACTATCCTCTGAGCATGAGGTCTTACCCACACTCTCATATGCATCCATTAGATTCTTCGCAATGGTGTTTTCACTCAATGCATTCGATGTTTTCAACCCAAGAGTCTTCATGATGTCTCTATACTTTATATCCTGCATCATTTTAACAAATAGTTGACATCCTATAGTCTCATTTAGCCTTTCAAATTAGAATTTCCAAATCTTATCAGCATATCTTCTACAACTACATGTTGGAATCTTACCTTCCATGTGCTACAAAATATCCTCATCAATATTAATCAAATACTTTGGCTTTCTACACAAAATTCTAGGTGGTGTTCTCATAGGTACATACATCTCAACATTATGAATTTCATCAATATTTAATAGAGGTGGGCTAGATTGTGTACCTTTGATCGAGGGCGGAGTAGAAGACATACCTTGAGGTTCTCGTGGGGAAGATGGCATACCTTCATCAAATTCGAGTGATGATGTACTCTCAATTTGAGATGCGTTGGATGGTGTCCAACCATATTCACTTGCAATAGATGGTGTCCCTCCATATTCACTTATGGTAGCTAGTGTCCCTCCATATTCACTTGTGCTTAATGTTGTCCCTTTGTATTCACTTTCCATAAAGGATGTGTCTCCAACCACGGTATCTGAATCTGTCTTACCACAATGCTTTCACATTCGTGCCCTTTGTGCTATCAAATCCTGTTTTCTTTTTGATGGTTGAGGTCCCTCTTTAGTTGGCTTGTTTTCATCAATAGTACTCAATTTATTCTTTTCAGGATATGCACTCTACCGTTCTCTCTCCTTTGCTTTGAAGGTTTCATACTCTTCATCTGTTAGTTTATTCCTTCTTCTTTTTCTTTGACATGGCAGATAATTTTACCTGTAGCATGGTAATGAGATGAATATTAGTTTCTAAAAAATTTATCCATTCAAATAAATGAAATATATTTCATTCAAGGCTTCATAAAAATACTTACAATCATCTTGTACAAGATTATTTCTAGCATAGACAAAGGTGGTGTAGGGGCATGCCATGATTATAAGATAGGCAAACTCACATTGTTTTCCTTGTGTAAATGGGGTGTTAAAGAAGGGTTTTTATGAAATGTTGAAGGAACCTTCCACATAATGGTCGTTTGAGTTTTTGCAAGGAATTTTTGAAGTGTTGTTGGTATTGGTGAGGTCTAGTAATCCTAGTTGTCAAGAATTTCAATAAACCCTAGATTATTTGCATGAAAGTTGAGGATTTGGTGGTACAAAATTTTAGAGGTCAAGGCTTTGAGAAATAATGGTTGAATTTGTTATTTTGTAACACAATTAGTGACTTCTAGTTGATATTTGGTGAAAAAAAGTGTTTTTGAGGTATCTCCTTTGTAGAAAAGGGATATTTGGTGGTCTAGAAGGCAGGGCAGCCTACTGGTTTTCAATATTTTTGCAAATAAACCTCTTGAAACCTTTTGGTATGTTGTGTTAGGAGTTGAAGTGTGTCTCTGATGATGTTTGTTAGGTCTTTGTATAGCCTTCTCTAAAAGATATTGAGAAAAATTAGTGTTGGAGGGCTACAAGCCTTTAGGTGTGTGTTTGGGATAAGTTGAGTGTTTAGTGTTTAAGGGGATGGTTTGTTGCTTCAATCTAATCATTTTGAGTTGGTTGGGGTCTTCACCACATAGGTTTCTATCACACTGCCCCTACCTTCTCAACCCTACTCTATTGGAAAGCTAGTGGAGCATTGGCAAGCTAGCTCACTCACTAGCTTGCCAATGTAGGTTGAGAAGGTAGGGGCAGTGTATGCCTCATAGAAATGGGGTGTCATGGTGATGTACATCACTGTGACACCCAATTTCTATGATGAATACACTTCCCCTACCTACCGTGACACCCCATTTATATGAGGCTTACACTGCCCCTACCTACATCACCGTGACACCCCATTTCTATGAGGCATATGTTGCCCCTACCTTCTCAACCCTACCACATTGGCAAGCTAGTGGAGCATTGGAAAGCTAGTGAGTGAGCTAGCTTTCCAATGCAATAGGGTTGAGAAGGTAGGCAGCGTATTCCTCATAGAAATGGGGTGCCATGGTGATGTACATCACCGTGGAACCCCATTTCTATGAGGCACACGTTGCCCTACCTTCTCAACCCTACCACATTGGCAAGCTAGTGGAGCATTGGCAAGCTAGCTCACTCACTAGCTTGCTAATGTTTGAGAAGGTAGGGGTAGTATATGCCTCATAGAAATGGGGTGTCATGGTGATGTACATCACTGTGACACCCCATTTCTATGAGGCATACACTACCCAGCATATGCCTCATAGAAATGGGGTGTCATGATGATGTACATCACTATGAAACCCCATTTATATGAAGTATACACTGTCCCTACCTTCTCAACCCTACCACATTGGAAAGCTAGTGGAGCATTAGAAAGCTATCTCACACATCATGATGATGTGGTAGGGTTGAGAAGGTAGGGGCAACGTATTCCTCATACAAATTGGGTGTCGGGTGATGTACATCACCGTGACACCCCATTTCTATGAGGCATATGCTACCCCTACCTTCTCAACCCTACCACATTGGCAAGCTAGCTCACTCACTAGCTTGCCAATGATGTAGGGTTGAGAAGGTAGGGGCAGCGTATGCCTCATAAAAATGGGGTTTCACGATGATATAATCACCGTGACACCCCATTTCTATGAGGCATACACTTCCCCTACCATCTCAACCATTTCTAAGACTAGCCTGAACACACAATTTAATCACCATGACACCCCATTTCTATGAGGCATACGCTTCCCCTACCATCTCAACCATTTCTAAGACTAGCCTGAACACACAATTTAAGGTTTGAAAGTCATTTAAAATGGTGTATTGACCCATTCCTCTCACTGTTGCCAGTCTAACTTAAGGAATGGTTCCAAAACATCACTAAAAAGGTGTGGGAATATTGAGTGTGTATAGGGGAGGTCAAGAGTTGAGTTGGGCATGAAGCCCTAGAGTGAAATTTGGTGTTTTCCATGTGAATTTGAGAGGTTTTGACATGCTAAAGTGAGTATTGTGTTAGGGAAGCATTGTTTCTTGTTGAATTGAGTTTCTGTAGGCCATTTTAGACCTGTTTCAGGAGGTGGCATGTTTTGATAACGTTGGGAAGTGTGTTTTCCAATAAGTCATAGGTTATTTGGCTTAAAAAGAGGGTTTTTGGTTTTGGCATCTTGGTGGATGAATTTCTAAGAAATAATTGTGAATTATTTGGTTTGAATACATACAAATTGCTTCCCACATGTGTTTGGAGGTTTTGGTCAAGTTTCAAGATAAGTTTCTTTGCTAAAGTGTCCTAATTTGAGGCCTAGTAGGCGTAGAAAGCCTAATTTGAGAAAGTTGTTACAAAGTAACCAATAGTGGTTTGTTGGCATGCAATTGTGTACCCTGAAGGGTCCTTGAAATGGTTCAATTCTTGGTCTGAAAGAATCTTATCGAGAAGAAATACCCAATTGAATGAGTTGGCAATGGTATAAGGAAGAGTGTTGATTTGGTGAAAAGTGAAGAGTTTTGAGAATTGTGACTTGTGAATTGTTGTTGTTGGTTGATTTTTTGTGTTCTCTTGTGTTGCATGACCTCCCCTGGTTGCATCACAATTCAAATGCTTTGTCCATTTTTCCATTTTGAGCCATGATTGAAAGATAGGCTGCACCTTTCCCCATGTTGCTAACTTAGCCTTCAATAAAGAGTCTTCCAACAATGGAGAGAAGGGTTAGAATCCATTGTAGGTAGACTAATCAAGGAAAAATTTAAAATATATCACAAATAAAAGTGATGAGGTAGGTTTAGTGATGAGGTAAATTTAGAAATAGAGATGA
Source organism: Sequoia sempervirens (assembly GCA_007258455.2). Lineage (NCBI taxonomy): Eukaryota > Viridiplantae > Streptophyta > Pinopsida > Cupressales > Cupressaceae > Sequoia > Sequoia sempervirens. The sequence goes on from VDFB02373365.1 coordinate 295,676,942, forward strand.
AAACAAAAATAGTTTCCAAGATCTATCAATGTGGGAGGAGTATATTCCATTTTTTAGAGAGATGTAAGGAAAATTTGGTAGCATATACAAGGCAATGAGCTGCTTGGTATAATTGTTTGAAAAAATACCTCAATGAAGGCTTCAGAGAGTGGTATGCACATCCATAATAAACGATTGAGAACTGATGTTTTATTTTACTTCCTTAAAACGTATGCCATATATATGTGTATACAAAATGTGGAAGCATACACAAGGTAAGTCAATTGTTAAATAAAAAAATAACTCAAAGAGATGTGGTTTAAAAATGTAATTGGAAAGTGTATGGAATTGTGTAATTTAAAATGTGCATTGACAACCTAAGGTTATAATGACAAACAAACAATGATCAACATGGAATATGAAGAACAACAAAAATGAAAGCAAGCCATAATAGAATGAAAGAAAAATGTGTAAAGACTTCACATACCTAAAAAACTAGAGTTTCAAATGGAGGAGTTCAACCCAATATGTAGCCTTAACTTCTTCTTTCTTCAAACTACTCAACAATTTGACTTTTTCAAAAGCTTGTTCCCCTCCAAACTTCAATTGTATATCAATTTTCAATGGAATTCAAACTTGAATTGATATTATGTCTTTCAATGTGAAAACTCTGCTATTTCATGCAAAGGTGGTAGAAAGATCATGAAAAAGGTGGTGGAATGTGAAAAACATGCATGCACACTTCACAACATCATCAAAAGGATACTTCTAGTCAGATCACGCACAAAACCAGGAGAATAAGCATAATGTGGGCCTTGAATTCATGGGTATATTGATTTTTTTAACTGTTTTTAGTGCAACACAAAAT
>VDFB02373365.1:295677808-295778707 GCA_007258455.2 Sequoia sempervirens
CTCAAACTTAAACCCTCAACCCTTAAACCCTCTACCCTATAAACCCTTAAACACTCAACCATAAACCATAAACCCTCAACCCTTAAACCCTCTACCCTCAATCCTCTACCATCTACCATCAACCCTAGTCCCTCAACACGTAAACCCTTAAACCCATTTAGTAAATTCTCTACCCGAATCCCTCAACCCTCTTGACCCTTAATCCCTCAACCCTTAAACCCTAATCCCTCAACCCATATACACTCTACACTATACATTGGACCCTCGACCCTCATCCACCAACCCTATACCCTCAATCCTCTACCATTAGCCTTAAACCCTCTACCCTATAAACCCTTAAACACTCAACCCTAAACCCTAAACCCTCAAACCTTAAACCCTAAGCCCTCAAACCCTCTACCCTTAATCCTCTACCATCGACCCTCAACCCTAATCCCTCAGCCCCTAAACCATTAAACCCACTTAGTAAACTCTCTACCCTAATCCCTCAACCCTCTTGACCCTTAATCCCTCAACCATTAAACCATAATCCCTCAACCCCTATACACTCTACCCTATACATTGGACCCTTGACCCTAATCCCCCAACCCTATACCCTCAATCCTCTACCATTAGCCTTAAACCTTCAACCCTTAAACCCTCTACTTCCCATACTCTACCCTATAAACCCTTAAACACTCAAGCCTAAACCCTAAACCCTCAACCCTTAAACCCTCTATCATCTACCCTCAATCCTCTACCCTCTACCCTCAACCCTAATCCCTAAACCCTAAACCCTAAACCCACTTTAGTAAATCCCCCTCTACCCCATTCCCCTCTTCAACCCCTATGCCCCTCTACTCCCCATACATCGGATCCTCAACTCTCTCACCCTCAACCTTAAAACCCTCAACCCTAAAACCATCTACCCACTCACCCTCTACCCTATAAACCCTAAACACTCAACCCCAAGCCCCTAAAACCCCTAAAACCCTAAACCCTAAACCCTCTACCCCTCTACCCCTCAACTCTCTCATCACCCTCTACTCCCCTCACAACCCCTAACCATCAACCCTAAACCTTTAATCCTCAACCCATATACACTCCAATTCTATAAATTAGACCTCAACCCTAATTCTAAACACTATAATTTCTAACCCCTACCCCTCAACCTAAACCCTCAAAACCCAAACACTCAACCCCAAACCCTAAACCCTCAACCCAAAACCATTCACCCCTCTACCTCAACCCTTAAACCCACTTAGTAAACTCTCTACCCTAATCTATCAACCCTCTTGACCCTTAATCCCTCAACCCCTATACACTCTACCCTATACATTGGACCCTCGAACCTAATCCACCAGCCCTATACCCTCAATCTTCTACCCTTAGCCTTAAACCCTCAAACATCTATCCTCTACCTGATAAACCCTTAAACACTTAACCCTAAACCCTAAACCTTAAACCTTTAAACCCTTAAACCCTCTACCCTCAATCCTCTACCCTCTCCCTCAACCCTAATCCCTAAACCCTTAAACCCACTTAGTAAACTCTCTACCCTAATCCTTGAACCCTCTTGACCCTTAATCCCTACACACTTCAACGCTAATCCCTCAACCCTTATACCCTCTATCCTATACATTGGACCCTTGACCCTAATCCCCCAACCCTAGACCCTCAATCCTCTACCCTACACCTTAAACCCTCAACCCTTAAACCCTCAACCCACTACCCTCTACCCTATAAAACCTTAAACACTCAACCCTAAACCCTTAAACCCTCCACCCTCTACCCTCAACCCTAATCCCTTGAACCTTAAACCTTTAAACCCACTTAGTAAATTCTCTACCCTAATCCCTCAACCCTCTCTACCCTTAAGCCCTCAACCCTTAAACCCTAATCCCTAATCCCTTAGCCCCTATACCCTCAATCCTCTACCCTCAACCTTAAACCCTCAACCCTCTACCCTTAAACCCTCTACCATCTACCCTTTAACCTATACATTAAACACTCAATTCTCAACCCTCAACCTTTAATCCCTCAATCCTCAACCCTGAAACCCTAAACCCTCAACCATGATACCCTCTACCCTATACATTGGAATATTAACCCTAATCCTTCAACCATATGTACCCTCAACCTAATACCCTAATCCATCAACCCTACAGGTGGTGAACCCTATACCCTCTATTCTCAACCCTCTACCCTATACATTGGATCCTCAACCCTCATATATCTATGTCCCTCTCTCCTCTTCTCTCCTTCTCTCTATCCATCCATTGATCCCTTGCTACCCTAATCCCTCAACCCTAAACCCAAAACCTTTAAAATATTAAACACTCAACCCTAACTCTCGACCCTCAACCCTTAAACTCTCTACCCTCTACCCTCTACCCTAAACTCTAATGCCTCAAAACTAATACCTCAACCCTTACACCCTTAAATCCAAGAAAAATCCCTACCCTAATCCCTAAACCCTCAACCCTTAAATCCTCAACCCTCTACCCTCAACCCTTAAACCCTAAACCCTTAAACCCTCTACCCTCTACCCTCTACCCTATACATTAAACCCTCAACCCTCAATTCTCAACCCTCAACCCTTAATACCTCAACCCTCAATCCTTAAACCCTAAACCCTCAACCCCAATACCCTATACCCTTTACATTGGACCCTCAACCTAATCCTTCAACCATATACCCTCAAACCTATACCCTACACCCTCTACCCTCAACTCTAAGCCCTTAACCCTAAACCCTTTAACCCTAAACCCTTAAACCTTCTACCCTATACCCTCAACCCAATACTTTCTATCATTGACCCTAATCCATCAAACCTCAATCCTTAAACTCTAATAACCTAGAAACCATCAACCCTATAGGTCGTCCACCCTAATCCCAAGACCCTATACCCTCAAACCCTATCACTTTCTCTCTATCTATACATATCACCTCTCCCTCCCTCCCTCTCTCCCACCCTCTATAATTTCCTCTATCTACCCTCTCCCTCTTTCTACGTACCTCTCATTCAATCAATCCCTACCACCCTCTATCACTCCCTCTATCTATCTCTCTCTCCCTCCCACTCTCCCTCCCACCCTCCCTCCCTCTCCTCCTCGCAACCCACCCAGGTAACCCCTCTCCCTCTCTCTCTTCTCCATCCCTCTCCCACCCTACCTAGAGTCCCTCTCACTCCACCCCCTCTTTCTCTCCCTTTATTAGGTCACTCCCTCCCACAACCTCTCCCTCTCTCAAGTCTCTCACTCACACTCCCTCTCTCTCCCACTCCGTCCCTCTCACACTCCCTCTCAATACCTATCTCTCAATTCTCTCCCTTTGGCACCCTACCTACATAACTCTCTCTTTCTCTCTATCTCTCTCTCTCCTCCCCACTCTTTCTCTCCTTATCTCTAAATTATCTCTCTTCCACCCCCCTCTCTCTCTCACTCCCTTTATCCCTCCCACCCTACCTAGCTAAGTCCCTTTCACTCCAACCCCTTCCCTCCCACTGTCTCTCTCTTAAACTCTCACTTTATCCCTTTATCCCTCTCACCCCTCCTCACACTCTCAAGTCTCTCCCTTTGGAACCCTACCTACATAACTCTCTCTTTCCCTTTGTCTCTCTCTCCCCCCTCTCTCCCTCTCTCTCAATTCTCTCTCTCCCACCCCCTTTCTCTCTCTCACTCCCTTTATCCCTCCCACCCTATCTAGCTAAGTCTCCCTCACTCCAACCCATTCTCTCCCACCCCCTCTCTCTTAAACTCTCACTTCCACCCCCTCTCCCTCTCTCTAGATTCACACACTCTCTCTCCCTCTCCCACCCTACCTAGACAACTCTATATATATCTCTCTCTCTTAAAATTCTCCCTCCCTCTAAAGATATACATATATACATACATACAAGCATAATACATATGTAGGTACAATCCTACATACATACAAGCATACATGTACATGCACGTATATACAATCTTACATACAAGTAGTCATACATACAATATACATATATTGATACATATAGGTATACATACATACATACATGACATACAAGCATACATGTGCATACAAACATACAAATATATAAACATACATTCAATATGCATTTAACATAAAGCAAGACATAATGTGAGTGCGTTATACTGTGCTCGTGTTATGTCTTGCTAGACACGCTCCCCCCAAATGAAAAAACCATGTCAAAACTAACATATAATGCAAGCGCATTATAACGCGCTCACATTATATCTTGCTTTGGGAATCCTCAAGCCTTCGGATTGGTATTTTCCTTGGAATACCAACCCAAAGGCTTTGAGGGATTTCCCAATGACCAACGACATGTTTTTTTCAATTTCTACAATATTTCACATAATCATGTTCATTCTCACCATCAGGATTGCACGTGGTTCAATATCAAACAAATTGAACATTTGGGTAATGTTAGGTTCTCTCTTAGCTATCCAACAATGTAATTTTTTTAGTTTCTAACAATGTGAAGCCATTCATCCATATTTTCTTTTGTTTGTATGTCTCTTTTTTGGAAAAAAGTAGTGTTTGGTGTATTTTTCGTTATAAATTAACTGTTCATGAAAATTTCAAATAAATTACATTTTTAGAAAATAGACTCCATTCTACAATTTATTTTTCATTTTTTAAAAATTTAATTAGTTTCCAAAATTTGTAGGGGTAGCACGACTAAATTTTTATTTTTTAGGAAGTGACCACTTCGAAAATTAGTATAAAATAAAATATTCATTAAAAAATTATCAAAAAAATTGTGCATCAACTACATACTATTAGCTAACTTCTAATTGTAGTGATTTTAAAAATACTAAAAAAAATTTAACCGTACGAGGGTCGTACAAGAGTTGCTATGTTATGTTTTTCTAACAAAAAAAACACCAATTTGTGCACATCCCTTATTTTAACCCCTTAATTTGCACCATTTTCAAAAGAAATTAGTAGTTTAGAAAGTAGACTCAGAGTAATTGAATCCTTCTTTTTGTTCCATCTCAAAAAATTTAATAGAAGTACCCTCAATTTCACATCCAAGGTTGGTATTTCCTAATTTTAGAAAAAAAAAGTGGCCACTTAAGCCCCCTTTATGGGAACCATCTTGGTGCACTTACCATTTTCCTCCATATTCCATGTGGCTTCTATTGTGTAACTCTTCTTGCATGGTTCAAATTGTTCTCTCTAAGGACCCTCCTACCATGACTGCACCAGATTGATATTAGATCAAGATTCATTCTATGAGAGATCGTCAGAGTTTGCAGAGTCCCGTGGAAGATTTGTTGTGGGGTGGCAGACTGAGGATTTGGCCTACAGCTATAGAGGACTTGTGTAAAGATGGTAGGAAGAAGAAATGGTAGAGTAAATGGAGCACGCGGAAATGCAGACCCAACTATAATAGAAATGTTGAGAGGAATTGTTGCTAGATTAGAAGTAGTCAAAACAACCTAGACGATAGGTCGACTAGTTGATGATGTGAGTGATGAAGAGGTAGAAGAATAGGAAGAAAGGGAAAGAGAAGATCAACTTGGCCTGTATTAGGGAGTAGAGAGGTTCATAAGAGCCCTAACCAGAGTAAATACTAAACCACATTTCAATCCACTAGATTATAGTGGTAAGTTGGTTTCAGATGAACTACCTGATTGGATAATGGAGATGGATAAGTATTTTGATTTTGAAGGTATCACAAAAGACAAGAAGGTGAAATTCACTTGTATAAAGTTGAAAGGACATGCATCCCTTTGGTGGGAACATTTACAGAAAGATAGGAAAAAATGAGGGAAGGAGAAGCTAAAATCATGGGATCAGATGGTGAATAAGTTAAAGATGAATTTTATTCCCATAGACTATCATATTAGTTTGTTTTGGAAGTTGTAAAATTTGAAGAAGGAGTCAAGTGTGACAGAGTATACTGAGGATTTCTACAAGTTGAATATCAGATATAGACATTCAGAGGATGAGGTCGAGCAAGTAGCCAAATATATGAATGGCTTGAGGCCATCTATATAGGATGAGATCAGTTTCATCAATTTGTTGAGTGTGGAAGAGGCATATCAGTGTTCCCTAAAAGATAAAGAGAAGCTGAATAAAATACATGAGCAAAGACAGAGGGGAAGAGGTGGAAGATTTTAGAGAGGAAGAAATTTTACTGGAGGAGGAAGAGGATCTTTTGTAGATTAGAATAAAGATAAGGAAGTCAGTAAGAATGATAATTCGTACCATAGAGATGATAGAAACTCTTACCGAAGAGGAGGATATTGTGGATACCAAAATGAAGGTTATAGAAAAGATGATAGAGGATTGGAGAAAAGAGTATTTAGGGGAACTTGTTTTAAGTGTGGTGGAGAAGGACATAGCGCATTTGAATGTAATCAAGGAGAGACAAGCAAAAAGATAGAGAAAAGTAGAAGAACAACCTTTTTTGAGGAGGATCATGCTAGATCATCTAATAAACTGGAAGAGGGAGAAGTGTTGGTGAACATAAGAGTATTGTGTCAAAGTGAGATGGAGCAGGAATCGTTGTAGAGAAAGAATTTTTTCTGGACTAGATGCAAAGTAACTGGTAAATGTTGTAGAGTGATTGTTGATAGCGGAAGCTCCAAGAACTTGGTTTCTAAAGAAATGGTAACCAAATTGAAGTTGGAAATAATGAAACACCCAAAACCCTATCAGATAGCATGGATTCAATATGAGCATAAGATACTGGTAAGTGAACAATGTTTGGTGAAATTGAAGATATGAAATTATCATGATGAAGTTTTGTGTGATATCATTCCTATGGATGTATGCCATGTTTTGTTGGGAATGAATTGGAAGTATGATAGACATGCTATTCATGATGGACAGAAGAACACATATACCATTGTTGCTAATGGGATGAAACAAACTTTATTGCCATTGGAGGATGTTCCTAAATTCGAGGTTTGTACGAATGCTAGAATTTGTTTTGTTGATGGAAGGAGATTTCTAGATGGACTGAGACATGAGAACATGTGCTATCCCTTGGTTCCTAAGAAGGTTGAAGACTTGAAGCATGTAGAAGAACAACTGGAGGAGATAAAGGAGTTGCTAGTATAATATGAAGAGATCATTTAAGATAATGTACCTAATGGATTGCCACCTATGAGGAGTATTAGTGATTACATGGATCTGATTCTTGGAACTAGTTTTCCTAATAAAGTAGCACATAAAATGACATCGAAAGATAATGAAGAGTTGAATAGACAAGTGCAAGAATTGTTTAGGAAGGGTTTGATTAGAGAAAGATTAAGTCCTTGTGTAGTACTTGTTGTGCTAGCACCTAAGAAGGATGGAGAATGGAGGATATGTAGAGATTCTATAGCCATAAACAAAATCATAGTGAAGTATAGATTTCCTTTGCCCTGGATAGATGACATTATGGATTTTCTGAGTGGAGAAAAATAATTTACAAAGATATATTTTAAGAGTTGATATCATCAGATCATAATAAGAGAAGGGGATGAGTAGAAGACAACATTCAAGACAAATGAAGGATTATATGAGTGGTTGGTGATTCCTTTTGGAATAAAAAATGTACTGAGTAATTTCATGAGGGTGATGAATGAGGCATTGAAGAAATTCTTCGGTAAGTTTGTGATTGTCTATTTGGATGACATCTTGATTTTTAGGAAGAATAGAGAAGAACATTTGTTGCATATAAGACAATTTTTGTAGAGGTTGAGAGAAGAGAAATTGCTGATAAACATTAAGAAGTGTAGTTTCATGAAGGAAGAATTGGTATATCTGGGATTTGTGATATTTGAGGATGGATTGAAGATGGATCTTGAGAAGGTAAGAGAAATTATTAAATGGCCTACACCGGAAAGCATTGGAGAGGTAAGATCATTTCATGGATTGGCTAATTTCTATCAGAAGTTCATTAGGAATTTCAATTCTATTTGCAATCCTATGATGAAAACAGTAAGAGGGGATAAGAAAGATTTTAGGTGGACATCTGGAGTAGACCAAATTTTTGAGTTGTTGAAGTAGAAGGTGACTGAGCAGCCTGTGTTGGATTTACCAAACTTTAATAAGGTATTTTAGGTAGACTGTGATGCAAGTGGAAATGCAATTTGAGTGGTATTAAGTCAAGAAGGAAGACCAATAGCTTATTTTAGTCAGAAATTGAATGATGCTAGGAGAAGGTATCCAGTGTATGACCAAGAATTTTATGCCATAGTTCAAGCCTTGAAGAAGTGGAGACATTACTTCTTGTGTAAACAGTTTCTGTTGTTTACAGATCATTAGGAATTACAGTATTTGAACAATGAAGGTAAGTTGAATCAGAGACACATGAGATGGGTGGAATTCTTGCATAGTTATACTTTTGTTTTGAAACATAGGAGTGGAAATACAAATAGAGTTGTTGATTCTTTGAGTAGGAGAAGGAATTTGCTGGCAGAGATGAGAGTGGAGGTATTAGGCTTTAACTGATTGAAGAACTTGTATGAGGAAGACTTGGATTTTGCAAAACCTTGGAAAGCTTGTAAAGAACCAGTCTTGGAGGAGAAGAGTCATTGGTTGGATTATTTCATTTAGGAGGATATGTTGTTTAGAGGGAATCAGTTGTGTATACCCCGAAGTTCAATGAGGGATAGCTTGGTGAAAGAAAAACATAGTGGAGGATTGGCAGGACACTTTGGAATTGATAAGACAGTAGCATTAGTAAGTGAGAATTACTTTCAGCCATTGATTCATAAGGATGTTAGGAAATCTATGCAGAGTTGAAAATTTTGTCAAGCTACAAAAGGGAGTAGTCAAAATGTTGGATTGTATAAGCATTTGATTGTTCTAGTGAGACCTGAGGAGGATATCAGCATGGACTTCATACTTGGCTTGCAGAAGACACAGAGAGGTGATGATTGCATATTTGTGGTGGTGGATAGATTTTATAAAATGGCACATTTCATACCTTGTAAGAAGACAATAGATGCAATACATGTAGTAGACTTGTTTTTCAAGGAAGTGGTAAAATTGCATGGATTACCTAGGAGTATTGTTTTAGATAAAGATACAAAGTTTGTTGGTTACTTATGGAGGAAACTTTGGAAAAAGTTAAAGATAGATTTAAATTTTAGTTCTACTTTTCACCCACAAAATAATGGACAGACAGAGGTAGTAAATAGGAGTTTGGGAAATTTGTTGATATGTTTGGTTGGGGAAAGGATCAGAAGTTGGGATTTAGTCCTTGCACAAGCAGAGTTTGCTTACAATAACTCAATAGACAGGAGTACCAGAAAGAAACCTTTTGAGATTATTACTAGAATTCATCCTAGAGGTATATCAGAGTTGCGAGACATCAATAAGGAAGATAAAAGGAGTGTAGAAGTAGAGGAATTTTTAGAACATATGAAGAAAGTGCATACTCAAGTAAAGTAGCAATTGGAAGATATGAACCAGAAGTATAAGGAGCAAGTAGATGAAAAGAGGAGACATAAGGAGTTCAAAGTTGTGGATGAAGTGATGGTGTATTTGGGGAAGGAAATATTTCTAGTTGGCACATACAATAAGATCAGATGAGGAAGTTTGGACCTTGTAATATTTTGAAGAAATTTGATTCAAGAAATGCATATGAAGTAGAGTTACCGGATGGCATTGATATATCACCTATATTCAACATTGTAGATCTACATCAGTACCATGAAGCAGAATTCAGTGAAGACAGTAAAGAAAAATTGGAGAAATAGTTTCCTAAACAACAATTAGATGAGATAGAAGAGATTTTGGATATTAGAGATGGGAAGAAAACACATGGAAGATAGTACAAAGAATATCTAGTGAAGTGGAAAGGCAGACTAGTAGAAGATTATTCTTGGATTTCTCAGGTTGAGGTAGAATGTATTGGTTTTCCTTTAGCCCCAACAAAGTGAGGGACTCACTTTTCAAATACCCCCGGATGTCTGATGCATGAGCATCCTTGATTCTTTGCAATCCTACATAAACCTAAAATATTTTCATTCCAATTTTTTTCTTGTTCAGTATAAGTTGGAAGATTCAACATATTTTCTCACTGGACCCTATGGATCTATATTTTCATCATGGATATGTTCATTTTCCCTTATTCCAATATTTTAGAATGATTGGATCTTTTTCTAGAAAGTTATCGCTTCTAGATTAAGTAGTAATTTCTAGAACATAGCACCAGAATAGTTTTGAGCCTAATGACTAGTTTTGTCTCTTGTGGATCCTCCCTATAACTTGCATATCCTTATAGTGTGTTTCAAATTGTTTCATGGAGTGTCCCCAACATTGATTTAGGTCCACACTTCATCCTATGCACCTGGCGGGGAGAAATTCAAATTTAAGTTCGACCCATTCTAGGCACATGTTACGTTTCCTTCATTGGAGATTGTAATGATCTTTGACTGACGCAGAGGATTCTAGATCTCAAGATGTGATATAAATCATTGTAACAAATCAATAGGATAGGAAGTAGTGAAGTAGATGAAGATAGGAATTGATATGTAAGATTTTAGCTTGCATTACAGAGCATATAGGAATATTGTATTTTGAACATGTTGTATCTAGCCTATGAGCCCAATCTGTAAACCCAGATGTTGTTGGCTGATTGTAATTAAAATTTCTGGTAATAAGAATGTTTGAATCTATATTTTCCACCATATTCCATGTGGGTTCTTTTGTGTAACTCTTGCTGCATGGTCTAGATTGTTCTCTCTAAGGACCCTCCTATCATGACTGTACCACCTACCTAGCCTGCCAATGGGTCACTAGCTATAACTTTTACATTGCAGGACCCACCCATGAATAAGGATCCTTCTCCTCTATACATTCCCACTCGCATCAATGAGAATAGCAGGACTAATGTTATGGTTGATCCCACATGTTGTGTGAATGTTATAATAGAGGAGAATCTATTGATAAATTTCTCACATAAGAATCAATATGATGAATCAAAGAGCACCATATTTATGCACGAAAAACTCTCAATGCCTCCAATTGGTTCCATCACTCTCTTAGCCTTGGTAGGACCCAAGACTATAAATGATCCTTTTGAAATCATCATGGAGTCAAACTTCTTCAAATTGAAACTAGGCATCCCATGGCTAGTTTCCATGAGTACACTCACTTCAGTAATTCATAAGTGTTTGAAGTTTTCACATGATGGATTTGTGCATGTTGTGCATGACACTAAGTATAAACCTTGTGTGTCACATGGGGGCTACTTGTTAGATCGCTTTTGGCCTACCCTCGTTGGTCTGCTTCATCCAAGGATGGACTTTTTGTATCACACCTATGTCAAATATAATAATGGGTGCATAACACCAAACATGACCTATCCAGTCTCCCCTCACACTATTTTAGTTAAAGGCTCTATGATTGTGAAATAGCAAGCTACCTCCTCCTCTCAACAAAAGGATAAGGGGAATCTTGGTCACACTTAGGATCCTTCCTCTTCTTCTATTGTTTCATTCATTTCCCTCACCATAATATGGCACCTTCAACCTTTTCTCCCATGCCTCACATGGGAAGTCTGATGGTGCTCGCTTGGTGGAAAGCCAAGCATTTGGTATTTGACCTTCCTATATTTCCCACAGTGTTGAGTTCCATTTATTATGGTAAGGGGAAGGGCTCTTATGGAGTTTCCCCTACATCTTGACCTCTATAGCCTCCTACCACTCCTATCCCTTAGGAAATAAATGGGAAGAGGCCCATTGCTAAGGCATGTGTGTCTGCTTCTCTACCAATCACCATTTTTTCTCTTGCACTTCCTACTCCCTCTCTTGTATCAAGTGGAGAGTTTCATTTCCTAGAGCCAACGAAAATGGATTGCACATGAGTGTAAGTGTCAAAGGAAGGCTCTGGCTGCTAAACAAGTTGCCTTATAGAAGGTAGAAAGGGAGCCAACACCTCTTGTTTTAACATCTCCTATTGTGCCTCCCTCTTCTATTCCTTTCACTTTAGTTCTCGTTTCCTTGGTTTTTCTTCTAGCTCCTCCCATTGAATTCTGATAACCCTCACCCCAAAAGGGTGTACATATTCATTGCTCCCTCAGCGAAGCTTCCTATTTTGATGTCCCTTCTAGAAATCCCTCCATTTTCCCAACTCATGGACATGTCGAACACCATAGTGGTGTTCGTTGCACCTCTATCCTCTTCCTCCTCACCTTTCAATTCTTCTGTGGGGATCCTGCATCCTCCATTGAAGTATAAGTTGTAGGATGGCCTCTCTTCCAATGGAGGCTAAAATAAGGGATCACTTTCTTGAGGAGAGGGTTCTACTTTGGATTGCACCATCCTTTTGGCGAAGGAAGCTCTGACATCTCTTGAGTTTGTCACTGTCTTTTGACAAGATTGCTGGTGGATCTTGGGTGCCTCCTTCATCTCCCACTCAGTTAACACATGGGTATGTGTAGGATCACCATGGAAAAAACATGCCCTTAAGTGGTGAAAAATTCACAAAAATCAAAGTTAGGAAACTTGACGTAACAATTTGAATAAGTTATCTATGTTATTTCAAAAATATGTAAGAATAGAATCTATAGAAAATTGAATGTAGTTTCTAAACTACTAGGTTTATTTATTTTTTAAATCTATTTGGTGAAAATTTGAAATTTCAATGTAGTAGTACTTAAATTTCAAGGAAAAAATAAGAATTAGGTGTTTGTCTAACCACCCTAACCACAATAAAATGATAATATTTTTTTATAAGATTTTAGATATAAGTAGAGGACTCATGTCCCAATGTGATGCATATTTTTTTGTAATTTTTTTCCAAGTAAATAATTAATTATGAATTTTTTATTACAACTTTTAAATAATATAAAAAATGGTATGTCTGACCACCTTAACTAGGTCAAAACTTCATGAAATTAAAATTTTATTTTTTTAATCCTATAGTATGCAAAGCATAGAATGTGACACATGTTTGAAATTAAAAAAATGTGATGTTGTTTGAAAGCTATAGATGTTTTTCAATCAGCCTATCAATGAAGACTTTAGTCATAATTCAAATAAAAAATGAATAATAATAATTTATTAAATTCAAAGTAAAGCATAGTTTATATTGGTGGAAAGCTGAGAATATCCTTTAAAAACCCTTTTCTTTTCATCAATTTTGGGTAAAAAAAATTCGTTAGCCACATACCCTACACATACCCATCATATCACCACTTTTTGGCCCATCATGATCCTGCACATACCCACATGACACTTTTGTTAAGTGCATGTTTAACTCGGTAGATGATGTTCTAGCTCTATCATTGATCTTTGTGAGATTGATGACTTTTACCTCATAGGATTTGAGTGACGAAGACCTTGAGGGGCCTTCTTCCTTAGATCTTGTTGTAGGAGAGTTAGAGGGTGCTCCCCTCGCTATTCCACCCTTATAGGATCATTCGCCCTCCCCATAGAATGATCTAGATTGGGAGAATGATGACCTATTGGTTGATGAGGACTAGGGGAGTACCTCTTCTTTATCTATATATTATATTTGTGTGTGTGTTGTGTTTCCCTCGTGCCTATTTTTGTGTTCCTAGAGGACCCTTGTAACCCTTGTAGGTGTTTGGATATAAGAGTAAAATTGTGTCGTAAACTTCCTCTATATGTTGCATCATTCTTCTATATGTTGTAACTTATTTTTTGACAATGGGGGATGATGCAAAGTGTTGGGGGAATTTAGGCCTCCCTTCCATGTTGACCCATTTTTTTTAACATTTATTTTTTCTTCATGTTCGATTCTTCACATTATGATATATTTTGGGATTGATGACAATTTATACATATATTGTATCTATCTATCTATCTGTCTATCTATATTATCTCTTGATTTCTTCATCTTTTCTTATTTTCCTTCTTTATATTTCTCTCTTGTTTGTTTTCTTCTTGATGTTGTGGTGCATATGTGTTGTCCCTCAGATGTGCAAAATATCTCCACATCTACATCTTGTCATGTATTGTGGGCCACGATATCTCTACATCTTCTTCCTTTCCTTAGGATGCCATGTGCTCCTTCAGATCACACACACCATCCTAAGGGGGCTACTACCTCTCCAATTTTCAATAAGGTGTATTTAGTGGCCAATGAATCCCTTACTGAAATTTTTTACACTTTTCAAAATTTTCATCCTTCAATAAGTATCCCCTTAGCAAGATTTTCTTTCGAAAACAAATTCGTATAAAAAATAATTGAAAATATTTCCTTCGAGAAGGACATTCTTTTTTCAAATTCCTTGATGAAAGAGATCTTTCAAAAGGATTCCTTGATGACAAGATTGTTTGTGAAAATTTCATCACTTTTCAAATGGAATGTCCCTTTGAGTGGGCCCTTTGTAATCTTGAAGGGTTCTCAAGTGACCCCTTTGAAAAATCTTCCTTCAAATTTTTTTTTTGAGATACAAATATCTATCTATGTGACTTTTTCTTTCCTAACATGTTTTTTCTATGGATCAACATGTTGCTTTGCATGATTGAGCACTTGTGAAGCCACTTTTATAATCAAGCTTGGAGGACTGAGAAGCTCATCAAGATTTGCTTGTATGACCAAGCACCTGTAAGGACCAATCACACTTTATGGAACCTTTCATTTCCGTCCCCCAAGATCAATCACCTATGGGACCTCCTTTGTAGGACCAATTAACTATAAAGAATTTTCTTTTTGCAAGACTGACCACCTATAGAATCTTTTTTCACCTTCCACGGGACCAACCACCCATGGAGCCAATTCTATAGGACCAAGAAAATATAGATATTTTGTTCAAATTTCCATAGGATCGAGTAGGGAGCCATCTCCCTCTCATGCATATTTGAGCATGTCAGATTGTAGTCTACTTCCTTGATGATTTAGGTATATACTCTTTAGCTTTTTGTCTACTTTACCTCACATTCACTGACACCCATGCTTGCTAAAGTGGGGGTAAAATTTAATGGCATGAATTTTCACCCCCTTGAAAATTCCCCATTTTCATACCCTTCATCATAGAAAATGCAATTTTGATAATACAATCCCAACATCTACCACATTTCCTTGTTCACTTGGTATCCTATTTTTTTGTTGATGGAGGAATTTTGTTAAGGATGCATGTACTCCGCACATATGTCTATGCATTCCATTGCCATCCTAATAGGATTCATGCCTTTGGAATCTGTATAGGCATTATGTTTCTCCATTGGGGGAAAACCATAACACCTCATGCTCCCTTGAATGATTTAAAATGGTTGTCTTGCCTCCCTTTCTCCATTCAAATTGTTTAATCCTTCATTCTTTCCATCTTGGAAATTATTCACCACTCTTACTCACTTGACTAAATTCTTGATGCTTTCTTGATCAACTGTCAAACTTTCAAGCTTCACCATCACCTATATTGTAGATGCAAAATGTTGGTTTCTTGGCTCCTCCACTCCGTTCATTGTGATAGCATTTTAGTTGGAGAACTTGCAATCTCACTCCTTCCTCTACTTTCCTTGAGAGTAGGAAGTTGTGAAGGTTTTATCCTCTATTTTCACTTTTTTTCCATCATTGAGCTCACAAAGTAGCATATTTTTGTTTATGTTATTTCTTGGCATGTCTATTTCCATACACTTTCTTTATCATTTTTCTACATCATTACTATCTGGCTATTTGTGGAGGTGAAAACACCAAAGCAATGGACTAAATGAGGTAGTCCTCTAAAAAATAGCCCCAACATTTTCCTTGGTCTTGTGTGTGTAGGTACTTATTAGTTGGAGTTGTTTGAAGAATGAAGTTCCAAGGAGTTCGATACCATCTTCTCAATTTGTTTTTCAATTTGGGAATAGTTAGTTAAAGTATTCTTCTTGTTATACTTCATTTATATATTTTCTTTACATTCTATCATAGCATAAAACTTTATCAATCAAGCTATTAGTTTAGTTTCTGATGTTTTTATCTATCTCAAAAGTCCTTTTTCCGTACAAATGCTAGTATGTCGCACTAGAGTTTGTGTCTTGTGTTGCCATCCTTAAATAGTGAGCTATCTAGGCCATAAATTGAACTCATGAAATCAGCTCCTATGACCTCTTGAAACATTTGGGTTAGCAAAAGGATAGTAGCAACTAGATTTCTCTTCCTTTTCGACCTTAACTGCTTAACCTTTTTGAATCACTTATCAAAGCTTGAGTTCGATCAGGGCATCCTATTGCTTAGGACTCTCCCATGACCTAGAGTCACGAAGTGGCTAGTCCCCCTCCTCTATATGTACTTGATTAATCAATTATTGAGGTTACAACATTGTTGGCCTTATTCAAAATAATAAATTATTATAAAGTAGTTTCAAATATTTGATAATAAAAACTGATAAAAATGACATTGATTTAGAAAATTTAATGGTTTTTTTAATTACCAATCTCAAAAAT
This sequence comes from Sequoia sempervirens, assembly GCA_007258455.2. Classification (NCBI taxonomy): domain Eukaryota; kingdom Viridiplantae; phylum Streptophyta; class Pinopsida; order Cupressales; family Cupressaceae; genus Sequoia; species Sequoia sempervirens. Next base: position 295,694,140 of record VDFB02373365.1, read on the forward strand.
ATTCAAAAAATTGTATTAACCTAGATCATTAAGTTTTATTTATTAAGAAAACATTGGCATCATTTTCCACAATAATGATTTTCCATAAAAGAATTATATATATCTGATTACACAAAATGATAGATAAAGAGTTAGAATATACTTAAACGGTTTCTTTAAAACAAAGATATTTATAACATATAAAAAAATTAGATCAACCCAATAAACCAATTAATATTTGTAATTAAACCATTATTGTCCTCTACTTTACAACTAAAAAAAATTGATAAACAAATTTGGGAGTAGCCAAGAGAGTTGTACTTTAGAATGTTAACTTGACTTAACTGATCAGGATTTAAAAAGTATATAGCAATGAAAGTGCAACTAACATATTTATTTTAAGTAAACTTGTTTTCATTTAAATTAATATATATTTGTTTAGTAACAATTCCTTTTGGTTCAGTTGTAGCCTATCATGGGTTAAAATTTTTACAATCTAAACGATTTACTAATGTTTGGCTTGAGGGTGATTCCCTCAATATCATTAATTATCTTAGTAAGTTGCCATATCCTTTATGGATGATGGAGGTGCTTATTAATGATTCCATAAATATTACAGAGTCCTTCAATCAATTCCTTACCTCTCATGTTTATAGAGAAGGAAATAGGTTGGTTGATTTCTTTGCCAATTATGGGGTCAATGATGCTAAGGTGTGGGGTGAACATGATCTTCTACCCCAAGAAGCTCACTCGATTATTCAACATGATGCTCAAAGGTGCTGAGATGTTTTCTCCTTTTATGATGATATGTTGTCACATGTTCCTTACATGGAAACCTATTTTGAGGTGTATTTTGTTGAGAGGAAAGGCTGGGAGGTATGGTGTGTTGGCTCGAAACATTAGGCCTTCGTTTCTCATGATTTCCCTTTGCCACATTGTCAATTCCACATAGATTATGGGTAGTCAGGAAGCCTTTTCCTTCTTGAGGTTTCTTATTTTTTGGTGCAAGCTTTCTAAGTTCATCCACCTTGTCTACAAGTTCTTTCTGTTGCTGGGGTTTTTGTTGGAATTATGCCTCAATCAATACAGGCTGAAACCTCCATTGGAGCAAAGTCGGTATGACATCTATTCTGTCTGGCCAACTAGCAAATTGGTAGCATCATGTTTTGTATAGGTCACTGTGACCGAGTTTCTGTCTTGCTGAATAATTTCACTGTGGAGCTATCACTGTGACAAGGAGTGTTCGGTATGACCTCTTAGTGCTTGGGGAGATCTTTGGCCGACAGGCCATTCAATCGTGTATCGAGGAGACTCATGGTGACCACAAGCTTTAGGATAGCTTATAGCGGCTCGGTGAGAAGTCCCAGCAAAGTGTTAGAGTCTTGCTAACAATATGTTACATGTTGTGGTCTTCGGCGTAGCTTATAGTCTATCGGTAAGAATTCTTACCGATGTGCAAAGGTCTCACCGATAGAGGTTCAAATTTTGTTCATCGGTGTAACACAAAGGGTTTCGAAGAAACGTCTTAGCAACTGAAGGATGTCTTGCCGATAGCCGATGGCTATCAGGGTAACCCTAATGATCTCGGGAAGAAGTCCCAGCAAAGAATGTAAGTCTCACCGATGATAAGGGATCTTCGATATAACTTTGGCGATGGATGAACACTTCGGGGTAAGTCCTAGAGCTCGGTGTGATGTCTTAGCGAAAGTAACATGTCTCACCGATAGTGCTTTATGTTGAAGCCTTCGGGATAAGTCTTGGAGTTCGATATGTTCTCTCAGCGAAAGATGTAAGTTTTGCCGACTATTCAATGGAGCTCAATATGACTTGTGACTTCGGTATAACCTTTGGTGACTCGCTATGATCTCCTGGTGAAAGCGATAAGTCTAGATGACTGCTTGGTGTTTTGGCATAACACTGAAAGCTTGTTAGGATGTATTGGCAATAATAGTGACTTTTGGCAACATCGGTGAGACACTGTTAGTGTCTCACCGAGATGCCAACACAGTGAGAATTCTGTTAACCGATTGACCATCCTATGTGGAGTCTCGTGGACCAATAGGAGGTGCCGAATTGGAACCATTGGGAGAAAATTCGTTGTGATGGTTCTGTGAGGAAGCTCGATGGACATGGAACAATAGGGATATACTCTGTGATTGCAGATTGTGATCGGTTGGTTGGTTTAAAGGTTGCATTGATGGATTGTTGTGTGATTGTATGATCAGTAAATGAATTATATTTTGTGTAGACTATAACTTGAAGGTTCCTGTACAAGATTGTTCATGGTGAATGCTACTGTAAACAGACACTAGAAAGATAAGTCTGTCATTTGTATGTAATCTCCATTACTGTAATACAAAGTGATTTCTCTTGGCATGGTGGGTTTTTCTCCCATAAGGGTTTTCCCACATATATCTAGTGTTCATGTGTGATTGTCAAATACTATGTTTCTGTTATCTGTTTCATAGTGCATCTTAATTGGATTGTAATTGAAAAATTTAAAAGTATATCTACATTCTTTCTTGTGGTATTGACATTAGGAGAATTGTTTCCGCATCTGATTTTCCTTACAAGTGGTATCAGAGCCTGGCCAGTTGTATTATCCTTGTGGGTACATTGGGTTTTTTGAGTCAATTCTATTCAGTGGGAGTCTTGTAGAAAATTCTTATTTTTCATTACATGTTGACATGGCTAGTACATCTGGAAAGTTTGAAATAGAGAAATTCAATGGCAGTAACTTTGAGTTGTGGGAACTCAAGATGGAGGATCTTTTAGTTGATCGTGATCTTTGGATTGTTGTGGCTGGAGTGAACCCTATAGGCATGAAGCAAGAAGATTGGGACCTTGCAGATAGGAAGTCTAAGGGGCTGATAACGGTTTGTTTGGCAGAGTTAGTGCTTTTGAATGTGCATGAAGAGAAGACTGCATCTTCCTTGTGGAAGAGACTGGCGTCTATTTATCAAGGGAAGTCCTTGGTGAATAAATTGTTCCTGAGGAAGAAGCTATATTCTTTGAGAATGTAGGAAGGAGGGTCTGTGGCTGATCATTTGAATGAATTTAATATGTTGATTGCTCAATTGACATCTGTTGGTGTGAAGACTGAAGAAGAGGATCACTGTATGCTATTGTTGTGTTCTTTGCCAGACTCATGGGATCATTTGGTGATGGCTATTGGGAGTACAACATCGAATTTCAAGATGGAAGATGTTGCATCTTTGCTGTCAGAAGAGATGAGAGGGAAATCTTCTGAGATGGCGAAGGAAGCTCTTGCTGTCAGAGGAAGACCAAAAGAGAAAGGAAAGAAGAAGGACAAGAATTCCAAATCAAAATCAGATGGGAGATCAAAGTCTCTTGGAAAGAAGTCCAAGGTGAAGTGTTGGAACTGTGGGTAACCTGGTCATGTCCGAAAGGATTGTAAAGAGGAGGAAAAGAAGAAGGGCTCTTTGGATAATGGTTCTTCTCATAGTGATGGTGACGCCTTCATTGCAGCCTTGGCTACTCAAGCATCAAATGATGTCTGACTGATTGATTCTAGAGCATCTTTCCACATGAAATATCGTAGAGAATGGTTCATGCAGTATGAAGAATACAATGGTGGAAAGGTGTACTTGGCAAGTGATTCAACTTTAGAGATTGTTGGCCATGGAAGAGTCAGAATACAATTCCCTGATGGCAGAGTGAAGGGAATCAATAATGTAATGCATATGCTAGGTCTAGCTCAAAACTTACTTTTTGTAAGTATGTTGAATGATATTGGAGTACAAGTTAAGTTTTCTGGAAATGGCTGCAAGATGACTAGAGGTTCAATGGTGCTAGCTAGAGGTGCTCGTATTGGTACCCTATACAAGCTAGATGCACATGATGTTCAATGTAACAGTGTCTCTAGAAAGTAACTGAAAGCTGCTCATGGAGGTAAAGAGGAAAATATCCCTAATTATGTAAACTCTATGGAAGTAAAACTTCCTATAGAGAAGACTATGCTTTGGCATCATAGGTTAGGCCACGTAGGAGAAAAAGGTATAAAAACCTTGAAGAACAAAAAATTGGTTGAGGGGCTTGAAGATTGTAATCTCGAATTTGAATTATGTGAGCATTGTATATATGGAAAGCAACATCGTGTTTCATTTTATTCCAGTCCTCATAAATCTTCTAGTTTTCTAGATTATATTCATTCAAATGTGTTTGGTCTAGTAGATATTCCTTCTTTGTCTAAATCAAGATACTATGTGTCATTCATCGATGATTATTCAAGAAGAGCATTTGTTTATTTTTTGAAAAGTAAATCAGAAGTGTTCAGTCGGTTTAAGAAATTTAAGAACCTTGTAGAAAATCAGACTAAAAGAAAAATAAAATGCTTAAGGACTGATAATGGCGGTGAATTCTGTTATGATGAATTTGAAAGATACTATAAAGACCATGGGATCAAAAGACACAAGACTACATCTTACACTCCACAGCAGAATGGAGTTGCAGAAAGGTTCAATAGGATAGTGATGGAGAGAGCACAAAGAATGCTCAGTAGTGCTGGCTTGGAGGAGAAATTTTGGGCTGAGGCTGTATCTACTGCATGTTATCTAATTAATCGTTCTCCAAATTTTGCTCTTGTTGAGAAAAAACCTTTGGAAGCGTGGTCTGGTAAGAAGCCCTCTCTTAGACATGTTCGTGTTTTTGGCTATGAGGCATATGCTCATGTGTCGGATGTGAAGAGATCTAAACTGGAGAACAAGGTTGTCAAATGTATTTTTATTGGCTATAGCACTATCATAAATGGATACAAGCTTTGGAATCCTGATACAGAGAAGGTTGTATACAACAAAAGTGTAATCTTTCATGAGATGAAACCTTCCACTTTGGATCTACAGTCAGAGACAAAGTCAGAAAACAATAAGGATGTAGCATTAATTCCTCCTACACTAGAGAAAGAGGAATTGAAAATTCAAAATGTACCTAAAACTGAGGAGAGCTCAAGCAGTTCTGAAAGTTCTGAAGAAGAAGAACCTCAACCTCAGCCAGTGAGGAGGTCAACCTGTGAAAGAAAACAACTAGATAGGTATGGGTTCTCTTTGATTGATTCTACTTGTCCCTATGCTTTAATTTCTAGCACTGATGAGCCTAGGAATGTGAAAGAGGCATTTAGAATGTCTGATTCAGACTCTTGGTTGGAAGCCATGAATGAAGAGATGGCGTCATTAGAAAAGAATGAAACTTGGAGTCTGGTGCCCTTGCCTAAAGGCAGAAGGTTGTTGTCTGCAAATGGGTATTTAAGAAGAAGATTGGTCTGGATGGCAGTGTAGAAAAGTACAAGGTGAGACTGGTTGCAAAGGGTTATTCCTAGGTAGAGGGAATTGATTATGGGGAAATATTTTCTCCTGTAGCTAAGCTGATGTACATTAGATTTCTTTTGTCACTTGCAGCAGCATATGACTTATAGGTTGAACAGATGGATGTGAAGACAACATTTCTTCATGGTGATCTTGAAGAAGAAATCTATATGTCCCAGCCTAAGCACTTTGTTGAGAAAGGTAAAGAAAAACTGGTATGCAAATTAAAGAAGTCTCTGTATGTGTTAAAGCAGTCACCTAGAATGTGCTACCAAAAATTTGATACTTTTGTATTGTCTTTGGGATTTGTAAGATCAAAATTTGATCACTGCATATATTATAAAGCTGAAAGTGATCGAGTGCGTGTTATTGCTCTCTATGTTGATGATATGATGTTCATATGAAATAGTAAGCTAATGATTTCTGATCTTATGTCTCAATTTTTTGCTAAGTTCAAAATGAAAGATCTTGGTGCAGCAAGGTATATTCTGGGGATGAAGATAACTAGGGATAGGAAGAATAGAAAACTATGGTTCAGTTAGAGTAAGTATATCAAGACTGTTCTTGAGAGATTTTGTATGAATGATTGCAAATAGCTAGTGGTTCCAGTCATGCAGGGAACGAAGCTATCTGTTGAGGACTTTCCAAAATCTCCTACTGAGATGGAGGACATGACCAGTGTACCCTATGCTAGTGTACCCTATGCTAGTGTGGTTGGCAGTCTCATGTATGCAATGGTATGTACAAGGCCAAACATTGCCCAAGCAGTGGGAGTTCTTAGTCGATTTATGGCTAATCCAGGAAGAACGCATTGGGATGCTATGAAGAGAGTGTTTAGATATTTGAAGGGTACTTCAGATTTTTCTCTATGTTACCATGGAAATTCGGTTGAATCACAGAGGACTCTCAGCATTCGTGGATATGTAGATTCTAATTGGGCTGGGGACATTGATAGTAGGAGGTCCACCAGTGGATACATTTTCATGTTGAATGGTGGTGCAGTGAGTTTGATGAGCAAGCGACAGGATGTAGTCACTTTGTCCACTATGGAGGCTAAATACATGGAAGCTACTCATGCTTGTAAAGAAGTAGTTTGGTTGAAACGTTTGTGTTCTAACATTGGTTTTGATGCAGGGGAAATAACTATTTTCTGTGACAGTCAAAGTGTAATTTGTCTGGCAAAGAATCCTACTTTCCATGCCAGGACAAAGCATATTGATGTACAGTACCACTTTGTACGAGATATGGTGGAGGATGGAAAGGTCAGTTTGGAAAAGGTTGATACTCTAGAGAATGTTGTAGATTCATTGACGAAGACAGTGAGCACAGACAAGTTTAGGTGGTGTGCCAGTTCAATGGGCCTTAGTGCCCATGATTTTTAGTAACTTATGTTGTGCTCTGGAGGTGCCTGTATGATCTTCGTCAAGTGGGAGATTGTTGGAATTATGCCTCAATCAATACAAGCTGAAACCTCCATTGGAGCAAAGTCGGTATGACATCTATTATGTCTGGTCGACTAGCAGATTGGTAGCATCATGTTTTGTATAGGTCGTTGTGACCAAGTTTTTGTCTTGCCGAATGCTTTCACTGTGGAGCTATCACTGTGACAAGGAGTGTTCAGTATGACCTCTTAGCACTCGGGGAGATCATTGGCCGATAGGCCATTCAATCGTGTATCGGGGAGACTCATGGTGACCATGGGCTTTAGGATAGCTTATAGCGGGTCGGTGAGAAGTCTCGGTGAAGTGTTAGAGTCTCACCGACAGTATGCTACATGTTGTGGTCTTCGGCATAGCTTATAGTCTATCGGTAAGAAGTCTTACTGATGTGCAAAGGTCTCACCAACGGAGGTTCAAATGTTGTTCATCGGTGTAACACAAAGGGTTTTAGAGAAATGTCTTAGCGATTGAAGGATGTCTTGCCGATAGCCGATGGCTATTAGGGTAACCCTAATGATCTCGGGAAGAAGTCCCAGCGAAGAATGTAAATCTCGCCGATGATAAGGGATCTTCGATATAACTTTTGGCGATGGATGAACACTTCAGGGTAAGTCCTAGATCTCGATGTGATGTCTTAGTGAAAGTAACATGTCTCACCAATAGTGCTTTATGTTGAAGCCTTTGGGGTAAGTCTTGGAGTTCGATATGTTCTCTCAGTGAAAGATGTAAGTCTTGCCGACTATTCAATGGATCTCGATATGACTTGTGACTTCGATATAACCTTTGGTGACTCGCTATGATCTCCTGGCGAAAGCGATAAGTCTGGGCGACTGCTTGGTGTTTTGGCATAACACTGAAAACTTGATAGGACATCTTGGCGATAACAATGACTCTTGGCAACATCGATATGAAGGTTATGTGGCATCGGCGAGACACTGTTAGTGTCTCACCGAGATGCCAACACAGTGTGAATTCTGTTGACCGATTGACTGTCTTATGTGGAGTCTCATGGACCAATAGGAGGTACCGAATTGGAACCATTGGGAGACAGTTCGTTGTGACGGTTCTGTGAGGAAGCTTGACAGACATGGAACAATAGGGATATACGTTGTGATTGCAGATTGTGATCGGTTGGTTGGTTCAAAGGTTGCATCGATGGATTGTTGTGTGATTGTATGATCAGTAAATGAATTCTATTATGTGTAGACTATAACTTGAAGGTTCTTGTACAAGATTGTTCATGGTGAATGCTGCTATAAACAGACACCAGAAAGATAAGTCTGTCATTTGTATGTAATCTCCATTACTGTAATACAAAGTGATTTCTCTTGGTGTGGTGGGTTTTTCTCCCATAAGGGTTTTCCCACATATATCTAGTGTTCATGTGTGATTGTCAAATACTCTGTTTCTGTTATCTATTTCATAGTGCATCTTAATTGGACTGTAATTGAAAAGTTTAAAAGTATATTTGCATTCTTTCCTGTGGTATTGACGTTACGAGAATTGTTTCCGCATCTGATTTTCCTTAAAGTTTTTTCATTTTGCTACCATGGGTGGGAGAAAAAATAGTTTGGAGCCTAAATCTTGCGGTACTGTCAAAGCAAACAAGAGATTATGGGAAATATTGGAAGTGGGTGCAGTTACCCCGTATATGGAGAGGTTAGATGCATATGATAAGAAGAAATCCCAAGCCTTTCTGGAGGCATGGTACAATAGGGTGTTCAAATTTGGGGGAAAGGAAGTTACTATCATAGAGGAACTAATTGTTGAAATTACTAGAATGTCGATGGATAGGATAAAGTTTTACAGAGATGAGAATGAGTCTAGCCCAACTATGGATGTCTTCTTCAAACATAATGAGCAGAGGAAGTTGGAACTGGTGAAGTGTGGAGGTTATATGTGCTCTTCTCTTAAGGAAATATGGAGAGATATCATGAAGGAGATTATGAGGTAATTCAGTTTGGATGGTCACTTTTTTTTTTATTTCAAGGCACCATTTTGTTTTATTAAACCATTTTAGGCATAAAAAGAGAGTGTCCTTTCCATATTACCTCTTTTTTTTGTTGGAAATTGGTATTAGGGATCATAGACGCAATCCTAAGAATGCTATACTCCATGAAGGGCTCATTGTGTTGATAATTGACTATGTTAAGGTGTTTATCCACCCTCCTTAACCCTTAACTAGTAGAAAAATGAAAAATATTGAGTATTTCATTGGTTCTAAGGAGAATTATGAGGATGAGGAGTACTCCCCTGGCTTGGAGGCTTCTTTGGAAGGTGATTCAGAGACTCTTGTAGGGTCTGAGGGTAAGAAGGAGAAAAATTCCCAATCTAATGCTCCCTCTAGAGATGAGGAGTCTATTTCTGGTGATGAGGTTGAGATTTTGAAGCCTTCCCAAAAATTGAAAGCTTTGAAGGGATTAGGCGGCAATAAGAAAAATGCTATTGGAAATAAACAAAAGAAGGCTCAATCCCTGATCTTGTTGGTTGATGGGTACGATATAGGTATTGAGGGTGAGGTTGATCGACCTAGTTCTAATCTTGGAAAAAGATCCAATGGTAAGAAGCTGAAGGGGTCAAAGAAGGAGAACTTGACCAAGGAGGTAATGAAAATAAAGGCTAGCAGGGGATTTCCACTGTTCTTAATGTACAAAAAAATAAGGTGCAGCAGGTGATTAGAGAGGGATGAGCAACATGGGCTTCCTAACCAAGTGCTGGATTAGAATGTGGATAAAGGAGTGGAGGTTTCTACTCATAAAGGGAAGGATATGTTGAAGAATGCTTCTTCTAGTGAGGATTTTGAGGTGGATTATGCCACTGAAAAACATGGTTTTAATTTTAGGAGGGAAATCATGCTAGATTATCTTGGTGTGGTAAAAAATCATTCTTTCTCTGTTTAATCTCTTTAAGTGGGTCTTTCATGAAATGAACTCTACTAATGTTTTTGTTAGAGAATCTTGTAGTAATGATGATGAGGATTCCTCTTCTAATGGACTGATTATGCAAGCTTAGATTGATAAGGTTCAGGTTGAAGTCAAATACCTTTGTGATACTCTCAAGATGGTTGTGGATGAAATGCTCAATACGAAGAATTCCTATGAGAAAAAGTTTGCTATTTTGGAGGGTAAGTTACATAAGGTTGTGGAGGTTAGTAAACATGCTATGTGAAATGAGGCAACAAGCTTGTGTCTTTTGAATGAAAATTCTAGGAAGTGGTTGGGGGAAAAATTTGGAGCCAAAGACTTGGTGGCTAAATGGTCTAGGAGCACCTTGGAACAAAAGTTGTCAATCTAGATTGATTAGGAGTAAAGTCTAGGTGTGAGTCAATTTGTCATTAAATAAGGTCTTGAAGGCCATTCTATATTTTAATTAATCATATTTGATGAATATTAGGTGTCTAGGGGGTGCAGATTATAAAAATTGCAAAAACATTGAAAATTGCTAATTGTGTAAAAAGGCAAAATTGAAAAAGTTGTAAAATTTTAACTCTCAGAGAAGTTCAATGGTCACAAACTTCAAAAGGAAGTTGTGGTGGGTTAGGTAGTTATTTTTAGAGGGAAAAATTATATAAATGATGTAAAATCCTCGATTGAGGACTGATCTTGAATGTTTAAATCAAGTTAAATAAAGAAAACCCTATTTTATAACATATTTTCTATGTTTTCATGCCTTTCTAGACCTGTACAACCCCGTATAGTAACTAAATCTTCAAAAAATTATTTGAATTCAATTGTGGCTTGAATTAAATTCATTTTGCAAGAGGTTTGAGGGTATATCATTTTAGTTGGTGGTAGTTTGAATTGATTTCCTGAAACTACTTGTGTAGGACAGTTTAAGAGTTTTGTAGTTTCAATCATGTTTTAAACCCATTCCACCTTCTGTCAGAAATGTATCTTGGTGGAATGGGTATAATATAGTGGGAGAAGGTGTGTGGATGTTTTTTGTGGGTAGGGGAGGCCAATTAGTGAACTGGGAATGATGCCCTAATGGTGGAAAGTGAGTTTTTCTCATGAAATTAATAGGTTTTGGTAAAGTGTGAATTGTGTTATGGAAAAATTGTTTTATGTTAAATTAAGTTTTTTCAAGTTAAATAGAACTTGATTGAGGTGATTACAGAGTTGTGAGAGGATTGGAGGAATGACTTTCAATAAAACCCTAGATTTTAGGCTAGAAAGGAGGGTTTTGTGATTTGGCCTTTGGGTGAGTGAATTTCTAAGAACTAATTATGGATTCCTTGGTTTGAGAACATGTGAGTTTCTTCCCAATTAAGTTTACTGGTCTAGGAAAAGGTTTGTGAGTAGTTTCTTTGCAAAAGAGGCCTAATTTAAGGCCTTGAAGGTGTAAAAAGCTTGTTTTGTTGAAATTGTCTTAAAGTAACCTATTGTGTGGTTGTGATACATTGAAAGGTTCCCTAACAGGTCTTTGAAAAGATTCAAGTCCTGGCTTGAAAGAATCTCATTGAGAATTTTTACTCGATTAAGCCAATTTCCAAGGCTACAAGGAATAGAGTGGATTTGGTGAGATTGTGTATGTTTGAGGATTTGATGATCTAAAAAGTGATGTTATTGGTTGATTTTGTGTTAAGAGTGTTACAGTACCTCCCCTTATTGCATCACTAAACGTGATGTGCAACATAAAATTACTAATGAAACTGGTCCTTCAACCCCTACTCACAACAAGACTAATCTTATTGCTAAGAAGGGTGTTCATGCTATTGAAGTGATGGAAGTTATGAATGCTAATCAAAAAATTATTGACAATGATTTTGAAGCAGCGAACATTCTAAAAAATATTTAGTTTGCTTCTATTTTTTGTGCCTTTTTTGCCTATCTGTGTGCCATTTTTTGGCTACTTTTTGGCTACTTCTCCTATTTTTTATTATATGATGATGCAACAACTTATCTCGTAAAGGGTTTCAGGGTCCTTTCAAACCATTCTTTTCCTATGATAAAATAATTGCTTTTGGTTAGTTGAAAATGTTTAATATAGATTAGAAATATATTTGTTTATATTTGTTTTGGTTACTTGTTAAAATTATCAACATAATAAAATCTATTCATTAGTTGTAGCTTAGAATCCCTAGGTGAAGTTGGTAATGTCTCAATTTGAACTACTTAGAATATAGTGTAAAATAGGTCCTTCCTATGAATTTAAAGCGGTATGATGATGTTGTAAACTTGATGTAATTAGTTACAAGTAACCATATAAAACTCAAACTTGTCTTAGTAAGAATAGAAAATTGAAAAAAATTGAGGTTGTGGTTTTTTAGGGTTGAAAAATTTAGGGCATGACACCTAACATCCTCTATGTATACATCTATCATAACAAAGGAAAATTCTCCATCCTTGTCAATATCCATGGCCTTAAAAGGATATTTATTGTATTTTTGCCTTGGTTTCTAAGTAACATCAACCAACTAAGGAGTTTTCATCTCAATCTACTTTAAACTAAAAAACTAGGGTTTTATGAAATAATAATTTTGAAAAATACCTTTGTGTTCAATTGCTAGGGTTTCACCTTCATCTTGTTTCCTCTCAAATTCACTAGGATTTTTGAATGCCTTCTTCTCTTTTTATTTTGAATGAGATTAGATCATGTAAATGAAGCATAAGTAACTTACATTTTTCCTTTAGATAAACTACTATTAGAGTTCTATCTAGCTCCATAGATACCCAAATTCATTTTGAAACCTAGCAAATATCATTTTTTTACTCCAAAAATTAAGGGGATTGAAAATTTCTTAATAGATTATCATCCTCTTCAATTTTATGCCAAAACATCTATGTTCCTAGATTCCATTCATAGAAGCCACAATTATTCAAGGGGAATAGATATGCAATGGTTAGCTCCCCCTAACTCTATGCCTTCTATGCTAGATGGAAGCATAAATTCTTCCGTCTAATTATTTTTCTCTGATTTATTTCTCCATATCATTTCCACTTCCTTCTTTTGTCGAGTCAGAGTTTCCTCTATCTTCCTATGCTGAATAGGTGGTTTCAAATAACCACTCTTAAAAATATTTCTTTGTCTAAAGTTATTGCACTTATAGAAAACAACATTATATTCTGGAGCCAAAATATTTATCCTTACTTTAGTTCTACAATCGATAACCCTATGATTGAACTTATTACATGCATAGCAGTAACCATAAAAGGAATGAGAGATTATAACATCATGTATTGGAGACACAAATGAGTTCTTTCTCATGTAATCATTTCTTCTTGCCTTAGTTGTATAATCAATATCCTTATATACAAACTTATTTCAAGAGTAACAATAACCATGAAAGGATTGAGAGAACCTGGAAGTAGCAACTTGTCTAGGAGGAGATCTCTTGAAGCCCTTATTCAAATCCCTAACTTTTATGAAGTCATCATTCAAATCCTTCTCCTCATCTTTAGTCTTCTTATAGTCTTCAGCATAGGCCTATTTCCTTTTCATTTCAAACATGCCTTTAGATATATCTATTTTTGAGTTTTGACCTTTTTCAAAGCCAAACCACCCTCATTCTTTAGAGGTATTTGACTACTGATTATATCATCAAGGATATTGGTGATTTTATTAAGTCTTAAACCTTTGTCTATTTGATCCTTTCTTTCTCCAATTATTTCCTAAGAGAGACAATTTCTTCTTCAAGTTTGGAGCATTCAATTTATTTTTCATTGATCTTAGTATTTAGACAATCCACAACCCTCTTACCTTCTTCAACTTGAACTTTCAAATTGATAATTGCTTCTTTTGATTCTTTGAGCTTGATCTTATATTCTTTATTTTCTTTCCTTGCTACATCTAGATCTTCTAGTGTAGAAATGAGTTCTCTTTCAAAATCAACTTCACAATCTTCTCCATCAAAGGCTGTCATATCATTATCATCTTTCAAAGGATTCTTATCATTAAACAATACTTTAGTTCCTATGTGTTCCACTCCAAGATCTACCTCAGTTGTTAGACTATAACAAGGAACTTAGCTTTGATACCAATTTTTGAACACATAAAAGTACTAAGAGGGGGGTGAATCAGTAGTTAATCAAATTTTTTACTTTAAATAACAATTAGTCAAATGTAAGAATTTATTCTAGAAGAACATATAACCACACAACCATAACACCAAATTTATGTGGAAAACCCTAGAAAGGAAAATTCACGATGAGCTAGCTACTTGGATCTACTATCCAAATCTAGCATCAGAAATAAACCATGTTACATTAACATTAATGGGAAACAACTGAAAGGAAGCTACAACATTTACAACCAAAATGAGTCTACAACCTCTGTACAAATATATTTATTTGTGTTATATGTTTCTTTCATAAAACCAAATTGCCTGAACTTTTTTTTGACCATTCCAAACTTTGTATTACAATCTTACTTCTACATAGTCACTCTACCATGCTCTCCAACATCAAGATACCTTAAAATAAATCTCTTTTATCATCACAAATATCTCCATTATATCCAAAACATCACTACTAGGATAGCATGTTTGAATTGACCGTTTCCACATTTCATCATAAAAAAACTTTTGCGGTTATTTTATTCACACATTATATTTTCTAACACTCATCACACATCCCATAGATATTTCAAAAATATTTATCTTATATTTATGTTCTCCACAATGCTTCAAAAAATTCCTCCTTTGTCAACCAAGATGAAGCATGTAACATGAAACATGCATTAACCATGATTGTCAGCTCCCAAGTCATCTATGGTAAGTAGAAATCAAATTTGGTTCAAAACAAGAGCTAATCAGGATCTATTTTAGCTTAGCACACACCTCCACACTAGCATGCAATTTTGAACACCTAGCACAATTATCCCAACATACCAAGTCAGCCCAAAATATACTTAACCTTCTATACATTAGCTCCATATCAAAAGTGAGATCAAAGAAACAAAAATAACATCATGCTCATAATTTCATGAAAATTATATGGCTTGACAAACATTCCTATACTATCCTTTTACCATTTTAGGCTATTTCATGCTAGCACAAACACTTGAACACTAATGTCAGTATCCCTAATACACTTTGATTATATAGTCATTAAAAATTTGAAAATCATACTTGTGGGAGACAAAGACATTTGAAACTTGAACTGAGCATACCAACCAATAATATGAGATTATCATTTAATCAAAAAGGCCTAATATCAAGATGTGGTGAAATGCAGTGGAATCTATTATCTTCTCCTACTTACCTTAATCAACAACAAGGCCTGTCTTCACACAAATGATTCCAAAAAATATTGTGGTACATATTATCACTTAAAAATTGAATCATATGTGTATCTTACTTGTATCTTGCAATCCTCCAAACTGTAAGACCATATCTTCAATAGCAGAGAAGTGCAGAGCATTATGCTATCTCTTTGTGACTACAATTACCCTATTTCACTACTGTCTTCATTCTATTGACTCCAAAAAAAATTGTGGTAAGTTTTATGATCTAAAATTTGAACCACACATGCCTAAGAGTGGTTACAATCTATCTACTCTACCCATAAGCTCATAACTTCAAATTCATTAAAATATGGTATATTCTCCTAAGCTAGTGACACCTTTCCTAACTTGACCTTTACTTAACCAAATTTCTTCAAAATCTTTGCAACTTTATTTATCCAACACCAAGAAATATGGCCTCATAGCTTCCACAACAATCATTATCAGTATAACTTATCAAGGATACTAACAACATACACTTACCATTAACTTACACATGAATTTCAAAAGATACTTGGTACAAATATGCATAGATGATATTGATCTCCTTATCTTCCACCATCACTACTCCTTTAATCTATTGGTACAACTGTGTATAGATGATGTTGATAATTATCACTCCTTTAAATTTCTCCTTTGATATCACTACTCAGTTGACATCAATGACAACATATGTAACAAAGAGAGTATGGGGTAATTCATGCAACATGATGATGGGGAGGGGTACTTGAGTGAACAACCCAACATGAAGGGAATTCACAAATGATGAAGATAATGAAGTTGGGGGGGTACATGGATGGAATATTAGTGCTCATAAATAAGATGAATTTCCTACTAACATGATGTTTTTACAAGGTTTTCATCATGTTACTTTCCAAAGGATCTATAAGAAGTGGTTTTAACCATTAGATGGATTATTTATCTTTACAATATTTTTATTTTTATTTATTTTTTTTCAATTTTTTATTTTTTATTTTTTAGAAAAGAGTGTATGTGGGATTATGTATGAAAGTTATTAAGATGTATGATATTCATGGTCTCATCTAGCTCATAGCCTTATAGGGTGGCCAAATGGTATGCTCTTAATCCAAATCTAGAATTGATGGAATAGGGTCCCGACTAGTTTAATTCAAAATTACCTTTATTCTCTCTACTCTAATTGGTATTCTTCTAATTTTATTTGAGAATAAGGTCTCCAAATGAGAAAAAATGGATTTTTATTATAACTATGAAACAAATAGTTCTAGTATGTTTAAAGGTGATCAAGGACATTGAGATGATTTTCATTAAGGATTTAAATCTTATTCAGTTGTGTCTATCAATAGTGTTCCATTTAAATGGGGCTACACAAGGCTACACAAAAGGAAGGTAGTTCAATATAAATTGGAAAGATGGCCCAACACCATAAATAAGGTAATATGGTGTGGAACAAGTGGGTATTAAAATTATTGTGTGATATGCACAAAGGGTAGGATTAAGTAGAAAATATAAATCACAACTAGAATATTTAATAATAATTTTGATTATATTTTTATTTGACACCTTATCTTGGTGATTTGCCTGTAGATAATATGGATTAGACCACTTGTTCTTGATATGGTATTTCTCACATAGGTTATGAAATTTATGGTTTTTGAAGGATTTTCCATTATAAATGATGATGGTGGAAGTTATTCCATGATGAAAAATCATGTGATCAAGGATGAAATTGGAAATTTGGGTGTGAATGATGAAAGTGAGTTAAATGGATTTAACCCACTTGGTGAAACTATTACTCGCATGGATGATGACTTTACGGCCACTGGAGGATGAAGGTTTAATCTTATCAATGAAGTAGAGTCCCCATTTAGAGAAGGGACATGATGAAGTGATATTTTGAATATGTTGTGATGGTTTATGAATCAAGTCCTCATTCTTTTCATAGAATACGCATTTCTTCAAATTTTGTCTATATTTTATTCTATTATAGGCTAGTAATGTTTGTTGTGAATTAGCTTTTTGGAAAGTAACATATTATTACTATGATCACTAAAAATAAAATTATGGACTTCCTAAAGCACTAGGTCATACTCATTTATATTGAGTCATCTAAGAACGAGGCCATCATAACCCATATGATAGAGCATGCCACCTAGGAGGGTCAAACAATAAGAACATTGGATGATGAATTTTCATTGAATAAAAGTTTAGGTGGAATGGTTTCACTTTAAAGAGAGATATATATGTCACCATACCATGTGGTATTGAGACCAATAATATCACATACTATTTATGATTCAAGGAATTCATAGGTAGGGATATGGAGATATTCCATATGAAATTAATAACCATGGAGTTAATCAAGAATATACAAGAGAGATCCAACTATAGTCATGACATCAACAATTTTAGTACGAATGTAGTAATTTCCCTAACATATATATTATGAAATTATTTCTTGAAGATATCCACCACATATTCATAGAGCACATGTTTTTTACCAATTGAGAATAAATCATCATTAACATATTTGATGACCAAATAGGAATCATCAATGACCCACAATTGGTGAATATCCATTATATTGGAAATTTTAGACCAAAAGGAGGGTCTCTTACTCTATAATCCAATTTTTACGTGGAAACTCAATTTAAAATTCCTTAGGAATAAGATCACCCTAGGGGTGATGAATATAATACTAATTCTATAGGAATGTGATGTGAAATATTCATCAAAGTATAATACCCACAAATTTTGTTCTCCATCATTAAATAAGGACCCATCAAGAAAAAAATTGCTAGTGATTGAGTGCATAGGAGTGGAGCTTCTACCATTTACTCAAAATTTTTTTTTCCCTTTGACTAGTTTTTTTATTAAACACTCATTATCAAAATTTCTAAAGAGCATGATCCATTTTTCATTCTACCTATAATATTTTATTTGATAAATAATTGAGGGTATTGACTTTATAAATGAAAAAGTATGTTTTGTAGAATTTATCTTGTAATTATGAATATTGTATGGGTCAAAGACCACTACAAGACATGTATTATTCATGAAAGAGTAATTAAGCTTAAACCTATTGTCTTGTTAAGTAATAGATAACATTTTCATATACCTTATAATTTTGTTGTTCTAATAGGGCCCTTAAGGAATGTGTTATTAAAAATATAGATATAGGGTTCTTCCAAGTGTAGGTGCCAGTAGGACAAAAAAACATATAAATATATTTCTTTGTTTGATCAAATATTGCCTAACATGATTGGTCATAGCCAAAACTAAAATTTCTCTTAAGTAGGTGTGAAAATTGTTGGAAAATTCTTATTGATTGGGAAATGAACCATCTAAAGGATTGAAATTTTCCCTATATGATCAATAGCTATGTAAGATTAATAGGGATGGAATTTGAACTATAGCTTTCACTTTATCAGGAAATTCTTCAATTCCACAACAAGAGATAATGAACCCTAGGAGTTTTCCTAATGTAACCCCAAAGAAACATTTATTAGGATTTAGTTATAATTTATACTTTATGAGTCTTTAGAAGATATGGTGTAATATGGTTTGATTATCTTTATAATTATATTTACCAAAGATTCCATCTATATAGTCTTCAACAATAGCATACAAACTATCATGGAAAATGATGGTCACAACTCATTGCTAAGCTCTTACAACATTATTAAGGCCAAAGAGAAAGAATTTGTAATATAATGATTCCTAAGAAATGATGAAGCTCATTTTTTGATGATCCTATAGTGTCATTTACATATACTTAGAACTAGAAAATTCATCTATAATAGACATAATCTTATGACCATCTATTAAATCTACTATAATTTTAATATTCAACAAAGAAAATTGGGGCATATCTTATTAGTGTTTCAAAAATTGGTACAAATCCTAATACCTTTAGTTTTCTTACTAAATACAACTATATTAGAGACCCCCTTAGGATAATCAATGCACACAAAAATCAAAATTAAAGGTCAGGTTAGGGTAACGTACCATTGGTCCTGTGCCTAGAGGTCTTTGGTAGACTTGAATTCGCTTAGAAATGTGTAGTGGAAGCTCTCTTTCCACCATTTCACAAGAAGGTTAGAGATCAAAGCGATGAAAATTCTAAAGGCTCAATGTGCAAATGAATTGAAAGTTACCCCTCGAAGGCTATTTAAGCATGAAAAATTAGGGCTTTTTGACCCATTTTAGCTGTCAAACTAGGGTTTTATACCCCCTATCCTATTTTTTCCCACCGAAGCTCGTTTTAGGTCACTTTTCCATGTTTTGGCACATTTTCAACATCTTGGAGCCTTTTTGGATGCGTCGGGCAGCTTGTCTTATTTTTTTGAGAAATCACCCAAAAATCCAAATTTTTGTCTGATCTCTCAAGGGGGTAATGTACTAGCATAATTATTTTGCTAGGGCAGTAGTGGGGCATCCAAAAAATAAATAAAAAATAAAGTTTGATCTTGGAAATTTTATTCTTTAAACCAATGCAGTAGGTACATTGCTTCAGAGAGGGGAAAAATGTAGACACGTAAATTATACTAATTGATATTGTGCACCCGATCCTGATTTACTAACATTAGTTCTCTCTGAATCACTCCTTTACTAACCATTTAATCGAATAATCCTTATTTGATTAAATTCATCATATTTCATCTTTTAATTAAATAAATCTATTTTATTTGATTAAATCATTATCTTCTATTAAGTAAATAAATCATTTTGTTTAATTAATCCTAATGTCCCTCTTTTAATTAAATAAATCACTTTATTTGACTAAATCATATTTCATCTCCTTTAAATTAAATAAACTAACCTTTATTTGATTTAAGTCTAACATCATCCCCTTTTAATTAAATAAATCAAACTCTATTTAATTAAAGCTAATATTCATATTCCTCTCATTTTGATTTAAATAAATCCAAATATCTAAGTCAAAAGGTCAAATCAAACTAATTTCCATCTAAGTTAATTAAATCCTGATTAACTCTAACTCTAATCCATTAAATCTTCTATATTTTACAACTTGTGTAAGTAAATCAATTTAATTGATTTATAAATTCCTCTATTTTCACTCAAAAGGGCATCTAGTTGGAATATTCGTCCATTTTGAAATCTCCCTCCCAAAAGGTCTTGTCCTCCAACATGGAATTTATATCTCTTACAAGTCCTTTTTCTTAAGGAAAGTGGCATTAACTCCATCTTTCAACTCATCCTTCAAGCCATCTTTCAAATTTCAAATTTCCACCTAATAGCATTTATTTGCACATTCATCAAAATGCACTCCACATCTCTTGAATAACATGTTGACAAGTGGCATCTTGCTATTGGTCCATCTTTTATCCCACAGTCTTCATATCTTTCATTCATCCATCCTTCTTTCCTATAAATGGAGGACTCTTCTATTTATTTTGGATCCACAACTTTATGCAAAGTCATTATCTATAGGTTTTGAGCAAATTCATCAACACATCATCCAAGTTTTCATAGTTTTCCATCACCATAGCTAGGTTATTGCAAAGTTTATCAAGGAGCACCATTTTTCATCATCAAAGCTTGCAAGGAATTGGGAAAGGGATATTTTCCACATTAAAATAACACCAATTCCCCCATGGGATTGAAGGTTTGGGCATTGGAATAGGATTTAGATTGCTTTCACTTGATTTCTTTACTCGATTTCTTATTCATTATGCTTCAAATGAATCTCATAGGGAACATTAGTTTAGATTTGTAAAATTGACTAACATTGTGTTGTTTGTTCATGTTTGTGTAGGTCTAGATCTACCATTCACATTTTGGTGCTAGAAGGAGGGCTAATCTTGAGAAATTAACACATTTTTTTGCTCAACATTTTGTCGTTTTTTCAAAAAAAATTGTGTCTATAGGAAACAACAATGCTATTAGTCCAACATTGCTATATTGCAACAATGATTCTCTTCAAAAGGTGATGCTGCAGTGATTAACCAAGGAGCTAAACTAGTCAAACTCCAAAGTGCATCGCTCGGTGAAATTGTGACACATTCCCAGTCTCTGGTTTTTTCGTAGAGAAACACTGGTTCACTAGAGTACAACTGGACTCCTTCAAATTGTGATGCCTTTGCAAATTGCACCACTAGGGTGAGGTAAAAGTTAATTTTTTAGTTTTGATTCAACATTTTCATTTTCATTTTGATCAATTTGAACTTCTAATATGTTTTTGTGGCTCTATTTTCTATAGAATAACCAGCTTTTGTAGGTTGAAGAGATCAAGTAAAAAAGGAGGAAGCAAGGAGAAGATTTCTTATGGAATTTTCTCTCTATTGTAATAAGTGGTTTTGAACACTTTAGAAGCACTTATAATTCCATCCTAAGTATTTTGTTACTTTCAATTTTAGGACTCAATAATTTTCATTTGGGTTTTAAAAAAATAGAACAATAAAAGGGATTAAAAATAACTTTAAGAACTTACTAGAGTTGGTTTTGGATCTAAAAATTGAACAAGCAAATTTCACACTTCATCTTGGTGCTTAAAAAGAATCCATTATTTCTTTTGAAGTTAAAATGAACTTGTGTTTTTTGTGCTTTGTAATCTTTTCTACAAAAGTAATATCATTTAAAAGATGTATGCACTTCTCTTGCACTTCACCACGATCTTGAGAATCAAAAGTATTTTGGTGATATTAAGTTGTATAAAAGATTGCCTCCACACTTCAATTTCGGCTTTTCAAAATTGAACAAAATATTGCTAGTGTAAGTTAGGTATATCTTATGTGTTCTCTCCTTGTTCACGCAAACAAGGATTGATCAAACTACGGATGTGATTGCTCACTTTTGTTTACCCTTAGAGTGGCCTACCTAAGAGATACATCTGAAAGGAGAACTTGAAGGTGACTCCAATTGGTTTTTCACTTGGGCCGGTATACAAATGGATAAGACTAAGCTATCAAGTCCTCATGGTATGTAGGCCTTAGCCATACAATATCTTTCAAAATGGGGTACTACCTTAAAAATTATAAGCGCGCCCCTAGTAGAACTGATTAAAGCCTTTAGTGGCTTGCTGGATGCTCGCAAGGTGCCATGTCCCGAATCACCCTGACTAAAAACCAATTTGTGTAGAATCCAAAATCCTTTTCTATTTGTTGGTGCAAGAGGTTGGACCTTTGAATCCACCCGACATTTTTGTGGTTCTTTGTAGAGATGAGAAGTTTTTCATGGGAGGTTCATGAGAATTGAAGCTTGGTTGACCTAAGAAGTGTGTGTTGTGGAGGGGAGCCAGTGTGGTCAAGCTTCTAGTCATTCACTCTGAATTAGTGAAACTAGATTTATCCAAGTGGGGATTCAACAAATATTGTCTCTTTCTATCCTAGGTTTGTGAGTCATTTTGGAATCAAAACACTTTGCTTGGATCTAAAACATTGGAAAACAAACATTCAACCATGATCATCAAATTTCAAACCCTTTAGGAGGAGCAAATACCTTTGAAGAAATCCAAGTGCTATTGCTTGCCCTAGGGATTCCACCCTTAGAGGATTCTAAGTATTTGGATTTACATCTCAATTTTCTCTCACTAAAGTTAACATTAGGGAACTATTGCCTTGATTTCCTTGATTTCCATCAAATGGACATTATGGGATGAAAAAAATTTGAGACATTAGACATCTAGTTCAAAAGCTAAGGTAAGAAAGTGTTTGTGGTAAAAAGAACTCATTAAGATAAGAAACAATTCAACCCCACACATGTGTTGTTCCAAATGATTTCCCGAAAGATCAAAATCCAAAAACCAAAGTCAAAAGGTCTTAGTCAAAAAGCTCTCAAAAAATGTTTGTCTATGCTTTACAAATTTAGAGAGAGATTGGTCTTCAACTTTTACAAACGCGCATCAAATGACAATCCCAATTTGTATTCATTTTACTATTGTCAAAATCCAATTCTCTTTCAAAGGTTTGAGTATCTCACATAGGAAGTATAGCATGTTCTTCAACACCTAGGTCTAGTAAACAAAAGTCTCTCTAAGTCTCTTAGGATCAAAATCAAACACCTTCATCCATCCTCAAACATCAAAATCAAAATCCATCTCAAAAAAAACTCTTGGAAATATTTTAAAAATCCTTCATACTAGATTTTGGGAAAATCCTCTTGAATCAAATCAAAATCACTTTGTTTGACTAGGTGTGTGTAGATGAATCCTTCTTTACACACTTAGTTAAATTATCATCTTGTGGAAAATTTTACTCTAGGAAAACATCCAACCTATTAGAGTGTATGAGTTCATTATGCAAACCTAATCAAATCAAAATAAAATCAAACCAAATCAAAATCAAAATTCAAAATCAAATCCAAAAGTCCTAAAGTCTAGTATCTCCTTCAAGATTTCTTAAGAGTTCAATCATTCATAAATCATCCATTTTCACTATCTCATAACCATCCTTTGATCTTAAATATCTTAGAATTTCTTTTTTGTACCTAAAGTTTAGATCAATCTAAGGAGTTAGAGGTTCACCTCCCACATTCCTGAAAATTAATCCTCATTTTATGGTCCAAACTAGATCTCAACATAAGAAGAACATGGAAACGAACAAAGAAACATCTACTTCAAGTGACTTGAGTCAAACCGCACATTAAATCAACCCCATTGGATCTAAAAATCCCCCACCCAATCTTCCTCTAATATCACAAGATCCCCAAGAGGAAGGTGGCCAGGTGGAGGACATCACCAACAATGTTCTAGGGATGACTCAAGATGAAATCATAGAAATGGTCCAAAATCCTGAAAACCATAAAATTGTGAATGCCATGATGAGACTCAATCGTTCACAATACATGCTAGAATTGGAAAAAGAAGGGGCTAAACTCCCTTTCAACTATTATGTAAGCACCATTGTGGAGAAACCTCTTGGGATTATGCCCCCAGTCTCATTCATACCTTCATTCCAAAGCATCACTCAAACCATCCCACAAATCACATCATCCATTGCTCCAACTCAACCAATTGTCGACAAGGGGAGCTCATTACTTCACGCTCTTCAAACACACCCCCTTGTAAACAACCAAGACTTGGATGAAAACACTATCTTGGGTCAATCGGTCCCTCAAAATCTAAAACACCCATACATTTTTCTCATCTTTCAAGACCGCAATGACCCATCCTCTTTTAATGAAACACTAGCATACCCTCTCAACACACAAGTCTCTCTCCCCATGGCTTCACAAGGAGATGGTGGATTATTTGGACAAGGGGGAATCTTTGACCCATCATCATAATTTCCTCAAGGGAACACACCACACATCTTCCCACCATTTCCACCTCTACCATTAACATCCACACCACTCCTCAGTTTAGAGAAACCCCCTTTATCAATCCTCAATTAAACAACTCAAAGCAACACCCCAATCATAAATCAAACCATCATACTGAATCCTCTAATCATTCCATCAATATTGCAACAACAGGTGGCAACCATCCAAGCAACACATTCAATCACAACACCATCTATAAATGTGGTCTCTGTAGTACCCCTCCATTTTACTTATGTTTTCTATTAGCATGTTTTTACTTTGATAGACCCTGATACTTTGTTTTGATGTATTGATCGCTGGCATTAGAGTGATGGTGGATTTATTTTATGATTTGATGATACACTGTTTGGTGGTGATTATTTCTGACTTGCTTTATGTTAGCATAGATGTTTTACTTTAGATGTTATTGCTATATATATGCTTATGGTAGATTAATTTTTGTTTGTTTTGTCAGTTTGATGTGATATGTATTGGTGAGGAGAACGGAGTTGCATCACTCGCTTGCGAGTGCCCTGTGATTTCCGTGATTTTCTCCTCACGGTGTGTTTGAATCATAGATTATATATATATATGTATGTTATTTGTTTGATTGTGGGATTGTAGGTACATGACACCGAATCCACCTGGCTTCACAGGTTTGAGCGTGTCTAGACTCAACGGAAATGTTGATTGGGAGGTAGTAAAGAGGTTTTTCCTAGTCTAGTCTCAAACCCAGTCACAGTATGTCGTCAGTTTAGGTCTGGTATTTTTGGTTGTCACGTCTTTGGTTGTCTTGCTATTTGTTATGAAAGGTTTATTTTGTGAATTTAATGTTAGATTAATGTTCTTTGCAATTTAGTACTTATTTAAATTAATTTTAAATATTTTAGATAAAAGCTTTATATTTTGTTTAATTAATTAAATTAGTTTATTGGTAAAATAATTTAATCATTGAGATTAAAGTTATTTTATTAAAAAAATTAATTAATTAATTAAAGTTACTTTTATTGTGAGAATAGATTAAATATAAATTAAATGATTTTGTGGGAAATGGAATTTCAAATATGTATAAAAATAAAGAAAAGGAATTTGATTTTTGAATTCTTTAATTTTGTTAAATGGAATAAATTATTGATAATGGTGGGAAGAAAATATCTATGAGTGGTTAGTAGATATTTTCTTGAAATTACCATGTGTGTTAGTTGAATTTATTGCAAATTTCTTGTTGAGGATTTACTTGGAGAAAATATTACCAGATTTGGGAAAAACAAGAAAACACTTCACGGGAAATGAGAAAGAACAGAGAACTGTTGGAAAAATATTGTGATTTTATTGGGTTTTGATTTAAAATTACTAGAAGAAGTTCTCGGGTACATATTTGTTCAGTATTTGCATTCTTCTGGAAAGTGGTGATTTGAAAGGGCTTTGGAAGATTGCACGTAGTAGGAAAAGCTTTTCTTCAACAGTCAATTTTCAAGCTACAGGTTCTTTACTGTTTATTTATTTAGTTTTGTGATTTGAAAAGATTTCCTGTATGAAGATTTGAATTTGTAGAAGTTTTGTTAATTTGTGAAATTAAAAGATTGCTTGAGGAAATTATTGTGTTTGAAGCTTTTGTTCTTCTCGGTAGATTTTTGTTGATAATATTCTGTAGAAAATTTGTTACCTCTTTGTACATTTTACGAAACAAGATTTTATAGTGAAATCAAAGGGCAACACAGAAGATTTTGTTAAACAATAGAAAATTCAAAAGAAACCTCTAGGAAGAACTTTGATAAACATTACCTGTAGAAAAGATTTTGGTAATTTGATTTGAAAATCCTCTATTGTTGAAATTGAAGATAAATTTGTATTAAATTGATAGTTTTCTCAATTTCCTATAGAAAACCTCTGTGAAAATTATTTTCCTGGTTATAATATATTTTTTGATTAAATTATATATATATATATTTATATATGTATATGCATATAAATGATGTATATACATATACTTATACAAATTTACATTTATGAATTTTTGTATTCTGAAATTTTAATTTCAATAAATCAAATTTCGTACATGAATTTATAAAATCGTAGGAAATTGTATCATGAAAATTTGAAATAAATAAATGAGTTCTTGAAAATCGTCGTACGAGCGAAATGAATAGGGAAAACTTAAAAAAAGTATGTTATTTTTAGGGCCGTAGGGGTTACCCCCACAGCCGCCCCATAAGGGGTGACAACTGTGGAGGTAGCTGGTGCTGCCCTTACAGGCAACACATGGCTGCAAACACAACCGTTACCCTGTATGGGTAGGCTGTGAAGGCAGCCCGTTGCTGTATTTACACATCCCTACGAACTTACTTCGCCATGTATTTTCCTTTAAAATTTTTGATAATCTTTTATTGAATGAAATTTGGATTTAGGTTTAGATTATAAATGTATATATATCATATATATAAATATATGTATATATTAATTTGTATATATATATATATATTTATATATCTATAATTATATATACTTATATAATTTTAGGAAAATAGTTTTAGTATTAAAATAAGATTTTCTTTTAATTAAAATGCATGTGAAGCATGAGATCAACTATTTTTAAAAATAGTAATATTGAAAGAGAAAATTTGGTATTTATTTTTATGTGAAATTGAGAAAATCAAAATTAGATTAATTGTTACAATTTCTTTTATTGTTTGAGAAAAGAACTAAAATCATGTTGTTTGATTATCATGCTAAAAGAAATGGATTTGATTGGATTTAGTAAATCCTAATATTAGACTCTTATTGTGTCTAAATTTGCTTTAATTTGCTTTTAAATTCTTATTGGGAAAATTGGGGATTATATGTGATTTCAAGTTTTCCAGATGTAATTTCTTAAAGGGAGTTAATTTTTATAATGGTTTCATATTCTGAATAAACTAGGGTAGTGCACATGGTTTTGTTTGGTTTATAGACACTTGGTTCTATGAACAGGTTGTGATGTCCATTGTGATATGTTTGGTATTTGATGTGGGTTTATGTACACTTTGTCTACCTTAGTTAGTGGAATTAGATTCCTTGTGTTATTATTAGGGGAGTGGATCTTAATGAGGGTCGGCACAAAAAGTGGTGCTAGGGTAACTCATGCAGAGTTAGTTAATCAGTGAAAATTAAATCAATACATTGGGTAGTCTAAAATATTTAACTAGATTAATTATGCCTCATTCATGGACTCAAGGGCTAGAACAGTCTTGAGAATGAGTTGAGAAGGCCTGGAATGGAAAAGTCGATATCTTGTTAGTTTAAAAGATATTCGAGTCAGCAACAGATTGCATGAGGGGCCAGGTTTCGTAAGAGGTTACCAGGGTAACCCAAGTTGGGGGCCAGAACCTAGGAAGAAACACCAGGGTAACCTATGCAACATTGTGATGACACTCCACCTATAATAATAGTGACCTTGTGAACTTAGTATATTTGATCATTCTGTTCTGGAAGCAATGTAACCAATAAGTTAAGTTTGTACTTGTATAGTTTTGTCTATGGTTTTACTTGTTTCTAGGGTTTGTAGGTTATGTATAGGGAACCATTTTACTATCTCCTAGCATGGGGGGTGGACCTATAGGTACCACATGATTGGGTGGAACGTGCACCTTACTCCGTTGGGTCCTCAGTTCTTGTTCGTGGCAACGAGTACTTCTTGGATGGAGAGCTCGTGAGCGTAAATGTATTTTCTTATTTGTATCAGTGGAAACTTTATATATGTATTACTCCTCTATTGTTAACGAGGTGAACTTTTGTAATATGTAATTGTATACTTTTATTTGACCTACCTCATTTGGAAAATGAGTATTGTAAATTTTATTTCAAATGCAATGTAAGAAAGGATCTTATTTGTACTATATATCTTTAATGATGTAATTTAAATGTTATTCAATGTATGCTCTTAAGTTTATGTGAATTAAATACATGTCATGTTAAATACTATTGTCATCTATGGGATTTTCAAGTAGTGTGTCATCACGTTACTTAGGGAATGTTTTCAATTAGTTAAGTAAATGTTTACACTTTAAAAAAAAATTATTTCACTTTCATAGTCAATGCGACATTGTTTAGGTTACAAGACGGGGCATTACAGATTGGTATTAGAGCAAAGGTTCTAACGCTGGACGCTCTGGGTAATTGTGAGCCCATTAGGTTCTCGTAGATGTTAGACTACATAGTATTGTCTTCGGTTAGCTTTGTCTGTTTTGTATTTGAGATTTGTTTCTTTTATTTTATGTGTAGGATCATGCCTAGGCATTGTACTAGAGGTCGTGGTACAGGTCGAGGTGGAGGCTGTGGGCCAACCCTCAGGTTACTCCCCCTCAGAGCTCCCACGTGAGTGAGCATGCTGAACAGTTGGGTTCTTAGTTGGAACAGACAAGTGGGGAATGAATTCTGATTCAGTCAGAGGTTGAGGGAGCACAGTTGCATCCCCTACTAGAAGAGGTACTTTCCAGACTTGGTCAGAGGCAGGAAGTTGATCAGGAGGTGGTTAGGGAATGTGATAGATCTCCTAGGAGGATTGTCAGTACTACAGAGTAGGATGCCATAGTTGTAGGGCATATGAGGGATTTGTTGAGGGCACACCCTCCTACATTTGATGGCACAGGTGGTGGACTAGAGGCAGAGACCTGGTTATTAGACTTGGGTAGATTTTTTGCTATGCACCCATATGGTAGCAATACCCAAGCTAGATGCGCCATCATGCATCTGAGAGGTTTTTCCTCTACTTGGTGGCGTTTGGAGGAGTAGAAGCTCCATTTGGAGATTGGGTTAGTTTCTTGGGAGATGTTCTTAGAAAGATTTAGAGCATGTTTCTTATCTGAGCATTGGAGGCAATGATGAACTGATGTGTTTCACGATTTGTGTTAGATGGCTCTATCTGTTGAGTAGTATGAACGCAGATTTT
Source organism: Sequoia sempervirens (assembly GCA_007258455.2). Lineage (NCBI taxonomy): Eukaryota > Viridiplantae > Streptophyta > Pinopsida > Cupressales > Cupressaceae > Sequoia > Sequoia sempervirens. The sequence continues at coordinate 295,723,269 of VDFB02373365.1, forward strand.
ATGAACTCAAACAATATGCAGGAATTGGAGATGGTGAGGTGATGTTGGTACAACATTTTATTAGGGGTCTAAATGCCTGCATTAGTGGAGGAGTTAGAGTCTTCGAACTGAAGACTATGGAAGTTGCAGTTGAGAAAGCGCGTAGTGTGGAAGAGAATCTGACTCTAGCATTGGGTGGACATACAGGTGTCCAAATAGGTAGTGCACCTATAGCAGGTTTTGGTCCATGAGGTGGTCAAGTACAGACAAGAGGTTCCTCTAGGAACCAACAAAAACCCACTAAGGGTGGGCAGCAGTAGTAGCAGTGTACTCCTTAGAAGAATAATAATTTATAGCCTCAGCAGGGTAACAGTTTTCGGTCTCAACATAGTGGTGGTTGGTTTCAGGATGAGAGAGATCAGAGTTGGCAGCAAGTTCAACGTGATCGTTCTGATCAGCCTACATAGAGTTTTCAGTCTGTAGTTAGTGGAGGTAGTTTTCCATAGTCTAGTGTACCTCCAGGTGATAGAGGATTCAAAAGGAGTATAGAATGTTTTACTTGTGGCCAACAGGGTCACATTGCTCATCAGTGTCCTCAGAAGGGCACTTTTGGGTTTAGTTAGAGACCGGCGGCTTCAGAGTTGACTGCAGGAGATGCAGGCAAGTCACATAGGGTGTTTACCATGGTGGATAACCACCAGGTCGAACACCAGGGTGTAGTTGGAGAGGTTTCCGGTGGAGGACTGGCATCATTCTTTGGAAACCATGCACGTCCTTCAACGTCGAGAGTTGATCCTCAGGGGTCAAAATGTTGACCAGGTACAAATCCAGTGGGATCCTAGTGGCGAGTCTTCTATATCTTGGGAAGACGTATTCTAGATGTGTGTGTTATCTGTTTACTGTTTGCAGGCTTCCTGGAGTAAGCTTGATCCTAGGGGGTGAGGATGTAGTACCCCTCCATTTTTCTTATGTTTTCTGTTAGCATGTTTTTACTTTGATAGACCCTGATACCTTTTTTTTATGTATTGATCGCTGACATTAGAGCGATGGTGGATTTATTTTATGATGTGATGATACACTATTTGGTGGTGATTATTTCTGACTTGCTTTATGTTAGCATAGATGTTTTATTTAAGATGTTATTGCTATATATATGCTTATGGTAGATTAATTGTTGTTTATTTTTTCAGTTTGATGTGATATGTATTGGTGAGGAGAATAGAGTTGCATCAATCACTTGTGAGTGCCTTGTGATTTCTGTGATTTTCTCCTCACGGTGTGTTTGAATTATGGATTATATATATATGTATGTTATTTGTTTGATTGCAGGATTGCAGGTACATGACACCGACTCCACCTAGCTTCACAGGTCTGAGTGTGTCTAGACTCAACGGTAATGTTGATTGGGAGGTAGTAACGAGGTTTTTCCTAGTCTAGTCTCAAACCCAGTCATAGTATGTCTTCAGTTTAGGTTTGGTATTTTTGGTTGTCACGTCTTTGGTTATCTTGTTATTTGTTATGAAAGGTTTATTTTGTGAATTTAATGTTAGATTAATGTTCTTTGTAATTTAGTACTTATTTAAATTAATTTTAAATTCTTTAGATAAAAGCTTTATATTTTATTTAATTAATTAAATTAGTTTATTGGTAAAATAATTTAATCATTGAGATTAAAGTTATTTTATTAAAAAAATTAATTATTAATTAAAGTTACTTTTATTGCGAGAATAGATTAAAGATAAATTAAATGCTTTTGTGGGAAATGGAATTTCAAATATGTATAAAAATAAAGAAAAGGAATTTGATTTTTGAATTCTTTAATTCTATTAAATGGAATAAATTCTTGATAATGGTGGGCAGAAAATATCCGTGAGTGGTTAGTAGATATTTTCTTGAAATTGCCATGTGTGTTAGTTGAATTTTTTGCAAATTTCTTGTTGAGGATTTTCTCAGAGAAAATATTACCAGATTTGGGAAAAACAAGAAAATACTTCTTGGGAAATGAGAAAGAACAGAGAACTGTTGGAAAAATATTGTGATTTTATTGGGTTTTGATTTAAAATTACTAGAAGAAGTTCTCGGATACATATTTGTTCAGTATTTGCATTCTTCTGGAAAGTGGTGATTTGAAAGGGCTTTGGAAGATTGCACACAGCAGGCAAAGCTTTTCTTCAACAGTCAATTTTCAAGCGACAGGTTCTTTACTATTTATTTATTTAGTTTTGTGATTTGAAAAGATTTCTTGTATGAAGATTTGAATTTGTAGAAGTTTTTTTAATTTGTGAAATTAAAAGATTGCTTGAGGAAATTATTGTGTTTGAAGCTTCTATTCTTCTCGGTAGATTTTTGTTGATAATATTCTGTAGAAAATTTGTTACCTCTCTGTGCATTTTACAAAACAAGATTTTATAGTGAAATCAGAGGGCAACACAAAAGATTTTATTAAACAATAGAAAATTCAAAAGAAACCTCTAAGAAGAACTTTGATAAACATTACCTATAGAAAAGATTTTGTTAATTTGATTTGAAAATCCTCTATTGTTGAAATTGAAAATCTTGACGAAATTTGTATTAAATTGATAGTTTTCTCAATTTCTTGTAGAAAACCTCTGTGAAAATTATTTGCTTGGTTATAATATATTTGTTGATTAAATTATATTAATATATTTATATATGTATATGCATATAAATGATGTATATACATATACTTATACAAATTTACATTTATGAATTTTTGTATTGTGAAATTTTAATTTCAATAAATCAAGTTTCGTACGTGAATTTATAAAATCATAGGAAATTGTATCATGAAAGTTTGAAATAAATAAATGAGTTCTTGAAAATCGTTGTACGAGAGAAATGAACAGGGAAAACTTAAAAAAAAGTATGTTATTATTAGGGACGCAGGGGTTACCCCCAAAGCCGCCCCATAAGGGGCAACGACTGTGGAGGCAGTCGACGCTGCCCTTACACGCAGCGCACAACTGCTAACATAGTCGTTACCTTGTATGGGTAGGCTATAAAGGTAGCCCATGGCTGTATTTACACAGCCTTACGAACTTACTTTTCCATGTATTTTCCTTTAAAAATTTCGATAATCTTATATTGAATGAAATTCGGATTTAGGTTTAGATTATAAATGTATATATATATATATCATATATAAAAAGATATGTATATATTAATTTGTATATATATATATATATATTTATATATCTATAATTATATATACTTATATAATTTTAGGAAAATAGTTTTAGTATTAAAATAAGATTTTATTTTAATTAAAATGCATGTAAAGCATGTGATCAACTATTTTTAAAAATAGTAATATTGAAAGATAAAATTTGGTATTTATTTTTATGTGAAATTGATAAAATCAAAATTAGATTAATTGCTACAATTTCTTTTATTGTTTGAGAAAAGAACTAAAATCATGTTGTTTGATTATCATGCTAAAAGAAATGGATTTGATTGGATTTAGTAAATCCTAATATTAGACTCTTATTGTGTCTGAATTTTCTTTAAGTTGCTTTTAAATTCTTATTGGGAAAATTGGGGATTATATGTGATTTCAAGTCTACCAGATGTAATTTCTTAAAGGGAGTTAATTTTTATAATGGTTTCATATTCTAAATAAACTAGGGTAGTGCACATGGTTTTGTTTGGTTTATAGACACCTAGTTCTATGAATAGGTTGTGATGTCTATTGTGATATGTTTGTATTTGATGTGGGTTTATGTGCACTTTGTCTACCTTAGTTAGTGGAATTAGATTCCTTGTGTTATTATTAGGGGGGTGGCTCTTAATGAGGGCCAACACACAAAGTGGTGCCAGGGTAACTCATGTAGAGTTAGTTAATCAGTGAAAACTAAATCAATACATTGGGTAGTCTAAAATATTTAACTAGATTAATTATGCCTCATTCATGGACTCAAGGGTTAGTGCAGACTTGAGAATGAGTCGAGAAGGCCTGGAATGGAAAAGTCGATATCTTGTTATTTTAAAAGATATTCGAGTCAGCAACAGATTGCATGAGGGGTCGAGTTTCGTAAAAGGTTACCAGGGTAACCCAAGTTGGGGGCCAGAACCTAGGAAGAAACACCAGGGTAACCTATGCAACATTGTGATGACACTCCACCTATAATAACAGTGACCTTGTGAACTTAATATATTTGATCATTCTGTTCTGGAAGCAATGTAAGCAATAAGTTAAGTTTGTACTTGTATAGTTATGTCTATGGTTTTACTTGTGTCTAGGGTTTGTAGGTTATGTCTAGGGAACCTTTTTACTATCTCCTAGCATGGGGGGTGGACCTACGGGTACCACATGGTTGGGTGGAATGTGCACCTTACTTTGTTGGGTCCCTAGTTCTTGTTCGTGGCAATGAGTACTTCTTTGATGGAGAGCTCGTGAGCGGAAATGTATTTTCTTATTTGTATCAGTGGAAACTGTATATATGTACTAATCCTCTATTGTTAACGAGGTGAACTTTTGTAATATGTAATTGTATACTTTTATTTGACCTACCTCATTTGGAAAATGAGTATTGTAAATGTTATTTCAAATGTAATGTAAGAAATGATCTTATTTGTACTATATATCTTTAATGATGTAATTTAAATGTTATTCAATGTATGCTCTTAAGTTTATGTGAATTAAATACATGTCATGTTAAATACTATTGTCATCTATGGGATTTTCAAGTAGTGTGTTGTCACGTTACTTAGGGAATGTTTGCAATTAGTTAAGTAAATGTTTACACTTTAAAAAAAAAAAATCACTTTCGTAGTCAATGCAACATTCTTTAGGTTACAAGATGGGGCATTACAGTCTCTCAAGGACCAATCATATCAATAACACAATCCACCACACAAACTACTATCATTAATCCAACAACACCCCTCATCACAACAACAAACATCATTCTGAATCCGCCACCACCACCACCAAGACAAAACATGGAAAACCCATATAGCATCATAGTACAAGCAACTCAATAAACCTATCAAAAGGAAATTTAGTAGTTTCAAGCACAACAAGCACAACAAACCATGCAAGCTACATAGCAAGCTTCTCAACAAGCGTAGGAACAACAAGTAGAACAACCTGCCCAAGCTCAAGTCTTATCACAACAAAAAGAAGCCATCCAAGCTGCACAAGCCACCCAACAATCTCAAGCTTGAAAGCACAAGCTCAAGAACAATACCAAGAAGCTCAATAGCAAGCATATTAGCAAGCTCTGCAATAGTACCAAGTGCAACAAGAGACAACCCAATTACTAGTCCAACAACAACCATTGTTGGCACAACAAAAACAAGACCAACAACAAGCATTGTGGGAAAAACAACAACAAGACCAACAACAACTGCAGGCATATCAACAAGCATTGATCGCACAACAAAGCTTGCCAAAAACTCCCACCAATGTACCCAACACTCCAGCCATCACCCAAATGATCAAACCACCTCAAAACATGTTCACTCCACCTCTCGATCTGCAAAATGACGTAATGACACAAATCAAGTTGCTCTCACAACAAATGCTAGATCTTCAATCTAGGGAAACAATGAAAAAACCAAGCAATTTGTGCCCCTATCCATTCGACAGGAGCCTTGCAATGGTACCATTCCCAAAAGGGTTTGAAATCCATAAATTTGACAAGTATCATGAGACGGGAAATCTTGAAGATCACATTAGGGAATTCTAGGTACATTACATGGAGGTTGCATATGATGACACATATCTAATATGACTATTCCCTCGAAGTTTGGTTGGGCCTGCAATGGAATGGTTCTCTCACCTTCCTCCTAGAATCAAAAATTTCCAAGAGATCATAGACACATTCATAGAAAACTAAACATTCAATATAGGTATGGATGTGAGTGTAGAGGAACTATCTGCTCTTAAAGAAGCTAAGGGGGAAACATTTGCTTCCTTCTTGCAATGATGGAAATTCAAGACCAACAAGAGCAAGTGGTCCATACCATAGGAACAACAAATATGCACCATCATTTCCAATCTCAAGAAAACCTTGTCATTTCATCTAAAAATGCAATGTATCACCACATATGACCATTTGATCTTGAAGGCGCTCAACATTGAAAGAGCCCTTATTGCACAAGGGGGGATACACACATATCAAGAACATCAAAAAAATCACCCACCCATCAGCTACAATGAAAAACCTCACACGTGGGTGAAGAACAAAAATGTCACTAATGATGGTGTGGTTGATGCCAAGGTCATAATCAGCGCTCCAAAACAAAACGCGCAACACATACCAACAACCACAAGGAAAGAATTGAAACAACACACAATCCAATATGGTATCACAAGAACCACCCAATAATGGAGTGACCAACAATTTGAATAATCAAGGGGGACCACCCCCATGAAACAAGTATCCCCCCAAGTGAAAATACACTACCCTTGGGGAATCAATTGAATCTGTCATGAAGAAGTTGGTAAATGAGAATCTCTTCAAAATTCCCATTTATGATAATTATCAAGAGCCCCAAAAATCACCATGGTACAACAAAAATCACCTTTGTGATTGTCATACGATCGAGGGGCACATAATGGCTAATTGTATGAGGCTAAAACATATGATCCAAGACGTTATTGATGACAAGGTCATAAATGTTGAGCAGCCTAGGAGCAATCAAGACCTTAAAATATGCATGAATTTGATGTTAGATCATAACAAAGGGAACAACCATGGAAAGACAAAGTACAGAAATTTAAACCATGTGTACGATCATGTTGTCACATCCCTAGATGAAATGGTCATTGCTATTAACATCAAGGGAGCCAAAGTTGATTGTGGAGTCACCACACGTGGTAGAAAAGTTACCATTGATGGATCATCATAGCCACCTAGGGCATCCACCTCTAATCCAAAATCCATTCCTAATGGATACAATGTCTTGGACCAACTGAAAAGAACCCCCACTTAGATCTCCATCATGGAGTTGCTGAAGATCTCACCCACACATAGAAAAATCCTAGAGGAAGCATTGGCTTCATCCACCATCTTTGTGGATCTTGATACTAACCGGTTCCAAGCTAAGGTTAGACACATCACCACCCCACATCTCCTAACATTTTCTGATTAGGACTTCCCCACCCAACCATCTCATAATTGTGCGGTCCATCTAGAAGTCCTAGTCCATAAAAATAAAGTTAAAATGGTTTGGTGGATGGGGGTGTAGGGATAATTATCTATTCACTCAAGCTAATAAAAACTTTTGGGTTCTTAGAGGATTCCATTGAAAAAGGTAAGGGTATCACAATCAGAGCATATGACGACCAAAAAAATTGTCTCAAGGCACCATTCAACTCCCTATTCAAGTAGGGCCAGCCATAATGGAAACCACATGCTAGGTTCTTGACCTTGATTTTCCATATAATATCCTCATGGGGCATCCATGAATTCATGGGATGCAAGTTGTCACTTCCACCTTCCATCAATGCATCAAATTCTCATATCAAAATCAGGAGGTCATATTCCATAGTGATCCTGAGCCCTTTTATTACTGCAAGAACCTAAAAGAAAAATACTATAAAATCCCTCAGGTCCCAAAGAATGAGGAAGGCCCTACAACTCCATATGTGGACCCAACTACCTTGGCCTCCAATTATGAGACAAAGACACCCACCATTCCTAACATCTCTAAAATCAAAGTCATTATCTAAGACAATGGGTGTGGGGATTACAAAATGAAGAAGCGTGCTTTCGTAATAGGAGAGCTACCTCAATCTTAGGTCTCACGAGCAACCCAAACCTTCAAAGCAATCCCCTCTAGGTTCAAATTTTGGGGAGATCTAAGTTAGGAAGTGGTAGATGAAAAGGGTATTTCAAGTCTCCTATACCAAGATGAAAGGCCTATTCCTAATCTTCCCATGGATGAGAAAAGTAAAGGACAACAAATGATGCTTAGCATGGATTACAACAAGAACAAGAAACTTGGGAAAAATGACAATGGCCCGTTAGAACCCATTGTCGCTAAGAAACATATAAGAAATCTTGGCCTCGGATGTACCCATCTAAAGGTAACCATACTTGGCAAGAAGGCCCCAATTAGAAAAGTCAAAGCTTCCCCTCAGTTGCCAGTGTCCATGGGTCTACCCTTAGACAACTATACCTTTGACATAACTAATGTATGTGACAAGGACCCCCTAACTGACTTACCAATGCTATTTGAGGATTCCTCCCTTCTCATGATTAGTACCTTGTCTTTTGAGTCAAACAATCAAACCCATGAGCTAAACTTAGTCTATCACCAACTCATTGATTCTGACCAACGAGGACCACCCATTTTGGACACATTCAAAAATGATGAGGGGCTCTTAGAATTATAGGGATTGCTAGATACCATACCATATGGAGATCAAAAAGCTAGGTTTGACATTGTGCTAGACACACATGCCTATTATGGGGAAATGATTGAATCCTTCAATCACAAAAGTAAAAAATTGAGAATAATCTCAAGGTCTTTGAGTGAAAACCACATTGTGGCACTCTCTAACCCAAAAATAGTAAAAATAAAGGACATATCCAATGGTGAAAACCTCTTTGAGGCACTAGAGGATGAATGATTCAATATTCCCCTCAATTCCATTCATCAGGAGAATTCAACAGTTTTAGCAGAGAATTGTAATCTAGTCAACCTAGGAACCGAAGAAACGTCACATATCACTTTCTATGTAGAATCACTCTTGACAAAAGAGGAGGAACTCCTAGCTATGTTCCTAAGAGAAAGAAAGATAAATTTTTCCTGGACCTATGCCAATATGCTTGGGATTGATCCAAAAGTTGTGGTTCACCATCTAGCTATCTATTCTGAAGCAAAGCTAGTGAGACAAAAGCTAAGAAAGATGCATCCTTAGATAGCATTATTTGTCAAGATGGAATTACAACAGCTCCTAGATGCAGGGTTCATATGGCCGATTGATTATCTAGAGTGGGTCTCAAATCTTATATTTGTTTCAAAGCCCACTGGGGACATCCACATCTGCACTGACTTGAGGGATTTGAACAAATCATGTCCCAAGGATGATTTCCATCTCCCAAACATTGACTTGATTGTGGATATGAAAACAAGACATGAAATATTATCACCAATGGATGGATTCTCAAGTTACAATCAGATCATGATAGCTAAGGATGACCAACATAAAACAACTTTCACTTGTCCATGGGGGACATATTGCTAGAATATGATGCCATTCAGGTTGAAAAATGCAGGAGACACCTATCAAACAGACATGAAACTAATATTTCATGATATGATTCACAAAACTATGGAAGATTATGTGAATGACATATTGGCCAAGTCAAAGAAACATCGAGATCACATATCAACATTAAGCTCCATCTTTGATAAGCTAGAGGAATACAAGGTTAGACTCAATCCAAAAAAATGTGTCTTCAGGGTACAATCAGGAAAGCTCCTCAGGTACATCATGTCTATGATAGGAATTAAGATAGATCATGCCAAGGTCAAAGCAATCCTCGATATGGAGGCACCAAGGATATTGAAACAACTAAGAGGTTTACAAGTAGGACTCTAGTCCATCCACCTATTCATAGTGCAACTATTAGATAAAGCTATCCCATATTCTCATCTACTCCACAAGGGGGTAGCATACAAATGTGATGAGAAATATGACTAGGATTTCAAAAAAAATGAGTACTTACTCACATCGCCAGTTCTCATGCCACCAATTCTAGGAAAACCCTTGATCTTGTATATATCAGCAACAACAACAACTCTTGGTGCTCTCTTAGCACAACACAATGAAAATGGGAAAGAGAGAGCTATTTACTACATCAACAGAACTATGGTGGGACACAAACTTAATTATACATCCATTGAGAAGGCTTTCTTAGCAGTCATGTTCACTGCACAAAAATTCAGACATTACATGCTAGCACATCAGATAAAAATCATTGCAAAGATAGACCCTCTCAAGTATTTTCTTTGTAAAGCAATGCTTACAAGAAGAATAGCTAAATGGGTTATGATCCTAATAGAGCATGACATCGAGTATGTGGAATGCAAGGCTATTAAAGGACAAGCAATTTCAAATCAGCTAACAGAGGCACCAATATATTCAAAGAATCCACTTGTATTAGAGTTCCTTGATGAGTCCATCTTTAATGTAAGTGTAGCAGATCATTGGAAAATGTACTTTGATGGATCCTACACATAACATGGGTCGGGAGTAGGAATCTTTTTTATTACATAGCAAGGGGATTGCATACCTAAATCATATAAGTTGTTGTTTCCTTGCACAAATAACATTGCAAAATATGAAGCTCTTGTCATAGGGATGAGAATTATAATGCAGTGGCAGATCATGGTGCTCAATGTCTATGGAGACTCACAACTTATCATCAACTAGGTAAATGATGAGTATCAAACGAAGGATGACAAGTTAACTCCATACAAGAAACTAGTGGAAAGCCTCAAAGAGTTCTTCATTGATGTCACATTTGAGCAGATACTTAGAGAAAATAACAAAACAACAGACGCTATGGAAACAATTGGATCACTATTGGATATCCCGCACAACATCCCTAAGGAAGAATTCCTTGTAGAGTAGCTTCTCATACTAGCATTAGAGGTACTAGAGTCTGAATTTATGTGTGAAATTGTTGGTACAAGTGATCCCTGGTATCATGATATATACACCTACTTGAGAATAGGAGTCCTCCTCGCTGATATAACCCCGAACCTTAAAAAAGCATTTGTAAAAAAGTAATCTTGTTTTGTCATCCTAGGAGATACCCTATACCTCAGGAGCATTGAATGAACCATTTTATGATGCCTAAATGTTGAAGAAGCTTTAAATGCTTTGACCGAGGTGCACAATGACATTTGTGGGTCACATTCGAGTGGTATGACCTTGGCTAAGAAACTGCTGAGGACTGGGTACTATTGGACTAAAATGGAAAGGGAAGCTCACGACTATGTTCGAAGGTGTTTATAGTGTCAATAGCATGGGGATCTCATCCATGCACCAACTTAGGAGCTCCACCTGATCATTACACCTTGGCCCTTTTCACAATAGGGGCGTGATCTCGTTGGAAAAATCACCCCCACCTCATCCAGTGGAAATAAGTTCATCATCACTGCTAAAAAATACTTCACGAAGTGGGTAGAGGCAATTCCCATGACCTATATCATAGGAAAGTAGATATCCAAGTTCATCCTAAAGTACCTAATTTTTTGCTATGGTGTCCCTCAAGCCATTATCTCAGATAATGAGAGACCTTTTAAAAACTAGGATGTTCGATACCTATGCCACAAGTTCAATATCCAACATCACTTTTCCACTTTGTACTACCCCTAAGGAAATGGCCAAGTTGAGGCTACAATAAGACCATCTTAAAAATCCTCAAGACAGTTAATGAAACTGGTCATGACTAGAACCTACAACTAAATCATGTCTTATGGGCCTATTGAACAAGTATCCGCACACCAACAGGTGCCACCCCTTTCTCCCTAGTCTACGGATCAGAATCCATCCTCCCTATTGAGATCAAGCTCCCATCCTTGAGAATATCATTGCAAAATCTCATCATAGATGAAGAATATCAAGTATCATGGTTGAATGAGCTGGGAATATTGGATGAGCGGCACATGGATGTCTTAAACCATTTGCAAGTCCACCAAAACCATCTCGAGTGGAGCTACAAATAGAAGATCAAGACTCAAAGCTTTCAAGTTGGGGAGCCTATAATGAAGGAGAATAAAAAAAATGTTCCAAATCTAGATAGGAAGGGAAATTTTAAACCCAATTGGTTGAAACCCTTCATCATCACAACAAGCTACAAGTCAAGGGCATATTAGTTATCAAAACTCAAAGGGGAACCTCTGCAGGAGCCCATGAATAGCTCCCATCTCAAAAAAATTTATGCCTAAACTTGCAAGGTGTAAATTTAATAATCATATATATATATATATATAAATTCAAAAAAATAGAAAAAGGATTTAAAACAATAAAGAGAAAAAAAAATCATCCTCTAGTGAAAACCACTTTAGTGGCACTTTGGGCAAGTACCTTGGTGAAAACCTAGCAAATAGGAACCTTGTGTAAATAAGCACTTTCCATCCACCAAGGTCTTTGTGGTTTGTTCTGCATCATCCATCCATCATGCTTCTATATCACCCTTTCATCACCCATCCGCATTCATATCATGGCTTGATCCTGTGTTCATATCATGATTCCTCCTAGGTACTACTTGGCCCATTCCCAAGGTTAGTTTGTCTTGCCTATATCAGAGTAGTCTATTGTATCATGTTGGGGGCATGTTCTTATTCCTGCATTGGGTCAGATTTGTGTATATTCTTGAAGTCTCCCTTGAAATAAAAAAATCCAAAAACATTAGAAAATTCAAAAAATCCAAAACTCAAAAAACATTCAAAACATATCAAAACCCAAAAATAGGTCAAAAATGGAGTTGTCTAGTCCAAACTACGCCATCTTTGAGCTCTAAACATAGGAAAGGTTGATCTTTAATCATCCCCCGAGACACTTAGGTCAGTCCTTTAGGAGTCTGTCATAGTAAATTAGCAATTCATTTGTTAATATCTCATCAATAATTGAGTCTATGTCAGTCAAACTACATGGTCTTTGCATGTATAACATAGGAAACACTACTCTTTGATTAGTACTCGAGGAACATAGGATAGGTCTTTAGGTTAGGTGTCAAAGTCTCACAAAACACCAAAACATTGGAAAATTCAAAAATCAAAACATTTGCAAAACATCTTGAAAATACCAAAGAAAAAAACCTCAAAACATTTCAAAAACATCCAAATATTTCAAAAAATCCATCCGTCCCATCTCACTTTCACCCACAATAAACATCTGCTCATAATAAACAGTGGTCATCTTCAACCTTTGGTGAATTAGTCAGAAACAAGTCTAGCAGGTTACAAGTGAAAACTCAAACGTTAGGGTCTCAAGTCTAGGTCAGTAAGTAAACAAGTTGGTCAAATCTTGGTACTAATAGCCCATCATGCAATCAATCCCAAAATCATCTGATAACATCATGTCCTAGGATGCATCCTTCCTAAAATGGACATCAACATTAGGCATCACCATAGTTTAGTCTTGGCTAGTGGTATGAAGAACATTAGCTTGTTTGTTTACTTAATCTTTGTCTTTTAACTTATCTTATTGTGCTCGTTCCAATGACCTCTCGATGATGTCCAAACAAAGGGATTTAGAGAGAAAGGAATGGGGTAATGATCATTATCTCTTTTTATCTGTTATGCTTGTTGGATGTTCTTGTAATATATCCTTGGTCATACATGCTTTATTTAGTTTGTAGGGAGGGTGTTTTAGGTATCTTGTTGACCACATAGGAAGTCTTTCCTTTCTATATTTTGGTCTAAGATCTTTGGAATATTTGAATTTCATTTTATATGAGGTTCTGTCTACCAGGTGTGAACATGAGTACTCCTATCTGATTGTCAAGTCAAAGTCCATCACACTAGGTACAACAACATCCTAGTTTTGAATACCTTGATGCATCGTGCCTATGTGTGTTATCAAACATAAGGTAAGTAGCCCTTTTAAAATCCCAATTCTTGATAAGCAATACATCATCAGCATCATCATCTCTAATAAAGTCTCATAGATCATGGACTTGTTGGATCCTCTTGTCATCATCTCATTTCTTCTTTCTTCTCTTCGTGCTAACATGGTACCATGATAGTTAATAAAAAAAATCACTAATGCATCCAACCTGCATCCATAAACCATCAACATGTCACATATCATATCATATCATATCATATCATATCATATAGTAAACATTGACCATCTCATAGGAATTGCATTTCATCACTACATAACATAGATTGATTATTCTAAGCATCTCATTTGTATCAATTACATATGCATCATATCATCCATTGCATAATCATATAGGTATCATGATGTCATCTATACATCATCATATCATACATGAAAAAGATACTGAAAAAACAAAAGAAAAGAAAAGAGTGTATCATAACATCTCATACATCTCATGATCATAACATAAATCAGCATCATCATCAGGGGCATAATATAGATCTCTTATTCTAAGAATTTTTAAATCATTTTCATATCATAACATTTGCATCATCCATGCATCATCATCATAAAAATGCATAGAAAAGATACTGAAAAAGAAATACATCCATGACATCCATAAGCATCTACATAATCATACATTGCATAAATATGAAATCATACATGCATCATATCACATAATATAGAGTCATATCATGTCATCACATCGCATATACATCCATCCATCATGCATAAATAAAATAAGACACATCTCATAAACGAATCGATCATATCATATATATATATATCAAAATAATGTAACTGTCATGGTACAAAATTAGGATCAAAGGTGTGTGTATCAATCAATGAGTACAAATTCCCATGAGGATATCAAAAAAAGAGCTCATGGATCTCAAAAAGAATCAGGTGTTTCCAATCAAAATTGTGTGAGCTAGCCCTGGTGGTTGCTCCCCTCACCCGCCTACCTCTCTGGCTGGTCATGTCGGTACCCTATTTGCTGAGAAAACTCTGGTACCCGAGCTACCATAGGCACTACCTATTGATAATGTAACCAATAGTACTCAGCCTCCCACACTGCCTTGTGGTACATTCACATGGGGACTATCTTTCCCTAAGATGCTACTGCCATACTCTCTAAATGTTGACACCTACCCACCTCTTGTGCCAACTATAGCTCTGTTGTTTGTCGTTGCTACCTCTCATGATCCTGCTTTGTCATGAGGGCCTAGACCTGCTACCTGGCCTAGTCCCTCTTCACTGTAGGTTTCTACATCTAGGTTTGGAGCTATTGTATCAGAGCATCTCTCTGATCAAGCTAAGGTGGCAGAGGTGGTGGTGGCAGTGGTTGATCTCTCTACAGGGGCTGTTGATCCCTTTGTGGTGGCTGTTGGTCCTTGGGCTGATCTCTCTACTGATGCCCATCTACCTAATCTCTCTGTTATGGCTGGTGTGGAGGTGGTCCTCCTCCTCCTCCCATTTCTAGGACCTGTCCCCTCCTGACCATCCTACCCCAAGGTCTCCACCATGGAAGAACTATCCTTGGAACTGTCAGGTAGACCGAAGGCCTAAACCAATCATCGTAGGCATGTGCAGTGCCTGGGTCTACCTACCCATGATCATAGGCCCATGGCCTAGCTACCAGCTATCTAAAAGAATCAACTATATTTGTTGTTGGGATCATCTAATCCCATATGGTCTCTTTGGTATTCCTCACAAAAATGGGCACATACTAATCGTTTGGCCTATCCTAGACATCTCCAAACTATCTAGCTACTCAATCAGGAAGGTAGCACTTAATTATGGTGTGCTCACATCCCTACATGATCCAATCTTGTCTGGTGTAGAACAACTATTATACATCGTCATACCATGCCAACATCTATAGCCAAGGTCTCCAAGTGAAAATTGTCATCTCATCAATAGCTCTCCATCAGTGAGGTAGGCCAGGCCATCCTGTGTGAATAAATGTGAGGCCACCCCTATACCTCCAAATTGCTAGATCGTCGGGCTTGACATCAGCCACTGTAACTCTTAGTCGAAGCACGACTATGCACTCCCATGCCTATATGTGTAGAAGTGTGACTCCAACACCAATAGCTCTATTGTTGCAATATACGAACTTGTGCAAATTGTGATAAAGTGAGGCCAACATCACTGGTCTCCAAGTAAAATAGCACCTTTGGAACAACATCCGCTCCCAAGCCAGACCCCATCCTGGATTGAAATATCACCCCCACCAATTTGGAGCTACAAGTCCTGAAATAATAACCACAACAATCAGTCAAAAATTTAACACCCGACCTCTGTAGTACTCAAGATCGATTGGTCTCTCAGTTCAAAAAATCTCATATGTCCCCATGATCTCATAGCATGCACCAGTGTTGATGTCCATGTCATATATCACCCTCTTTCCATGGATGGGAAATGACAAAATTTTCCAGAAATCCTCCAATGTGATGGTGGCCTCACTGGTGGGTAGATGAAAGGATGATGTCTTGTTGTACCATTGCTCAACCAACACAGTCATCATCGCCAAATGGGTCCTAATGGAAAGTACATAAGCAATGTACCATAGTACGATCATGCCAAGGTGCTCTTGTAGCAACTCATGTAGTCTATTCAATTTGCTAAGCACCGAGGGTTGGTGCCCATGTGAATGCACAAGCTCTCTATCCTTCTGTACCCAAGAAGCCACAACATCAAGTTTCAAAAAAATACAGAATCTCGTTTGAAGTATTTAACACCAAAACAACAAAGGCGTCACTATTAGCAAAGTTGTCACTATTTGAAAGCTCCAAACTACGATGCTAGAACCCCCCAAAGTGCAAACTAGGGTGTCATGTTGCTATTTGACCTACAGGCTGATTTGACCAAAAACCCTAAATGTCCAATTGAAGTGTTGCGTCGCCATTCACAATGGCGTCAGCCTTTGGAGTTTGAACCCTAAAAGCTAAACTATGACGTGATGTTGCAAGTCACAATAGTAGCACGGTTTGAGGCCAAGCACCATCAATTTTGCACTTCTAGCATCACTATATAGTGACACTAGACTTTGTGACTCGTCAAACTATAATAAATGCACACAAAAATCAAAATTAAAGGTTGGGTTAGGATAACGTACCACTGGTCCTACGCCTAGAGGTCTCTGCTAGACTCAAACTCACTTGGAAATGTGTTGTGGAAGCACTCTTTTTTCCATCTTGTAGGAAAGCTAGAGTTCAAAGTGATGAAAATTCTAAAGGCTCAATGTGCAAATGAATTAAAAGTGACCCCTCAAAGGCTATTTAAGCATGAAAAATTAGGGTTTTTTCACCTGTTTTAGCTGTCAAACTAGGGTTTTGTGCCCTTGATCCTATTTTTTCCCAACTGAAGCTTGTTTCAGGTCCTTTTTCCATTTTTTGGCATGTTTTCGGCATCCTGGAGCCTTTTTGGACCTGTCGGGTAGCTTGTCATCTTTTTTTGAGAAATTAGCCAAAAATCCAAATTTTTCACCGATCTCTCAAGGGGGTAGTATACCAGTGTAATTATTTCACTAGGGCAATACTAGGGCATCCAAAAAAGTTTAAAAAAATTGAATTTTTATCTCAACAAGGTTATTCTTTAAACCAACGCAGTAGGTACATTGCTTCAAAGAGGGGCAAAATGTAGACACGTAAATTATACTGATTGATCTTGTGCACCTGATCTTGATTTACTAACATCAGTTCTCTTTGAATCACTCCTTTACTATCCATTTAATCAAATAATCTTTATTTGATTAAATTAGTGTCTACTATTAATTAAATAAATCATTTTGTTTAATTAATCCTAGTGTTCCTCTTTTAATTAAATAAATCACTTTATTTGACTAAATCATATGTCATCTCCTTTAAATTAAATAAACTAACCTTTATTTGATTTAAGTCTAACATCATCCCCTTTTAATTAAATAAATCAAACTCTATTTAATTAAAGCTAATATTCATATTCCTCTCATTTTGATTTAAATAAATCCAAATATCTAACACAAAATGTCAAATCAAACTAATTTCCATCTAAGTTAATTAAATTTTGATTAAATCTAACTCTAATCCATCAAATCCTCTGTATTTTGCAACTTATGCAAGTAAATAAATTTAATTGATTTATAAATTCCTCTATTTTCACTCAAAAGGGCATCTAGTTGGAATATTCCTCCATTTTGAAATATCCCTCCTAAAAGGTCTTGTCCTCCAACATGGCATTTATATCTCTTAAAAGTCCTTTTTCTTGAGCCAAGTGGCATTAACTCCATCTTTCAACTCATCATTCAAGCCATCTTTCAAATTTTAAATTTCCACCTAATAACATTTATTTGCACATTCATCAAAATGTGCTCCACCTCTCTTCAATAGCATGTTGACAAGTGGCATCTTGCTATTGGTCCATCTTTTATCCCACATTCTTCATATCTTTCATTCCTCCATCCTTCTTTCCTATAAATGGAGGGCTCTTCTATTGATTTTGGATCCACAACTTTATGCAAATTCATTATCTACAGGTTTTGAAAAAATTCATCAACACATCATCCAAGTTTTCATATTTTTCGATCATCATAGCTAGGTTATTGCAAATTTTATCAAGGAGCGCCATTTTTCATCATCAAAGCTTGCAAGGAATTGGGAAAGGGCTATTTTCCTCATCAAAATAGCACCAATTCCCCCATGGGATTGAGGGTTTGAGCATTGGAATAGGATTTAGATTGCTTTCACTTGATTTCTTGTTCATTATGCTTCAAATGAATCTCATGGGGAATGTTAGTCTAAATTTGTATAATTGACTAACATTGTGTTGTTTGTTCATGTTTGTGCAGGTCTAGATCTACTATTCATAGTGTTGTATGACCAAGGATGGGTCCAAGCTAGGATGTTCAGCATATGGCCATGTAAATTTATCAAGGAATTTCATTCACTTTGATTTGAGGGTTTAATATTGTAGTTTTTTACACGATTTTATGATCTTCTATCCCCAAATCGATGTTTGTACCTTCTTTAATGAAGATTTGTGGTTCTTTTTTACAAGTTACATATGCTAAGGGAATGTGAAAATCCTCATTTATTGGCCTTGTTTCAAAGCTCCTTGGCGTTTAGTTATTATTTTTCCCCAAAGTATGTAGAGGTCTTCACTAGGATCTTAAATCCCTTCTTATGATATATAGGAGGTAGATTATCTTAGGTTTGCATAGGTTTTTTATGGTCTAATAATTTTAGAAAGTGTCAACAAAGGGTGACTCTTATTGTCCCAATCAATAACATCAAGATATTGAAGGTCAATATGGATAATGACATGGTATGATCATGAAAAATATTAGCCATGTCAATATTTTTTAAAGGACTAATTGTTGTCAATCAAGATTGTACCCTTAGCCAAGATAAACTTAACTATCCTATTGAAACATGGAAACACTCTTATATTGTGGGTGATCTATGATGAGACTGAATCTCTAGAGCGGGCTAG
The DNA here is from genome assembly GCA_007258455.2 of Sequoia sempervirens. NCBI lineage: Eukaryota > Viridiplantae > Streptophyta > Pinopsida > Cupressales > Cupressaceae > Sequoia > Sequoia sempervirens. The sequence continues at coordinate 295,742,320 of VDFB02373365.1, forward strand.
TTCCCCTAGCAAATCACCTAATCTAAAAGACTTTTTGAGGAAAGGGTTAGGAGGAAAACTTGAAAATTAAATCCTAAAACCTAAGGATGATTCACCATAATTTTAAATTTGACTTTGATGATTTTTACTCACAAACAATCTCTCAAAACTTTAACCATCACCATCTCACCAAAAAACATATGACCAAAAAGTAATTTGTATGAAGGTTCACAAGACTGAACACAAAATACAACTTAAATCATATGAAACTCTTACATGCAATTTTACAATAACAAGACATAAAAAGGATTCAGTACTTGAATCACAACGAACATCAAATTATTACTACAAATCTAAGATAAGAAATGAGAAGGAAATCTCTATTGTTTATTTAAATTGAAGGAGTATCAACATCAAAATATGAGTACAAAGCATTTACAAACTCTCTAAAATGAGCAAGAGAGAAAGAAACAATAATCTCAACTGCAAAAATCAATTTTTTTCCAACTTATATATCCCAAGTGTCTCCAATAGTGAGAATGGAAAAATCCAAGTGAATTGCATCTTGGAATAGCAACTTTGATCCATTTTTGAGCTCAAGAGAAAAGCCTTCAAAATATTGCTCAAAAGTTATCCAAATTGACTGAAAAAATGAAAACTTTCTATCTCCAATAGGTTGATCCAAAAGACTCACAAAGTCAAGTTCAAACTGACAGAGAACTGAAAATAGAAGGTTTATTCAAGATCAGGAGCAAGGATGGAGTAGATACAATGAAGATCAACACTGAATACCAATAGGAAATGATGGATATGTTTTTCATTATATGATTCATTTCTTTTCTTCATCTTTAGTTTTATAGTGTATTCCTTATGATGTGTTGGTTCAGCTATTCCCACAGCTTGTGTGGGACACTTGATCTCTCTTTTCTTTCCAATGAAAATGAAAATAACATTTTTTTTGCAATCTTGTACAATTTTGTGTATACCTCTTTTGCAAGATGAATGCAACATTGTGAATTGAATAAATTATTACAAAATTGAATGAAAGCAATATTCTATTATCTCATGTAATCTCTTTTATGCTGTAAACAATGAATGGAAAACTAAATACTTCCTTTTGTTGAAAACACATTGCACAATAAAACTGAACTCTTTCTCTTAAACTTCAATATATGCATTTGTTGAAAAAAATGACAACTTTCTAACTCCAATAGGTCGATCCAAAAGACTCACAAAATTAGGTTCAAACTGATGGAGAATTGAAAACAGGAGGTTCACTCAAGATCAGGAGCAAGGATGGACCAACTACAATGAAGATCAACACCAAGTACCAACAAGCAATGATGGATATGTTTTTCATTATATGCTTCATTTATTTTCTTCATCTTCAGTTATATAGTGCATTCCTTATGATGTGTTGGTTTAACTATTCCCATGGCTGGTGTGGGACACTTGATCTATCTTTTCTTTCCAATGAAAATGAAAACAACATTTTTTTGTAATCTTGTACAATTATGTGTATACATCTTTTGCAAGATGAATGCAACATTGTGAATTGAATAAATTATTACAGAATTGAATGAAAGCAATATTCTTTGATCTCATGTAATCTTTTTTATGCTGTAAACAATGAATGACAAACTGAATACTTCCTTTTGTTAAAAACACATTGCACAATAAAGCTAAACTCTTTCTCTTAAACTTCAATATATGCAATGGTTAAGAAAAGAAAATATAAATTGAAATCGTTCACCTTAAAATGAACATAGGTTATTTTAGCTCTGCCAATTTGAGTTGTAGGTGAAAAATTGGTAACATTATTGGTGATTTCTATTGAATTCTTGCTTGCTAAACATTATACTAGTTTCCTTAAACAAATTAATTGTGTGTGGAGTCAAATATGGCCCTTTTCAAACTCAAAAAATCATGAAACTAAACTGTAAATACTCCAAACAATAGTAGAAAACAAAACCAAACCAAACTGAAAGCAAACTAAAAGTCCCTAGTGCCCATAAAACATGTGCAACAACACTTATGGGAGGAAAATAACTGAAATGAATGTGCTTAAAGCACTTAGTAGTAGAAAAAATAACTATAACTACACCCACTCAAGAAAAATATGACTAAACAAAGCCATTAACTAATTCAAAAAAGTAACTACCCCTCCTTTGCAATCTGCAATACTCAATTAGCTTGTGAGCCAACCAAAAGATGTGGAGAAAAATTAAATATCCATCAATTTGCTGCAACACTCTTCCAAGAATAAAAAAGCAGTCACTTACCCACCTATCTTGATTTTCAAACTAGTGGTGATCAAGTGGGAAAGTGAACTGATTGTGCTCAAAATGATACCTCCCTTGATGCTCAATATCAACATTGTCATGAGGCTACTCCTCGTTGGTTTCCAACCCAACTAGATGCCTGATAGGACATCCCCTTGAAGGCTTTGGGCTGGAGAGAAGACAACTTGAGTGATCAGCAAAAACATCATCATCTTCACCTTGTATGATGGATTGCCATGCTAATTTCTCCTCCATAGTTATTGGGCCATCCTCCTCCATTAGAGTGGCTAATAGCTCATCAAAGTTATCCATTCTTGGAAGGTTTTTAGGAACAACTGGTTTCAGCTCAAAATCCCCATCATTATTCAAGGGAGTATGCTCCAAATCACACTCTTCTTCTTCAATGATGGAATTCAAGTGTTCAAACCATAAAATAGTCTCTTCCAACAAACTTTCAATTGAAGCAACAACCTCAAACTCCTCCAACCAGTCAAGGTCATGCTGCTAATTGGGCTACTCCATAACCAATGACTCGTTTGAGAATTCAGCCACCTCCACCTCTTTCTTTTTCTGTTCAAGATAACCCTCCTCCAAAGATGTTGGGATCTCTTATAAGTGTGAGCAGAAAAGCTCAATTTCAGCTTGAAATAGTTCCTCCTTAAACTCTAAATCATTCAACTCGGGGTTGTTGCCACATATCTATTCTTGGATTAGTACCTCATCTAAATGGTCCTCATCACTATGGTGGTCAGAACTTGGTAGTCATACCATCTTCACTTTCATACTCAAAGTTAGGAAGGTCATCAAATAGATTAACTAGAGACTGAGGTTTTACACCAATTTCTTGCGCATTATCTAAGTTTGTAACAGAGACCTTAAAATCATTCCAAAGCAAACTCTCTTCACAATTTTTCTGGTTTTTTGATAAAAATGGAATATCTTTTACCTCATGATAGCTTTCACTAAGCCTATTGGGCTCCAAAAAAAATTCATCTTTATTCCCTTCCTCTTGATCCAAGGTTCTATTATCATATTGATGATATTCACTCAACAACTCACCACAATGTTTGACATCTTCTTGCTCTTCATCCTCCTCATCACTGCACCAGATAGATACCTCAAAATAGTTATCAATATCCAACTACACTGGTTGATACTTTGAGACAAATACCAAAACATTTTCATCCTCTTCAATAAAACCAAAAAGCTCATCACTAAAAACAAATAAAGATTCCTCTAGAGCAACAACCTCTTGTTGTATAATTAAATGTGATAGATCTACCTTTCTAATATTCTCCCAGAGGAGTGCAACATCTTGATCAAAGGTTTCCTCAGATTCATCAAGTGGGGAAACTTGGGGAGCTTCTTGGGTTTCTTGCAAGGAAGAATATTGCTCAAGGGGATACTATGCAATTATACTAGGCTGGATATGATCATTTTCCTCAACTTGCAAGGGATGAAGGCTTCTGAAACTTGGGATTTCAAGCTTAAGAGGCTTGTTTGAGGAGCTAAAGACTCTATCCTACCTAAAAACTTGGAATCTCAACTTTAGGAATACTAGGAGGCTTATTTTTTCTAAAGCTTGGTAATTGATACTTACGAACCCCCTCTTGAGTAGGATGATATAGAACTGTAGGGGCTACTTGAACTTCATGCCTTCACACCTCAAACTATTTCTCATAGAGATAGGCCTAATAAGCCATCTCTTCTTGTTGTTGGTTGTACTCATGCTACTTCTTGATCTCTTCTACTTGCTTCATGAAGTCATGCATGAAGTTAAATGGCATACCCTTTATGCTTGCAATCTTCTCCTGCTAATCTATCAGATATCTCTAGTTGTCTATTTCACTCATCTGCCTTTCATAATTCAGCCTTATATCTCTGAAGCTCAAGTATTCAATATTTTGGGGCTGATTTTGAGCATATGAAGGCCGATATGGAGGCTTAGCAGGGGTGGGTGGGTGGTAATTATATTGTGCATGCTAGTTTCTTTGTAAATCAAAGGAGAATATTGGAAAGAGGGTATATGTGCAAGATTTTTGTGATATGATGGATGGTATGACATGTTGTCATGAAACATTGACACATTCATTCATTGAAAAGATGGAATATGGACTAAATAGATGATTTTTGTAACATACCAACACTTAGATCTACTTGCAAAACCAAAGAATGGAGTCACCAAGTATACTTAAAACCTCTAAAGGCTAGAAAACACTGATGTATATACCAAACAACAACTTACAATTTGAAAAATACTCTAAAAAAAAGTTTCAGAGTCCTACCGGGTGTGCCAAAAATTGTTGTCAATCAAGATTGCACCCTTAGCCAAGATAAACTTAACTATCCTGTTGAAACATGGAAACACTCTTAGATTATGGGTGATCTATGATGAGAGTGAATCTCCCGAGCGGGCTGGTTCCCCTAGAAAATCACCTAATCTAAAAGACTTTCTAAGGAAAGGGTTAGGAGGAGAACTTGAAAATGAAATCCTAAAACCTAAGGATGATTCACCAAAATTTAAAATTTGACTTTGATGATTTTTACTCACAAACAATCTCTCAAAACTTTAATTCTCACAATCTCACACAAAAACATACAACCCAAAAGTAATTTGTATAAAGTTTCACAAGAATGGACACAAAATAGAACTTGAATCATATGAAACTCTTGCACACAATTTTACAATAGCAAGACATAAAAAGGGTTCAGTAATTAAATCACAATGAACATCAAATTATTACTACAAATCTGTGACAAGAAATGAGAAGGAAATCTTTGTTGTTTATTAAAACTAAAGGAGTATCAACATAAAAATCTAAGTACAAAGCATTTACAAACTCTCTAAAATTAGCAAGAGAGAAAGAAACAACAATCTCAATTGCAAAAATCAATTTTTTTTCCATCTTATATATCCCAAGTGTCTCCAGTAGTGAGAATGGAAAAATTTGAGTGAACTGTATATGAGAATAGCAAATTTGATCCATTTTTGAGCTCAAAAGAAAAGCCTCCAAAATAGTGCCCAAAACTAATCCAAAATGACTGAAAAAATGGCAACTTTCTATCTCCAATAGGTCGATCCAAAAGACTCAAAAAATTAGGTTTAAACTAATGGAGAAATAAAAATAGAAGGTTCACTCAAGATTGGGAGCAAGGATGGAGCAGCTATAATGAAGATTAACACCGAATAACAATAGGAAATGATGGATATGTTTTTCATTATATGCTTCATTTCTTTTCTTCATCTTCAATTGTACAGTGCATTCCTTATGATGTGTTGGTTCAGCTATTCCCATGGCTTGTGTGGGACACTTGATCTCTCTTTTCTTTCCAATGAAAATGAAAACAACATTGTTTTACAATCTTGTACAATTTTGTGTATACCTCTTTTGTGAGATGAATGCAACGTTGTGAATTGAATAAATTATTATAGAATTGAATGTTCAAGCAATATTCTTTTATCTCATGTAATCTCTTTTATGTTGTAAACACTAAATGAAAAACTGAATACTTCATTTTTTTGAAAACACATTAGACAACAAAACTAAACTCTTTCTCTTAAAATTCAAAATATGCAATGCTTAAGAAAAGTAGAAATAAATTGAAATCTTTCACCTTAAAATGAACATAAGCTTTTTCAGCTCTACCAATTTGAGTTGTAGGTGAAAAATTGGTAACACTAATGGTGACATATTCCTTGTTATGATAAAATATAGAACACTTATAATTAGTAGTATTATGAATATCCTCAAGCTATCATTTTCTCCAAAATTAAGAGGCTCCTCATGAGACAACAATCTAACCATTCAAAATAAAATCCTTAAACCTACTAGAAAGAAACAAGCATGCAAAATAATACTATCTTTGATCTCTTTGGAGGTTGTTTTCATTATTCTTTTCCATCCTTTTGAATGCAAATTCTCTTGACAATACCATGATCATGACTACGTTTCATAGTATACATGCTTGATATGATACTCGGTGTTTTCCTCAAGGGTGTTACCTTTGTCATTATTACACTATCACAAATTTCATGTATCTTCATGACATAAAAATATAATCACTGACATTATACATATGTAATGAGAAAAATTGAAACATACTCTTCATTTCCTTACAACTTTGAAACTCATGCATTCAATCTTTGGATATTTCCTAAGATTTTCCACTGTGACTGCATTTCCAGAACCTTACCATGCTACTTTGATCATTTCCTTCTCTTCCTTTTAGCATTATGTTTGAGGATCTATAAGTATACATTGGTTGTCCACCAAACTTGAGATTCATGTCATGACAATCCAACATCAAAAATGGACTATGAAAAATTTCTAGATATGTATTATGCTTGGTTGTCACGGTGAATGTATAGGTACTCTTGACAATAGGTCATTTCTTTCTTAAAATTTAGTCTCAGGGCTCCTTGTTCTAGGGTTTCAAACTTAGTGATTTACAATCCACAAATTATGATTCTATAAACATGGGTTTAAAAGCTTTAAAACCCTCACAACTCTTCATGCATTATCTTATACAACATAGAGATCCAAAGGTATCCATTTATCATGAAATTGCAATCTCAAAGCACATGTTCAAACCCTAGCCCATGGCATGAAATAAAACCTCCAAATATATGAACATTCTCAAAGTACAAAGGAAGAAAGAAAAAACATCAACTTTTCCTTACAAACATAGAGAGGTGAAGCTAGAATACCTCAGAAGAAGGTAGATCCATGAAAGATGGAGCTAAAAAATGTAGACCTGAAGCTCTTTCCCTTTGCAAAGTCATAATTACCTTCATAAATTGAGACTTCTTCCTTTATTTTCCAAAAATCAAGTGAAACATCTTGCAAACATGGAAACTCATGTTGCTTTCCATCTCAAACTGACAAAAAATCAAAACTTCAACTTTATCTCCCTACCCATTTGCATGTGGATTCTCATGAAGATAGGCTTAAGAAATAGTTAAAATGCCTTTTGTAATCATGCTATGTCATAAAATAAAATCCCTTTGACTTAAATGTTTGACCTTTGATAATATAATTTTGTAAAATGATAACATTTAAAAGGATATTTCTTTGAAATATGCTTTAAAACTCAATAAGAAAGAAGGTGTTAAGCATATTCTCTTCCCTCTTGTTAAAAATACTTTCTAATGGAGGCCTTGTAAAACCTAGAATAGAGGACCCATTGACCTGTTAATGAACTATTTTGACCTGGAAGGTAAAAATAGGTAACAGTTATGAAATAACATGTACCAAAAGAATATAATCTAAAATATGCTAAAAATACTTGATAATAATATGCCACTTCGATGGGGAAAATTCCTATCCACTTTGATGGGGATATCTCTAATAGTCTTCAATAAAAACACAATGCTCAACATGATGATAAAATAAGTCTCACAACCTCGTATATATACCTATTTATGTCTAGGATATCACCAAGGCTGACTTAGATAACCCTATATAAGCCCTAGGTTGACCTAACTAACTAAATAAAAATATAATAATGATAACATGACTTAATTAGGTGTTATGATAGCCACAAGATGACCATTCATAACCTGATACACACTATCTAGGGGTAGGGGCATAACATCACCCTCCTCTTTACAAAAGCATTTTCCTCAATGCTAACTTTTTTCTTTTTCTTATTCTTCATCTCCTCTTTTACTTCTTCATTTTCTACTAGTGCTCCTTGTTACTATAGTTTTCTTTCTCTTGTACTTTTTCTTGTTCTTTCTCTTTCTCCTTTTTACTTCTTCTTCTTCGTGTTTCTTCTCTTGTCTTGCTCTTGCTCTTTCTCTTGCTCTTTCTCTTGTACTTTTTCTTGTTCTTTCTCTTTCTCCTTTTTACTTCTTCTTCTTTTTGTTTATGCTCTTGTCTTTCTCTTGCTATTTCTCTTTCTCTTGATCTTGCTCTTTCTCTTGCTCTTTCTCTTTCTATTTCCCTCTTTCTCTTACTCTTGTTCTTGTTCTTACTATTGTTCTTTCTCTTTCTCTTTTTATTTTTCTACTTCTTGTTCCTTTTTCTTTTTCTTCTTTTATGTGGCTACTTTTTGTTGTAAAGAAAGTCTAGAAAGGTAATTATTCAATAAAGCACCAAAATAAAGTAAAAATACTATAATATTTTTTATGTAACTTACCAAGGCCTAGATCACACTCTAACAAAAAATCTCCCAAAATTAGGTGATTTTTATCCTTGAGAGAAATTTTTTGAAAACCCTAATTTCCCAATCAATCAATTATTTATACTTCAAAATTTCTAAAATTTTATGTGGTCTACTATAATATATATTCAAAAACTCACAAAAAATTAAGAACCAATTTGTAGGATTTATGAGATATAGACCTTCCAATTAATTTTGGTAGAAACCCTAATTTTTTAATAAATCACTCAATTCTACTCCAATTATTATAAAATATGAACTATAGCTTCTCTAATATGTCCTTAAAAAATTACCTCCAAAATCAACAAAATTGCCTTGTAGTAATGATGCCTAGATTATGCTTTGATACCACTTGTTATGAAATAACTTGTACAAATAGAATATAATATAAAGCATGCTAAAAATACATGATAATCATATGCCACTTCAAGGGGAAACCTCCTAATCCACTTTGAGGGGGGATACCTCCAATAGTCTTCTATAAGAACATAATACTCAAAATGATGATGAAATAAGACTCACAACCTCCTATATATACCTATTTATGACTGGGATATCACTCAGACCAACTTAGATAACCCTATATAATCCGTAGGACAACCTAAGTAGCTAAATAATAATATAATAATGATAACATGAATTAATTAGGAGTTAAGATAGACACAAGATGACTATTCATAACCCGATAGACACTATAGGGGTAGGGGTATAACAACAGACTTCCAAACTCTAAACCCTAAAGAAATAAGGAAACCTTCCATCCCAGTCTTTTAGAATGTATAATAAGGTCCATCAAACAGAGGAGACTCCTTGTGCACCATCGTAGATCTACCTCAAGTAGTTAAGCTTTCTTCCAAGGAACCTTTCTCTGATACCAATTATTGAATGCACAAGGCAACTGAGAGGGGGGTGATTCACCTGTATATTAAAACATCAAAACCCTCATTCATATTTAGATCTACAGTAATCCTTAAACACAACCTTTAGACCTTTATCATGCATTAAAAAAATATAAACATGAGAAACATTAATTCAAACACATCCATACACATGAGAACACCAAATTTATGTGAAAAACCCAAGAATGGAAAAACCACAATGAGAATTAGCTCACAATATAAAGTAATTGCAGCACTAAATACAATAGGCTCACTTTTGAAGCGCTCACTACCCAAAATAAAGAAGGGCTCACTTCCAATGGCTCACTTCCAAATTAGAAAGAAGAAAATAGAAGATCATTACAATGAAAAATATATCTCAGAGAAATAGAAAAGTTCCACCACTGTTTCACCAGAATATTCACACTCTCTTTGAAGAATGTAGACAACTTCTTCTCAATCCTTCCAATAGTCTTAGGAATCAAATATCACATTTCATTCCTCACTTTTTCACTTTACTTATCAACACTTTGCATCACACAACATTTCACACCTTCCTCCATCAATTCATAATACATATATATCATCATCAACCTTGAAAATAATTTACAAGGTAGGCTATGCACCTAAATTCAAATTAGTTCAATGCCAAAAAATTCTTGTGGTGGAGAGAAATGAAGGTAGACCACATCACACCTTAACTTGGACCTAAATCCACATATACATGCCACACCATGCTTCCACAAACATCGAAGCATATCCGCAAATAGTGGAAACACCCAAGGTCAACCGAACCTGTGTTAACACCATTAAAAAATTAACTACATGCTTTATGAAATCAAAATATGACTCATGGACCATATACAACACTTAAAAAAAATCTAGAATATTCCATCACCACCTTGAAATCCAACAAATTCTTCACAACAACATACACCTAAAGAACATACTCATTTTGTACACCTAGTTAACCTTCCACACACTATAACACATGATCTCAACCTTGTGGAGCACCAAAACTCAAACAATTCAGACTAAAGATAGATATGAATAATATAAGCACACTTCCAAATCCACAAGACTAGAAACCACAATGTAGAGAAATGCGGAGAAAAACCATTTCTCCCAAACAACACTGGTGAACACAACTTCTTTTGTCGAATGGTCTAGAACCTAAAACTTTGGATATAACAACTCTAAACACATTTGATCAATATATCCAAACCACACAAGTAGATCTTCAACCATGAAGAAATTTGGAGCAAAACACTGAACACTACTCTACCACACTAAACACTCTTTACCACACTATTTCCTCTTTTATTCAAATTTTCTCAAAAGTGCTTGGAAAAAAAACACCAAAAATAACATCTCAACATATGCAACACCTTCTCATCAACACCAAACCAACTACAATACAACAAATCAACCATACTAATGGTCGAACAACCTCAAACACTTGCTCATCAGAGCAACACCAGAGGTTCACATTATTGAGACTACTAATGAAAACATAATGCAACTAATCAAAACATATCCATAGGTTGACATCAATGACAACACATACTTCCAATAGATAGGTCCCTGAGCTAACCTATGCAGGAATGTGGAAAGGGGACATGTGTACCTAATGACAGATAACAGTTATTCATTATATTGCATAGCTCAAAGGCATCACATTTTTATTCAACAAGGATAAAGTGAAACTATGCTAGGCTAAAGGGATGCAATGGAGATCTGATGGTGGATGTTCAATATTGAGATTATATGTTCACTATTTCATAGAAGATATTATGGGTCTGAATTTGAGAATAGCGATGATGTGCAATTATGATGCATGTCCAAAGTGATCTATGGTGATTGGTTATTACATGCCAAGGCTTCTTCACATTGCACGAGTTGTTTTTGAGCCTGAAGAATAAGTGTAATAGGTTTATATTAAGTGATAGAGATCAATGGTATATATTTAAAGAGAACCTTATCTAATAGTTGTATTTTAAATTTTAATCAATATAACAATAATTGTTGGATAATGGCATGAAGTTGTAGATCAATGGAAAAAATTTAAAGTTGTATTCTTCCCATAGCTAGGCAATGAAAATGTAGTACAAATAGTGGAAATAGCTACAAACTAAGACATGTAATGGAATTAATTGTTGTAACTACTCCAATTATATTTTTAATTGGTGATTAAAAGTTATGGTTAGCAACATCAAACTATAGTCGGCTACAAAGTCAAATTCAGTTCAATCATGCAAGAATGCCATTTAATGTGTATTTGATTTAGTGTTTTATGGTTGCTAAGAAATAAAATACTATGAATCAAGTCAGTGGTGCATGGATCAAGGTAGAGAAGTTATGTCAGTGAAGAAAGAGAGTGTTAGATTCTAGTAGAAGATGTGTGTTGACTTATGACTAAGAGTACACATATGCTGTAAGGGAGGAGACCTAGACTGAATTGTAAAGAACATCTAGGGTATGCATTCAAAATAGTAGTGTGAAATAGAGCACATAAATTGGAGAAGAGTAGAGAAGAGGTATGATTTGATGAGTTAACAATAACAACAAAGAGAAAGTAGAGTTTGAGTAGTTATAAAATAAGCCTATAACACAAAATTGGATTCATTTATGAATCATTTGTAATATGGAGTTGTTGCTCCATATATTTTCATTACAATTTCAAATGGTTGGTGCCATCAGAAAATTGAGTTAGTTCTTAGAGTATGGAGTAGGTGCTTCCCTAGAGTTGGTGCTCTTAAATCAGGGGATTAGTGTCTCCTTAGGTTTGGTGCCCTTAATCATTGTAACTAGTGAGGTTCTTATTGTGAGGCTAGATTAGGACAATAGATCCTATTAGGTATTCTCACTGTGGTTTTTCCCATATTGGGTTTTCCACATATATCTAGTGTTATGAGTGCATTTTTGTATGTTTATCTCTATGCATATGCTTTTATCTTGGTTTAAAATTTTGAATAACTAGTTTTAATTGATCTAATGATTCAAACCCCTGATAGTTATGTTCCAACAATCACTTTTCTATGTTATATACATTACCATCATATTTCTTAGTTATTATTGATATTTGATCAAAAAAATTAATTATTATCCTACATCTGACATGTTCTCATCTACCACACTAACTCATTATCATTCTACTAACCATTTGGTCCATGTATCAAGACACACAATAAATATCATTACATCAATCCATACCTACATACATAATACATGCATCACATTAGTCATCATGAGTCATCATCATATTGTTCATAGTTCATGAAAATCTTATCATATCCATATAATAAATTCATCATATATATTACATAATTATATACATAAAATAATAAACTAAAACATATATACATCACATAATAGATATCATATTGTGAACCATTAAATAATTTAATAAATCCATCACATATATACATACATCATCATAAATGAACATTAAAAAATTTCCACAATAAAATATGATCGTATATATATCTCAAAAAAGTGCCAAGATAAATCTAAAAAAATGTTCTTACAATAGGTTGCATGTGCCATAAATATATACTACAAAAGGCCTACATAAAAATGATAAAAATATACCAAATTCCCTATGTAGATCTCCCACCCTCAATGTGTCTAGGTGATGGTGCATGAGGAGGAAGACTTTGGTGCATGTTTTATGATGGAATACACCACTAGATCTTAAATAACTAGTGTAACAACTAGTGATCATGGTATTGATGGCACCCAATGATCGACGTACCCTCTAAACTCATCGATAGAGAATCCCTTAGTTGAGTTCAAGCTAATAAACTAGGGGCCCTCAAATATATATGTAGGCACATCTATCTTATAGAAGCTCCTATATTAAGTGGCTTCTTGTGTAACCCTCTACAATTTACCTACCATCTACATCATAGACATGCTACTTGTAAACTTTGATTGCTATCATCTAGCCTCCTCTATATCCTTCTCTATTTCTTGTTGTGTAAGAAAAATTGAGATAATATCCCTCTTTGTGAAGGCTAATTTTCTATCTACCCATAAATTATCTCTCACATAGAGCTTGATCATGCTTAGATATAGTTGTAGCTAGTTGGACCTCAAGACCCCCATCCCCTCCTCCTTCTTTCCTGCAATCCCTATCTCCTCTACTTTCACCACCCTATCTCTATCTCCTCCATCATCACCACCCCTATCTCCTCCCCCTCCATTTCCTCCACCACATCCTCCCCTATCTCTGTCACCACACCCATCCCCTCCTCCTCCCTACCATTGATCTCTACCTCCACCTCCATCTTCACCTCCATATTCACCTCTCCCATCTCGCTCACTTGTTGCTATAGTTTACAAGGCTATCAATCTCTATCAAAAATCCAATATCGGATCCAAATATCTCCTTTGTATCCCCACCCCACCACCACCTAGATGTGTCAATCTAATAGGATGGTGAGTCACCCACCATGCATCAAAATCTAGAGTAGTACCTACATCTACAAAATTTACTACCCATGCCCATTGTACTAGAACTAAATCCTCAAAATCTATGTTTGTAGTATCTATGGATATCATATGCCCCAATTCATGATCTATCTAAATAAGTACATGCAAATATAGTCTCCACACTTGCTAGACCATGTATCTCTTCAAACTATCACAATAATTTCTTCGATAAAATTTGTTCAATAATATGCCCAGTTCCAACAATAAAAATCCTCAACTAATGATAGAATACATGATGTGTAGCATCATATTACCATGCCTCACATAATTTCCATGGCCTCCAAGCAACAATATCAAGCTCAATTTTTTTTACCTCCAATAGATGAGATCACCAAGCCTTTGATGTATCAATACTCCAATATATGAAAACACATATGGTATGCCACTACCTCATACTCCCCATCTAGCTAGTTGAGTCATTGCAAGGTTCTCCTAGGACCAAATGTGAAGAAATGTCACTTTGAAAGAAAAATTAGCATTGTATCTATAAAAAACCATGTGCATACCATGGTATAAATGGGAAAGAATGTAGGAAACTCAAGAATATACCACTCCATCACTAAACATCCACTCCAATACTCTCTCCCATCCAATGCAAAATCCTTTTGATATTTGATCAAGTACAAAAACCCCTCCTACCACTCTAATAACACCAATGAAATATTATCGAAATGCCCTATCACTCTATGTAGATCCATCTCCCCATACACTATGTTGAGATCATTAATCAATAAAATCCTCTCCAACACATTATGTCTAGATTCAATATCATAAATTGAACACTCTCCATAGACATAGTGATCTCACCTATGGGAAGAAGAAACATGCATTGCTCACTATGGCATCTCTAAATACGGCTATCATCATTACCCTATGTAATTGAATCTTGGGCATATAGGTAATATGCCATAATCCATTGCTATGAGGAATATATGATGGTCCTTATCCAAATCTAACCTAGAGTGCAATGTTGTAGGATGATGCTCCCTAGAAATAATTTATTTTAGCACAACCTACAAAAATAGTGCATGCAACATCAACCAATATGTGTAATTTTGGGCATCAAGTACATGAGAATTGACTTCATATGCACCAACTTAACCCTTTGACACATTTAATTTATCCTAATTCAACTAGTATTAATACACCTAGACCTAAACATGGGACCTAAAGGTTAGATATGTACTTTTGCGGACACCCCAATTGAATGTTAGAACTGATGGAATTTATCTACATGGTGATGCTCCTTGAAATGCTTGTCATCTCACCAACTCCGTCACATGCTAAAAGCTCTAGAGCCCTTGAACTTCTATGGCTAAGAGAGTGACAAATAAAATAAAATGAGCTCCCCATGGCTATATATAGCCACCCAATCCCTATTTCTCCACACCCACTCTCCCCCCATCAATTTTATTTCACCCTTAATACACCCCTAAACCTTGTTCTTTCACCATACAATCTAGTTTTTTTAATTCTTCCCAACTAAACCTACCAAATATTTCTATCATGAGCTTGACCAAAAGTTTATTTTTCTAGTTGATATCTTGAGGGGGGGACCAACCTCTATCCCTTAGTCCACTAGGGATCACTAAGGCATATTATAACAAAAAGAAACTCACACTAGCATCAAGTCTTTCAAAAAAACAACATGCACATTGCCTTAAAGAGGGAAAAAATATAGACATCTAAAAATGACTAACACATTTTGTCAAAATCACCATCATCTCTTGTCATCATTTCTTATCAATCTATCCACCAACATTATTTAAATAATTTTAATTATTTGATTAAACTAACATCACCCATATCACTTTAATCATCCACATTAACTATATAATTCAATTATTTAGTTGTAGTGTAGTGCCCCTCCATTTCGGTCATCCTCAACACCGAGTAAGTCAGTTATTGGTGAACTTAATAGTTTTATATGGGTTATTTAAATCAATTAACTAAATTAAAATTGAGTTACTAAGGTAATTCAAATAAAATTAGAAATTAAAATAATAATCAAATAAATTAAATTATATGGTTTGTAATAAATAATTAAATTAAATTGTTTAGTTAAGGGAAAATGTTTTATTAAATAAGTAGAATAAGTCGTACTGTTTTAAATTATATTATAATTATTGATAAGTTCTAATCATGATAAGATAAATGTTTTAATGGGATAAAATGTTTTAAATTATATTTTTTATAATGATTGTTAAATCCATTATTATCGAATGGTGGAAAGTATTTTGATTTTTAAATAAATAAGAAAGTTAATATTTTGACCTAAATTGTAAATAAAACAAGTGTAAAGCAAGGAGATAAGATTTCGAATGGATGGAAAATCAAGTGCAAATTGGAAAAAAATGGTAAAAGATAAAAGCGTGTGCATGCATGGTTCGAAACTGGAATTGAAATAGGAAAATTGTTTTATTGTGAGATTGTTGTCTGATTTTGTCTTCGAAAAATAAAAATCTCTTTATTTTGTTTTAATGGGGATTAACTTTGGAAAAATGTTTGATCAGATAATCTTCTTAAAAAATGAAGGTTTTGGGGTGTCTGCAAGATTATTCTGAAAATCATAGAAAATAGAAAACTAGAGATTGGCTTGCACGTTGCTTCTGAAGCTTTGGATTGGGTCATTGGCTGCGAAAGAAATCTGTAACACATCTTCTTCAATGTCCGGCATAGGACTCCAGGTTTGATATTGAATCTCTTTTGGTATGAATTTGATTTTCTAAGTTTCAAGCTGAGGGTCGATGTAAATATATTGTGGAAGTTGTTCTTCTTACTCCAGCATTGATCCTTCTTGGGTTCTTCGTTGTTTGGTCAATTCTCCGTTTATGTAAACAATTTCTCTTATTTCTATCGTCCTTGACACCGAGTAAGTTGGTTATTGGTGAACTTAATAGTTTTATATGGGTTATTTAAATCAATTAATTAAATTAAAATTGAGTTACTAAGATAATTCAAATAAAATTGGAAATTAAAATAATAATCAAATAAATTAAATTATCTGGTTTCTAATAAATGATTAAATTAAATTGTTTAGTTAAGGGTAAATGTTTTATTAAATAAGTAGAATATGTCGTATTGTTTTAAATTATATTATAATTATTGATAAGTTATAATCATGATAAGATAAATGTTTTAATGGGATAAAATGTTTTAAATTATATTTTTTTATAATGATTGATAAATCCATTATTATTAATGGAATCAATTATCGAATGGTGGAAAGTATTCTGATTTTTAAATAAATAAGAAAGTTAATATTTTGACCTAAATTGTAAATAAAACAAGTGTAAAGCAAGGAGATAAGATTTCGAATGGATGGAAAATCGAGTGCAAATTGGAAAAAAATGGTAAAAGATAAAAGCGTGTGCATGCATGGTTCGAAACTGGAATTGAAATAGGAAAATTGTTTTATTGTGAGATTGTTGCCTGATTTTGTCTTCGAAAAATAAAAATAAAAGTTTGATCAGATAATCTTCTTAAAAAATGAAGGTTTTGGGGGTGTCTGCAAGATTATTCTGAAAATCATAGAAAATAGAAAACTAGAGATTGGCTTGCACGTTGCTTCTGAAGCTTTGGATCGGGCCATTGGCTGCGAAAGAAATCCGTACAACACATCTTCTTCGACGTCTAGTGTAGGACTCTAGGTCCGATATTGAATCTCTTTTGGTATGAATTTGATTTTCTAAGTTTCGAGCTAGGGGTCGATGTAAATATATTGTGGAAGTTGTTCTTCTTACTCCAGCATTGATCCTTCTTGTGTTCTTCGTTGTTTGGTCAATTCTCCGTTTATGTAAATGATTTCTCTTATTTATATCATCTAGAAAATGCTTGTTTGAGAGTCGAATCCTTGCTTGTTAAGAGGTGGTTGTTCTGTTTATGCAATCCATTTGTCTGATTGTTTGTTTAGAGTTGAATTGCTTAGGGATTCCTTTAAGTCTTAACCATTTGTCACCAGCCTGCATAATTGCACCTTCGCCCTTATCGTTAGGTAGTAATATAAAGGATAGTGTATCATCTAAATAGCACCATGATCTCATACATGGTATTCGACCTGTGAATTTATCACATTGCAAACAATCTTAAATATATTGAACCGTAGGAAATACATTAGCTTATTACATAGAAAATTGCGCAGAGCCAAGGATTAAGAAAATAAAATAAGGTGAAAAGATTTAATGTAGAAAAAATCAACCAATGCTTCCAATCTTAGCTTATGTGGTCGCCTCCTAATACAATCCTATTATTCAAAGTATTTATCTTAATTCATTTTCTAGATTACCTCACGCCGAAACTATTTGGAAGGAAGGTTAGATAGCTTTATGAGAAGAGTATAATGTATTTCATTCTCTGCAATTTTCATTTTCTAAGTTGCTATTTTTGTTTAGGGTTTTCTTGTTTTTAAAGCCTTCAAAATTTGTTATCACATTATGCTTCTCTATTAATGGGCATGTGAATTTTCGAAGTTAATGGTGTTTTGGAAATGGGTATTACCTGATTTTTCCATCATTCACGTTTTCTTTTGCAAAAGTGTGTATAACTCATATGCTCTTTTACAATAGGTATCAAATTCTAATTTCATATTTTCAATTTGGGGGACAAGTCTTTTAATATTGACTTTACCTTCAAAATGGGATACAACAATTTATCTGTAATTCTGTAAAAGCAACCCCACGAGGAATCCCATCAAGGTGTATATTCTGTTAAAGATACTCTTAACTCAGGTTATCATCAATGCATTAGTCTTTTGGACAATATAACCACATACATGAAGATGACTGACTAGATTCCATGTCGTTTTGGTTAGTGATTCGAATTTCACACCTTGTAATTGAGAAACCACTAAACCTAATTCAATTGACCTATTTTCTCACCTTCTCATAAGCTCAATAGCAATATTATTAGGTAAAAGCTAATGGATCTGCTAGTTCTATACCTCTGCAGATTGTTGGCAACTGACTTATAAGCCCAATCCACTGTTTTGTTTAATGTTGATAATCAACTTATAAATAGCTTATGACTGGGGCACCTATTTGTGAATAGCGTTTACATCTTGTTGTGCTGCCATATCTTTAAATTCCACTAGTAGATCGACATCCTATCCCCATGATTGCAAGGCTGAAAATAGTAGCTAATTAGTTACTAAATCAGAAAATTACTTATATATATATATAGTCTAAAATAATTGTGTATTATTATTACTTGTGGCAATTGAATAGTGAAGATTGATAGGTTGAGATATCAGTGAGAAGATAGTTTCTTGAATATATATTATTTAATATTGATGTGGTTATTTAAAAGAATAAGTATATGATATATGATAATTATTAGTTATAAAATCATTTAGTTCATAAGGCTATGAAAATTAAATTAAGTTGAAAGGAAATCTTTAATAATATTTATTAGTTTTGATTGAAGGAAAGCACCCTAAGTATGGGATTTATAAAGGAGGACTAAGTTGAAGAATTGCTTATGAAATTCAAAATATTATTTGAAATTTGATTAATTTATCATGTAAGCATCCTCATGATTGAATGAATTGAAGAAGTCTTGCATTTTAAAAATATTAAAATTAGGGTTAAATTTGGTGATAAGATTTAAGATAAGTGACAAGCATTGATATTGCTTTTTAGGTAATTATAATGACTCCAAATTAGAAGAGATTAGGATCTATGATAGGAACTTTTAAAAATTGCAAGGAGGTTAGAATAGGGATTGAGAACAAGTAGAAATTATTTTATTTGATTTAATATTACTATTTAAATTGCTTATTATGGGAAAAATGTTTTAGAAAAGAATAAAGCATTACTTAACTAAATGTTTCTGATTTGATAGCTTAGGGTCATAGCTAAGATAAGTTAGTGAGAAAGCTAGAATGTTATTTAGTGAGTTGTTACTTTTAGTGTTAACTATATGAATATCTTTTATGGGTAAGTAAGTCATTCTTTCATGTGGTTGGTTGTATTGTGATGAAAGAGCATCCTTGGTTCTTTGCAATCCTGCATCAACCAAAAATATTTTCATTTTAGTTTTGTTTTTGTTCAATTCAAGTTGGCAGATTCAGTATTTCATCATATTTGCTCACCGGACCCTGTGGATCTATATTTTCATGGTGGACATGTTCATTTTCCTTATTCCAATATTTTATATCGATTGGATCTTTTTCTAGAAATTTATCGCTTCTAAATTAAGTGACGGTTTCTAGCACTGAGCACCGAGCAGTTTCGAGCCTAATGGCTAGATTTGCATCTTGTGGATCCTTCCCATAACTTGCAGATCCTTGCAGTGTGTTTTGAATTATTCCATGAAGTGTCCTCGACCTTAATTTAGGTCCACACTTCATCCTATGCACTCGCCAAGGAGAAATTCAAATTTAAGGATGACCTATTTCATGTGCACGTAACGTTTCCTTCATCGAAGATTGTAAGGATCTTTGGCTGACGCAAATGATTCTAGATCTCTAGATGCGATATAAATCATTGTAACTGATCATTAGGAAAGTAGTTAAGTAAGAGTAGATAAATATTAGACTTAATATGTAAGATTTCAGCTCATATTAAGGAGCATATATGAATATTATATTTTGGAGCATGTTGTATCAGGCTTGTGAGCCTATTTTGTGGACCCGAATGTTGCCAACTTATTGTAACTGAAAATTTTGTTAATATGAATGTTTGAATCTACATTTTCCTCAATATTCCTTGTGGCTTCTATTGTGTAACTCTTGCTACACAGTCTAGACTATTCTCTTTGAGGACCTCTTATCGTGACTACACTGGATTGGTATCAGAATGAGATTCATTCCATGAGAGATCATCAGAATTTGCAGTCCTATTGAAGATTTGTTGTGGGTTGGTGGACTGAGGATATGACCTATAGCTACAAAGGGCTTGTGTAAAGATGGTAGGAAGAAGAAATGGTAGAGGAAATGAAGTGCACAGAAATGTAAACCTAGCTATAATGGAGATGTTGAGAGGAATTGTTGCTAGATTAGAAGTACACGAAACGTCCCAAAGGAGAGGTTGACTAGTTGATGATGTGAGTGATGAAGAGGTAGAAGAATAGGAGGAAGGGGAAAGAGAAAATCAACTTGGCCTTGATAAGGGAGAAGAGAGGTTCATAAGAGCCCTAACCAGAGTAAATACTAAACCATATTTCAATCCACTAGATTATAGTAGTAAGTTGGATTCAGATGAATTACTTGATTGGATAATGGAGATGGAGAAGTATTTTGATTTTGAAGGTACCATCGAAGAGAAGAAGGTGAAGTTTTCTTGTATAAATTTGAAGGACATGCATCCCTTTGGTGGGAAAATTTGCAGACAAATAGGGAAAGAAGAGGAAAGGAGAAGATAAAATCATGCAATAGGATGGTGAATAAGTTAAAGACAAAGTTTATTCCCACATACTATCAGATTTGTTTGTTTCAGAAGTTGTAGAATTTGAAGTAGAAGGAGCCAAGTGTGACATAGTATACTGAGGAGTTCTACAAGTTGAATATTAGATTCGGACATTCAGAGGATGAGGTCGAGTAAGTAGCCAGATATGTGAATGGCTTGAAGCCATCTATACAGGATGAGATCAGTTTGATCAAGTTGCTAAGTGTGGAGGAGGCATATCAATGTGCCCTGAAAGCAGAAGAGAAGCTGAATAAAAGACATGAGCAGAGATAGGGAGGAAGAGGTGGAAGATTTCAAAGAGGAATAACTTTTACCGGAGGAGGAAGAGGATCTTTTTCAAATCAAAATAAAGATAAGGAAGTCAGTAAGAATGATAATCCGTACTATAGAGATGATGGAAACTCTTACCGAAGAGGAGGATATGGTGGTTACCAGAATGAGGGTTATAGAAAAGATGATAGAGGATAGGAGAAAAGAGTATTTAGGGGAACTTTTTTTAAGTGTGGTGGTGAAGGACATAGAGCATTTGAATGTAATTAGGGAGAGACAAGAAGAAAGATAGAGAATAGTAGAAGTGCATCCTTTGATGAGGAATATCATGTCGGATCATCTAATAAACCGGAAGAGGGAGAAGTGTTGGTGAACATAAGAGTTTTGAATCAAAGTGAGATGGAGCAAGAACTGTTGTAGAGAAAAAATTTGTTTCAGACTAGGGAAAAAACAAGGTAGCCGATAAATGTTGCAAAGTGATTGTTGATAGTGGAAGCTCTGAGAACTTGGTTTCTGAAGAAATGGTGACCAAATTAAAGCTGGAAAGATTGAAACACCTGAAGCCCTATCAGATAGCATGGATTCAAGATGAGCATAAGATATTGGTAAGTGAACAATGTTTGGTGAAATTAAAGATAGGAAATTATTGGGTATGTGCAAGATCATCATGGAAAAAATAGGCCCTTAAGTGGCGAAAAATTCAAAAAAATTAGAGTTAGGCAACTTGATGTCAAAACTTGAATAAGTTATCTATATTATTTAAAAAATATGTAAGAATAGAATCTGTAGCAAATTGAATTTAGTTTCCAAACTACTAGATTTTTTTATTTTATTTTTAAATTCTATTTGGTAAAAAATTGAAATTTCAGTGCAGTAGTACTTAAATTTCAAGGAAAAACTAAGAAGTAGGTGTCTGTCTGACCACCCTAACCACAATAAAATGATAATATTTTTTTTATAATTTTAGATATAAATAGAGGACTCATGTCTAGATGTGATGCATATTTTTTGTAATTTTTTTCCAAGTAAATAATTAATTATGAATTTTTATTACAACTTTTAAAAATATAAAAATTGTATGTCCGACCACCTTAACTTGGTCAAAACTTCATGAAATTCAATTTTTTTTTAATCCTATAGTATACAAAGTATAGAATGTGACACATGTTTCAGATTCAAAAAATGTGATACTGTTTGAAAGCTATAGATGTTTTTCAATCAACCTATCAATCAAGACTTTAGTCGTAATTCAAATAGAAAATGAATAATAATTATTTATTAAATCCAAAGTAAAGCATAATTTATATTGGTGGAAATCTAAGAATCTCCTTTAAAAACCCTTTTTGTTTCATCAATTTTGGGTAAAAAACAAGTCGTTAGCCACATACCCTACACATACCCACCATATTGCCACTTTTTGGTCCATCATGATCCTGCACATACCCTATCATGATGAAGTTTTGTGTGATATCATGCCTATGGATGTATGCTATGTTTTGTTGGGAAGGCCTGGGCAGTATGATAGACAGGATATTCATGATGGAAAGAAGAACGCATATACCATCGTTGCTAATGGGATGAAGCAAAATTGGTTGCCATTGGAGGATGTTCCTAAAATTGAGGTTTGTATGAATGCTAGAATTTGTTTGGTTGATGGAAGGAGATTTATGGATGGACTGAGACATGATAACATGTACTATGCCTTGGTTCCTAAGAAGACTGAAGACTTGAAACATGTAGAAGAACAACTAGAGGAGATAAAGGAGTTGCTAGTAGACTATGAAGATATCATTTCAGATAATGTACCTGATGGATTTCCACCTATGAGGAGTATTAGTCATTGCATGGATCTGATTCCTAGAGCTAGTTTGTCTAATAAAGCAGCACACTGGATGACACTAACAGAGAATGAAGAGTTGAATAGACAAGTGCAAGAGTTGTTGAAGAAGAGTTTGATTAGAGAAAGCTTAAGTCCTTGTGCAGTACCTCCTGTGCTAGCACCTAAGAAGGATGGATAATGGAGGATGGGTCTAGACTCTAGAGCCATAAACAAAATCACAGTGAATTATAGATTTCCTTTGCCCCAGATGCATGATATTATGGATTGTTTGAGTGGAGATAAATACTTTACATTTGAAGATAATTTGAAGAGTGGATATTAGATCAGAATCAGAGAAGGGGATGATTGGAAGACAACATTCATGACAAATGAAAGATTGTATGAGTGGTTGGTGATTCCTTTTGGACTTAAAAATGCATCGAGTACTTTCATGAGGCTGATGAATGAGGTATTGAAGATGGATCCTGAGAAGGTGAGAGCAATTGTTGAATGGCCTACATTGGAAAGCATTGGAGAGGTAAGATCATTTCATGGATTGGCTAGTTTCTACTAGAAGTTCATTAGGAATTTCAGTTCTATTTGCAATACTATGACAGAAACAATGAGAGGGGATAAGAAAGATTTTAGGTGGACATCTAGAGTAGACTAGATTTGAGTTGTTGAAACAGAAGGTGACGGGGCAGCCTATGTTGCCTTTACTAGACTTTAGTAAGGTATTTCAATTAGACTATGATGCAAGTGGAAATGTAATTGGAGGAGTATTAAGTTGAGAAGGAAGACCAATAGCTTATTTCAGTGAGAAATTGAATGATGCTAGGAGAAGGTATTCAATGTATGACCAAGAGTTTTATGCCATAGTTCAAGCCTTGAAGAAGTGGAGACATTACTTGTTGCCTAAGGAGTTTGTGTTCTATACAGATCATCAGGTATTGTAATATTTGAATAGTCAAGGTAAGTTGAATCAGAGACACATGAGATGGGTGGAATTCTTATAGAGTTATACTTTTTTTTTGAAACATAGGAGTGGAAATTCAAATACAATTGTTGATTCTATGAGTAGGAGAAGGAATTTACTAGTTGAGATGAGAGTGGAGGTATTAGGATTTGATGAATTGAAGAAGTTGTATGAGGAAGACCCAAATTTTGTAGAACCTTGGAAATCTTGTAAAGAACCAGTCTTGGAGGATAGGAGTCAGTGGTTGGATTATTTCATTTAGGAGGATATGTTGTTCAAAGGGAATCAATTGTGTATATCTCAGAGTTCAATGAGGGATAGCTTAGTGAAAGAAAAGTGTAGTGGAGGATTGGAAGGAAACTTTAGAATTGATAAGATAGTAGCATTGGTAAGTGAGAATTACTTTTGGCCATAGATTCATAAGGATGTTAGGAAATTTGTGCAGAACTACAGAGTTTGTCAAGTTGCAAAAGGGAGTAGTCAGAATGTTGGATTGTATAAGCCTTTGACAGTTCTGAAGCTACCTTGGAAGGATATCAACATGGATTTCATATTTGGTTTGCTAAAGACATAGAGAGGTAATGATTCTATATTTGTGGTGGTGGATAGATTTTCTAAAATGGCACATTTCATACCTTGTAAGAAGAGAACAGATGTAGTACATGTAGCAGCCTTGTTTTTCAAGGAAGTGGTTAGATTGCATGGATTACCTAGGAGTATTGTTTCAGATAGAGATACAAAGTTTGTTGGTTACTTTTGGAGGACACTTTGGAAGAAGTTAAATATAGATTTAAATTTTAGTTCTACTTTTCACCCACAAATTGATGGATAGATAGAGGTAGTAAATAGGAGTTTGGGGAACTTGCTGAGATGTTTGGTTGGGGAGAATACTGGAAGTTGGGATTTAGTCTTTGAACAAACAGAGTTTTCTTACAATAATTCACTGAATAGGAGTACCAGAAAGACACCTTTTGAGATTGTTACTAGAGTTCATCCTAGAGGTATATTAGAATTGTGAGACATTAGTAAGGAAGAAAAAGGAGTGCAGAAGCAGAGGAATTCACATAACATATGTAGATAGAGCACACTCAAGTAAAGCAACAATTGGAAGATATGAACTAAAAGTATAAGGAGCAAGCAGATGAAAAGAGGAGACATAAGGAGTTTGAAGTTGGAGATGAAGTGATGGTGTATTTGAGTAAGGAAAGATTTCCAGTTGGCACATACAATAAGCTCAAGATGAGGAATTTTGGACCCTATAAGATTTTGAAGAAATTTGATTTTGGAAATGCATATAAAGTAGAGTTACCAGATGGCATGGGTATATCACCTATATTCAACATTGCAGATCTACATCAGTACCATGAAGTAGAATTCAGTGAAGACAATAAAGAAAAAATTTAGAAATAATTTCCTAAATAACAATCAAATGAGATAGAAGAGATTTTGGATATCAGAGATGGGAGGAAAACCCATGGAAGATAGTACAAAGAATATCTTGTGAAGTGGAAATGCAGACCAATTGAGGATTCTTCTTGGATCCCTCAGGATAAGGTAGACCATATTGGTTTTCCTTTAGCCCCAGAAAAGTGAGGGACTAACTTTTCAAATAACTCCAGATGTCTAATGTAGAACCATCCTTGGTTCTTTGCAATTGTGCATCAACCAAAAATATTTTCATTTCAATTTTTTTCTTGTTTAGTTCAAGTTGGCAGATTCAGCATTCCATCATATTTGCTCACTGGACCCTGTGGATCTATATTTTCATTGTGGACATGTTCATTTTCCTTTTTCCAATATTTTAGATTGATTGGATCTTTTTCCGACAAGTTGTCACTTTTGGATTAAATGATAGTTTCTAGAACTAATCACCAAGTAGTTTCAAGGCTAAAGGCTAGATTTGTCTCGTGTGGATCCTTCTCGTAACATGTAGGTCCTTGCGGCGTGTTCTGAATTGTTCCATGGAGTGTCCTCAACCTTAATTTAGGTCCACACTTCATCCTATGCACTTGTCAAGGATAAATTCAAATTTAATGCTAACCTGTTTCATGCACATGTAACGTTTCCTTCATCAAAGATTGTAATGATCTTTGGCTGACACGGATGATTCTAGATCTCTAGATGTGATATAAATCATTGTAACCGATCATTAGGAAAGTAGTTAAGTAAGAGTAAATAAATATTAGACTTGATATGTAAGATTTCAGCTCATATTAAGGAGCATATAGGAAGATTTTATTTTGGAGCATGTTGTATTAGGCCTGTGAACCCAATCTGTAGACCCGGATGTTGTTGGTTGATTGTAACTAAAATTTCTATTAATATGAATGTTTGAATATGCATTTGCCTCCATATTCCTTGTGGCTTCTATTGTGTAACTCTTGTTGCATGATCTCGACTGTTCTCTTTCAGGACCCTCCTATCGTGACTGCACCATATTGTTGATTTGATTATGTTTGAATATGCATTTGCCTCCATATTCCTTGTGGCTTCTATTGTGTAACTCTTGTTGCATGATCTCGACTGTTCTCTTTGAGGACCCTCCTATCGTGACTGCACCATATTGTTGATTTGATTCTTACCTCAAGTAATGTGTTATTTGTAGAGTGAGAGTGAACTTGGTTATCATTCTAGTAGAAGAGATGATCATTTATGTAAGTTGTTTCTCTATTGCAATGTTATGGTGAGATGTCTTTAAAAGTATCCATTATGGTTGTAAAGTCGGATTGGTTCCCTGTGGTGGTTTTTTTTGTGGGTGATGTTGTAGTGAGTTGGCTATGTCAGTCTTCTTTTGGTTGAGCACAAGGTTTTCACCGTGATGTTGCCACTCACTATTTTATACTTAAGTGGTAGATTGAAAATAGTTCCTTGAGATTTTATTATTGTTGCCTTTTCGGTTGGGAAATTGGTTTATGTTGGATTTTTTTTATTTGACTTTGAATCATTTGATTGAATTATTAGTTTTGAACTCTTGAGGGTGTTACTGTATGCTATAGTTTTTCCTTTTGTTATGGTTGTTTGGTGAGATGGTCCATGCCTCATAATTGTACTCAGACTTGTTACTTTTGGTGTTTTGGTACACCCTTGGTGTTGTGAGATTTTTTTTTCAGGGCTATTAGGGAGAGTGGCTCTTCATTGGGGCCAACACACAAAGGGGCAACCTAGATAACCCATGGAAGAGTTGGTTAAATAAGTGAAAACTTGATAAAATAAACTAGTGGGTTTGGGTAGGAACACATTAACTAAAGATAAGTAAGATATCTTGTCCACACTATCATAGACTAAGGGTGGGTTGAGAAGGCCATGGTCAACAAGATCGCTACTTCATCCTCATGAGAGGCTAGTGATCACACATGTGCCACCTTATGGGGTTGACGCCTAGTGAGAGGTAGCTAGGATAACCATAGATGGGGGCTGACGCCTATTGAGAGGTAGCCAGGATAACCCATGATAGGGCTGTGTGATGACACTCTCCCTTAGTATCCCTAGTATGTTTGGTTATTGACTTTGCATGTCTCTAGAAGTAGTCACCTTGTAAGTAGTCGTTGATGTTGTTGTTTGTTATGTTCTAGTTTCTTTTTTGTGGTTGGGTCTAGTGGTCGTTCTGCTTGACCATTTTGGTTTGTGGGTCTTTCTTGTCATCTCCTAGCACAGGGGGTGGGCCTTTGGGTCCATGTGGTTGGGTGGAACATGTTCTACACCCCATTGGATTTCCTTTCAGCATTCGTGCAATACAGTGTTGTTCAGATGCAGAGTGTTCCAAATTTCACCATATATTCAGTTGTATATTATTCATTCCTATTATACCCATGTAATTGATGTACTACTCTCATGTTGTATTGGGAAACATTGATGTATACTTATGACATTAAACGATGTAATACAATGAAACAGATGTAATGTATTACTTTACCTTTGTAAACCTTATGTGGTTAATGATTCATGGTAGCCATTATTTGATGTGTTGTGTGTATGGAAATGTGATCCATTGTATTCACATGATGATAATATGTTTATGGATATTGATGGAATTATAATGGATGTATGATTATTGTAAATGTATTCCATATCATGGTTCATAATGTAAGCTTGGATTTCGTTCGTTATCATCATGGTATGGGTTTGGGTTTTGCAATGTCATCGCGTGTACAATCCCAGAGGATGTAGGTTGATAGTGTATCTATTTAATTGATTTTCATGTATTGTAACTTAATGTACATCTCATGTATGTTTACTTAAAAAAAATTGTGCTGTAATTTTTGTCTTAGTTGTCCTTTGGGGTTTGTGCAATGGGGTATTACATGTAGTGTAGGAAAAAGTATTCCTTTTTCACACTTAATTTGGGAATAATTAATAATGAAATGATCTTAATTATTTGTTAATTTAGTGGTGTAATATTTTTTACATATTCACATAAATTTTAGGGCCCTTTTAATTAAAATTTGCTTAGTTGTGCCTTATTTTTTGTGTTGTAAGGTGTATCTTTACACCTTCACACTAACCTAGGGATTCATTAATTAATTGGGATTAATTTTCCTTAATTGTCCCCTTTAATTCAAATCCAATCCTAATTAATTACAATTTATGAGGGATAAAACCTGACATTGATAAATGCAATGACATAAGGTTTAATATTGAGCAATGTGTGTCCTACGTATGTGACCTAGGACCCATTTTCCATAGGGCGAATAGGTCATCACTTGCACCTAGGAACTAAATTCAAAATATTTTTTTGGCATTATTTTCAATTATTTCAAATGTATATTCAGATGTCAGCTTTTGGTATTTGAATTTTTTGAATTAATGTTAATATATGTATAAATAAGAGGTCATTTCACTATGTTTCATCCTAAGATCCTAGAAGATTTCAAGAAAACTAAGAGCACTTTCACAAGAGCATTGATAGAGCATTCAAGATCATTTTCAAGGCATTCAAGGGAAGATTTATTAAAAATTATTGTAGTAACCAGGATTTATATTATTATGTCAAAGATTTCTTGCATCATGCATGTTCTTTGAGCTAATATGTGATGTAGTGTTTAAGATCTATGCAAGCATATCAAAGGCATTGTTTCAAGACAAGTTTCATGATCAAGATCTACAATCATTGAGGCCACTTCATGCTAATTGCATATATACAATCCAAAGTTCAAATAAGGTTTGGTGAGTTGTTACATATTGTTGTTCATTCATCATTCCTTCATGCTTTTCTATTTCATTTCAAGATTTAATTACCAAATTTGGGTTTTCCCAAGGAAAACCCCCATTCCCTAACAAACAACATTTTTCTCTCTTTGATGTGTGATTGCAAATTTTAGGTGAAAGATCCTTTGAAAAAAATTTATGAAGAAAGTTGCAATTTTTTCAAAGTTGTAAGAAAATTTGTAGAATCATAGAAACTCCTCTACAAAATTTAATTATGGTTATCCAATAGAGAACACTTGGAATCTTGGAGTGCATACACAATAGAAGAGAACCCAGAAAGTATTTTTCAGGAGCCATAGCAAGGACCCATTCACCATAGGGCAAGTGAGTCCTCAGTGAGCTTCAAAAAGTGATTTTGGTGAAAGGTGCACATCATTTTCCCCTTTCTAGGTCTTCCTTTTTGGTTGTTGTTTCTATCGGATTTGATTATTTTCCTCCATTTACATTTCATGACTTAATTATTGGAGTTTGTTTGATGGTTTTAACGTCTCTCCCCAAAGTAATATTTAGTTTATACCCCTGTCTTTGCATAGATAGGAAATTTTTTTATTCATGCCTTGATTTGACTCACCTTTTTGGTTGTTAGTCACTTCATGGTGTTGGATCTCATTTCCTTGAATGAAATTATTGAAATAGGTTATTGTGGTAAACCTTTCTTTCATCATCCTTTTCCCCTTAGTTTCATTTTGGTGAACCTGAGTTTGATCATTTCAATTTCGAATTTTGGATTTCTCTTTCATCCTAGATTTAGATATTGAATTCATTTGCATCTCTTTGCATTGAATTAAGTCTCATTTAGGGTGTCTAGTTTGAATTTAATTTTACATTTCATTTAAGGGTTTTAGGATTGCATATTTTGCATTCTTTAAATCTAAAAAATACAAAAAAGTCAGTCATCTTGAATATCATTTACATAGCATTACATCATATTTATTTTCATTTGAAATTTGAAAAAAAAATGCATATCAAATTAGGTGTTCTAGGTTGTCATTTTGTCACACTTTTCAAATCCTCATTTCATAGAAAAATCAAATTGTAACTTGTTGTATCAAATCAGAATTTGGAAGCTGTTGATATTTACTTAGAAATTTGTAAAAAATTGTTTCAAAACCCTCACCTAGGACCCATTCACCCTA
Organism: Sequoia sempervirens; assembly: GCA_007258455.2. Classification (NCBI taxonomy): domain Eukaryota; kingdom Viridiplantae; phylum Streptophyta; class Pinopsida; order Cupressales; family Cupressaceae; genus Sequoia; species Sequoia sempervirens. The sequence continues at coordinate 295,772,927 of VDFB02373365.1, forward strand.
GGGATAATGAGTCCTTGATTAGGGTCATAATCTGATTTGCAGGGTATTAAAACATTCATTTCTACATTCTTGTTTGTTGTTTTCATATTTTTGTTTCTATTTGCAGAATTTATGTTTCTTCAATTTGGTCATATTTAGCTTCATTTGATAAAGCTAGTGCATTGTGTGATTTCAAAATTTAATTTACAAGAAATTATTTTTAGGTTTTGTTGTGCCTATAGCACACATGCCCCGTTCAGAACGGGGACCCTCTTCTTTTCACTTTGCTAGGTCACTTTTGTCGCTTCCTCATTTTGTGTGCCCCCTATTTTTTTGTCCCAAGTAGTCAATGAGTCTTAGAGGAATCATCTTGAGTTGAATATATTTTTCTACCCTCAAATTTTCAAGGCTTTAAGCTTTGCGAAACTCCCTTGGTTGGTTTCCTTCATTCTTTAATGCTGGTGTCCTTAGAGTAGTGTGGGTTTGCGCCTATGGGCTGCTCCATTCGGGTTTCCTTAGCTTCATGGCTATTTCAAATGGCCTTTGTCTGGCGTCCTTCTGCTCTGTGGGACCTGCATCCTCAATTTCCCTCTTCATTTCCAAATGCTCAAAAGGCTAACTCATGTCTTCCATCCGCCTAGTGGACTCCCCTCTTCCCTATGCAGTTTTCAAACTAACTACCCATTCACCAACCCTGAGCATTGCCATACCCGCATTTATGGGGGGAATTAAATGCTCAAAATTTTATAAATATCCCATCTTGAGCTGTCATTTTCATTTGTCAATAGTTTAGAAATGAGTCAAAGAGCTTTCTGCCTTCGCCATCGTCGCACCTACTGAGTGCTTTCACTGATTCAAGGTCTTTGTTTGCAGTCTCCTCATCAATCTCGTTGTGGTTTCTAGGTTGGTCATCTATCACCACCTGTGTTTTAAGTTTTCTTTCATTTCCTTAAAATTCGTTAAAACCTAAAGGGAGGGAACTTGAAATCCAGATAGGATACCCCCAGGTGAGCAAAACCCATTTTTTTGAATCTCTAGATCCTTTGAAAATTTGACCATTAAGGGGCTCTAGAACTTGGAATTCTCGTGGCCATTCTTTAGCCAGGGTCATCATACTCTACAGGCCCATAACATGCTGACCACTACTATTCCCATGCCCAACTCTAAAATGGCTAATGCTTTCATCGGGTCTGCTTTCATGGAAAGGCACTTCTAGGCAGCCATCTTTTGCAGACTTCATCAAAACTTACAAGCCAAAAAAATGATATGTCATACCATGTGGAACCACAAGTGTGGGCCTCCACCTTCACAACACACTTGATCCCTATCGTTTTGAAAGGATAACTTGCTCCGCCCTTTCGCTAGGCAGGCCCTGCTACACTAGATTCGATCATGATTTAACTATGATAAGGTGCCTAAGTCTAGGTTGTATGTGGACTTTTCTTTGCGAATTTCCATCCACAAGTTGTCGTCTAGGGTTTGCTATTCTAGGAGGCCTTCACAACTTGTTTGCCTTCCTCTCAGACCCTTCCTTCATTGTAGCTACTCGAGTTCAAATCGGGGCATCTTCTGATATCACCATTTTCCAAATGATCAATCTGAACAGCAAGACCCTAAGGTCCTTTTGATGGGTGGGTCCTGACCCTACCTCTGTCCTTTTTTCTCCTCTGTGCTTTAAAAGATCAAGCGTTGCCCCTTTGCAGACCTCATGTTGTGGACCTTCGTTCACTGGCCACCGTGGCTTGACTGCCACTCCAAATAGCCTTGGGTGACTGCCTCTCCACTCTGTGAAGACCGAACCTATTTTTTCCATTTGAACTTAAACTTAGGAAAAAATGATTAACCATCAAGAACCACGTGGGCCATCCCTTGCGGATGGTCATTTATGAACTTTCGTCCCAACCTCGTCGCTTGAGAGAAAACATGTTCCTTCGTCAATCCACTACATGGGGCCCGACCCCACCATTTCCCTCAGACTGCTTGGTAACAAGTAAGAAAACCAAAGCTCCATGTGGACCCAATAGTGTGGGCTTCCCTTGCTGAACTTTTGTCCCTCTGACGCCATTCTGAATGACCAGTGTCATCCTACCATCTCTCAAGGCCCCAGGTCCTACATGATGGAACATCACTTGTGGGGTGCCACCTTGTTAAAGCCGTTTCAAATGACGGAGCCTCAAACAACCAGATTACTCTCTACACCTACATGCTTCAAAAATAAACTGAACACCTCCAAGTCTTCGAAGTGATTCCGACCCACATGCCAAAATGGATTGGCCTCCTTGGTGGACCCCACTTCATGGCCAAATTTTGATGCAGGTTGGGACATGCAGGCCATCATGCCCTGATTGTCATCCCTTTTGCATTTTCCTTCTAAACGGTTACCAACTAAGGGAAGTCTGTACCCTTGGGCCTGCATTGTTATAACTCCCTCTAGTGAAAGGCTAATGCTGATCTGAAAGAGATGTTAAGATCTTTGAGTGATGAATTATCTAATGTAATATCGTTTTGCTAGATTTTGGCTAACTTTCCCCATGTCTCATGCTTGAATGTGCTTACTACCCTCTCACTCGCAAGATATATGGAACTAGGTGTAGGACCTTCGAAGGCAATCATGGAGAAAGAAAAGGGAAAGAAGCCAGCTAAAGCACTTAGAGGAAAAGAGGATAAATACCAAATGAAGTACAAGTTCTTAGGGGAACCCCACAACTCCAAGGTCACCACAGATTGGAGGGATATCTTAGATACAAATCTACGACACATTGATATTGATGAATTCAAGCAAAGGGTCTAAATAAATCCCACCACAAAAAATTCCAGAAGGATTCCCACCTACCCTCATAGCCCTTGAGCTTGTAATGTCCTGTAGGGAGGCATATTAGGAGAACATGAAGAGAATTGTAGATAGGGATGGGAATGTATTAGATAACCTATCTACCAAATCAATAGGGAAGACCTTCCACATTCCTACCTTCAATGAGATGGAGGAAACATCCAAAGAATATGCTAAGAAAATGTGGGACACTGATCCCCTCAAGTGTAAAAAGCTTCTAAACCAGTACTGGCCGAAGGAGAAGAGGGGCAGTGCAAATAAAGTACTCAAAGAGCTCTTTCAAAGCAATTACTGTGAGGATTACCATGACTTGGTAACCCTATTGAGCAGAGTTATGTGCCTTCCAACTACAACCTTCTTTCAAGAATGGATGCTATACTTTTTAGAGGAAATAATCTATGGGAAAACCAAATTCTACTGGACAGGGATGATTAGCTAGTGCATGCATGAGAAATTTGTGGCAGTGAAGAATACTTCTCAATTTTATATGACATCATACCTAGTCAATTTGCTTGCCGACTATGCCCAATATTGGGGACTATTCATTGCACCAAATCCAACTCTAGGCAAGGAATTGCAGGTCTATGATAGGTATCCCAACTTCAATTCTAGAACTTTAAGGACTATTGCAGAGTCAATGACGCCTTCATAGGCCATATTATCAGAATGCTTGGAGGTGACTTCGAAAGAAGGGTCTCACATAGTGCTAATGCTTTCATCTATTGGTTCAAAATTTTTTTCATACAATTTGCAAAGTGTTTCTTAGAGAAACCATATAAGCTACCTCGATACCCAAATGACTGGTTGATACTACTTGAACTCTCTCGACAGTTATAGTGAGCACACACCCTCCTAAGTGACAAGCATAGAGTGGGGATTCCCTATCCCCTCTCCTTCAACCAAGGAATGTAAGAACTCCACACATCCTAGTGTGCACACTATTCTGATAAAAAACTTGTGGAATATAACCTAGAGCTCCATACTGCCTAGCCACAGATAGATCCATACGACAAGCTCAAGAAGATGGTCGAGATTGAACACGCCCACATACATAATGTTGAAGACTTTTGGGCCAACTGCAAGGATGATAAAGAAGTTTGAATGAGGAACTACATGCGGATGACGGTGTACTTTATCAAGAAGGTCAACTTGTTCCTTGTGTTAGATCAAATAGTGGAGGATGAAAATACAATGATTGATCCTCGATATAGTGCAGTTGCCATTCTCCCACTGCCATTAATTGAATGGAATGAAGAAGAGATCAATGACCTCAATATTATGATGAAGCCAATTGAGGCAAGAACCAAAGAATGGATCGATGGGTAGATCACCCAATTGAAGCTACAAGGAGCCACCCTGACATATGGAGAGCTTGAAGGAAAACCGAGAAGCGAGACTGATAGTGGGACAACTGCTACCCCATTTGGAGAAATTTCAAAATCTCCTCCAATCACCAAGCCAAGAAAGAGGAAAGAAATGGCTAAATGCCAGCCCAAGCCTAAAGTGTACTTAAGGAAGGCCTCAGAAGGTAAAACTTCCAAGAAACCAAAGAAGCTGGGTAGTTTCACATAGATTCCCACCATCTAGGAGGACCCGCTCCATGAAGGAGAAGAATAAGAGGTTGAGCAACCGAAGTCCCCATTTTCTGCCACTACTCTTGCAATCACCATTGCTACCATTTCCACCACTTTTGCTCCTCTACCTATGTTTTAGGAAATGGTCGCCACTTCTCCACCCATAGTGGATATCTCAGTCCAACTTACTTCCACCCTATCTACTACACAAGTTATGGTCATTGATTCTTCCTCTACCACCACCTCTCTACTTTCTTCTTCATCCATGTCTCCATCCACTTCTCTTCCACTTACCATTGCAACAACAACCACAATTCCTACCCTATCACTTCCAGAAGCCTTTGCTAGGCACATGCAAAACATGCCAATGAAGCTCTTTGGGGTATTCATGAACCCTGTTGTGCAAGCAGCCCTAGCACAATTTTTTGCTTGCCTTCGTGTCCCTACTCCTCCAACCAAACCACTAGAAATGAAAGCAACAATGTAGATATCAAAATAACTGGAGAGGCAAGAAAGGGAAGCTGCTAGGGAGATGGAAGAAGAAGCAGATGACTACCATGAGCACCTTGATTACCAGCATCTAATTATTGATAAATTGGTGTGTGAAGGTGAGGAGGAAGAAACAAAGTCATTTGAGGAAGACACTGAGGAGCCCAACACAAAATATATTGTGGATACTTTCGACCTAGAGCTTGAGGAGAAGTTAGCTCAACAACTCAAGAATTTCAGGGAAGAAGTAGAAAAACAACCCTCTGATGAAGAGAGGGACATGGATGAAAAAATGGAAGACATTTAACCTCCAACTAGGGAAGAAGATGATAGCCCCAAGCATGGTAATGAGATGCCTCTTTCAAAGGAAAAAGAAGAATATGAGGAAGAAAAGAAAGGAGAAAAGAAACCTGAGGAAGAGGCTGAAGCCAAAAAGATCCCAGAAATAGAACATCATGAAGAGCATGGGGTTGAACAAGAAGAAAATGAGAAAACCACCAAGGGGGAGGATAGCCCCAAAAAACACATAGCCACTGAATCCCCGAGAAAGGAAATTGTCTTCGTCTAGGATTCTAATGAAGAAGAAGAAGAAGAAAAGAAAGAGTAGGAGACTTGAGGTGGTAAAGCAATGGAAATTCAACACACCCATGAAGAAGAAGGTGATCATGAGTCACCAGAAAGGGAGTCTTATATGCTTGAGTGGCTCATGAAAAAATTGGAGAAGAAAACCCCGACCCTAATGGACCCAAAGGCAAGGCTGGAGGCCATCTTGGCTTGAGCCCAAATAAGCACAAAGAAGGAGAAGAGGCCAAAGGTCAGATTTCATTTGACAATGCATGCGTTTGGATCTAGGACAGTGCATATAGCCACTTCAGTTATGGGAGAAGAGGTGGTAAGCTATAATATTTC
>VDFB02373365.1:295778807-295833816 GCA_007258455.2 Sequoia sempervirens
TACTTTTAAATTCACATGAATTTAGAAGTGTGAATAATTATGTAGTAATGCAATGTTTCCAATTAGAAAATGGAAGAACCTAGAATATAGGGCTGTATCAACCCCTATTGATTCCTAAGATACCATGGGAATATTTAATAATAGATTTTATTCTTTGATTGCTAAGAACATGTAATGACCATGACTCATTTTTTATGGTGATCGATAAGTTTTCTAAGATGGAACATTTTATACTATGCAAGCATACCAATGATGTCACATTAGTATCCAACTTGTTCTTCAAGGATTTAGTGAGGTTATATAAGTTATCATAATATTTGTGTCAAATTACAATATAATTGGTTTGTGGGACATTTTTGGAGGACACTATGGAAGAATTTGAACACCTAGTTAACATTTAGTTTACAATGTCACCCTCAAATGGATGCATAGGTAGAGGTAGTAAATATGATTCTAGGAAAAAATTTCCAATGTTTAATCCAAGGAAAAATAGAGCTTTGGGACTAAGTCTTCATATGGAAAAAAATTGCATGCAACAACTTAGTGAATAAAATCTTTATGAAGAACCAATTCTAAGTAGTATATGGGTAGAGTCCAATGGGATTCATAGAATTGTGACATACAAGGGAGAAAAGGAGGAATGGAAATGTTAAATAGTTCACAAAATATATTTATGAATTACATTAAAAAGAGCATAAACAATTTGAGAAAAGAAACAGGTCTAGTACAAGGGACACACATATAAGATAAGAAGAGAGGTATATTTCCAAATTTATAATTTGGTGCTAGCACATATATGCAAAGAAAGGCCTTACAAGTATATTTATAATAAGATACAATGGAATAAGAAGTAACTTACAAAATATTGCACAAATTTGAGAAGAAGCACATGAGATAGAGTTGTTGAATCAGATTGGCATGTTTCCAATATTCAATATCATGGGTTTATACCCTTATATTGAGGGACAACCTAATGATAAAGGTGAAAGCATGATAGAAGCATGTGTGTGATAGAATAGTGGTACAAGATGTCAAATATGACATAAATAATTTGAGTAGATGTTAGACACTATACCCAAGAAAATGCATGTGAAGGAGTATAAGGAACTTTGAGTCAAGTGAAATTATCATGGAGTTGATTACAATAAATTATTGAAGGCATCAAAATTTTCCAAGTATGAGGAGACAATGATAAAATGAAAAAAACACATACATCAGTAGGAGCTCATGGTTAATTATTCTTGCATAATTTATTTGATGTAGGGAAATTAGGTATAGGAAAATACTTGACAAGTGGATAGCATGCTAGGTATTGGCACACTAGGGGAAACTAATTGAGGTTTGTGCAATTTTTTCGCATGCATAAGTTAGAGGTCATGGTAGTTAGCCACTAGGAAGTTAGGTAGATTTTTTAAGTGAATGCATTAAATATAAATGGTGAGGTGGTTGAATTTTAAATTGGAGTAGATAGAATTTATTATAACGGGTGTCACCTTGGTTGGTAAGTGAGTTGTATATGTTTGAGGCTAAAGATAGATTTAGGATTTTTAGGCTAATCATTAAGTCTAAGTATGGAAACTATAAGTGATCAAGATAGTGCACCTTATACATATCATCCTTGTGTAATGTCCTTGATGTGCCCTTATATTTAGTAATCTATTATCTAATATTTTAATGATATATTAAGTTATACCATTTTTATTGAGTTCCTTTTATTTTAAGTGTTTCATTTTAATAATTAATCATCCCTTCATCAGGAACCCTTGGGCCTTAGCTCCATCACTTACAAATTAATTTTATGAAGATTTCATCTACTCAAGAACTAAAGGAGGAGGTGAAAGAGTCAAAAGAAAAAAGAAAGAGAAGTTATTTTTTAATGGTATATAAACATCTAAGTCACTATAAACTGATATAATCAAGGGGGAATAAATACAGAGTTAGAAGATAATTATTATGAGGTATAAAATCAAATAATAAGACATTATGATTATAATTTTATTTAAAAGTGCGCATGTACATGGAATCAAAGAATAAATAACTATAATGATATAAAATGTCAAAGAAAAATAAATTAGAGAAAAATGTGGAATCATAGTGGAATGGAGAATGAATGTCATCATTAAGGGTCATCACCTATAAATACCACATGTGGATGAATGATCAAGAATGACATTAAGAGTAAACTATTTTTTATAAATCTTACTAATTAGTATTTCCTCACATTTTGATGAAAGAAAATATCTTAAGAAGGGTGTAAATTAGTATATAATGGGGTTAGAATGATATGATGATGTATATATGAGGTTTACAAGTGACACTCTCTAGAATATAGCTTATCTCTAGATGGGATAGGCCCAATGTATCTAGCCTTTATGTATCTTTTACAATGGATCAAACGTGTCACTTATAAAATTGGTTAAAGGAGCAACTTATGAAATAAGCTATATATGGTTATAATCAAAATTTAATGTGTAAAGATTACCATCCCACTCTTTTATTAGAAGTGTTGTTAAATAAAGTGATCATTTATCATTATAAATCATTTGGATCATAGATTTTTGTCATTTCTAATTTGGGTAGCAAAGGTAGAGTGTGAGGGTATGTTTGAACATATTGTTGGGAGATATCTTGGAATGGTTCCTTCCTTACAATTAGTATTGTATCATGTAAGGTCCTATCTTAAGAATATTTTTATTTTTATTTTTATTTGTATGCATTAAGAATATTAGGTCACCTTGTGGGCACCTTAGGCCATTATGCATTATTTTTTTGTGTGTTTTTATTATATTTAAACATTAATTATATTGGATAATTTGATCTTACTAAATAAAGATGAAATAATATATGAATGAATTATAGTTAAAATATGAAGATGGAATTTTTAAAAATGGCATCAATGCTAGAGTCGAGGAATGAGAAAATAATTATTGTAAATTAAGTATATGAGAGTTAGGTTTTGAATAGTAATTTTTTTATGCAATTGATAAATAAAAATATAATTTATGATTCATTTTCTATTTCTTTCAAATTTAGTTATAATAGATAGAATGCCTTAAAAGGGTCTCTCTTTTATATTCTAGAACTTCCCATTATTAATTTGTATTTCATTTCACCTTTTTAACTGTATATAATCCTACAAACTTAGAGTCAATCATTTATAACTTTATTAGTATTTGGACTAAAAAGAGGTGAGTAAAAGTACAATTGAAAGTTTTAAATAGAAGTTAAGAGAATTTAAGGCTATTTTTATATGAATAAGATCACCAAAACCTTATTTTGTGTGAAGTGCCACATGGTCCACAATATATGTGTGAAAATACTTGGATAATCTTTATATCTATCACCTCTTATTTTCTTGAAGTATTATTTTTTGTAATTCAATGAGAAAGATGGTTGTGAATAGATCACATAGATTGAATTCTTCATTATAGTCAAATGTTAGGTGCACATGTATAGAAAAATGGGGTGACAAAGAAATAAATTAAACCTTGACCATGAGTTCCATTCTCTATATAACAACAATGCAACACATCAACTTCAATAATGACATAAAAAGGTATTACACATTTTATGAGAAGACAACACCAACATCCTACTTATTTTCCAACTCAAGTGTATGTGACTATGTTAGAACATGATGTATGAAAGAGGTGACATTATCAATAGAAACAAAATAAAATGTAACAAGAATCACATGTGATCATATTTTGACTTTTATTTTTTTTAAATAACTTTTAAGACACTACTAGATAATATGATAGTTTAGACTAATATAGAGAAACTTTAAAATATAAATAGAAAAAAAATTATATTTTAAAATGTAATACAATATTAAACCTCATAATAATATATTGTAATGGCTTACCTTATTTTAATGATAATCATCTCCTTTTTAAGTTAATATATTTTTATTTTGTAAAATATTTAAATTAAATTTTAAAACATTACAATCAAGTAACTAATGAAGCATCCTCCTCAATATAATTTATTTATAAAGAGCAATTAGCTACACATCTAGCTAGCATTTTTTTATTGGTTCTTAAGATATAGAAATGCCTAAACCTTATATAAATTATCTTATTTAAGATTATAAACCTATATTGTCCACAAATCTTACAACATCTATATAAATATTATTCATAGTTTCCATCATAAATGCACATATTTTTCAAAGTACATTTAAATGGCCCAACCATACAATTAATAATAAAGTTGTATGAAAGAAAAATATTTGTAATAATTTTATGATTGACAAATACATTCTACTTAAACTCCAAATAATTCAATAGTCAAACAATCAATCAAAATCTACATTTTATCCATACCAAAAAGTAATAAATAATTATCTTATTTTATTAACCAAAACTTAATTTAATATTTAAGAATAGTCCAAAAGAATTTTGTTTTATTATTTCATAATATTATCCCAAAATTATGTTTCTACAAGCTCAAAAAATAAGCATGGAAGATGGGTTTTTTTTTTAAGTGTTAATTTTTTTGTTTTGATAAAAGACACAAAACACCTATTATTTTCTTAGTATAGTAAAACTCTAATACATGCATGCAACAATGTAGATATGGTACCAAAAACTACTAGCCATGTCATATTTTTAATACATAAACAAAGGTATCAAAGGTCAAAAACATTCACAAAACATAAAAGAGTGAATCTGACACATACATACATACAATGATGAAGACATGGCACCAAAAACCCCTAGCCTCCACATATTTTCAATACATCAACATAGACGCCAAAGGTTAAAAAAAAGACAAAACAGAAAAGAGAAACTGACACTTAAGAGTTATCAGATGAACTGGACTGGCCAGACTTTCAATGCATAAATAGAGGCACCAAAGGTCCAAAAATTCACAAAACAAAAAAGAGAAATGGATGCTTAAGAGCTGCTAGATGAAATGGACTGACCAGATTTTCAATACATAAACAAAGGCACCAAAGTCCCAAAAACTCACAAAATTGAAAGGAGAAACGACACTTAAGAGCTGTCAAATGAACTGGACTGACTTAATTTTCAATGCATAAACAGAAGCACCAAAGATCCAAAAATTCACAAAATAGAAAAGCGAAACCTATGCTGAAGAGCTGTCAAATGAACTGGACTGACCTAATTTTCAATACTTAAACGAAAGCACCAAAGACCCAAAAAATCACAAAAAGACTCTTAAAAACTGTTAGATGAACTGGACACTTAAGAGCTGTCAGATGAACTGGACTGACCATCATGTGATGGCATAATAGGAACTGGAGGAGGTGGCTTGAGGGAAGGAGAGATGGGTTTTGTTTTTTCAACTGTAGAATAACCGTGTACGCCTCATTTATATCATGAATTTTAAATTCAAAAAATCTTCGTTTACTTGAAATGTAGTATTTTTCTAACGTCTTCAACTTGAAGTCTTCTTCTACGGCATGGCATTGTTTATGGACAAGATATGTGATTGGAATTCTTTGACATGGACATATTTTGTTTAGATCCGTTAAAGAATTTTCTGTCATGAAACCAGAAATCAGTTCTATCATTTTCTAAGACTTAAAATGTTTTATATGTTACGTCTGAGACCAGCATTATTGCCTCTTAAAAAATAATTATGTAGTGCACGTCTAGAACAATTTATTAAGCTAAAACAGTAGTTCAAAATGAATGTTATACAGTAAAGCCCATGATTAAGAAATCCGTCACTGAAACATGTTTCCGGGCATAGAACCATTTAAAACAGCATAAAACATGTCCTCGCCTGCAAATGTTTTTCTCTTTTTAAATGGGAGCTTAAAAACAAACAACAGCCTAACATGGCGGTGTTAATAAGCCAAATCTAAATCATGGGGAATAGGTGGAATCTTTTCCCTGTGTAAGGTCTCTCCTAGAAAACTATTTCACTTGTCCAAAATTTGTAGGGCATTAAAAAACATGAAAAGAATTTGTTAGGAGGATAAGAACTGGTGAAAGATAAGGACTTGAAGGCAATGAGATGAGAAATACGTGTAGTTGACATGGATCCACCATAGACGGAAAAAAGAAAAAAACTTCCTTTTAAGAAATAGCCAATGTATGAAAAAATGATAAATAATGGGTGTGGATTTATTATGAAGAGACTGACCATCTTTCCAGTCCCGTTCGTATTTGTTCCTTGACGTAGGCTGCCAAGGATGTGCATACAACTTATCCTTTCTGTGAATGATGCCTCCTTTGTCTGTTTGTGGCGTCTTTTTCGCAGTGCATAGAAAATGTTTCATTACGATCCATGGTGCCAAATCATAAGAGCTAGGAGTTTGTCTTGTGCGATATTTAATATTTCAACACCAGATTTTTCGTATCCATGCGTCCTCTGTGATGTTGTGTTGGCGCATGCGCGCTCCAGACAAATTTGGTGATGTAAACCGACATTAATCAACCCCTTGACTAGTCTTAGGGGTCTAAGGGTCGAAGAGAATTATTATTCTTGTTTTTATAAACACCAGCCTGTATCCACTTTATATTACATGATCTTACGACAACTCTTTCCAAGATTTGTATGGATTCCATTCATCAGGACCACTGGGTTTTTATATGTTTTGACATAAATAGTTTTTACTTTTATGTGTTGATTAAGTAAAGAATTGGTTGTTCAACTATATATATGTGTGAGTTTTTACTATGTTTGGAGTAAATAGTCGGTATGTTGTTGTCTTGATTAAGTACAAAATTGATTGTTGGATTAGGTTTATTGTGGGATTCTAATATGTTTGACACAAATAGTCTGTACGTTGTTGTGTTGATTAAGTAAAGAATTGGTTGTTGAACCACATTTATGTGTGGGCTTTTAATATGTTTGACGTAAATAGTAGGTATGTTGTTGTCTTGATTAAGTAAAAAATTGATTGTTGGATTACATTTATGTGTGGGATTTTAATATGTTTGATTCAAATAGTTTGTACATTGTTGTGTTGATTAAGTTTAAAGAACTGGTTGTTGAACCATATTTATGTGCGGGTTTTTAATATGTTTGACATAAATAGTTAGTATGTTGTTGTCTTGATTAAGTAAAAAATTAGTTGTTGGATTACATTTATGTGTGGGATTTTAATAAGTTTGACGCAAATAGTTTGTACGTTGTTGCGTTGATTAAGTAAAGAATTGGTTGTTGAACCACATTTATGTGTGGGTTTTTAATATGTTTGACGTAAATAGTCCGTATGTTGTTGTCTTGATTAAGTAAAAAAATGATTGTTGGATTACGGTTATGTGTGGGATTTTAATATGTTTGACGCAAATAGTTTGTACGTTGAACATTGTGTTGATTAAATAAAGAATTGGTTGTTGAACCACATTTTTATGTGAGTTTTTAATATGTTTGACGTTCAGTATGTTGTTGTCTTGATTAAGTAAAATATTGGTTGTTGGATTACGTTTATGTGTGGGATTTTAATATGTTTGATGTAAATAGTTTGTACGCTATTGTGTTGATTAAGTAAAGAATTAGTTGTTAAACCACACTTATGTGTGGGTTTTTAATATGTTTGCCGTAAATAGTTTGTACGTTGTTGTGTTGTCTAAGTAAAGAATTGGTTGTTGAATTACACTTATGTGTGGGTTTTTATGTTTGGCATAAATAGTGCATATGTTGTTCTGTTGGTTAAGTAAGGAATTGGTTGTTGAACAATACTTATGTGTGGGTTTTTATATGTTTGGTGTAAATAGTTGATATGTTGTGTTGATTAAACTTAAAGAATTGGTTGTTGAACCACACTTATGTGTGGGTTTTTAATATGTTTGGCGTAAATAGTCAGTATCTTGTAAATAGTCAATATGTTGTCATGTTGATTAAGTAAAGAATTAGTTGTTAAGCCACACTTATGTGTGGGTTTTTATACGTTTAGCAGAAATAGTCGGTATGTTGTCATGTTGATTAAATAAAGAATTAGTTGTTAAACCAAACTTAAATGTGTGGTTTTTATATGTTTGGCATAAATAGTTGGTATGTTGTAAATAGTTGGTACATTGTCATGTTGATTAAGTAAATAATTAGTTATTAAGCCACACTTGTGTGTGGGTTTCTAGATATGTTTGACGTAAATAGGTGGTATGTTGTCCTATTGATTAAGTAAAGAACTAGTTGTTGAGATTTGACCTCGAAACTATTATTTTATAAGTTGCTACTTATATACATAAATTAAGTTGATTGACTTTTGGCTCATATTTGTTTCAACTAGAATTGAAAATGTAATGCACCAAATACTTACACTCTTTCATTTTTATCAAGGGGTTGTTAGAGTTTAAATTTAGTGTAATATATTTATAATTATAAACTAAAATTTGATTTATTTTTAATTTATATTTGTTTCAATTAAAGTCAAAAATGTAATGCACCAAATAATTACACTCTTTCATTTTTATTAAGGATTTTTAGAATCTAAATTTAGTGTTTAATATTTATAATTATAAATTTAAAACTAATTGACTTTTGGTTCATATTTGTTCCGACTAAAGTCAAAAATTTCATGCATCACATACTTGCACTCTTCTATTTTTATTAAGATAATTCTAGAGTCTAAATTCAGTGTAATATATTTGTAATTACAAATAAAAAATTGATTGACTTTTGGTTCATATATATTTCAAATAAAATAAAAAAATGTAATGTGTCAAAGACTTACACTCTTTAGTAAATTTTAAGGGATTTTTAGAGTCTAAATATAGTTTAATATATTTGTAATTACAAATTAAAAACTAATTGATTTTTAGTTCATGTATTTGTTTCAACTAAAGTCAAAAATGTAATGCGTCAAATCCTTACACTCTTATGTTTTTATTAAGGGGTTTCTAGAGTTTAAATTTAGTGTAATATATTTGTAATTACAAATTAATAAATGATTGACTTTAGGTTCGTATCTGTTTCAACTAAAGTAAAAAATGTAATGTGTCAAAGACTTGCACTCTTAATTTTTTATTAAGATATTTTCAAAGTCTAAATTTAGTCTAATATAATTACAAATTAATGTTCTTAGCTTTTATAATATCTTTTACTCAAACTACATTTTAACACAATATAAATTGAATAATATTATTTAAAATTATATTAGCTTGTGAGAGAATGTATAATAATCATGATGTATTATTTAATAATTTCATTAATTTATCTTTAAGTTATTTATATTTTTAATGAACATAGTTCTTCATATTAATGATTTAATGTTGTCAAGTGTCACATTGTAACTTTAAAGTTTACATATAATCTAATATATATAAAGAGATTATGAATCAAGATTAATATCTAAAGATTTACTTTTTCAACCATGCTTGCTAGTTACATTATTACATTGATCATGTATAATTACCACTATCTATTAACAACACATCTCACCATGACACTATATTTTGCACACATTTTAGTATACATTAAAATATTGTGACTCAAAGTTCTATGATAATCTTTAGAGCATTTGCTTGCCTAAATAATGCCACTTTTTACATCAGCATTTTGATTACATCATTTGTTATTTTAAACCAACAACACCTTTCATACAACACAATATTTTATATATTAATCTAATGTAAAAGAAAAAACAAAAGGAAAAAATATTTAATAATTCTTTTTCCAATAATAATCCTTCACACCTTTCAACCTTAAGATGGATATGGGAGGTAGTGCTTAGGCTTGTACAATGGATAACTAAGAATCTAATCATTATCAAAGAGAAGCATATACACTATTATGTTTGGCTCATTGTTATCTTGCAGGGCCAAATTTACTAGGGAGTGTGTCACTATTTGGGAATGAATGGGTAAAAACCTACATATAGTTGTCTGGATCCTTGGAGGTGATTTTAATAAGGTTGAGCTTCATATTGATTGAAGCTCATCTTAAACTTTCTTTAAAATATTTTCATGCTTGGATTATTCGATAGTAAATTTCACAACCACCATGCTAATTGATTTACTCAATCTAATTTATACCATGGAGTTGTTAGAAAATTGAGTATGGCTAAACACCATTACCTCTCCTATAATCATTCTTTAACCTATTTCAAAGAATTTACTAATTGAATATGATCACTCCACTACCCTCTTTGATAATTAACATATTTTGGTCTCCCTATCTCTTGGTATATCCACATCACCCTCCACAAACCCTTTTAATTCCTAATTTTCTTACATCCCTTGTTTTCCTTTGGTATTCCACTCCTAAACTTTAAGAAGGTGATTCTTAGATTGATTAGTGGTATGATAAAAAAAAATTAGTGTTCTATGTTATTGTAGATTCACTTAGCAAAAGACTATTTTGGTAGCAAAAATTACAAAGAGAAGACCTTTCAAGCTTAGTGATCAATGGAAGTTTCCTACCTTAGATTCACTTCAATATATTTAGCTATATATGGTGATTGATAATATTGAAGCTCAATTACACTAGTCAAATAGCTACAAAATAAAAGGGACTTGTATTCATGCTAGACTTAATTGGATAAAGAATGAGAATCATGGTTTTACATACTTCTTCCAATATTTGAAGCATAAACAAAAGAAATAGACAATGCCTACCATTTTAGATGACAATGGAGAGCCTCATACAAATATCTAAATGGTTATTATATTTGTTCCATGGACATTGCCACAATTTTTTTCAAGACACTATTGCTATAGATGGTTATTAAAAAGTTCTCTAAGAATCATTCAAAAAAATTATCCAAGTTAAAAATTCTAATTCTCTAAGAAATATTCAAAAAAATTATCCAAGTTAAAAATTCTAATTTGATTAGTTTCTTTCTCTTAGGGAACTTGAAACTACCCTATTTGTATGCCTAATGAGAATATTCTAGAGGTTGATGGGCTACAACATAAATTCTATAAGGTCATATGACCTCACATTAGTCATGAATTCTATTAGGTTTATTTGAATGCTCTGTCCTTTAAATCCTTGGGACCTTTCATGAACAAAAGTCTTCTTAAAAGTTAATCCCTAAGAAAAGAATAAAGACACCATATTTAGCTAACCTAATTGATCACCCTCAATACTTCTTTCAAGATCATTGATAAATCGTTGGCAAGGTATATTAATATGTTGGGAAAAATATTGTCAAATTTCTCTAAGAAAATTGGTTTCATTGGAGGATAATATGTTCATGATAAATTAGTGCTTGTGTTACCCTCTTAATTAAGCTAGACTTTGAGGAGGTATATGATCTTATAAAATAGCCTTTCATCCTCAACTATACTATAGTATCTTGGATTTGATAAATATATATTCTCATATAGTACAAATGATATTTATTAATATTAATTCATGTATTGCAATTAATGACCCATCAAATAAGGCCACCCCTTAGCCCCTTTCCTACACATCCTTACTACTAGTTCTCTAAGCAATCTTCTCCCTTTGCCAAACAACTCAACTATATTTATTACTTGTTTTTTTGTTATAAAATTCCTTTCTAATGAACTTACACTTTACTAATGAAAGCTTAAGTTCATGAATACTTCTCTTGTTGGATGAATTCTAACAAAGATTACATAAATGTCTTAATTAGACACTTTGTATTTTGTGGTCTAAATAGGATGGCATGATTAGCTTCAAAGCTACTTTATTGGGTGTTGATCAATACTCACAATAATACTATCATTGAATCTTTATGTCAAGAAATTGTCACTTAGATATGGAAGCAAAGATGCAATGTTGTGTTTTCTAAACTACTTGTGAATTATTTGTTTTGTGCACTTTCATTTACAAATTTATGTTTTGTCTACCATGATATAAGATGTACTTGCTCCCAACAAACAACTTACTACTTGATTGAACCAAATCAAAAACTAAATCTCTCAACTAAAAGCTAACCAAAAAAATCTTACCCAATTCCTCAATTATCTTACAATCAATTCTACTACATTCCAAACTCCAAATTCCTCATTTCATAATCAATAAAATATATTCAATTCTCTAGGTTGTTAACTTGTTAATCCTTTATTCTTATCTCGAATATCTTTCAATAAAAGATGATTCTACTTTAAAACAATATAGAACCACATTTGACTCACTATGCCTCAAAAACTAAACTTTTCTAATGTTTCCTCCAATCTCATATTCCTTTTAATTAAAGGTAAAAGTAGTCTATAAGAATCACCAAAGATTTTACTCCAAGCCCACCAAGGCCTCGGAAAAATCGGACCTTGTGAGCTTCCTAGAAACCCAAAATCTCCGTGTCCAACTTTTTCCCTTCCCCCCAACAATTATTGCAAATTCTTTAATATTAAGGAGGCCAACTTGAATATCCCCTCCTATCCCCCATAGAAGAATTTTCTTTAAAAAATTAAAAATAAAACGAAACCAAAGGAATGAAGCGCAAACGCCAATAGTTTGCGATGGGCGCATCCTAATTTTCTCGACTTGTCTCCCTCACACGTATTAAAATAATAAAAAATACAACGGAAAAAGATAGTCGCGAATTAAAATACTACTTCTTCTGTCATTCATTCATTCACCGTTTATTCCTTTCTTCGTCTGCATATTGTTTGAAAAGGAGAAAAGAGCGAAGAGGAGGCGCCAAACGGGACCCACCGGTGGCAGGGACGGTCTCCCGCGCTGGCTGTGTGGGTCCCGCATTTTTAGTTTTTTCCCCGAGACGTACTCTGCGGGTCCCTCCATCCAGGGGCGGGCCCCACACCCAAGGAGTGGGTGCTTTTCGTAGTAGGTAAACACCCTACCGTAGGCCCCACCCTGGCGCCTTACAATTATAGCTGCATTTTCTATTCCAGTTTTACACTACGGAACGCTCGCGTACGGATTTCGTGTATGTATGCCAATTCTTTACCGTTGAGTCGACGGCTGAATGTGACACCAGAGCGTGGGAAATAGGTAAGCAGATTTGTGTTTCGTGTTTTTATTTTCATTTTCAGGCAGAGTTTGCCGTCGGTTTTGACGGCAACTTTTTGAACTTACCTGCTTTTGTTTGTCATTGAATGGCTGAAATTCAGTTTCGCGTCCTTTAAGAAGCCCCGACGCGAATTGCAAGGCTGCACGATTCGAACACGCGACCTTGCGTTCCTGACGGACGATGACGGGATTCGAACCTTTGTATCTCATTTGTGAGATCCGATAATTTCACTGGTCCCGGAGTACAAATTCCCGAAAAAATCTGCGGGGGCTCGTAACTAAGCAATTTTTGTACTCCGTACGATGTCTAAGTTGCTTTAGTTAACATATTTTTTGCTAAATTGGCGGGGGTTGAGAGCTCAAGTCAATCAACTAAAACATTACGAAAGCCTGAAAAGTATTTTGAGTCACCTGCTTATATTACAAACAAAATAAAATTACTTTTTTATAACAAGAATATAATAGAGGGAAAGGATTTTTACTCCAATGGCATTGGTTGTTTAGGAGATAGTAGACATACTTATTGTTTTGTTTGTAGATGTACATTTCGTTGTAATTAATTGAAATTAAAATATAATTTCATTTTCATTTTTTATTAAATATAAATATAGTCAAATGGTATTTGTAGTTTAGAAGATAGTAGATATATTTATTGTTGGTACATGTATATTTCATTGTATTTATTAATTAGTTGAAATTTAGGATGTAATAAATATAGTCAAATGTTCATGTAAAATATTAGATAGACATCAAATGCGCATTTAAATGTTAGATAGACGTCAAATGTGGATTTAAAATGTTTTTTTTTCTTTTATTGAAAGAAAGATTTTATTATAAAAATATCGTTGGATAGATGTCATTTATATATATATTTTGTATAATAAATATAGTCATATGAACATTTAAAATGCTACATACACGTTGAATGTGCATTTAAATGTTGGATAAAGGTCACTTATATATATATAATACTGATTTTTTCTTCTTTTTCAATTATCTTTTGTTTAAATATATATTGTAGAGAAATTATTTATAACAATTATATATAATTGAATATTCATGTGTACAAGATATTCTTAATCTAATAAAATTAAACAAATGAAGTATTTTTTGCAATTCATATAATATGATTGATAGATTATTACATACTTATCTTTAGTAATAATTTAAAATATAAAATAAATAAACATAATTAAAAATCATAAAATAAAATTGTATAAAATGAATAAACATATTATTCCCTTAAATTTTTAAGTAGAATAAAAAATTCAATACATTTTAATTATTACATTTTGTTTTCACAATATCAACTAACAATTTAAAATAATTTAAATTTTTTTATTATAAGTAAAAATAATTACAAAGTTATAATTAATTCTTGTAAAAATGAAATAATCTCTAATAAATTATAATTCAAAGTAGAAAATTTCATAAAAAAAGGTAAAATTTCACCAATATAAAGGACATTATTTAATGTAATTAATTGAAAGTAAATCTTAATATTGATTATACTTTGATTTTAAAGCACTAATACATAGTCTAAAAATGTTATCATTAGAATGCCTAAGTGAAGTTGGTACAAAATTATAATGTATAAATATGATGATAAATATCTAATCATCAGTGCACTAGATTATATTTTTAATGAGTATGTAAATTTAATTTTCTATTGGTGATTAAAATATGATCAAAACTGATAAAACTATATAATTTTAACACATTATAGTAAATAGTAACATCTTCTTTAAATTTGGGGTTTTTTTTTTCAAAAAAACCATAATTTATCAATTATTTAATGCATACACAAGAATAATAAATATTCAACTTGTTTCAAAAAGGAAAAAGAAAATCATTATTGATTATGTAAAACCACAATAAAGATACAAAATATTAACACATAAATAATGGTAACATGATAATTTATTCATATAAAATACCAAATAGCCAAACAACTCCACAAACCATGTAGAAATATTCAACATACACTAAGTAAGAGGATGAGAATAAACTTGTTCATTTCAATAAAAGGATGAATATCATCATTCATAAGATGTGTAAAAATTGAATCCAAACAATAGAAATTAAATTAGAATATATGCACCCCTCCAAGTAGTGTTTAGAGCTACTTTAGCCTAATAATCAACCACTTTATTATTAATCTTAACCACATGTTAAAATCTAATATGATTAAAATATCAAACTTTATAATTCTAATATTTAAGCAAGACTAATTAGAAGAAGATAAACCATCACCATACCTTATCCTAGGAAAATATTATTTTAAAGTATGATTCCACTCAAATATTAGGGCATCACCTTTTGCCAAAAACTATTTTCTCACTAGTTAGAACCTTAATAATATTATTGGTGTAGATGAGAAGTTGGACACTTCACTCTTTTTGTTTATCTTTTATGCCACTTTCAATGGTGTCTTTGATGCATGATTAGATAGCACATAATTTGACTCTTCTAGTACACTCACTAGACACTAGTCTTGAAACTACCACTTTAATACATAAAATTTTTGTTTATCTTTTATGCCACTTTCAATGGTGTCTTTGATGCATGATTAGATAGCACATAATTTGACTCTTCTAGTACACTCACTAGACACTAGTCTTGAAACTACCACTCTAATACATAAAATCAACTATCTTAAATAATGCTTAATCATTTTTTAGCTCTTTCCATCACAGACTAGATCACACCCATGGTTTTATCCCTCAAATAGGATTGTGGACGTGATCTCATCTCTAATTTTAAATTTTAGTTTTCTTATTTTCCAAGGTTAACAATCCTAAGGTATGACCATTACCCATCAATGTGATTGCCATATATATATATATATATGCATAAATATTTTATATTTAAAGGAATCCTCATAGACCATGATTTAACATAATAGAGGTCATAAAAAGATAAAAATAGAACACAAGAGAATCTCCTCTCAAATGAATTAGTCATCATCTAGAAATAAACACCAACAATCAACAAAAGACATTCATTACCATCTTCACAACATCACATGTAGGTCAACCATTGCATTGGATTCAACATAGGTTATATTTGTAGACACATAAAAATGACCTAGGCCTCCAAGATTTATTGTCACCATATTTCTTTTTGACATAATTGATATATTTATGTCCTCGGTCCATTTTCAACTATTAATTAAACAATTTTTAATTATTTAATTAATGCATGTCCTTATTCCTCTTGATTATTTAAATAAATAAATTTTATTTATTTATCTAAATATGTCGCTAATTGTCTAATGTCTCTTCATAATTAAATAAATTTCTTAATTTATTTAATTATCCTTGTCCACTAATTCCTCTTGATTATTTAAATAGGTAAAAAAAATCTATTTATTTAAATACGTCATTAATTCTTGAAAGTCTTCTTATAATTAAATAAATTCTTTAATTTATTTAATTATTGTCCACCTTGGTATTTTCCAAATTTTAAATAAAATCATTTATTTAAAATGGTCCCACTTTCTAATTTTCCCTCTTTTTAGTAAATAATTCAAATTAATTATTTACCATCACATGACCCCACCTTTTGAATTAAATTAATTTTTAATTCAAAATAGCCTTTTTCCTCCAAAAATCAAGTAATTTCTAATATTATTTGATTTTCCAACTCTCTCTTTTTTTGTGCCATTCGTATCTCCTTGTCACATGCATTGTCAACTCTTGATTTAATTTTCTCAAATTGAATCTTGTCCACTCATTTCAAATTTGACCTAATGTTGCCCTAACCCTAATTGTAGGTTGTCACATTGAATCTTGTCCATTAATTCTAAGGCATTTGCCAATCATCAATCTTGGCCATTCATCCAAAATTGCATTTTCTATAAAATGGCAATTTTTGCTCTTATTTTGTCACCTCATGCTATCTACATCTCATGCAATCTTGTCTTAGGAACTCTTGACATCTTAGCATTTTAGCATTTTGGCATATTTTAGTCATAGTTCATAGTTGCTTACTAGTTGCATAGTTGCATAGTATTGCATTTCATATCAAATCCTTCAACATTTTGCTTTGGTCTTGGCATTGTCATATATTGCTCACTCAAAATCTGAGAGAAAACTTCATATTGCAGAAAATAGAGAAGGTGTAATGGAGGTCAATCATGGAGGTTGAAGACTTAAGGTGATATCTTTCTTGTTTTCATGTTATTTTGCTCCTTTGTGCTTCATTATTACTTTGGGTTTTGATTTATTTAGCTACTAATTTGCTAACCTAGTTTTTTCCCATAGTTACATTGGTGAACTTGACATGAAAATCGTGCATGTTCATTTTTTTCGTACGAATTTTTTTTGTGTTTTGTAGATACAGGTACAAAAATCTGCATTTGAAGTTTACAGCACTACAATCGCTGCATCGTGACACATTTAGAAAGTAGAACGACGCATTCATAGACCCGAACCACATTTTCTATCTGAAGCGATGCATTCACCAATCCTCTAATGCATTTGACATCTAGAGAGACGCATTTGCATACTACGATGCATCTTTTTTACATATAGACACATTCATCTGACATACTCTAACATACAAACTTGAGCCGCATTTGTTGTGCAGAGTGACACATTCACTTTGTTGCAATGCATTCCTCTGGTAAATTTTTCCTTTCAGTTTCTTTCATATTTTTCCAAATTTCTTACTTCAAGCAAATAGTTTAGGGGTTTTCTGGTTACTAATCTATTGTTACAGCATGTGGCTTTGAATTTTTGTGGGTCTAAGGCATCTTTTTGAGACTACTAACAAGTGGTTTTGTAGGTTTGATTGTCCAAGGATTTGATTTAATGAAACATTTGTGTTTATTTTTTTAAGATTAGAAAACACTTCCATTGGTGCTCTAAAAAGAACATTTACTTGTCCCACTTAGATTTAATTAGGGGGTTAAAGAACTTTGCTTGATTGTTCTTGAAGGTGGTAGGTGATTATGCTTTAAGGTGGTAGGTGATTATGCTCTCACCTTGTGCAAACTAGGTGATAAAAAAGCCTGACCCATCTATTTTATGTGTCACCTTAATTCAATAATTGAAGTATCCTCTCCCCTTGCACACTTGTGCAATCCTGGGTGTAAGAGAAATGGTTATTGACTCTAGGAATTGGGCCTTCCTTGGTGGGAAAAAGTACTCACCCCAAGGTGACTCAAACTAACAAAGAAGCTCTTTGGATGAGCTACCCCTGACCAGTATATAAATGTGAATCCTAATGGAAAACTTAGGATTACGAGTGCATATGTGTCACATGGACAAGTGAACTCCCCAAAACTATGTTGAGTGTAACCTCTTCAGGCTAGAATTCCTCCTTATCGGAGCTAATCTTGCCCCATGTGTGGCCACTCGAACGGGGGTCTTGAACTAAAAACTTTTGTGTAGTAGCCAAAATCCTTTCTATTTGCTAGTGCAACAACGGTCGTTGTGAAGGCATTCACATTCTCACAGTTCTTAGTAGAGGTGATCAACCTACCATGGGAGATTTATGGGGGTTGGAAGCTTGGTTGACCTGAGAATTAGTGCACTGTAAGGGGGAGCCTGTGTGGCTAAGCTTCTGGATTCATCTGCTAAGAATAAGTGTGGCTAGGGAAACCCACATGGAATCTAGCAAATATTGTCCTTGCCTAACCTAGGATTATGCTTGTTTTCAAAGACAAAATATTATGTAAAACTCCAAGTGTTTTATGAGACATTCAAACAAACAAGCATCATTTCACAGATCTAGAAACCAACATTCAACTTGAGACAGCTTCAAAAATTTCCCAAAAAAATTGCAAACAAACTTGACTTATTCTATTGCAACGCATTTGTTGAAACACATTTGCCTTACTGTGCTGCATTTTCCATTTTCTGTGATGCAATAGCTCTGCTAAGACACATTTTTCATTTCTGGCAACACAGTTTCCTGGTTTGAATGGCATTGGCTTTACAGAATGCCGCAATTGCTTTTCTGAGTCACATTTGTTGTCTGTAACACCGCATTCGCTAAATTTGAAATGCATCTGCCAAACTACAATGCATTTGAAACCTGGAACAACACATTTGCCTGACAGAAATTAAAACATTGTTGCAGACCAAAACCCGAGAGCAAACTTGTCCAATCTATCATCAAACATCTTTTTCCAGCAGTTTTTGTCAAAAACCAAAAAGAAAATTGCTCAAATTCTTCACCATTTGCATCTTTAGCATGCATTTACCCATAGGTTTAGCTTTGCAAGATTTTAGTCACATCCTTTAGGTCCATCATCTTCATTTTTAGACATAAACTAGTCCTTAGGTCCTCACTTCATTTGCAGATTTTTGGCTTAGGAAACCTTACCATACTTTGCAATAGCATTTCCTTCAAGAGTAGGTGGTCCTTAGCCTTAGTCAGCAAACTCTTTTTAGTTATTGTCCTTTTTGTGAGACTTTCCAACTCAAAAGTCTAGTTAGGAAACCTCACTTTGTCATTTTGTCCTTTAGTCACATTCACAAGCCCTTTGATAACCCAAATTGAGACATAGATCAAGCTTAGGGTGGTTGAGTAACCTTCCTCCAAATCACTTAGACCTTTGCATTTACATACCTTAGAAACATTCAAGTTATCTTAGTCCTCATTTTGCATACATTATTCCAAAAATCCAAAAAAAAATTAGTGTCATAATAGTCCTCATTGTCCTTTTCCATTTGTCATTTCCTTTAGCCAACATTGTCATATGCATTGTCATCCCTTATAATAAAAAAATCCAAAAACATAGTTTGCATTGTCATCTCTAATTGTCAAAAATCCTAAAACATGAGTCATCATCTAGTTGTCATTTTCATTCCTTTCCTATTTTGAGAAACTCCTTATATGGTTGAGACTAGGCTTCAAAGAAAAAGAAGACAAATGGCTAATTTTGGACAAGTACATCTTTTCCAATGACATGAATCAAAACATGAACCAAGCCACATCTTTTATTAATCCTTTCAGCAACATGAACATGCCATCTTCATGACATAACCCCTTTGAACCACTCATACGTAGAGATGAACATGGAAACGTATTTGAGGAAGACATAGAAGTTGCAACACAAAATCCTAAAGTGGCCTCTTTTGTATAAGATATAGTTTTGCATGATAGAGACAGATATTTAGCCATACTTTTACATCAAGGAGCCAAATTACCACAAGGATTCGACATTAATACATTACGAGCAGCCACTCCCAATCATGATGCCAACAACAACACAAACAATGCCTCCAACACTAGTCAACCTCAAGACAATGTCAACAATAACATTGGTGTCACCTCACAAATTGCTACAAGCACTATCAATGCTACCTCTAATGACACATCCAATCAAAACTCGATCAATGTAACATCCATTGGAGGAAAACCAACTATGTCACAAGCCATGTCACAATCAATGCTAACAATGTCAACAACATCCTCACAGTCAATTGGAGCTACCTTTGGATCCTCATCAATGGGGGCAAGTTATTCAAATCCTCTATTTGGAGCTTCATCTAGTGCCATGGGGGCATCCTGATAAAATCATTTCATTGGATTCTCATTCAACCCCTTTGGTGGAAGTAAATGATGTATTTTCATTCGAGGACCACAACTAAATGTCAACACGTCATCACAACTTAATACCAATGCTTCCCAAGGACAAAACACAAACATTCCCCATGGACAATTCTAACAATTTGGACAAGGCAATCAAAATGCATAGCATATGACTTCATTTGGACACCAAAATATTCATGGCCAACATATCCCACAAATATCGACTCAAATGGATAGAGGGCACATTCCTACATATGCATCACACATACATACCCATCAACATGTCCCTAATCAAAACTGGCAACACCAACAACACTCAAATCAAAACACATCATACATTTCATAACAACACATTCCAAAACAAAATTAAAACACCTCATCCCAACAATTTAACACTCATGGAATACCCATCACTCCCATGTGTGATGCAACCAACAACCCTATAATTGATGCCTTGATAGCTCAAGTGATGAACTTGTAAAAAACCATAGAGACTATGCAAATGTCCAACAAAAAGTCGCACATGTCATATGACCTATGTCCATATCCTTTTGACACAAGTCTATACATGCCACCATTCCCTCCAAGGTATGTAGCACCAAATTTCACTAAGTATAAGGGCAAGACAAATCCTATTGAACACGTTCGAGATTTCACGACCAACTGTATGGACATTGCCTATGAACATACTTACTTGATGAGACTTTTCTCTAAGAGTCTTACAGGACCCACACTCGAATGGTTTTCCACTTTAAAGGGAATAAAAACATGGGACGAACTTGCAGACAAATTTATGTGAAACTATGCCTATAACATTGACACAAACACCTCCATCACTAGCTTATGCACACTTACACAAGAGGATGCTGGTGAGATTTTTATACCATTTTTCTAAAGATGGAGAAGCCTAGAAAGTCGTTACCATATTGACATACCTGAAAAAGAGAAGGTTGACATGCTTGTCCAAACCCTCCTAGGACCATTGAAATATGGCTTGTAATTTCACTGCTCCACAACCTTCATAGACTTAGTCAAAAAGGAATTCCAACTTGAGAAGGCTCTTATTGCCAAAGGAGAATTAAAATATGGCCCTATAAACACAAACACAAATCCACCCATAGACAAGAGAAAATATTGGGTCAAGAATAAACATGTTACCAATGATGGCGTTATCGATGCCAAGGCAGTGAACACAATGGGTCTAATGCTTACCCTTAAAGGAGCTCCACCACAAAATATGCTAATAATCACACAGACACCTCCTACCAATGTCACTCAAAACAATCAAAACCAAAGGAAGCCTCGTCAACCTAGACAATTTCTAAAAGGTCGCACATACACCCGTTTGGGTGAGCCAATCAAAGACATCCTTAAGAAGCTCCTTCAAAATGGTGTCATCACATTAGAAGACCCTAAGCCATATGACCTAGGATAGTTTAAGCCATCTTGGTGGGATGACAATGCATTATGTGATTATCACTATGCAAAAGGGCATAAAACCTCCTCTTGTCAACAACTAAAGAATTTGGTTCAAGACATCATTGAAAATCACACAATTCAATTAGGTGGACAACAATTTACATCAAATGTGAACCATACTATTCACAAAAACCAACTGCAAGACCATGGTTCAAATAATCCCTCCACATCAGGTCCTAAGACAAATAATAATCGTGCTAACTATACCCGCACTACATTCGACTATTCAGGTGGAACTATTATCAACCACATTCGAACTGATGATAAATATGTCAATACCATAACTGTCAAAAGAGAACTTGAATGTAATGTCATTACCCGTGGTGGAAAAATCACCATAGCTAGTCCTCCTCCGCCTAGGTAGCCAAAAATTACAATACTTGGTCCATCCACTAAGCAATCACAATCCAGCTCATCCACAAAGCCGTCACAACCCAAGAGTCAGTTTAACCTTATCAACCAACTAGGAAAAACACCTACTCAAATTTCTATACTTAAGTTGCTACACATTTCCCCCACACATAAAGCTATACTTGACAAAATCTTGCTAGAGTTTGTTGTCCCTCAAGACATCAATGTCAACCAATTTGAAGCCATGGTGGGATACCTCACTACCCCCCATCATGTAGCATTTTCAAACCAATATTATTTGCCACCAAAGTTGAACCATAATGACACATTACACATTGAAGTCTTTATCCATAAGCATAAGGTCAGATGAGTTTTAGTAGATGGCAGAGCAGGACTGAACATATGTTCCTTAAAACTGGTTAAGGATCTAGGCTTTTCTGATGCTTGCATAGACGCAACAAAGAGCATAGTTATAAAGGTGTATGATGATGAAGAACGTTCCTCCCAAGGCATTATCTCTCTTCCTATCAGAGTTGGGCCAGTCATTGTAGACATAAGTTACCAAGTTTGGGATCTTGAATTTCCCTATAACATCTTGCTTGGCCGACCTTGGATTCACGCCCTCAAAGCTATTCCATCCACCTACCACCAATGCTTGAAGTTTCCCTTTGACAACACATAAATCACCATATATGGAGACCCCGATCCCTTTTAGTATTGCACCAATCTAAGGGGTATTTTAGAACATCAAGTGCCCATCAAGCAAGAAGCTCCAAATTCCTCTTCTTCCAAATTCATTGACCCATCCACACTCGCCTCATCATCCACATCTACTCCTTCCACATCTTCCACCACACCACCATCCTCTTCACTTCCTAAGGCTAAGTCCACTATCAAGATCTAGGACCTAGGTTGTGGAGAATTTAAATTAAGCATGACCTATTGCATCACCAAAATGCCCAAGTCTCCTAAGGTCTATGGTCGACCCTATTTTAGAATAAAACCTAAGGAAATTTTTAGGGTCCCTCCATCACACATTTTAATAAAATGGGGTGAAATGAGAAAAGAAGACATCGAGGATTTATTGACATTGATTTATAAGGACCAAGAGGAGCCATCCCCATTACCAGTTCAGATATACGGGAAAGGCTATGATATAATGAAGGTGAAAGGCTACGATGGAACTAGTGGCCTTGGCAGAAATAAAACTGGAAGGCGTGAACCAATCATGCCTCCCCGTAGACCAAAACTTCTTGGATTAGGGTATGGACGACCCAAAAATGAAGATCAACATACCAATGTACTTTCGAGTGAGAGTGTGAATGCTTTGGAAAGTGTCGAGACTATTGAGGAATCCCTTACTGAAACCGGCTCCCATGAATGGGAATTTGGCTCCCAACAATCCCTAAGTGACTGTTGCCTTGACGAATTGTTCCTTGAACCTAGAGAGCTCACTTTTGAAGAAAGATTTTGGAAAATGTTTAAGCTTGACCCAACAAAGAATAATGACAATCCTAAGATCCCAAGGAAATAAGAAGACCGAGATAGACTCTTTTTCCTAAGGAACAATGACAAACCTAAATAATCTTCTAGTCCTACTGGCCAAAACCCCAACATAGATGCCAAGTCATCTAAACCTAGCAACCATCATTTAGATTCATCTAAATTGCCACATGAAACTACCAACCCTAATGATAGTCCTTTTGTCCCTTATTTTGACAACGATTATGAATCAAGTGAAGGAGAATATTGGATAGAGTCCAACTAGGAATTGGATGATGATAACTTCATTTTCAATGTCTTTGATTCCGTCAGC
Source organism: Sequoia sempervirens (assembly GCA_007258455.2). Taxonomy (NCBI): domain Eukaryota; kingdom Viridiplantae; phylum Streptophyta; class Pinopsida; order Cupressales; family Cupressaceae; genus Sequoia; species Sequoia sempervirens. The sequence continues at coordinate 295,802,860 of VDFB02373365.1, forward strand.
ATGCTTTCCATGTCTTCCCCAACATTCACCAATACTAATGATGGTATCTCCTTAGTCTACCCACAACTAATTGATTGGGATCAACAAGGCCCGCCTATTATGGATATAGTGCAGAATGATGAGGCCATTGCAGAATTCATGGGACTATGTGAGGGCATACCAAGTGGAGATCACAAGGTTTCATTTTCCATTGACCTAGATTGTGCAACTTACTTTGAGGAGACTATTTCGTCCTCTAGTCATAAAATGAAAAAAATAAAAAATAAAAAAAATGACACATCTTTAGGTGAAAACCAAAAGGCACCTTTTGACGATAAAAAAGTAAAAATAAAGGACGTATCTGCAGGTGAAAACCTCTCTAAGGCGCCCAAATTTGGAGGACTGAAATTTATTCCCATGACTCAAGAGAGATTGACAATGCTCATAGAGGACACCATGGAAGTCAACATATCTACAACAAAAGATCCCAAATTTTTTCTCTTTGTGGCATCCTTGACAGAAGAAGAGAAACCTAAATTCCATAAATTATTTTCAGAGTGTAAGATTAATTTTGCATGGTCATATGCCGATATGCCTGGGTTGGATCCAGAACTAGTCTTACACCATTTCCATTACTTCCAGATGCTAAACCAGTGAAGTAGAAGCTGCATAAAATGCATCCTCAGATAGCCCTATTAGTCAAAGTAGAACTTAAGAAATTTTTGGATGTGGGATTCATATGGTCAATAGACTATGCCGAATGGATATCCAATCTTGTACCAGTCATATCCAAATGGTTAGATCCGCATCTACACAAATTTTAGAAATTTAAACAAAGCATTTCCAAAGGATGACTTTCTATTACCAAACATAGACATCATAGTTGACCTTACAGCAGGATACGAGATGTCCCTCATGGATGGTTTCTCGGGTTATAATCAGATTCGTATTGCCCTTGAAGATCAACATAAAACAACATTCACATGCCCTTAGGGTGCATATTGTTGGAACGCCATGCCTTTTGGTCTCAAGAATGCAGGTGCCATGTATCAGAGAGCTATGACACAATATTCCATGACATGATGCACAAGCTAATGGAAGATTATGTGGATGAACTTTTGGCCAAATATTTGACACAGAAAGATCATTTGAATGTGCTACACAAAATATTCAAGAGATTGGAAGAGTACAAAGTCTGTTTGAATCCCAAGAAATGCGTCTTTGGCATGACATCAGGGAAACTTTTGGGATACATAGTTTCTCGAAGAGGCATTGAAGTCAATATTGCCAAAGTCAAGGCCATATTAGACATGCCTCCTCCAAAAGGGATAAGTGAACTCAAGACGCTACAAGGTAGGTTACAATCTATCTGACGCTTCATAGCACAATTGGCCGATAAGTGTCAGTCATTTCAGTATCTTCTGCATAAAGACATCCCCTTTGTGTGGACAGATAAATGTCAAGAGGCCTTCCAACTAATAAAAGATTATCTATTGTCACCACCTATTTTAATGCTACCTATCGAAGGGAAACCTTTGATTCTATACATTTTTGCAACTTCAACATTGGGGGCATCTGGCACAAAATGACCATGATGAGAAGGAATGGGCCATATACTACATCAGTTGGACACTGGTCATATATGAGCTAAATTACACAACTATTGAACATGATTTCCTAGCAGTTGTCTTCGAAGCTCAAAAGCTAAGGCACTACATGTTGAATCACAAGACACATCTGGTCACAAAGATTGATCCCCTGAAATATCTTCTAAGTCACTCAACATTGACAAGTTATCTGGAAAAATGGGTCATGATTTTGAGTGAGTATGACATTAAATATGTAGAACGAAAGGCTATAAAGGGACAAGTGATAGTAGAACAATTGGAAAATGCACCTGTACAAAGTGATCACCCATTGGTGGAAGATTTCCTTAATGAGTCCATATTCCATAGAGAACCTAAGTCACCTTGGAGGCTATACTTTGATGGGTCTCATACTAGTCATGGCTCGGGAGTAGGAATATTATTTATTACGCCACAAGGAGACTCCATTCCTAAGTCATTCCACATTGCTTTTCCATGTACAAATAATGTTTTAAAATATGAGGCACTTGTCACCGGACCCATAATGGCCATAAAATGGAAAATTAAGACACTTCATGTTTATGGAGATTCTTAGCTAGCCATCAACCAAGTCAATGACGACTATGACACCAAGGATGAGAAATTAATGCCTTACAAATGAATGGTTGATAGCTTTCAAACATATTTTCACATGTTGACTTTTGAGCAAGTTCTGAGAGCACAAAACAAGGAAGCAGATGCAATGGCTACAATGGCTTTCTCCTAGACATTACAAGTAATATGCCTCAGTTTGAGTTCTTGGTAGAACAAATTTTGGTCCCTGCATATAATGTTCCAGAAGCAGAGATGGTTTGTGAGCTTGTTGGTCCCAATTCTCCATGGTATCAAGACATTTGTGACTATCTCAAGTCCCAAACCCTTCCCTTGAACCTCTCCAACAACCAATGAAAGTCCTTTATCTGCAAGGCCGCCCGATACACCATCATTAGTGACACTCTATATCGTTGAAGCTTTGACAATACCCTTCTTTGATGTCTCGACACTGATGAAGCACGAACAAACTTACGCGAGATACATGAGGGTATATGCAGGTCTCATTCGAGTGGCCCTACTTTAGCCAAGAAGATAATGAGACTTGGATATTACTAGCTGACCATTGAAAAGGATGCACTTGAGTTTGTCAAGACATGTCACCAATGTCAAATACATAGTGATTTGATTCATGCACCAACACAGGAACTTTGGTTGATTACTTCTCCATGGCCCTTAGCACAATGGGGACTTGATCTCATGGGAAAAATCCACCCCACCTCTTCCAACGGCCACAAATTCATTATCACCACCACTGAGTACTTCACTAAGTGGATCCAAGCTACCCCCCTTACATACATAATCGACAAATTTTTTTCCAAATTCATCCCCAACTACATCATCTACCAGTATGGTGTACCCCAGTCCATCATCATAGACAACAAACATCCTTTCAAAAATCAAGACGTTCATGAGTTATTTGAATGATTCTATTTCCAACATCATTTCTCCATGCCCTATTACCCACAAGGAAATGGTCGAGCTAAGGCGTCCAATAAAACCATCATCAAGATTCTTAAAAAGAAAGTCAATGACGCTGGTCATGATTGGCACATCCAACTAAACCCTTCTCTATGGGATTACTGCACCAGCATCCGTACACCCACAAGAGCCACTCTATTTTCCCTAGTCTTCAGATACGAAGCCATCCTGCCCATCAAGGTTGAAATTCCCTCTTTGCAAGTCTCCCTGAAGGGTTCGATTGATGATGAGGAGTATCGACAGTCACAACTACATGAATTGGAAATGCTAGAGGAATGCAGACATAATGCCTTGAATCATTTACAAGCATATCAGAATTGACTATGTTGTAGTTACAACAAAAGATTCATAGCTAGAAAGTTTGACATTGGTGACTTGGTCCTCATGCAAAATTTGAAGAATCAATCTGATAGAGAAAAACCTGGCAAGTTCGAACCAAATTGGTTGGGTCCTTACATTATCACATCCTCTTTTGGTTATGGAGCATATCAGCTAGCTACTACAGATGACAAACAATTGACAAAGCCTATCAATAGTCTACATCTTCGACAGTTCTATTCATAGCATCAGAAAGTCAGGCTGAAAACCTTAAAAAATACAAAAAATATGAAAAATATAAAAAAATCATCACCCTGATGAAAACCTAGCAAACATGCATCTTGGTGACACCAAAAAAATGAAAAAATGACAAAAATAGTAAAGAGAAATAATTTGTCCAACAGTGAAAACCTAGTAAACAGGCGCTTTGGATAAGTACCATGGTGAAAACCTGACAAATAGGCACCGTGTGTAGTCAGTTTTTCTCTACCATCTACTGTCACTCTATCTACCTTAGTCCATAATAAACACCCACTTTTCTGACACCATCTTGACACCACATCATGAGACCCCATCATTCCTTTCATGGCTGGCAATGGTTGACATCAACTCCTACATACCATCCATTTGTCACCCCAAGCATGTCCTTTACGCATCCTTCGAACTTGACTAGTCTGGGACTTGACTAGGGGCATTCTTTATCACCCGACTGCAGTGGGTATTGCATATGGTTCTGCCAATCGAAAATGTCTTGAAAAAAGACCTAAAAATTATAAAATGTCTTGAAAAAAGATCTAAAATTTATAAAATGTCCTAAAAAAGACCTAAAAATTATAAAATGTTCTAAAAAAAGACCTAAAAATAATAAAATGTCCTAAAAAAAGACCTAAAAATTATAAAATGTCCTAAAAAAAGACAAAAAAATCATAAAATGTCCTGAAAAAAGACCTAAAAATTATAAAAGGTCCTGAAGAAAGACCTAAAAAGTGAAAAACGTCCTAAAGAAATCCAAAAAAATCAAAATATCTGAAAATACAAAAACAAAGTTGTCTTGTCGAGTTAGCCATGTCAATTAGTCATTCTCATTTGTCGAACTACGTTGTCTCTACTCATTTTCTACGTAGGAAAGGCTCATCTTTGAGCCCCCAAGAAATTAGGTCAGTCCTTTTAGGTTTGCCAAAATAAAATCATGACTCAATCTTTGGTCGTTATAGAAAAGTCATTGGTTGTGTCGAACTATGACGTCTCTAAGTGTATGATATAGGCAAGGGCATTTGTGAATGAGCCCCCAAGGCCACACTAGGTCAGTCCATTAGGGATCATGACACTATACTGGCACACACGTAAAAAATCTTCAAGCCAAACAACTCATTCCAAAACAGACAAACTCTTAAACCAAACTCTGACAATTATTTAATCAACACATCAAGAACATCAACATGTCAAACATCGACATGTAGTCAATTATGTCAACATACGTCAATTTGGTCAAAGTAAGTCAACTCTGTCAGCAAAAAGTCAAACTCAATCAACATTTGTCAAACTCAATCAAAACAAGTCACATTGTCACAATCAGTCAAACTATCAAACTCTTGGTTATCCTTCAGATGTGTCCTTCTCAAGAACAACTTTTGTCATTTATGCCTTAGGATGTGTCCTTCCTAGGTACCGTCACCATCATTTGGCATTTTGCGGGATTCTCTTGATATTTGAGAATTGATCATCTTGACATAAGCATTATTCAAGATATGTCCTTCCTAAATTTGGAAAACTCTGACATTCGACACCTTGGCATCATCAAACCTAACAACTACGACATTCAACACTGTCGAAACCTGGCATCTTGATGTTAAAACTCTTGACATTCAAACACACTTGGAAAACACTCTATTTGTCCTTAGATCTTTCATCATGATACTAGTTTCTCCACGATGTCCTGACAACAAGATTTAGAGTAGTGATGTATCATGATGATTGGCTTGTCTTGTCATTTTCAAGCAATCATCTTGCTAGTTCCTCGAGGATGTCCTAATAAAAGGATTTAGAAGAGCAACAACATTTCATGACTTGTCATTGTCTTGCTTGTCTGTCTTATACTTATGGTTGGTTCTGACAAAAATATTGGGGAAATTGCACTCTTAGTATGAGTCATGATCATCCTTGTCTGTGACTACTTGTCTTATGTGATGGTAGGACCTTGCACACCTTGATCTATGCCATATCATGGTGTTTGTTGGCCATTCTAATAATCCACCCAATGATGATTAAGAGCACTAGTTGTTAAATCATGTGGTAACATGTTGAAGGATTTGGTCTTCGCACTAACATTCATCTCCTTTTGTCTTGTCACCTTGTCACGTTCGTCTCATGATGATATCCTATGACATACAAAAACATAAGTTCATACATGATCATATAGGCATTGCATTAGGTTTTTACACATTATATGTAAATACATACACCATCCATATCATTTAAAACATATATATCATATCATAAGATTGCATTGTCCATACATATATAGTCATGCATCAACATACATAAACATGGCATCCATCACAATCATACATTGTGCATCCATGTCATCATCATTAAAACAAAAAATTGTCATGGCATATAAGCATAAAAAAGCCATCACATCATCTTGGCATCTCATCATAAGTAGATATCATAAAATGCATACACGACATAGCATATAAAAGACATCATCATAGGAATCATAAATGCATAAATCACATCACATAGGAATCATATGGTCATCATAATTGAATTAGATAGGCATATATCATAAAACATCATCAACACATAATGCATCAGCATATAACATAAAGCATATAGGCCACGTCAAAATTGTATTGCATATCTAATCTCAAAAAAAAAAATTCACAAGATAAAGTCATCAGATATCCCAAAAATAGAGCTTGTAGGCTCGATACTCAACATATAAAGTGTCATAACAATGAATGTATGAAACATGATAATAAGAGAACAATTTCAAATGCCCCTATGCTATGCTCTCCTCGTCCCCTCATGGAGAAGAGCATGGTGACTGATGACCTGTACCTAGCACTAACATAACCTATAAAGCCATAGCAGCCTATGTCTATGAGGATGACGAAACCGACACTGATGACATCACCTCTATGGTAACATGTAGCTATGAGGATATGACAGCGTGCATCTATGAGGCTGATGGATCTATCACTGGTGGCTAACTATGTGTTAATATGTGTCTTGACCCATATGATCCATGTGAATGGCCTGACCTGTGACTAGAGGAATGCCTATGATGGGACCTGTGCCTTGATGTGTTTCCTGAGGAAGTCAAGCCACCCACACTACTCTGGCTATGGTTGCTATCGGTGCAGCTACTCCTTGACCCTGTCCCTATCCAGATGGATGATCTAGACAATCTAGGATCCATTTGATCTGTTGGCACTACACGCTCATATAACATCCTGTACTGCCCTTTTCTCGTGCTCACTCTGGCCAACTCCTTGGAAAGATCTGCAACCAACCCTATGCATAGCTATGCAAGTTGACTGCACCAACTCTTTGTCTCTCACCGCCGGATCTCTACCTGATCCCTCTCCACCTGGGTCACCTCGAGCTCTACTCGTAAGGCACTGATCTCCATCGTGGCCTCATCTAACCTCCTCTGCATATCCACCAATCTCTGATCTACGGTGGTATCCTGTGACAATAGTGGCACACTGGCTATCTTTGGATCCCCATTGATCATCCACTCTCGAAGCTGTCACTCTTCCTCATCCATCTCATCCCCGATATTTGACTCCTCCTCATCACTAGTGTCCTCACCCCTCACAACTCCCTCTTCACCTCCTTTGACCTCAAGGACCTCCTCTACTATGTGTACCTCCATCTCTACCTCCTCTCTAATAGTCTCCTCCTATCATCCCTCTCCCTCTGGTTGTCTCTCTACCTCCTATCTCAGTCCCTCCTCCTCCTCCTATCTCCCCTCCTATCTCGGCCCCTCATCTCTCTCCTCCTCCCTCGACACCTCAAGGATATCATCTAGGGTTGCTCTCTCTACACATTGTCTGACTCTCCTTTGTTGTCTCCCTCTATCCCATCCTCTCCTCCTTTGCTCACCACCACCACCATCATCTCCTGCATCATCCCTGCCACCTTTCCCGCCATCCCCTCTCCCACCATCTCCTTAGCCCCCATCTCTAGCTCTCCCCTACCTCTCTGACCTCCTTGTTGCACCCTCAAGATAACATATCTCTAATCCACAGGTGCTGGTGCATCAAGATCAGTCAAGAGAATCGATCTATGGGTTTTCCACCACAAGTCATAATTTGAAGTCATCCTTGGATCTTCTCCTCCTCCACTCCATCCCCATGGCTATGCCACTAGTCCATCAATCTATTGCTGAGAAAATGACACTGATATAGTAGGACCCCATCCAGGCTCTTGTGATGTCCTCATGTACTCAGCTGTCCCCATAGGCACACCCTGCTGCTCACCAAACTATAGAAGAACTCACTGGGGCAGGTACATCTCTATGATCAACTGGTTCTGAACAGTCCGACCAATCAAGTAATGAAATTAGCTATAAAAGGGAAAGTGGTCTCCCTCGTCGGCCCACAATGCACAATATTTGTATGGCCTCCACACAAATGTTGTCATCGTGTCAATCTTGTGCCTCCAGTAGCTAGTCTCACCAACTCTGGTTTGCTGCAAGGCTCTTGCATATAAATACACATACGACATCCCGTTTGCTAGTTGTGGCCTCTAAATCGGTGGTCGGAAGACAACGATATGCTCCCATGCCTAGACCATAAGTAAGTTCTTGCCACAACTAATGCTACTCCCACCCCTATAAGTGACCTCGTGCAACTATTGGTATAGCATTCCAAGCAAACAAGGCCCCCATGCAAACACAACTCGGTCTTGCTGCATTCGGACTAGCACATCGCCCCATCCGATCGGGAATCCATGTCCCCGAGGATCTGGTATCAAGACCCCGACAATCAATGTGCATAACATGGTGTCCCATCGAATCTCATAACTGTCCACACCAAGGCCCACGCTGTCATCTTCCTCGTACAACTCTATCATGGCCTACACTCCTCGCTGAGGATTGTACACCACCCACTCTGCTCTGATTGGAATATGCAAAATCCGATACACATCCTCTAAGGTGATCATCGCCTCTCTTGTCGGTAGATGGAAGGAACAAGTCTTAGAGTGCCATCACTCAGCCAATGTTGTTAGCAGTCCCCTATTAGCTCAAATAATGGGCATATAGGTGACATAGCATAACCCAAGTCGCATCAGTCACCTATGCTCTCGATCTATTAGTCGGTTCTAAAATGTGTATGTGGATGGTTTGAACTCTCACATGTCAATCAATGCTAGTTGTTTCTGCACATGCATAAATGAAAGTTAGCACATATCATTATTACCATCTATCTAGCTAAACATGAGCAAAAAGTAAGTCTAAAGCTAAGTCAACCCTGATCAACTTTGGTCAAAGTCAAATGTGTCTTGTTGACTTCATTTGCGTCATAGTTTGGCATTTGTGTTGTTTCGTACAATAGTTGCATCGCACTTTGGAACTTGTGTCATTTGGAATCACAAATGTGTCATCCTTAAGCATTTATGTCGCTCCATAATCAAATGTGTCATCATCAAAACATATGTGTTTCCTGAGCACACAAATGTGTCGCAATCTTTCGAATGTGGCGTTGTTCCTGTCACTTGCAGACCAACTTAGTGAATGTGGCTCGATTTCCCGCAAATGCGTTGCACCTAATGAACCTACTTGATAGACCCTTTGCATTTGCATCATGAAGCATCAAATGTGTTGAACGTGACCTCAAATGCAGATTACATGAATGCATATGCATTGCAACACATTCACCTAACTACCCTAAAACCCTAAAAATGCGCAAAAAATGACGAAATGACAAAGTGGGTTTGCAGTACTTACCGGTGGGTCCATGCCCTCTGGCCATCAGAATGTCTTGACAATGTAGCCGTGATGCTCTATGACTGGAATCACCATCCTTGCATCTGCTCTCCTCGCTTTGGGCTCTCCAAATTTACTATTGGAAATGTGAAAATGAATTGACTTTTACCATCAAGTAATTTCTAATATTATTTGATTTTCTAACTCTCTTTTTCTGTGCCATTCTTATCTCCTTGTCACATGCATTGTCAACCCTTGATTTGATTTTCTCAAATTGAATCTTGTCCACTCATTTCAAATTTGACCTAATGTTTCCCTAACCCTAATTGTGGGTTGTCACATTGAATCTTGTCCATTAATTCTAGGGCATTTGTCAATCATCAATCTTGGCCATTCATCCAAAATTGCATTTTCTATAAATGGCAATTTCACTCTCATTTTGTCACCTCATGCTATCTACATCTCATGCAATCTTGTCTTAGGCACTCTTGACATCTTAGCATTTTAACATTTTGGCATATTTTAGTCATAGTTCATAGTTGCTTACTAGTTGCATAGTTGCATAGTATTGCATTTCATATCAAATCCTTCAATATTTTGCTTTGGTCTTGGTATTGTCATAGATTGCTCACTCAAAATCTGAGGGAAAACTTCATACTGCAGCAAATAGAGAAGGTGTAATGGAGGTCAATCATGGAGGTTGAAGACTTAAGGTGATATCTTTCTTGTTTTCATGTTATTTTCCTCCTTTGTGCTTCATTATTACTTTGGGTTTTGATTTATTTAGCTACTAATCTGCTAACCTAGTTTTTTCCCATAGTTACAACATTCATCTTGCATCATAAAAATCAACTCATTGGAATTCCTTGCCAACTCTTATTTTTTAATCCACTACCATTAAATCAACATAGGGGCTTCACTGCCATCAATGAAGATTCACTCTTCTCTTTACACATAACAAGATCATAATGATGGTATTTACCTCGTGAAAGTATATATTTTTATTTTCATCAATGAAGATTCATTATTATCTCTATACATAATAGGATCCCAATGATGTTATTTAGGATGAAAGTGCAAAGATGTGTCTCTTTTCAAGGAATTTTTTCAACACACTTAACTTTAATATTTCTAATTGAAAAGTTGAGTTTCTAGCCAAAAAGGTGCTCTAGCTAGAATTATTTTGATTAAAATAGATCTAACTAAAAATTTATTAGATATAAGTGTCTATTGGATGCATATGCCATATCACATTGGTGACAAATTATAGAAAAACTAAAATAATTTTACAAAATTAATCTTCTCACCACTTGTGTAAATACAATTTTCATGTATTTTTAGTGCAAGTTTCTCCATCCTCCTTAATGGATGTCACATTGATTTTTTCAAGTCCTCAAAAGGATTACATCAAAGTGATCCATTATCCTCATTTATTTTCATCATGATTTTTGAGACCCTTGGAAAACCTATTAGTGTTGTGCATATTGTTGATGATTTGAAGGGAAATAAGATTTTACATCATGTGGAGTCTATTACATATTAATATATGCTTTGTTCTTGAATGAATCACTAGATTCTTTGAAATGTTAATTGCACTTGTATTATCATAGAAGATAGAGATGGGATCATCATACATTACTCTGATATCCTTCAATGTTTGTATCATCCACAAAACTTGTGTATAGCAATATGTTGCAACAATATACTCAACCTCTACAATGGATAAGGAAATTGAATCTTGCTTTTTACTTAACCATGACACCAATTTGCAACCAAGAAAGAATGCACCACCACTTGTACTTTTCCTGTCATCAACTCAACCTTCCCAATCTGCATATGTATAGGTAGTTAGTGTAAAATAATTATCCCTAGGATACCATAAGCCACAATCTGAAGTTCCATTCAAATATTTGAATATCCTCTTAACAACAACAACCTATGTTTCTTTAGGATCTTCTTGAAATCTAGCCACAAGAAAAACTGCATGCATGATATCCAATCTAGTAGCAGTTAGATACAACAGTCCTCCAATCATTGATTTGTATTTGCTCTGATAAGCCTTAGGTGAATAATCATCTTTGCTCAATTTGTAGCCAGTCACCATAGGATTTCATACCGGTTTGGAACCATCCATCCCAAACTTCTTCAACATCTCTTTTACATACTTTGACTGTGAAATAAAAATCCCTTTTTCTATTAGATTGATTTGCAGCCCAAGAAAGAAATTCATCTCACAAACATGGACATCTCAAACTTTTTCTTGCATCTATTCAACAAAAATTTTGCACATAGTTTCATTTCCTCTAAAGATAATATCATCAACATATATAATCACTCTCAAGGTCTTGTCATTTTCAATTTTGAAATATAAATTACCATCTATTGTACCTTTATTGAAGCCTTGCTAAATCAAGTATCTGTCCAACCTTGCATACCAAGCTTTAGGAGCTTGCTTCAATCCATATAAAGCCTTCTTGAATTTGCAAACCATATCCAGTTGATCTGACAACTGAAATCCTTCTGGTTGTTCCATGTACACTTCTTCCAATTTACCATTCAAAAATGTTGACTTTACATCCATCTGATAAAAATTAAAATCTCTATGTGCAACAAATGCCAAAAACATTTTGATAGCTTCCATCCTAGCCACTGAAGCAAAAGTCTCCTAAAAATTTATACCTTCTACTTGTGAGTAGCCCTTACACACAAGTATTGCTTTTATTTCTGACCACTTCTCTATTCTCATTCAACTTGTTTCTAATACCCATTTTGATCCAATCATGCTTTTATCTATCGGTCTAGGGACCAATTCCCAAGTTTGATTCTTCTCAATCTACATAAGTTCTTTCATTTCTCTCATCCAATGCTCATCTTTACATGCTTCACTTACTGTCTTAGGTTCAAATTTAGAAAGTAAACACAAATTTATTTCACCAGTAGCAATAGCTCTGCTTCTTGTCATTACTCCTTTTCTCTTGCCTCCAATGATTTTATCTTCCGAATGATTCTCTTGCACATATTTTGGTTTCTTTGGGGACAACACTAGAGCTTCTTCTTCTTCATTATACTTTTCCTATTCTTCCACAACTTCTTCAACTTCTATGCAATCAGGTTCATTCGATACATATCAATCAACTTCAATTGAATTCTTCAATGCTTCATCCACCTTGAAATTTTTTCTCTCTACAATATTTCTTATCATTTATTGAAACATTTGTAAGATTTTATTTTAGTAGAGTATCCAAGGAAGATACCCTCATCACATCTAGCATCAAACATCCCTACATTTTCTTCATCCCATTTGATATAACATTTTCTTCCAAACAACTTGAAATAATTGACAATAGGAATTCTTCCACACCATATCTCATAGGGGGTCTTAGTAATGTTAGCTTTTGCTTGAACTCGATTGAACACATAAACAACAATAAGAATAGATTCTCTCCAATAGAATTTCAGTAGACCTACCTCAGTAATCATTGATCTAGCAGCTTCCTGAACCATCCTATTCTTTCTTTCAACAACTCCATTCTACTAAGGAGTTCTAGGAGAAAACAGTTTCCTCTTTATTCCATGAACTTCACAAAACATGTTAAACTAATTGGAGGTGAATTCACCACCTCTATCAGATCTCAAACATTTTATTCTCAAATTTTCTTCATTTTCAACCATAGACTTAAATGCCTTGAATTTATCTAATGCATCATATTTCTCTCTAAGAAAAGTAACACATGTATATCTAGAGTAATCATCAATCAGAAGCATAAAATACATGTCACCTTGTATACTTCTCACTCTTGTAGGACCACAAAGATCTGTATGAATCAAATCCAGTAGTTCGATAGTAGATTGTTCCTTTGACCTAAAGCAGTTTCTAGCTTGCTCCCCAAACTGACAATCCTTGCAAATAGCATTAATAGGCTTTGTAATCCTCGGTAAATCTCTTACAACTTGCAAAAAACTAATTCTTACCATATTATCAAAGTTCATATGACACATCTTCTAGTGCCATAACCAACTATCATTAATCTAAGATGTAAAATAATATCCATCAACACCCTTAAGTTGATAAATATTTCCTTCAAACTTCTTTCTAGCAGTAATCACTATTTCAGATCCTTTACTGATTTCACATTAATCATCCTCAAATACAAGATTATATCCTTTACTACACATTTGTCCAAAACTCAAGAGATTATGCACTAAACCCTTAACATAGTAGACATCATCAGTATTATGCTTGCCATCAAAACTAATTGAACCTATCCCACAAATCTTAGCACTAGTATCATCTCCAAACTTAATTAATCCTCCATCATATTTTTCAAGTTTAACAAACTTACTCTCATCACCAGTCATGTGATGTGAACAACCACTATCAACAATCTAGTAATTATTTTCCTATTTAGCATGACGGGCAGAGATTATAGTATCTTCAATTTTTTCTAGAGCACTTTCCTTCACCTATATTTTAGTATTAGCAGAAGTAGATTCATCTTTTATAACCAAGAACAAGTATTCATTATCATCAAAGTCTCCATAATTAGATTCTTCATTAGAAATACCAACATCTTCATTTACATAATATGCTCTCTTGATCATCTTCCCTTTGTTTTCTTTGCTTAATCTATGTTTATTCTTCTTAGCTCTTTCCGAACATCTCAAAGAATAATGACCTATTCCTCCACAACTAAATCATTTAAAGGGTAACTTACCTTCGTACTTACCAGATCCCTTTCTCACCCTTCTTACGAAGTTAGCTTCTACTTCATCAAAATTTTCTTCATTTAGATCTTCAACACTTGCAGCTCTAAAAGCAATTTATGACTTTGATCCATTTCTCAAGCTAGGATTTCTCATTTCAAATGATGTTAGAGTACCCAATAACTGATCTTTAGTATAAGTTTTTTAATCTACAAATTCCTCAATAGCAGATACCTGTGATACCCCTCATGTTGTTGTTATTCTTATGGACAGATCTTGTACTTGGTTGTGTGGGTGGTCAGTTCACCATTTTGGTTGTGCATGGATTTATGGCTTGGTTGATTAGTTGCATTAGATTTTACATATGTTGTTAGATGATACTTTTTATGGTGATTATGTTATATGACTTTTTGCGGTGTCTTTAATAATACATATATGATGATGTTGAGAGTTTTACGCTGTTATATTGTTTGGTGTGTTACCTATGAGTCTTGGTGAAAGGACAGAGTGGCATCACTTGCTTGCAAGTGCCCTATCACCCTGCAATTACCTTTCACGGTGTGTTTTCTATGGAGATTTACATGCTTCACGACATTTGTTTCTATGCAGGATGCAGGTACAAAGTCTCGATTCCACCTGCTTCGGCAGGACAGGGCGAGCATCAAAATAAACTCAACGGGATTGATGTTGAAAAAAAAGGAGTGGTTAGGAAAGAATTCTCGTCCCAAGTCCGTCTATTGTGAGTCTTTGGTTGTCTTTGTTTTATTTGTCTTTGAATGGGAATGTATTAGTGTTGATTCATATTTAGTTGTAATTTAATTAAATTTTGTTAAGTGTGATTTAATTAATTTTTGTTAAGAGATGTTAAGGTTAACTATATTTAAATGGATTAAGTAATATTATGGTTTAAAATGATAATTGCTATTTTAATTTAGAATTAATTAATTTTATTTTTTTTAAGACTATATTATTATTATTTGAAAGTTAAATAAAATAAAATATAAATAAATAAAATATAAATTGATTTTTTTTTTTTAAATTATTAAATTTCTTGCATTGGATTTGTACGGGAGTAGTGGAGAAATGAATGTAGTCTGTTTTGGAAATTATTCTTGAAGAAAAACAGGCATGGGTAATAGAAGTTCTTCACGGGGAAAATTTTGGGCTGTGTGAATGAATTTGGGTTTTTTTTTCTGTTGAATACTTGTGGGGAAATTTGGAAAAAGGCTGCAGGGATTTCTTTTAGAATTTTGGAAGAGCTTTATGGCTGGAGGGTTCCGTGGCAAGCTTGGTGCAACTCTTACTTCTACAGCCTATAGGAAACAGGGTCTTTCCTTTTGTTTTTATTTTGTTTTAAATTCTTTCCTATCATGAAAGATTGTCTGTAGGTAATATAAGTTTCTTTACTGTAGAAGTTTCTTTTCTGTAGAAAACTTATTCCCGGCTGTAGAGATATGTCGTAGAATACTTTCCTGTAGAAAAGTTTCACGGCAAGTATAGAGAACCAGTTAAATAAAACTCCTGTACTAGAAGCTTTGAGAAAACAATAGAAAACAAAGAACTTCTTGGATTTTAAATTCAAAACCCCATTGTTGAACAGGAGAGATTTAGAAAAAATTGTGCAAAGAAAATTGTGAACAAATTCTTTTAAATTTTTAAAAAATAAGTATTGTATAGCTTTTGATTTCCTAGAGAAATTCTCTGTAAACATGTTATGCTATTCTGAAACAATTTTTTTTTTAAAAAGAAAAAAATTCTATGATATTTCCCTGTGTGAATTTTTTTTTAAAAAAAATGCATATATAAAATCTGACGAAATTCCGTACTTTGGAATTCGTCAGAATTTATATAAATTATATATATTTGAAGTTTTTTTTTTTTAAATAATAAATAAATAAATTAAAATTAAAAAAAAATATTTATGAAAAGTTGGGAGGGGGACGGCTACTGCCGTACCACCGCGCAGCCCATAAAGGGCCACGCACAGCAGTCGAAGGACTGCTGTATAGCAGTCCTTAGACTATTGTACGCAGTCCTTTGGGGCTACGTCCTCCCCTATGGGGAGGTACACAGCTCCATGTGGGCTTGCATTATTATATTTTTATTAAAAATTTTTGTTATATAAAATACAAAATTTTATTTCATATTTTATTTTAATTTATTATTTGAATATTTAGAATTATTTCAATTAATATATATATATATATATGTATGTATGTATGTATGTATATATATAGATATATATATTTAAATATATATATGTTTTAATTGGAGAATAATATGATTTAGATGATTTATTAAATTTTAATTACTTTTCTTTTATTAGTGGAATTAATTGAGAAAGTTATTGGTTTGATTTTGTAAAAGAAATTCTTGCGTACGAAAATGATTGTTTGATTTATGGAATTATGTTATAAATCAATTCCTTGATTCTGATTAAACAGTAGGTTTATTTTATGGTATTCATTATAGAGACTTTTATGTTGAGTTAACATGAGTGTTTATTTATTTGATTTACGTTATTATTGGAGATAGGGTTGTCATTGAACTTCCAGAGGTTAGGGAATTTGGTTTATTCAATTTTATTTTTTTTAGTTCTACTTTCCTTGTGGATGTAATCTTGTGATTACTCCGAGTTTCGTTCTTTTGTTAAGTTACTGTGTTATAAGAGTACGGCGAGATGGTTTTTACCTCGTGAATCTCTATCCTGTGTTTTGGTGAACTTGAGAGAGAGTTCAATTCCTCATGTTTTGTGGTATGTTAGGGAATTCTAGGGAGAGTGGCTCTATGTGGGCACCAGTGCACAAAGGGGCTGTCAGGATAACCCACAGTAGAGTTAGTGTAAAAAGTGAAAACCTAACTAAATAATTAGGGGATGGGTAGTTAATCACTAAAAGATAATGATAGATACCTCGCTCACCTGTTAGGGCTACCAAAGACTAAAGGTGGTCGAGAAGGCCGTGGTTGGCATAATCGTGATCTCGTTTCCATGAGTAATGCACGATTCCGCATGAGTCACCCTATGGGGCGACGCCTTGAAATAGGCAGTCAGGATAACCATAGATGGAGGCGGCACCTTGTGATAGGATGTCAGGATAATCCATGAAGGCCATGCGATGACACTCTCCTATAGCCTTTTCCCTTAGTCGTTTTAACTGAAATCCTCTGGAAGTAATTATATTGTTTTGACTTGGAGTCATTTGTTGTCATGTTATGTTAGTAGACTTATGTTGTCACATTTCCTTTGTGTATGATTTATTTTCCATGTTTGGTGTTGAGTCATATGTGTTACTTTTGACGACTTGGTCGGGAATCCTTTCTTAGCTACTCCTAGCACGGGGGTGGTCGGGTGGAACGTGCCTCACACCCCGTTGGGTTTCCCATTATGCAGTCATACCTTCAGTGCAGAGATTGTGGTGACAGTTTGTACTAGATTTATGTACCATCAGATGTATACATTTATACTTTATTCATGTCTTGTAATTGTATTGTATCTCGCCCATGTGTTGGGATAATGTATCTTGAAACTTGGATAAATGGTTATTGGTATTTAGTTTGTAACATGATGTATTGTTATAAAACACTTTGTAATTCAAAACACTATTCACTGATGTAATTATATATTTTTGATGTTGATATGTTGAGTAAATTAGTTTCTCTTTGTTTCAAAGTTTTATTGGTTATGTAATCTTATTTAGCATATGTGGTTCATTCTTATTTTTATGCTTAGCGTTTATCACTTTTATATGAGAGCTCATATCCGTGGAATGAATGTTGGATTAGTTAAGTTTGTTAATGGGTAGTTAACGTAATGTCTCTTCGTGTACCCCAAGGGACTTAGGAGTTTAGTATGTATTTGTAATTATGTTAGTTGCAATTGATAACATAGTACTTTTATTTTATGTTAAAAAAAAATTGTTGTGTAGTTAGTTGTCCTTTGGGGTTTGCGCGTCGGGGTGTTACAATACCTTTTCACTATATGCATTAGGGAGAGTTCTAAGAATATTCTTCATAATCCTGGGTTCTTCCACTGTAGCACCAAGTCCTCGCATTCCACCTACCAACTCATCCACTCTCTATACATAGGATTTATTATTCTCATCTTCAGAAATATGTAGGATTTTGAATTATGCCTCTAAGTTCTGCAACGTTGCTTCTTTAACCCTTTCATCTCCTTCATGAATCTTTGACCCTTCTCCTGCAATTCACTTCCCCTCTTGAGATTATGGATCTAATGGCTCTTGTCTCCCTTATGTAATTTCTTCTTCCCATAACGAGACTTAGAACTTGAATCCTACGGAGGTTGGATAACTGATGCAACTTCTGTTTCAATTTGGTGGAATTTTTGGAAACTTCATTCATGGTTTAAGGTTCGTGCATATCCACTTCAGCTCCTATGTGGGGTCTGAGTCCCATTATAAATTTCAAGATATGGAACTGTTCATCTCCCTCATACTGGGGTACATACTTCAACAGGTTGGTGAAATTTTTCCAATATTGAATCACAGTCATATTTCCCTAGGTTAAGTTATGAAATTCCATCATTTTCTTGTCAAAGAAAAGTTGCAGTAACCATTTCTTCCTCAAAGGTTGGAGGAAGAGTCCCCAAGTGATCTCAGCAGGCTGAAGATTGTGTTCCAACTTCTCATTATCCCACCAAGTCATTGCTTCACCTGAGAGCTGATACGTAGCACATGCCACCTTAGTCTGTTTAGAAAGGTTACGAAACCAAAGTACTTTTCCATTTCTATAATCCAAGCCTCAACTCTTGTTCTAATAGCCTTACCATCGAACTTGGGTAGTGCTACTCTTTTGAGGTCTTTCCCAAGCTCTTCCTTAATTTTCCCTTGTGGACTTTCCCCTTGTTAGAACATAATGTTATTAGGTGTCATACCCTTATAACATTTATATATTTTTCTAGTATAAGGTTATAAAACCTTATATATTATATGCTTATTAAGCATATCCCATTTGAAATAATTATAATCTAAATAATTAGATTATTGATTATTTATGAATGGGGGTTGTTGAATAAGTGTGACTAATACCATTTCAAGTATTATGTCACCCTTCCTCCTATATTTAAGGAGGTTCTCTCTCATTTGAGAGAAGTGGAAGTACTATTGGCCATGTGGAAGTATGGAGAAGTGTTCCCCATGTTTGGTCTATGTTATAATAGACCATTACATTGTAAGTGTTTTAATAAAATGATGCTTTATGGGGTTTTTTTATCCAAAAGGGGTTTCCCCATGTATATATTGTGTAATGTATGAAATCTATGCTTGTATTGTTATCATTTTATTTATTTTGGGCGGGTGCATCAAGATGGGTAGCCAATTTGTGGCCACTTTCAAAAAAAAGTTTTGAAAAGTCATAACACGAGCGTGTTATAACGTGCTCACGTTATGGCTTGGTGGGCCGAGCTTGAGTCTTGGACACAACGAGCCCATAACATGAGCACATTATAACAGAAGCGCATTATAACACGCTCACGTTAACGTGTTAAAAAAAAAAAAAAGTGAAACTCATTCATTCTTCATTTCGATTGTGTTTTTTGTTGTGCCCGTAGCCAAAACCCCCATTTTTCGCGCTTGCATTCTAGGAGGAGGCATTGTGCAAAAATCTTCACCAATGGTTGCTATTTCTTCACAAGGATGGTGCCACAATGAGGAGGAGGTGTGAGAGGTAAGGATTGTTTGCTTTTTGTTTTGAATTTGTTAGTTTTAGGTTGTATTTGATATATTTTTTTGAATTTGTAGGAGATGCAAATCAACTTGCAAACCCTCAAAATCCTCAACAAGAAGAGCAACCAAATACTTAAGAAAAAAATCCTCAAGAACAAAATCAACCACAACAACAACCTCCTCCAATCACTTGACACCCTCCTAACACTCAACAAAATTTAATGAGTGAAATTGAGAACAACAAAAAGAAAATTGAGGATTTAATCAGTAGGTTGAGTGATCCAAATGGTTCAACCACATAAATAATGACCCTAGCAAGTTCATTGAAAGATATGTTAAAAAAATGTAGATTCAATTAGCAAACAAGTAACTGGATGGCAAGATAGGAGGTAGGTGACTAGGGCTTATTATGCGGATAAACTATCATATAAAGATGTAAAGGATTTAAAAATTACAAAAGGTGATTTGTGCTCATTATTCACTGACCCACACACAAATCAAAATCTTACCCTCAATGCGAAGAGGTTTCCTATTCATTGGTGCCACCACCAATAGATTAGAAACTATTTTTATGATAGGTGGTACATGGTCTTTGATTATCCATCGTGCAACAATTGTGAAGTCCCACATTATTTCCTTAGGAAACTATACAGTGAGTTCATATTGAAAAAAATCCCAAATTATTTTGATATGAGGGACTTCTGGGGGAGAGGTGGGGGATTGGCTCAAGATAGACCCAGTGCACAGTTAGATCCTACGTAGTAAGGGAGACGAGCTCTAACTAGGCCACCTCGTGAGCACGTATTTATGCCTTCCATCATGGAGGAGAGTTCCAACATAGAGACATTGTAGGAAATCAACACTTTGACCTAGAGTGTCATCCATCATACTAGCCCTATTATATAGTGCCATCCAGGGGAGTCTTCGAGTGGTGGCCTTCGAACCCATGTGTGTCAATCTTGCAGGGTGACTTGTTCATATGACCCCATCGACACTCAGGAGGCTGCTACGCAAGATCCGGGTGTAGCTATGGAGATGGAGAGGGCAACTGACATTTTGCATGAGGCATATGGCATTGATAGTCAAGTAAAAGTTATCATGTTCATTGAATTTAGTTTATTAAATTTTGATTTTGAAATGCAAGATTAACTAATTTAGTTTTATGATTTTAATAAAATTGCATGGTCACAGTGTTGAGACTGTATACACTGGCCCTCCACCTACTTATTTCTGCAATACACCTATCCGTGGGGTATGTAACTAGTAAACAATTATAAATTTATTACATGTTAATAGCATTGTTTTACGAATGGTATTTTAATATGTGATTTTGGATGTTGAATAGGCTAATATTGGAGGTTTCAAGGGAACACCTCCCAGTTCTAGTGGATTTACTCAAACCTACACGAAGGTAATAGAATAAAGAGTTTAACTAATGAATTGTACTTAATAGATTTGTGTAGTTTATATTCATATCATTGATTACGTTGCATTGCACATCATTCAAACTCAAAGCATTACTTCACATTCCATAACTAATAACTAGATGTTGATAGATGACAAAATTTCAACTACAATATAGTTGTTTAGAAAGTCAACATAAGCAGTGATGCAATTACTTCACATAGCATAATTAATAAGTCTAGGAGCAGTTTCCAATTGCATTTGCTTGTCATGGCATTCCATGAGACCACTTTTTACTACTCAACATCTTTTCAAATAGTTCACTGCCTTGTCTATGCTATGGATGCTTGGAAGGAATATATGAAAGAATAATAGTAAGCAATAACATAGACAAGGCAATGAGTTTTTTGAAAAAAATCCTCAAAGAAATGTGATCTCATGGTGATTTCCATCACCATGAGACCCAATTTCTTTGAGTCACTTTTTCAAACAATTCACTGCCTTTTCTATGCTACCACATTTTCCATACATGTCTACCAAAGCATTTTATCAAACAGTTCATTTCCTCACTGCTATGGCTAAAAGATTAAAAAAGGTGCTTTCCAACAAACTGATGCAATGCAGAAAATTCAAATAACTTAACTTCATCATTCAAAAGGATTCAATCCACTTTGCAACTCAAAAACTCAATTCTTTCTTTGTTTTCAAACTTCTACCTAGTCTTCTTACTAGGTCAGCCAACCCACTATTCCTATCAAAACTTTCAATTTTCTCAAACAACCTTGTCAACAAATCCCGAAATCAGGAACCCATCATGGCCTACTTTCACATATCAAAAACTCAATACCAACTCTTTTGGATCAATGATATTTTATTAGTTTTCTCCTCCAATCTCTCCAACAACAACTTACATCAATGGATCATATCATTTTTAAACATTTCCCAACCTTTCCAACTTCCTAAAATGACTCAATAACCTCTAAAACTACTTTTACCCTTGGCATTCCATGCCTTTACACCTTCTTTACATTTTTACAACATTTGAAATTGACAACTTTATCAATATTTTGCAATTTTGCACTTTATGCCTAAATTAACTAAGACTATTACAACCTCCAAAATGGCTATTTAAGCCTTATTACATCATCAAAACACATTAACCAATTAAAACTCCTAAATTTTCCTCATGGGGGCATGTGCTTACAAAGGTTCACTTGCACAACAAACTATGGATGCTTGGAAAAAAATCTATCAAAGCATAATAGTAAGCAATAGCATAGACAAGGCAGTTAGTAGTTTGAAAAAATGCCTCGAAGAAATGTAGTCTCATGGTGATGGAATGAATGTGGTCTCGTGGTGATGGAATTCCATTCCATCACCATGAGACCACATTTCTTCGAGGAATTTCTTCAAAAATCTCACCACGTTTTCTATGATACCACATTTTCCATACATGTGTACCAAAGAATTTTATCAAACTACTCACTTCCTTGCAGCTATGGCTAAAAGCCTAAAATAGGTACTTTCCAACAAAATATGGATGCTTGAAAAAATATCTATCAAAGCATAATAGTAAGCAATAATACCATAGAGAAGGAAATGAACTTTCTGAAAAAATGCCTGAAAGAAATGCAGTCTTATGGTAATGGAATGCCATGGCGTGCATTTGTTTGTAATGGCATTCCATCACCATGAGACCCCATTTCTTTGAGGAATTTTTTCAAATAGTTCACTGCCTTCTCTATGCCACCACAATTATCATACATGTCTACGAAAGCATTTCATCAAACGGTTCACTAGCTTGCTACTATGGGTAAAATCCTAAAAACACGTCCTTTCAAACAAGATATGGATAGGGAAAATAGTAAGCATGATAATCATAAATATATAGTTTAATAAGTACTGCAAATTTTGTTCATTATCTCATACATTATAAGTCATGATGTGGATCGCTATTGTAGTTTTTGTGATTGAATAATTTGTTGTTTTATTTTCAGATGTTGCAAGTCGAAACACCTTCGAATGTGATGAGGGAAATGGAGATCGGTGTTTCATCTACTATACAATCCTCGATGGCTCTGACAGGGGAGGTATGAAGAAAATTAGTAAATTTCAATTTACATTCGTTGTTATAGATGTTAGTGAAAAATCAAACCATTATTGATTCGTATTTTAATTTCTATTTGGATGGTTTATACAGGGCTTGAGCACGCCTGAGCATGGGCCTGTGAATATTTCCCTCATGGAGAGAGATCATGAGATGGTGGTAAGTGATTATTTTGTTAAATATATCATTTTTAATGTAATTTCTATATATTCATGTCTTTACTTCTTATTGTAACAGTTAGAACTTCACCATGAACTAAACACTAGGAGGAGCAGCAGGAGCACTCCTTGAGCACAACACAAACGAGTGATAGACCTATCACCATTCGACCGAAAAGCAAAGGGAAAGAATTTATTTCTAGAGCATGGAGAGCAATGACTTTTGATTCCAGAGCCCTTTGTTGTATGCCTACATGGCATTTTTGTACATATTTTGTATTGGATATATTTGACATTGTATGCCTATATGGCATTCTCGTAAGCCTATATGGCTATTTTGTACATATATTTCATACTTATATCGACATATGTTGATGTATGCCTACATGGCTATTTGGTTAATACAAATATTTTTTATCGATGGTGTCCATATTTGCATTCTAAATTGATGGTTTAATAGATATAAGTTACGTGTATTCAAGTGCATACTTTACAACTTGTGTGTATACTTTGTGACTTACGTGTGTTCCAATGTATACTTTGTGATTTACGTGTTTTCATGTGTATAACTTGTATTCGTGCATATACTTTGTATTAATTTGTGTATACTATGTATTCGTGTGTATACTTCAAGGCTTATGTGTTTTTGAGTACTTGTACTTCCCTTATTCACATATACATGCTTGACTTATTCACGTGTATACTTATTAATTGGTTAGCCCTAGCATTGATCATTGTTGTCCTTCATGGTTTGTCTTGAATATTAATTGATTGATGCTAAACAACTTTATCTAAAAGCAAAAAACACATTTTCAATTGGTATTCCATGAAATGATTCATAAAAATATTCCAATATGTTATTGATATGTCACCATATAAACATGTCAAAAGATTTATATGTCAACTTTTTGCAATATTATTTCTTGTATATGAAATGGAATTGGGAGAAAGCAAGTTATAATTTATAATACAAATAAGAAATGGACTCAACGCTGTCCTAGACCCCCGAATAGGTCTATTTAACAAAGCAACACGCTCTCAATCACTCTTCCAATTTCAAAACCATTGGGAAGCATTTACGAGTTTGCAAATCCACAAAATCCACAATTTTTAGGGTGTGATTGGCCCTCTAATCCCACTATCCTCTAAACCCTCACTTTTCTCAAAATTCACTAGGTTATATTGAAAACCCCATATCCAAACATCATACAACCTCAAAATCTCTTCCAACACTCTTCATTATACCTTCACAAACTTAATTGACCACCAAATTATGCTACCCCTTGACTTTGCCCACTTCTACTCCCTCAAACCTCTCTTTTTCATTCAAAACCCCTCTATTCTCAATTAAGGCATCATGCCATAACATAATTTTGACCTCCCTTGTCCTTGTAGACCATTTGAACACATCAAAGTCCACAACCTCGCCCCATTTCCAACCTATTCTAACTTATTGTCAAGCAATTTCTTCTTTTCACCTCGTCTAGCCTTGCTTTTAAGGCCTAAATTCTGAATTTTGAACAAGGGAAACATTAGTAATCTCTTCCAATGCCTTTAACAATGCTATTTTCTTATTTTTACTTACATAATTGACTCAAATGACCCCACACTAACTCAAAACTAAAAACAAGATTACAAAATGGCCTATCATGGCCTTATTTGACATTATAATGACTAAAACCACTAAACTAGACCTTCTTCATCAAATGGAGGAACAAGGTGCTCTGCACCAATGATCATACACTTTTTATGTGGAATACTCAGACTTCTCAACCATTGTGTGTATGTTTATATTTTCCATTGTTCTGCATGCCATCATAAGGGATCAAGCTGGTTGAACACAACTCGGATCAATTTTGCGTGTTTGGGTGTGAAAGAGGACCATGCCTAGCGTAAACCTACCTATTGGGACATGTTGGAGCAGTTAGTTTGGTCACACAAATTGTTGCACCACTTTGTAACTTTACACTACTTCCATTTGACGTTTTTTCCATCAAGTGAAAACTAGACACCACAGGAAAACGACTATGAGATAACAAAAACTGAGAGAGGTTAATGTAGAGGGGTCCAATGCTATCTCATAGGCTCAGACAAAGAGTTTGTAAGCATCACGGTTTTTGAGTAATAGTCGGTCAAAGTTTTCTTCCGTTTTGCACTTTGGACCCTTAAAGGATCGATCTGGTTGAACGTAGCTCGAAACGATTCCGCATGTTTGGGTGTGAAAGAGGACCATTCCTAGCATAAAAATACCTATTTGAATGTGTTGGAATAGTTTGTTTGGTCACACAAGTTGTAGAACGAAAGTTGCACCACTTTGCAACTTTGCACTACTTGCATTTGACTCTTTTTCCATCAAGTAAAAATCTGTTGCCACAGGAAAACCACTGAGATAGCCAAAACTGAGAGAGGTTTTTGTAGAGGGTCCCAATGCAATCTTGTAGGATCAGACGAGAATTTTCTAACCATCATGGTATCCAAGTAACAACATGCTGAAGTTTGCAGCCATTTAGCACTTTGGACTCTTAAGGGATCGATCCAATTGAATGTAGCTCAGAGCGATTTCGCGTGTTTGGATGCAAAAGTAGACCATGTCTAGCATAAACATACCTATTTGGACACATTGGAATAGTTTTTTTGGTCACACGAGTTGCAAAATGAAAGTTGCACCACTTTGCAACTTTGCACTGCTTGCATTTGACACTTTTCCATCAAGTGAAAATCCACCACCACAGGAAAACCAATCCGAGATAGAAAAAATAGAGAGAGGTTTTTGTGGAGGGGCCCAACGCAATCCTGTAGGATCAGACAAAAAGTTTCTAAGCATCATGGTATATGAGTAACAACATTCTAAAATTTGCAACCATTTTACACTTTAGACCCTTAAGGGATCGATCCGGTTGAACGTAGCTCAGAGTGATTCCACATGTTTGAGTGTGAAAGAGGACCATTCCTAGCGTAAAAATACCTATTTAGATGCGTTGGAACAGTTTGTTTGGTCACACGAGTTACAGAACGAAAGCTGCACCACTTTGCAACTTTGCACTGCTTGCATTTGACACTTTTTCCATTAAGTGAAAATCTGCTGCCACGAGAAAACCACTTTGACATAGCTAAAATCGAGAGAGGTTTTTGTAGAGGGACCCAACATGATCCTATAGAATAATATGAGAAGTTTCTAAGCATCATGGTATCTAAGTAACAACATGTTGAAGTTTGTAGCCATTTTGCAGTTTGGACTCTAAAGGGATTGATCTGGTTGAACGTAGCTCAAAGTGATTCTACATGTTTGGGTGTGAAAGAGGACCATGAATAGTGTAAAAATACTTATTCAAATGTGTTGGAACAATCCATTTGGTCACACGAGTTGCAAAATGAAAGTTGCACCACTTTGCAACTTTGCACTGCTTGCATTTGACTCTTTTTCCATCAAATGAAAATCCGCCGCCACAGGAAAACCACTAAGACATAGCCAAAACCGATAGAGGTTTTTTTAGAGGGGCCCAATGCAATCCTATAGGATCAAACAAAAAATTTCTAAGCATCACACTATCTGAGTAACAACATGCTGAAGTTTGTAGCCATTTTGCACTTTGGACTCTTAAGTGATCAATTCAGTTGAACGTAGTTCGAAGCAATTCTACGTGTTTGGGTGCCAAAGAGGACCATGTATAGCATAAAAATACCTATTTGGACGCGTTGGAATAGTCTGTTTGGTCACACGAGTTGTAGAACAAAAGTTACACCACTTTGTAACTTTGCACTGCTTGCATTTGACACTTTTTCTATGAAGTGAAAATCCACCGCCACGAGAAAACCACTTTGAGATAGCCAAAACTGAGAGAGGTTTTTGTAGAGGGGCCCAACATAATCTTGTAGGATTAGACAAGAAGTTTCTAAGTATCACGGTATCTGAGTAACAACATGCTGAAGTTTGCAGCCATTTTGCACTTTGGACTCATAAGGGATCGATTTAGTGGAACATAGCTCAGAGCAATTCCACGTGTTTGAGTAGGAAAGAGGACCATGATTAGCATAAAAATACCTATTCGGATGCATTGGAATAGTCTACCTTGTCACATGAGTTGCAGAATAAAAGTTGCACGACTTTGCAACTTTGCATTGCTTGTATTCGACTCTTTTTCCATCAAGTGAAAATCTATCGCCATGGGAAAACCACTCCTAGATAGCCAAAATCGAGAGAGTATTTTCTAGAGGGGCCCAACGCGATCCTATAGGATTAGATAAGAAGTTTCTAAGTATCATGGTATCCGAGTAACAACATGTTGAAGTTTGTAGCCATTTAGCACTTTGGACTCTTAAGGGATCGATCCGGTTGAACGTAGCTCAGAGTGATTTTGTGTGTTTGGGTGTGAAAGAGGACCATTCCTAGCATAAACATACCAGAGCTGAGTATTGTTGGAATAGTCCGAAACACGGTCACCGCGAACTCTTGAGAATAAAGTTGCACCACTTTGCAACTTTGCGCTGCCATTTGACCTTTTCCATCGGGGGTGAAAATCCCCACCAGTAAAACCGCTACAGGGGTAATATGATTTTTGTAGAGGTTAGTAGTCTTTTTAGAATCGGAACAAGAAGTTTCTAAACATCCACGATTATCGGTAAGCAGCATGTTGAAGTTTGCAGCCATTTAGCACTTTGGACTCTTAAGGGATCAATCCGATTGAACGTAGCTCGAAGCAATTCCACTTGTTTGGATGCAAAAGAGGACCTTGTATAGCGTAAAAATACCTATTTAGACGCATTGGAGCAGTACACTTGGTCACATGAGTTGCAAAACAAAATTTGCACCACTTTGCAACTTTGCACTGCTTGCATTTGACTCTTTTTCCATCAAGTGAAAATCCGCCTCCATGGGAAAACCACTCCGAGATAGCCAAAATCGAGAGAGGTTTTTGTAGAGGGTCCCAATGCAATCTTTTAGGACTAGACAAGAAATTTCTAAGCATCACAGTATCTAAGTAACAACATGCTAAAGTTTGCATCCATTTAGCACTTTGGACTCGGATCGATCTGGTTGAATGTACCTCAGAACGATTTCGCGTGTTTGGGTATAAAAAAGGACCATGCATAGCATAAAAATACCTATTCAGATGTGTTGGAACAATCCATTTGGTCACACAAGTTGTAGAACAAAAGTTGCACCACTTTGCAACTTTGCACTGCTTGCATTCGACTCTTTTTCCATTAAGTGAAAACTGGACACCACGGGAAAACCACTCCGAGATAGAGAAAACTGAGAGAGGTTTTTGTAGAGGGGCCCAACATGATCTCGTAGGAGTAGATAGAGATTTCGTAAGTGCCATGGTTTTTGAGTAATACCCCATCAAATATTGCTACCCTTTTGCACTTTGGACCCTTAAGGGATCAAGCCGGTTGAACATAGCTCGGAGTTATTTCACATGTTTGGGTGTGAAAGAGGACCATGCCTAGCATAAATGTACCATTCCTAGAATAAATGTACCATTTACTTAGAAGAAGATCAATAAAATTCATTGTTTCCTTGCATTTTTCTGTATTTTTACCAAAAATATAATGTTTCCTTGAACTATCTAATGTTTCCTTGCATTTTTCTGTAAGTGCCATGGTTTTTGAGTAATACCCCATCAAAGATTGCTACCCTTTTGCACTTTGGACCCTTAAGGGATCGAGCCGGTTGAACATAGCTCAGAGTGATTTCACATGTTTGGGTGTGAAAGAGGACCATGCCTAGCATAAATGTACCATTCCTAGAATAAATGTACCATGTACTTAGAAGAAGATCAATAAAATTCATTGTTTCCTTGCATTTTTTGTATTTTTACCAAAAATCTAATGTTTCCTTGAACTGTACAGTTCCATACAAGGTGATTGTGCTCTCTTTTTCAATCTCTTTGTGTTTCCACAAACCCAATACATATTTAGAAACCAATTTTGATGTTAGGGTGCTTATTTGGTGAAAGGGAATAAGTTTTATGGGGTTTGTGTTGCTGCCCCTGTAGATTTTGATGGAAAAGGGCATAAAAAAGAGGTTTCACCCTAGGGTTTGATAAAATATTGCATGTAGAGGTTGGGTGATTGTCTTTTGAGTTTGTGCAGATGATTTTAAGGTCCAAGGTGGTGGCATGTTTTGGAAAGGTGTGGAACCATTCCTTTCAATAAACCCTCCTCATACTAGCATGAAATAAGGGTTTTGTGGTTTGGCATGGTGGAGTGAGTTTCTCCTGAGACAAATTATGGATCTGAGGGTTTGAATACATGAGAATTTCTGCCCCAACAAGTTCAGGGGGTTGTTGAATGTTTAAAGGTATGTTCCTTTGTAAATTAGGCCTAGTTAGCCTAATGAGGATAGCGAAGGTCATTTTTGATGCACATGTTCCAAGATAGTCATTATTAATTTTGAAGTATGTGTTGGAACTCAATAATAGCTATCTAGATTAGTCATTTATTTGTGAATTCATTTGAGATTTTTCCTCAAGAAACCACTTGGAATCACACTTTCCACTTGGAAATTCATCATAAAACCCTGTAGTAGCAATTCCACCTTTGTTTCTTGAATTCCGTTGCACAAATAAACACACACACACCTAAAACATCCTAATACTAACCTACTCCATTGATCTAAACTATCAAATTCGGTGGAGTAGTCATTATTGGTTATCTAGACTCTCAAAACCTTAATCTTGAGGGTTTACAGACCGAGTTGAGAAAAATTAGTTTAAACTAATGATAAACTCAATGGATACCCTCCTAAATAGATTCAAATGAAAGCTACTTCACTATTCTACCTTAATGAAAGCTTTAGAGAGTGGTATGCACTTCCATAATAAATGATTGAGTAATGATGTTTTATTTTACTTCCTTAAAACATATGTCATATATAAGTGTATATAAAATGTAGAAGCATACGCAAGGTAAGTTGATTTTTAAATAACAAAATGCCTCAAAGAGATGTGGTTTAAAAATGTAATTTTCAAGTGTATAGAATTGTGTAATTTAAAATTTGCATTGACAACCTAAGGTTATAATGACAAACAAACAATGATCAACATGGAATATGAAAAATAACAAAAATAAAAGCAAGCCATAATAGAATGAAAGAAAATGTGTAAAGACTTCACATACCTAAAAAATAGAGTTTCAAATGGAGGAGTTCAACCCAATTATGTAGCCTTAGCTTCTTCTTTCTTCAAAGTCCTCAACAATTTGACTTTTTCAAAAGCTTGTTCCCCTCCAAACTTCAATTGTATATCAGTTTTCAATGGAATTCAAACTTGAATTGATATTATATGTCTTTCAATGTGAAAACTTTGCTATTTCATGCAAAGGTGGTAGAAAGATTATGAAAAAGGTGGTGGAATGTGAAAAACATGCATGCACACTTCACAACATCATCAAAAAGCTACTTTTTTTCGGAGCACACACATAACCAGGAGAATATGCAGAATGTGGGCCTTGAGATCATGGTTATATTGAGTTTTTTTACTATTTTTAGTGCAACACAAAATGC
>VDFB02373365.1:295833916-295862396 GCA_007258455.2 Sequoia sempervirens
ATATGTTGATTTCATCATTTAAACAATAAATTTCATTTTGATAAATGTCATGGCCTTGAGCCAAATGGCATGGCATCGGCTACTAATGGGTTGCTCGTCTTGCATTGTATTGCATGAGTTCTTTTTTGTCGAAGCCTTGCAACTAGCTCTTTGAGCTAAGCCGAGCCTTTGAGTATTAAGTTAAGACTGTTCTTAAGGTTGCACTCATGTACAAGCCACTTGATGGCTAATCAAAATTTCTATTCTGTTTCACTGTGTTTTTTTTATGAATAAACATTATTAGGAATCAATCAATGATACCCTGAAAAAGGGTTTTGAACCCTATGTTTTTATTGTAAAATATTTTGTATCCACCTTATCGATTGGCCGAGGCTTGAAGAGATTCAAAGGCTCGACCATTATCTCTTTTGTATTAAAATTCTCAACCTATGATGGCCATCGATATTAATCCAATGACTATGTGCTCATTATATTTACTCTTTTATGGAGGATCGATTACAATCTCAGGGAGGGTAAGAGACCCCTCTGCATTTGCATTTCCTTTGTATTTAATTTAATTCTTATTATCGAATGGGACAATAATAGAGAGGGCTTTGTCGAATGTTTCTTAAGCCTTGCAAATGTATGTAGGTCAATATTTAGTGAGAACCGACCTTGTTCAGTAAGAACGATGGTATGACATCCATGTTTGGGTTACAGACAAGTCTGCATGTAGAATATTTTTACCTGCATGGTATGAAACAATAAGCCCTCATGGGAATATTTGAAATATATCACTGATACACATAAAGGGAAACCCAACCATTTGGGATTGGTTGACTTAGAGTAACCGCAGTTTGTTGTTGCAGCCCTAAAGGCATGAGTATTGTCTCAACAATAGACATTTTGTCCTTATGTATGAAACAGGGCAATTTGACTTGATTATTTTCAGTACATTATGGAAGAAGCATTCTATTTTTAACAATGAACAAATGCTTGTAAAGTGATCATTTCACATGTAAATAGCTCAAGATATGCAAACAGAGTAAACGGAAATACTTGAATTTAAATGTAATTGTTTAGTTTGAGACAAAAATGTGTTGATGTAAATAGTGGATATTCTTCTGCAAACAACTCGGCTTTATTAAAAAATTATCTTTATAACTGAAAACAATATTTTTTACAACTATTTAGTAGGAAACGGTACATGTTTTGTTTAAACAATGAATGTACATACATGAACATCTTGCTTTATAATTGTTTAGTGGGAAACAACATTTCTTTTGTTCAAACAATGAATGTACATATGTAAATAGCTACCTTCACAACTGTTTACTAGGGAACAGTATTTGTTTTGCTTAAATAGTAAATGTTCATATGCGAATAGCTAGTTTCATAATTGTTTAGTAGGAAACGGTATTCACTCTGTTCAAACAATGAATGTTCTTATGTAAAAAACAATGTTAGAGAAACACAATAATGAGAATGCTATAACAGTATGTGTGGAACTGTTAGCATAGAATTGTTCTATTTTCCTTATTTTGACAAAGAAACATCAATTAGAATACTATTTAAATATTGCAATATGAATTAATGATTATTTCAAAATATATGCACAAATTTTAACATTAGTAGGCACATATATGTGTATGCACATACACATACTTGTGACATACCTTCTTTTGTTTGTAGTATATTTTTAAAAAGGAAAATCCTTAAGATGATAAGTAGGAAATAGTCATAAGAATGATATGACTAATTGTTGACTTATTCTTGTAAGAGAGGGGGACCAACCACGTCAAGGCTCTGGGTCACAGAGAGCCGAGAGTGAAGGGCTTCCCTAACTTACCTCACTCTAAAAGGTGTCTTGAGACAAGGATCGAGAACGATGAGGACTATAATATTGTACTTCAATCACCATACAAATATTGAACTTAGTTTTGAGCTAGGCGAGCTAGTTCTTGGAGTCTATATTGTGCCTCAGACAACTCTCTATTTGAGGACAACAATGCAGTTATGGGATGTTAGTGCAGTGTGCTAGTATCTCTCGAGCGTGTTGGCATTTGTACGGTCAGAAAATAATTAATATAATATAAACTACCAAAAAAAAAACTGACAGCCTAGCTAGTTAATCTAGACTATAAAAACAAAATGAGAAAGTACAAGAAATAGAGACTAAAGTGATAAAGCAAGTAAACACAAGAACCAAGGTAACGAAGATGATCTCACGAAAGTGTATGTTTTTTAGCTAGCTCCACACTTACTTTCACCTACACACAAGTAAGAAGGGGAAAATTATTGGGGATGTATAGGGGCCTACCTTAGTCAGACCCCCATTTCAGTGTTTCCACCTCCACAAACAGCCAGATAGTAATGAGATAGAAATATGCGATAAAGGAAAGAAGAGAAAGCAATACACACTACAAAATAGTATTATGCTACTCCTATCAAATCACAAAGAAGAGGAGTGAAATGTTACAACCCCCACCCAAAAGCTCACTAGCCAATGGAGGAGAATATGGACTTGGAAAGGTCACCATAGTCGCAATTGTGATGGAGGGAGGCCTCACAAGGCTCCAAGCCCACGTTGCTATGGCTTGCTTCACACTTGCTATGTGGAGCTGATGGAGTGTTGTTGTTGCTGCAATGGACTATTGAAGTGCTGCTTAAGAGTGAAGAGAATACTGGAAGTGCTAGGAGAATGCCCATTTTTTACTTAGAGGATGAAATGAGATGAAGATAGACGAATTTGAAGGAGAAGTGGGAAGAATCTTCCATTTTCGAGGTCGGTTGGTTGAAGAGGGATGTTACAAATCAACCCCAATTGGAAGTGTAACGCCTCTGCCAACTTTAGATGCAGGAATCCGTCGTGGATGGTAATGCTTCACATGGAAATTTGTGCATCGTGCGAGCGTCCCTAACAAATATTCTCTCACTGACACAAAATAAAAATTCCAAGTGGAAGGAAGGCAGTTGGGTGATGTGGAATTTTGCCTTCAGATTTGATTTTCTAAGGTGAGGTTGTGTAAGAGGGGAATTTGCACAAGGGGTGCAAATTTTCTCCTATTCATTTTGCCCCCACTTTAGCAAGCACGAATACTGACGAGTGCTTCGATAAAGTAGATTGAAGAGTAAATAGGGTTACAAATTTATACTTAAACCATCGAGGAAGTAGACCGTGATCTGGCGAACTCAAAAGCGCAGGGAAAGAAAAGGACTCCACAGGTACTCTCCCTAAGGAGTTTCAAACAAAAGACTCCATATCCCTGCAGAACTATAAATCTACACAAAGTACATCAAAGGCCCTCGAACCAACGATGGATGAATCCCGCAAGATGAAATCATCTTACAGGCTTGCAGACCTGCAAGGAGACAACCCCCAAGATCTCTTGTATGAAGGAAGCCTCGAGATGTAAGTGCCTTACAAGCCCGTAGACCTGCAAGGAGGCATCCCCCAAGATCTCTCACATGGAAGAAACCCTTAGAAGTAAGCGCCTTCCAGGCCTGTAGACCTCCCCATGTTCCCTAAGATCTCTCAAGCATGGAGGAACCCAAAGAAAAAAAAGTGTCTTTGGCGGGCCCCAAGAACCTGGCTAAGGAGGTATCCCAAGATCTCAATGGAGAAAACCTAAAGAAGCTAAGCCACCACAGCCCATAGGACGGCCAAGAGGCGTCCTCTAAGATCTCCTCGGCCACAAAGAGGAAACCTAAAGAAGGCATTCTTTGCAGTCAAAAAGCTGCCTAATAAAGACTCCACAAAGTGACATGTTTTAACTAAGCTAAAACATGTCAAGGAACACAAAGTGGCCATGCAAGCATATACAAGCATGTACCACACGTAAACCGTCAAAAATTTTGCCAGTTTTCGGGTCCCTCGAACCCAAGGTGAAGAGGGGTCCACCAAGGGATGTGTTGTTTGAAAAGTGAAAAAAGAGAGGTTTCTTCCTCAACCGACCATTATCAAGGAATCCTTCAAAAGATGTCTACATCATCAAGAAACTAAAAGGAAGAAGATGCCCCTTGAGAGGGGAAGGTCAATATTGCTCCCACCTCAAAGGAAAGTTCTCAAAAGTTTTTCTTTATGAACCCATGATAAAGGAAACACATTCTATTAGGGGTCTTCATCAAGAATCGAATTCTTGAAAAAGCTTGCAAAGATTCTAGAGAAAAAATTTGTTGGCAACGAATGCGTTTTCTGAAAATCAAAGTGTTATAGAAACGGAATTGTCACACATGAAAGGGACAACTCAAGCAAAAAAGAGAGATAGATATGAAAAGATCGAAAGAGAAATAACACGAACAAGAGACACAGGGGTGATCTGATATTTTGGGATCAGAGCTGCTCATAAATATATATAAGTATAATAATAGTATATAAATGAACTGTCATCAACCCCCAACTATATCAGACCATGTGAGGAATGCACGAGAAGAAAAAGTGAAAATAAAAAATTGGGTCAACATGGGAGGGAAGCTTAAATGCCCCCAACGCTTTGCATCATCCCTAATTTGTCAAAAATTAAGCACAAACATGGAAGAATGATGATACAAATAGAAGAAGGTATATGACACAAAAATCACTCCTATATCCAAGCACCAACAAGGGTGACAAGGGTCGTCTAGGAACACATAACATAGTTACAAGGGAACACATCACAACACACACACATCTAATCTAAAAATAAAGAAGAGACCTCCCCCTAACACTCATCAACCAAAAGGTCGTCCACTTCCCAATCTCGATCATTATAAGGGAAAAAAGGACGAGCCTGTAATGGTGGAATATTAAGGGGAGAAGCTCTTGAATCTCCCACAACAAGGGCTAAGGAAGAAGGCCCTGCAAGGTCTTCTCCACTAGGCTCTTGTGGAGCTATGGGCAGTAATTTTTTGAAGATCGTTGACAAGGCCGAAACTTCATCCAAAGAGTTAAACATGCACTTTACTAGAGTGCCATGTCATCCCTCAACGGACAGAGAAGGTTGTGCCCGAGATTCATCGCTTGGCTCATCGAATGACTCGAGAGCAGTAACAAACTCAGGGGAACCCAGAACTGGTTCCATCACTAAGATAGAACAAGCCAACACATGACCACCTTTCAAGGAAGGCAAGCTCCTCTTACACCCCCCATTGCTGAAAGGGACATCCTCTACCTTCTACTTCATCGGGGGATGTGAACTCCCCACATACAAGGCAAGAGGTATGGAGGAAGAGGAGGAGAAAACTACAATAGATACTATCGAAGTATTTGACATATCTATGAGTTTAGGGAACAACAGGATATCTGAAAGGGAGATCAATAGAGGCAGCTCCACTGAAGGAGCAATAAACACCTACACCTTTTTCGGGTCAAGCACACTTACACTCATAGTGGGAGTCGACAACGATATAGAGTTTGGTTGAATTGAAGCAGAGGGGAAGAGAGAGGAGGACACAACAGGAGACCCTGATACAGGAGTGGTCATCTCCTCTTCCTTCTTCTGTAAAGTAGCCTACTCAATTGCAAGAGCCTTTCATCGATGCTTATGCTCACGCGCAAGGCAGTTTCTACGACTCTTCAAGCTAGAGACTGGGAGCTATGAAGGGACCGAAGGCTCCTACTCAGCCATGGGAGTGTCCACTATAATCATTTTCGGTGGAGGAATGGGCTCCTGAATGAGAGCAGGAGGAGTAGGTTGAGAAACAATGAGAGGATTCGACTCTAATGTCTCGGCAATGGGCCTCTTCCCATTTACTACTTTGGGAGTAGAAGCAATGGGAGGCTGCAGAGGTCGAGACATAGAGGATTCCCCTCAAGGACCCTTTCTTCTACCATATCAAACAGGCCTAGGCTCCGTGGGCAGAATATGAAGTTTGAACGTGGGATGCTTGGCCTTTCACCAAGCGGGCACCATGGGATTCTCTCACAAGTGCGAAACATAATCTGATGCCACCACAACAGGGCGAGAGGGAGCGTCAGGATAAACAATAAACAAGGAAGAAGAAGGACCTTGAGAGGGATTTTATTCTTCTCTTCTACAGGCCTTGGCGACACCACTGTTAGCTTTCAAACATGCCCTATGTGAAACAACATAAGACGATGGAGGGTACCTCACTCTAGGTGTAAAGCTCCCTTTCTTGTACTTTTGATATGTCTGGTGCAAGAGGTCCTTTCTAGGCAGTAGAGGACCAATGAGTGCAAACCAAAAGTGATCTAAATAATAACTGCTACATGCAATTGACAGTCTATAACTGATGTCATGGATCACATGCACGAAACCCTCGTGAATAAATTTTAAACATTTGTGCACAACTGAGGGAACTGTGTTCATAGCTACCAGCTAGGGGATACCTACCTTCACTTTGAAGAGTTCGCACCCTAGGATTATGTCAAACAACAAGTTCACGGACTTAGGTCCGACAAGGATCAACAAAATGATACTGCCAAGAGGAGGTACGGAAAGTCCGTTATGTGTACGAATGGTGCTCATAGGTGCATTGTACCCATCTTTATGTAGGAAGTTAATTAACATGATCTCCTTAGTTATGATATTCACCTGAGATGTGGGGTCAATAAGAACACCTGCCATAGTGTTCCCGTTGATTCGTGTAGGGATATAAAGAGGAGATGGTTCTCTATTAAAGCCCATCAACAGATCCTACAAGGTGAAGGTTATACATATACTACTGCTTGCAGGATACACAGAGGGGATAGGCAGATGCAGTAAAGAGGCCATCATGCACACTAAACAATACTATAACAAATCCCCCCAAAGTTTGTAAAACAAGACACTAAGCCAATTAAGGTTTCATTATGCAACACTTACGAAACCTTCCAACAATGCCTACTAGGGGTCACAGGTTGGGTTGCAAGGCAAAGGGCCCCACAACACTCACACCTAAAATGCTCCTAGAACATGAGGAAAGGAGCTTTCAGTACTGCTAAACAAAACCAAAATGGTTCACATCGGGTTCGCCAAAAGTCTAAGAGAGGTGGACCAACCACGTCAAGGCTCCGGGTCATAGAGAGTCGAGAGCGGAGGGATGCCCTAACTTACCTCACTTTAAAAGGTGTCTTGAGATAAGGATCAAGAATGATGAGGACTATAAATGAGGACTATAATGTACTTCAATCACCCTAAAAATTCTAAACTTAGTTTTCGGCTAAGCGAGTTGGTTTTTGGAGTCGCATACTATGCCATAGATAGCTTCCTCATCCGGTGACAACGCATGTATTGCAATATAGGACGCCAAAGATGGCGCACTAACAATCTATGCGTCGAAAAAATAGCAACACAACACAAACTACCTATTACTCATAAACATAACCCTTCCTTTTAAAACTATCTTACCTTATGTTCCTTAGTCATTTTATTAAAATCATGTTCAGGTGGTGTTTTGTTATGTCTCGATCTTAGGCGGGGTTTTCATTAGTTTCTATAACCACCCGCTTTACCACCTGTATTGTTATTTCCTTGGCTAGGTGGTGTTTTATGGCTTTATCCTAACCCATTGTTTCTTTAAAAAGGGGCTATATGTATGTGAATAACCCACGTGATGAGTTTTCATATGTCAGAAGTTGCCTAGTAGCTTACCCTACAAGTTATGTTTGTGGGCGGTATTCCTTTAATTGTTTGGAACCCAAGCGGTGTTTTAT
The DNA here is from genome assembly GCA_007258455.2 of Sequoia sempervirens. Classification (NCBI taxonomy): domain Eukaryota; kingdom Viridiplantae; phylum Streptophyta; class Pinopsida; order Cupressales; family Cupressaceae; genus Sequoia; species Sequoia sempervirens. The sequence continues at coordinate 295,841,529 of VDFB02373365.1, forward strand.
TAAGTTACACGAACTACCTATTTTGTCGCCCAAAAGTGCTTTCAGTTAATTAATGAAAAGAGCAGTGAATATTGATTTACAAATCAGTGCATTACATGTAGAAAATCAGATTTGATATGAATAAGAAAATGAACAAATCCATGCATAGAGTAACACAGAGTTAGCAAAGGATTTTTTTTTATATGTATGTGTGTATACATAGCATCAACACTACAAAATTGGGTGATTCAATTACCTAGTAGTTATCACTAACAAAAGGAAAAAAAGAAGAAGAGATATTCTTGTTCAGACACAGGGCAAACATCAGGACTCAGATGCCTTCAACCACAATCTGGGTTCAAGTTGAGCAGGGGATAGCAGGTTATCATGTGATTGCAAAAATTGGGCAAAGAGTCCTATATCATTCCTCACAATTCTCGCACAAAGAAGAGCAACCGCCTACTCCACTGTCTCATTCTGAAGAGATGATGTTGTACAAATGGCGTTACCAACCAGTCCACTTCGAGGATAGTGATTTATCCCAACAATAGCTACATTGACACGATGATGAAATTCAGGCCTCACCAGGCATTCTAATGCTCTAACACCCCAGTCGTGATGACTAGAGGTCCTGATGACCGTGTACATGAAACACTCTAGCATGGTAGTATTGTATACATGTACCTGGCTCAAAAATGCTTCGCTTAGAATACTACGAAGCACCTCTTCTTCCACCTCACTCTGTATCACAAAAAATTCCTTTAGTTGATCTGATAGATGCTTGAACAATGGGTTGCATTCAATCTCCTCTAGAACGATGAAATCATTTGCAGAATTGTCATCACTATGAGTGCTCACCATGTTAGATGCTTTTGAATGATGAAGAGTGGTGACATTAGATGAATTTATAGAAGGTTGGTTAGACATTGGCACTTTCTCCTAAGATTTGATGAGATGGAAACTCAGTTCAAATTAATGGATGATTTGAACCAGTTTTAAATTACATTTCCAATTGGGCAGTATGCACGTGCTATCGGATGGTGTCTCCTTGAAGCTGCATTAATTATTCGATTGTGTGAAAGGTTATTCAGCCACCAATTGGAGAGATAAAGATCAGTTTTCTTGCCTGATGCCTTTTGATTTGCTAGACTAATTATTTCAACCAATCCACAACAATTTTCAAGAAGACAGCGGAAAACAAGAAGACCACCTAATTTAGTAATGACTTTAGCAGCCATTTGGTGGGGTTGGTTTTGCTATATATTTGAAAATGATTAAGGAGATAGGGGCTCTCTGAAATACACTTTGTCGTGTTATCGAGAGGGATTTGATCATTTATTTCATGCTGTAATAATTCATAATCTTTGAGTTGTGAATTTAATGAGATGCTTAGTACACAGATCTTTGTGTTATGCGTGCAATAGAGTTATATCTTCTTTGTGAGACAAGCTTTATGGTGTCCATCAATTACAGTGTGATCTTATTTTCTTTAATGAGATAGTCATAGATCTTTTCAATCTTTGTGTTGATTGTTTATGGTTGTGGTTTATGCATTCACGTTAATTTCATATTTATGAACTAGCGCTAGTAGCCTTTCCTACTTTCTGGTTAAAATTATACCCATGTCTATTTAGTTTAGATGGATTCATTTCATATCATTTGAGGGAGTTGTACCTCCAAAATTTTGAGAAAATCCACAAATGCAATTGTGGTCTTTTCATAGTTGTTATCGGATTGATACTAGTGCTAAACAAGGTTGAGAGTCATTTATTTTGAGAATATTTATCATGATCCAATTCATTCACTAACATATTTTTGGCGACTCTGCTAGGGAAAATTGAATTGATTGAAAAGATCTGAGAACATCCGATGCATCATGCGACAAGTTGGTACTTCCTCATAATGATGTGTTTCCTATTTTGTAACCGGATTTAGACTAGGTAGGAGTAGAACAAGAAGACATCATTTCACAATTAAATATGCTTGCCTGGAGATACAGGAGGAACACAACAAATTATATGCAAGTGAATCTTGCCTTGGAAGAAGAGGAAGAGTTGGCCCAATGCCCACTGACACCTGTAATTGAACGTCCGTTAAGGTTGGTATTCATGTACTACGAAAATCCTCCCTTTCATCTTGATCGTCAGCCTAATCAGCCATTCTGTCATCCACAATGCCCGCCCCTACCCCAACTTGGGAATCCACCTCTGGCTCGTCCACCACCTAGAAATTAACTCAGTAATTTTCTTTCCTATTCTTTTACTCCCTTGTGAGTTGGCGAATATGATCATCTATGGCCTCGAATATTTGGTGCAATCACATTGGCCCTCTTGCCTTGTCACAATATCATGACTTACCTAATGGTTCCTAGAAACGGTTCCTAAATTTTTTGGTCAAGATACACAAGACCCTAAAGAACACATCCTGGAAATGACTGCAATCAATGGAGTTTTGGGAATTCAAGAAGAAGATGTTTTTTGTGAGAATCTTTATTGATAGTTTAATTAAGAAGGCAATAGAGTGATACATGGGTCTTGAAAAGGGAAGCATTACAGGATGGAACATTCTTAAAACAAAGTTTCTCTAGTGCTACAAGATTTTGGTCAATATTGTGGCCCCCCTGCGGCTTTTTTTCAGATCATGAAAGATAAGGCTAAAACAATGAGGGATTTTATATATCATTTAAATAGATTGATTCAACGAATTACTATTCCAGAAAGGCCCAGTGAGGAGATCCAGTTTCACATATTTGTTTATGCTCTAGATCCTGATATTCAATTGATCCTCAAAAGAGATTAAATTCAAGGAATTGAAAGAGCTCAATTAGAAGTAGTAAATGTTGAGGATGATTTTATAGTTGTGGGAAAGTGGAAACCGAATGATAGTGCGAAGCCTAAAATCAGTTGCAAGTTATCCCCTAAATTCTTGATTAAATGTCATGAAGAGGTAAAATCTCCTCACCCAACTGCTAAAAATAAAACAAAGAAGATTGAACAAGGGATGGTTTCCCCTTCATTCGACATTACCCAAGCATTAACTCAGATAAAGATGACAGTACCCTTGATGGAGATGATGAAAATTGAGGAGTACAGAGACACAACCCTCAAATTGATTGCTAATGCATCTCACAAACAACATGATCAAAGAAAGGAGGTCAACGTCATTAAGCAGGAAACTACAAAGGCACCAGAAGTTTTTTTGGGTGATACCCTTACAAAAAACCCTTCCCAAGTGGATCCATTTTACACCACATTGGTGATCAACAACAAATTGGTGAAAAATTGTATGATTGACTTAGGGGCAACAATTAATATCATGCCTTTAGTTGTCATGAAGGAATTAGGCTTGTGGGTAAACATCACCTATGGAAAATGCTACGCCATGGATAACAGATCAGTCCTAGTAGTTGGAGTGATATGGGATGTAGAATTGAAATTAGCATCATACACTGAGGTGACATATAGAACATACATCACTGTGGATCTGCCGATTTTTTATAACATGCAGCAGTTTAATTAAGAACGAGACCAACATTGCAATGATCAGACTTTCAGTTTATACACCTCGTTTGAGGTTGAAAGTGATCTTAGTTCATCTAGTGATGATGAAGATGATACGCCACAGAAGAAATCACCAATCATCTCTCCCTTTCACTTCAAGAATAAGTCTTTCTCTTCTGAGGCCGATTTAAAGGATCTGTTGTCAAATTCCCTTTTCGTCCTTGAATACAAAGTTTTCACCTTTGAAGAGGTGGCAGATGAGACTACATACTTTCATTTGGAGGAAAATGGAGGTCTCACATATGGTACTTCCCAAGAAAAGATGAAATGGTCAATTAATCCTAACCCTCTTTTCATTTTTTATGAATTTGAAATATTTGATAACCCTCTCTTTACAAATTTCATCGCTAATCAATCTATGCCTGAAGTTGAATATTGTGTATCAACAGTTGAAAATTGTCACAATCAAGGAAACACTAGGGGAACTGCTAGTCCTTTACCGAAGGAAGGTGAGAATTTCTAGATTGATGCACAGTCAGAGGTTAGAAATGAATCAATTCCTACTTTGTCTCAATTTATAAAGGTAATCATCTATCATGAAAATAACTTGATAGAGGAAAGGTGTGATGAAGTTAAAAAAAATATTGTTCTTGATGATGATTTTTCAAAAGAAAGAATGTTTGAGAGATGTAATGTCGGGGATAGGTTTAGAACTTAGAATTTTGCATAAAAATTGGATATACCTAGATCTCTACTTTGTCTCAATTTATAAAGGTAATCATCTATCATGAAAATAACTTGATAGAGGAAAGGTGTGATGAAGTTAAAAAAAATATTGTTCTTGATGATGATTTTTCAAAAGAAAGAATGTTTGAGAGATGTAATGTCGGGGATAGGTTTAGAACTTAGAATTTTGCATAAAAATTGGATATACCTAGATTCATGAGCCTTTACTACGAAAAGTGGTTAATAAAGGATGGTCTAGTATTGACAAAATGGCAACATGATGAAATTTTTGATGAGAAATGGCTTTTTGAAGGATTGTTTGGAAGCAGTTGTGGAGTTCTCTACATTTATGTTCAAGGTATTCTTATTCTTTGAATTGCTTCGAAGGCTTAATGCCAAGGTGGGCCTCTTTAGGAACGGGTCATTCTTCTCTTAGCCAATTTGTGGGTTTGTATGAGTTTTCTTTTCTTTTCCTCTCTGGAAGGTTTGTTTTTTCTTGCCTTGTAAATAGCCAAATTTTGGTTTGATGATTTTTGGTTGTTGTTTGGTTTTGGTATCCTTCTCATTTTGACTTGATTCCCAATGGAAAGGACTGATCATACATGTTGGGTTCTTTGTGTCCTTTACAGTCCTTGTCCCCAATTAGAGCCACTATTACTCATAAACATGACCCTTCCATTTTTTCAACTATCTTGCCTTATGTCCCTTAGTCATTTTATTAAAATTCATGTTTAGGAAGTGTTTTGTTGTACGTCTCAAACTCAGGCGGGGTTTTCATTAGTTTCTCTAACCACCCACTTTACCACCTGTATTGTTATTTCTTTGGCTAGGCGATGTTTTATGACTTTATCCTAACCCATCGTTTCTTTAAAAAGGGGCTATATGTTTGTGAATAATGAGTTGTCATATGTCAAAAGTTTCCCAGTAGCTTACCCTACAAGTTATGTTTGTGGGAAGTATTCCTTTAATTGTTTGGAACCTAAGAGGTGTTTTATTAAGTTACACGAACTACTCATTTTGCTACCCATAAGTGCTTTCAGTTAATTAATGAAAAGAGCAGTGAATATTGATTTACAAATCAATGCATTACATGTAGAAAACCAAATTTGATATGAACAAGAAAATGAACAAAGGAATGCATACAGTAACACAAAGATAGCCAAAGATATTTTATTTATATATATATATGTGTGTGTGTGTGTACGTAGCATCGACACTTCAAAATTGGGTGATTCAATTACCCAGTAGTTATCGATAACAAATGCAAAAAAAAAGAGATATTCTTGTTCAAACACATAGGGAAAACACCAGGACTCGGATGCCCTCAACCACAATCTGGAGGCATTCAAGCTAAGCAGGGGATAGCAGGTTATCATGTGAAATATTGCAAAAATTGGGCAAAGAGTTCCATATCATTCTGAAGAGTTGACGCTATATAAATGGCATCGTCAACTAGTCCACTTCGAGGATAGTGACTGAGCCCAGCAATAGCTACATTGACACGATGATGAACTTCGGTCCTCACCAGGTGTTCTAATGCTTTGACACCCCACTTGTGGTGACCAAAGGTCCTGATGACCATGTACACGAAACGCTCTAGCATGGTAGTATTGTGTACATGTGCTTGGCTCATAAATGCTTAACCCAAAATAATTCAAAGCACCTCTTCTTCCACCTCACTTTGTATCACAAAAACTTCCTTTAGTTGATCCAACAAATGCTTGAACAACGGGTTGCATTCAATCTCCTCTAGAATGATGAAATCATTTGCAGAATCACCATCACTCTAAGTGCTCGCCTTGTTGGATGCTTCTAAATGGCGAAGAGTGGTGACACTAGCTAAATTTATAGAAGGTTGGTCGGACATTGGCACTTTCTCCTAAGATTTGATGAGATGACAAATCAGTTCGAATTAATGGTTGATTTGAACTAGTTTTAAATTACATTTCCAATCAAATAGTATGCACATGCTATCAGATGGTCTCTCCTTGAAGTTGCATTAATTATTTGATTGTGTGAAAGGTTACTCGATGACCGATTGGTGAGATAAAGATCATTTTTCATGCCCGATGCCCTTTCATTTTCCAAACTAATTATTTTGACCGATCCACAACAGTTTTCAAGAAGACAGTGGAAAACAAGAAGACCACCTAATTTAGTAATGACTTTAGCAGTCATTTGGTGGGTTGGTTTTGCTATATATTTGAAAATGATGAAGGAGATAGGGGCTCTTTGAATATACACTTTTTTGTTTTGTCGAGAGGGATTTGATCATTTATTTCACGCTTTAATAATTCACAATCTTTGAGTTGTGAATTTAATGAGATGCTTAGTACGTTGATCTTTGTGTTATGTGTGTAATAGAGTTATGTCTTCTTTGTGAGATGAGCTTTATGGTGTCCATTGATTACAGTGTGATCTTATTTTCATTAATGAGATAGTCATAGATCTTTTCACTCTTTGTGTTGATCGCTTATGGCTATGGTTTACACATTCGTGTTAGTTTCATATTTATGAATTAGCGTTAGTAGCCTTTCCTACTTTTTGGTTAAAAGTATACCTGTGTTTATTTAGTTTAGATAGATTCATTACATATCATTTGAGGGAGCTATACCTCCAAAATTCAGAGAAAATCCACAAATGCAATTATGGTATTTTCAAAGCTATTAGCAGATTGATACTAGTGCTAAACAGGGATGACATTCATTTATTTTGAGCATATTTATCATGAGCCAATTCATTTGCTAACACTATCGAAAAATAAATTGACAGCCTAGCTGGTTAATCTAGATGGTAAAAATAGAATGAGAAAGTATAGGAAATAGAGACTAAAGTGATAAAGCAAGTAAACAAGAACCAGGGTCATGAAGATGATCTCACAAAAGTGCATGTTCACCAGCTAGCTCCACGCGTACTTTCACCTACACACAAGTAAGAATAGGAAATTATTATATAGTCACTTTACCAGACTCTATTTGGTGTTTCCAACTCCACAGACATCCAGATAGCAACGAGATAGAAATATGTGATAAAGGAGTAAAGAAAGTAGAGATTGCAATAAACAATACAAAATAGTAAAATGCTACTCAACCAAATCACAAAGGAGAGGAGCGAAACATTACCACCTCCACGCAAAAGCTCACTAGCCACCGAGGAGAATATAGATTTAAAAGGCTCAAGACAACAACTGTGATGGGGAGTCTTCACAGGCTCCAAGTCACCATTGCTTGCTTCGCACTTGCTATGTGGAGTTGATGAGTTGTCAAATGAGTGTTGCTTAAGAGCGGAAGGTAATGAAGCGTTAAGAGAATTTCACATATTGCTTAGAAGATGAAATGAGATGAAGATGGACGAATTTGAAGGAGAAGTGGGAAGAATCTACCATTTTCAAGGTTGGTTGGTCAAAGAGGGACGTTACAAATCAACCCCAATCGGAAGTGTAATGCCTCTACCAACTTCAAATGCGGGAATTTGTTAGGGACGACAACACACTGTGCGGATGTCTACGCGTCATGCAAACATCCCCGAAAAATATTCTCTCACTGACAAAAAAGATAGATGCCAAGTGGAAGGAAGACAGTTGGGTGACGTGGAATTTCGCCTTCGTATTTGATTTTCTAAGGTAAGGTTGCGTAAGAGGGGAATTTGAGCAAGGGGTGCAAATTCGCTCCTATACAACTCTAAGAATCATAAATATGATTTATGTTTAGAGTATAAATTAGTATTCTATTTCTTCTTTGAAGACATGTGTGAAAGAATATTTTAAATACTTGAAAGGAATAACGATACCTTAGCTGAGTAGAGCACCTACGGGTAGATGCTGCTAGAGGGTAGATAGCTATTGTGAAATGTAGAGTAGAAAGTTACCTTCCGGGATGGGTGCCAAAATGGAGTTCAGAGAGTATAGGTTTTCTTCACCAGAACCTATTGTTTGCTATTGTTGCAACACACTTATTATGCTTGGCCAAGCAATATAGTTCATTATGTATGTATGAATGAACTTTGTGATTTCACTCGTTGTCATCCCTAGCATAGATCTTGCACTTTCTTTTCTAACTTGTAGATTGAAATTGCATGTTAATGTATGGGCACGCACCAAATTCCACCTTTGCAAATTGTCTTCATAAACTTTCCATGAGGGCTCCGCAAGATTTTCAAGTCAAGAATACCGAGGTAGTATAAGGTTCGCGGTCGGCAAAGCGCTCAACCATGTTCTGTCCACCAAAGGAGGCGAAGCATTAAGGAGAACTCAGTTGTTCACAAGAATATTTTAGCTAAGATTATCTTGGATGTAATATATTCAAGGGTTTGATGTAATGTACAATGACTTTGTGGTTTTAGAGTTGGAAACAACATGATATTGTAGTTTGACTTTTGAAGAGAATATAAGAATCTTTGACTCTTTTTAACGGACATGTGTAGCTATAATTGACTTTAGCCACTAGTTATGTCTCTTTAATTTGGAGTATATTCTTGTGTCATTTACAACAATTATTAATTATAATTTAAAATAAGCATATTTGTATCGAGCTAGGGTTCACCCCATACTTTTTGAGGCCCGCTGGTTGATTAGGTTGACCATCTAAAATTTGGATGTCCCGGTAACTGACCAACTCGACTGAATGCAAGAATGGAAGGCCGCCAGGACGGCGAAAGGGAAAAACTATTAGAACTCATAAGAATGACGAAGGACGGAAACGTTAAGACGGAGGTTCAATCGTAATTCGGCGACGAACTTAGCTCAGCCTACACAAATCAAGCTTAGAGAGTTTGAGATTGAGGAGAAGCGAACACCTAAGACCAAAAATATTTCTGAAATTTGACACTGGCCTCTAGGGTGTTGACCCAATGCACCATTGTTGACTAAAGAGGAAAAGGAGAGCCTGCATGCTCAACCATCCTCTTCTATTAAGTTTGAAGTAAACTCGAATGGTGACCAAGAGGAATGTCCTCTTTCAGATACCAAGAAATTGACATGATGTAACAAGAAGCCTATTGTAAATAAGGGTCTATTGACTCACCTTAAATATAAATAAAATCAAATGATAATTTTTTGTGTGTGTCCAAAAAAAGACTCTAAAATGTGTGTATTATGTATGAATGTGTATGTCTTCTATGTTGAGGGATGTATGAATATGAAAAATTATGTGATGTAGCATAAGAAATGTTTATTCGTAGAACCTTGTGTTGAGATGCAATAAATGTGACTGTGTTGCAGGATAAGTGTGGGGCAACATGGTGACCACCAGACAAGACAGGGGTGGTAGTGGTTCCAATAATGAACCAAACAAGAGACTAGAGCAAATTCTAGAGCTTCTAAATCAGCAAGAGTCTTGCATGGATCATATAGAGCAAGAAGTTTGAGTGGCACGTGAGGACCGGGACCGCAGGAATGAAAAAAACAATCAAGGAGACAATGGTCCAAGGGTAGGTCCATGAGGGCAAATTGAGGAAGAGCTTGGGAAAGACCTCAAAAGAGTAGCACCACCCAAGTTCGATGGTAAGGCTAGCAGAATAGGAGTTGAGCCTTGGATTATAAAAATGGAAAAATATTTTGGGCTTCGTAACCTTTCTGAATAGATTAAGGTGGCATAGGTATATCGCCGCTTTTAGTGAAGCAAACACTTGGTGATACAATGAGAAGAAAAAAGCGATTCGCTGAGATCACTTGGGGACTCTTCCTCCAAGCTTTAAGGAAGAGATGGTTACTGCAACTTTTCTTTGACAATAAAGTGATGGAATTTCAAAACTTAACCCAAGGAAACATGACCATGATTTAGTATTGGGAAAAGTTCACCAACCTATTGAAGTATGTACCCTAGTATTAGGGAGATGAACGGTTTTGTATCTAAAAATTTATAATGGGACTCAAACCCCATATAGGAGCCAAAGTGGATATGCACGAACATAAAACCATGAATGAAGTCTTCCAAAAGGCCACCAAGTAGGAATAAAAGCTGCAAAAACTATCCAATCTTCACAACGATTCAAGTTCTAAGTCTTGATATGGTAAAAAGAAATTTCATAAGGGAGACAAGAGCTAAGATCCTAGAATCAAGAGGGAAGTAAATCACAAGAGAAGTGGTGAAGAATAATGTTGGAAAGAATAAAGAAAGTAAACAAGGGTAAGGTAGCATGACCATAAGAAGGATTGTATATGGTGCTGTGAGATCGCAAAGGCCTCGTGTTGATGTTATACTTGTGGAGGTAACCATTATGCCTCAAATTTTCCTTAGTGGTCAAAGCCATGGAAGGAAGGAAGCTACTAGCAAACTCAGTAGATCCATGTTGTAGTGGATAACAGATAGGCGAAATATCAAGCTTCGCCATTTTAGCTAACGGGTAAGCTCTATGGCCAATATTTCTCCATCTTAATTGATACTGTAGCTACTGAATGTTTTATGGATCCTAGAATAATATCTAAGATACCCATTAGACTTGGATACATGGAAAATTCATGGACAATCCAGTATGGTAATCGAGCAGAGCAGAGGGTAGATACCTCTCTTTTGTAGTGAGTTAGAGCTTCCAACCTTTCAAAATTAGGTCAAATTGTATGTGCTACCCTTAGGCTCATGTGATGTAATTTTGGGAATAAATTGATTAACTGAGCATAAGGCTTTAGTGAACTGTGAGGATAAGGTGGTCAATTGTCTGGATGATTATGGAAACCCAATTGAGGTTTGTGGAATGTAGAGACCCTTAGAGCTTAGACAGATTTCTGCAATGCAACTCAAGAAGGCTCGTCGAAAGGGGTGTGCAATTTACATAGTGCATGTTAGTAATCCTGATAGCAAGGAGCCATATTTGGATGACTATCCTATTCTCAAGGAGTTCCAAGATGTATTCCCTGAAGAACTAACAAAATTGCCTCCAAAATGGGAATTCAATTTTTCTATCGATCAAGTTCCAGGAGCTGAGCCTCAATCCAAGGCACCTTATCGAATGACCACCACAAAAATCTATGAGTTGAAGGCCCAGTTAATGGAATTTTTGGACATGGGACTTATAAGACCCAGTGTGTCTGCTTGGGGAGTGCCAGTTATTTTTGTGGAAAAGAAGGATGGAACTTTACGTATGTGTATAGATTATCGAATGTTGAACAAGGTTACCATCAAGAACTGGTATCCACTCTCGAGGATTGATGAACCATTTGATCAAATGAAGGGAGCAACAATGTTCTCCAAAATTGATCTTAGGTGGGTACCATCAATTGAGGATTTAGGAAGAAGCTATTCTGAAGACTACATTTAGGACTCAGTATGGACACTACGAGTTCACAATGGCACCTTTCGATTTAACTAATGCACCAACATCCTTTATGAACCTTATGAATAATGTATGTAGAGACTACTTGGATGAATTTTTTCTAATTTTTATTAACGACATTCTAGTCTACTCAAAGAATGTCAAAGAACATGATAGACATTTGAGGATAGTTTTCCAACAATCGAGAGAAAGGAAACTCTTTGGGAAGTAGTTCAAGTGTTCATTCTATCAGGATGTAGAGTGCAATATTTGGGCCATATAATTTCAGCTGAAGGAGTCTCTGTAGACCCCGAGAAGATCAAGGCAATCATGGAATGGCCAGTGCCTCAGAATGTGTTGGAAGTCCGTAGCTTCATGGGCCTCACAAGATACTATAGGAAGTTTGTGCAAGGGTTCTCCCATATTGCATCTCCTATTACCTCACTCCAAAGGAAGGGAATGCAATTTGAATGGACCGCGAAATGCGAACATGCATTCCAACTCCTGAAGGAGAGGCTCACAACAACACCGGTGTTGACTATCCCTGATCCTATTGGGAGATTCACAATAATCACAAATGCTTCAGGAGAGGGATTGTTAGCAGTATTAATGCAAGATGAACAAGTGGTAGCATATGAATCAAGAAAGCTCAAGCAACATGAAGTGAACTATGTGCCTCATGATTTGGAATTGGTGGCCATAGTTCATGCCTTACAAATGTGGAGACATTATCTTTTGGGAAAGCCATTTGAACTCAAGATAGATCACTTAAGGTTGAGATACATATTTACCTAGCCAAACCTTAATGCGTGACAAAGAAGGTAGTTGGAATTCCTTAGCGAGTATGACTTTGGAATTAAGTATATAAAAGGGAAAGATAACAAAGTGGTAGATGCTCTTAGTAGATGAAGACATATGACAACCATGATCTCAACAAGGTCTAACTTGAGACAACAGGTAATCCAAAATCTACCAGGGGATGAGCACTATGAGAGAGTGAAGAGCGGCCTAGCGGAAAATCCTTTAGATCATCAGTTCGATGGGTATGAGATCGAACCATATGGTATTTTGAGATACTAGAGAAGAATGTATATTCCTGATTCTGGAGAGTTGAGGAAGTTGGTTTTAGAAGTTCACAATGCACCTTATTCGGGACACCTTGGTGTATCCAAGATGATTGCAGAGTTGAAGACTCTGTATTTTTGTCCTAAACTCAAGAAGGATGTAGTGAAGTACATAGCTAAATGCTTGGAGTGCCAGTGAGTCAAGAATGAGCATGCACAACCAACTGGGTTATTGTATCCTAATGACATACCTGAGTATAAATGGTAAGTGATCAGTATGGATTTTGTACAGGGGTTGCCATTGAGCAAGAATAAGCATGATGCCATCTTGGTCATGATTGATAAGTTGACTAAAGTTGTGCACTTCATTCTGGGAAACCTTAAGGATGGATCGTTGATCTTGGCTAAGAAATTTGTTCAGGAGATCTTCTGCTTACATGGAGTGTCAGAGACTATCATTTATGATAGGGACAAATGAATGACCTCAAGGTTTTGGACAACCTTGAATGCAACATTGGGGACTAAGTTGAATTTCAACTTGACTTATCATCTTCAGAATGATGGGCAGACAAAGAGGGTGAATATGGTAATCGAAGACCTCCTCTGAATGTATTGTATGGACCAACAATATAGGTGGGAAGAATATTTGCCTTTGGTAGAGTTTGCTTACAACAACTCCTATCATGCATCCTTAGGCATGGCACCCTTTGAAGCTTGTATGGGCAGAAGTGTCGTAACCCCATCAGTTAGGATAAATTGGAGGATAGGATCATAGTAGGACCTAAAATGCTTAAGGAAATGGAAGAACAAATGAGGTTCATTAAGAGCAAATTGAAAGAGGCAATCACAAAGATTATGCTAACAATAACTAAACCTACGCTTGCAAAGTTTTTCTATGAGTTAAACCATAAAAGCTCTATTCTTTTGAAATGTCATCTAAAAATATGGAACTATTTTGAAGTCCGAAACATCAACTCATGGTTAGTAGACTGTTTCACACCGTCAGTCAAATTGATAATGTTTATGTTTACTAAAGCCACATGTGACTCCACATGTATTTGATTTAGCAACTTGAGGCAATGGTGGATTCAGAGTCACAGGAGCCCAATAGAATCCTAGATAGATGCAATGTTGGTTACAGTAGTAGATATTACCAATTCTAAGGTTCAATGGGACCAATACTCGTGAGATAGTGTTACCTAGAGGATGAAGAAATAGAACACCTTTCCACATTTGATTTCTTGAAAAGAGACCAAATAATTTGTTCAAAATTTTGATTATTGGTGATATTTTCATGCTTTTAAAAAACTAGATGTTGAAATACATATTTTGATATGATGTTGAAATAGACATATATTTTTGATGTGATGTTGAAATAGACACATATTTTTGATATGATGTTGAAATAGACATATATTCTAGATGTGATGTTGAAATAGATATATATTATAGATGTGATGCTGAAATAGACATATATTTTTGATGTGATGTTGAAATAGACATATATTTTTGATGAGATGTTGAAATAGACATGAATGTTCAAAGTTTGATATGATGTTCTTTTATTCAACTTACTAGACATCAGGACAATGTCTCTTCCAAGAGGGGAAGGATATCATAACCTAAATTTATTGCATATTTTTTATAATATGGTAAATTAAATTATTGAACGAAATTCAAATAAATATTCAATGGAGATTCTAGAATATTTGAAAATTGAATAAAAGAGTTGATTGATGTTGACTTTACAATTTTTGGAAAATTATTTTATATGATTGAATGTTACTGATCAAATTGCAAGTGCAAGTGTGCGCAGTTACAGGGTGATAGGTTGAAGGACGAGAACATGGTTGAAGTAGGATTGTACTTTAGCCGGATCAAATGGTAAGCCAGTTGGAATCTGGGTGCACACACCACAAATGGCATGATGACTTGTATTTGAACTAAATTGCATATATAAGACAATGTAATTTCTTGACTTGAACTGTTTCAGTGTTTGAAAATAAATGGCTTGTAGATTAAAATTTTTCTATTTAAACTTTGTGTTTGAAGAAAACAAAAGTGAGTATTGTAAAGAAAATTCCTTTATATATATATAGATGCTCGAAATGAAAATTCTTGTTCCTTGTTTTAAATAATAATGTATGGAACTTATAAGCCATTCTAAAAAAATAAATTATACATGAAAGTATATATGGTAAACTATAAATGTATATATATGTATATACAATATTAGAAAATATGGTAAATAAGAATGGAACCATTTAAATACGCATAGAAAATATATACATACATACATACATACATACATACATATATCAATGTATTCAAATGAATGTTTAATCTAATTACACTATTATGATTCTAATATTGACCGTTGAAAAATCAACAAGATTATGGCATTTATCATCCACAAACAATGTTGAATATTTGAATGTGTAGTGGTCAATGGTATAAGAATAATGTTTCCGCTGAGACATGCAAAAGAATATGTTGTTGTTTTACTTTGAATACACAGCAAGAGGGTGAAAGCATGCAAAGAAGCGGGATTAAGGGGGGGAAAGAAAATCGAGAAAGCTCTCGTGGGAAAATCAAGAGATAAACTCAGTCAAATATGATATCTGAGGTAATCCAAACACTTAAGAATGCAAACTCGGTTTTCTCTATCTTTTTTTCCTCATTATCGAATGGTATTCTTCCATTTCATATGTCGATTTCATCATTCAAATAGTAAGTTTCATTTTAATAAATGCCATGGCCTTAGGCCAAATGCCAGGGCATCGACCACTATTGGGTCACTCGGCCTGTGTTGTATTGCATGAGTTCTTTTTTGTAGAAGCCTTACGGCCAACTCTTTGAGCTAAGCTAAGCCTTTGAATATTAATTTAAGGCTATACTTAAGGTCGCACTCATTTGCAAGCCACTCGATGGCTAATCAAAATTTCTATTCCATTTCACTGTATCTTTTTTATGAATAAATATTA
Organism: Sequoia sempervirens; assembly: GCA_007258455.2. Lineage (NCBI taxonomy): Eukaryota > Viridiplantae > Streptophyta > Pinopsida > Cupressales > Cupressaceae > Sequoia > Sequoia sempervirens. Next base: position 295,857,030 of record VDFB02373365.1, read on the forward strand.
TTGTGGATTGATCAACGATCCCCTGAAGAGGGTTTTGAACCCTCTGTTTTTATTTTAAAATGTTTTGTATCCACCTTATCAGCTAGTCGAAGCTCAAAGAGCTTCAAAGGCTCAACCATTATCTCTTTTGCATTAAAATGATTAGCCTACGATGGCTTTCAATATTAATTTGATGACTATGAGTTCATTGTATTTACTCTTTTATGGAGGATCGATTACGATCCCGGGGGGTGGCGTAAGAGACCCCTTTGCATTTGTATTTCCTTATATTTAATTTAATTCTTTGTTATCGAATGAGATGATAATAGAGAGGGCTTTGTTGAATGTTTTTTAAGCCTTGCAAATGTATGTAGGTTGATATTTAGTGAGAACTGACCCCATTCAGTAAGAACGATGGTATGAAATCCATGTTTGGGTTACAAACAAGGCTGCATGTAGAATATTTTTCTTGCATGGTGAAATATAAGCCTCATGGAAAAATTTGAAATATATCCAGATACCTCGATATTTTATGCTACTCTAGATGTGTGAATCTAACTAAGAAACATGAAATGATAAACTACCAAGGACACCTCAAGATTAGCCAAAAGAGAGTTAGAATAAGAAAGGAAATAGATAAACAAAATAGGACAATATCACCTTCCTTGTTGTTGGGTGCTCCTTGATTAGCCTTCGATTTGAATAGCTTGTGTGCTCCTTAGATGGTAGATTGAATGACTAAAATGCAAGATTCTATAGGCAAGATGACTAGCAAAGATGATTAGTTGATTGCAAATGCTTGAGGATTCAAATGGACAGCATGTAGGTATGGAAGTGAAAAGTATTGAGAATGCAAAATAACAGCATAAGGGTGCTCAAATCTAAAGTCTTGTGTAAATGCCCTTGAGGAGGGGGTATTTATAGAAGAATTTGAATTCTCTAGAGAATTCGACGGTCAAGATTGCTCCAACAAGGCAAAGATGAAGGGCTATGGTGGGTTGAGAACCCACAAGCCCTCACATCTTGACATGTGGAGGGTGAAGTGGACAAGAGGATATGAGGTGGAGATGAGTTGTCAAAAAGGTACATGAGGTAGTGACAAGCACCTTGGGATGAGGATTTGTCAAAAAGGATTTCTTGTCCCCAAGGAAAGAGGGACTCCCTGGAGAATTTGAATTCTCTCTCAAAATCATATAATAAAAAGAAAAGTATGGGGAGGATAAATATGGAATTAAAAATCATTCATAGATGATTCAGAGGATGTACAGGCCTTAAAGGTGGGACTATCACATGGAGACTAGACAAGTCCATGCCGGGTCACATGTGGAGATTGTGATGTTCAAGGTTCTAGAAGTCTGAGGATTGAATGAATTGCACCATAAAGGAGGGAATCTAGGATAAATAAAAAGGAATTAAAATTCCTTTGAGAATGATTAGGCTTAATTAATAAGTAATTAGAGGATAATTAAGGGGCTAATTAGGATTAAAAGCCAACTTTCCAAAGTTGGAGGATGTGACACATCCCAATCAAGGATTAGGCATGTGCACATCCTTAATGAAAAGATTAAGAAATGGATTAAGATTTGATGAAAAAGACATGTGAGGAATTAAATAAATGTAATATTTATTTAATTTATTTGAAGAAAAGAGGATTAAGGAGGGTAAGGTATTTAATTATTAATTAAATACCTTAGGGATTTGGCAGAATTAAAGATATTAATTAAATAATAATATTATTTGACCAACTAGGATAAGAGGATATGATCGGTGCGATAAATTTGACAAATTAAGTGTCCAAATTTGATGTCTGGCAATATCATTGATACATAGAAAAGGAAACCCGACCATTTGGGATTGGTTGACTCAGAGCAACCATAGTTTGTTGTTGCAGCCGTAAAGGCACGAGTATTTTCTGAACAATAGACATTTTGTCCTTATGTATGAAACAGGGCAATTTGACTTGATTATTTTCAGTACATTGTGGAAGAATCATTCTATTTTTAACAGATGCTTGTAAAGTGATCATTTCACATGTAAATAGCTTGAGATCTGTAAACAAAGTAAACGACAATATTTGACTTTAAATGTAACTATTTAGTTTGAAACAAAAATGTGTTGATGTAAACAATGGATATGCTTTTGCAAACAATTTTGTTTTGTTAAAATGTTATCTTTATAGTTGAAAACAGTATGTTTTACAACTATTTAGTAGGAAATGGTATATGTTCTGTTTAAATAATGAATGTACATATGTGAACAACTTGCTTTATAACTGTTTAGTAGGAAACGACATTTCTTCTATTCAAACAATGAATGTACATATGTAAACAACTAGCTTCACAAGTGTTTAGTAGGGAATAGTATTTGTTTTGCTTAAACAATAAATGTTCATATGCGAACAACTAGTTTCATAACTATTTAGTAGGAAATGGTATTTACTCTGTTCAAACAATGAATGTTCTTATGTAAACAATAATGTTAGAGAAACACAATAATGAGAATGCTATATCAGTATGTGTGAAACTGTTAACATAGACTTGTTCTATTTTCATTATTTTGACAAAGAAACGCCAATTAGAATACTATTTAAAGATTGTGATCTGAATTAATGATTATTTTAGAATGTATGCACAAACTTTAACATTAGTAGACACATATATGTGTATGCACATAGACTTCATCTATGTACATACACATACTTGTGACATACCTTCTTTTGTTTGTAGTATATTTTTAAAAAGGAAAGTGCTTAAGATGATAAGTAGGAAATAGTCATAACAATGATATGATATATTGTTGAATTACTCTAAGAATCATAAATTTGATTTATGTTTAGAGTATAAATTAGTATTATGTTTCTTCTTTGAAGACATGTGTGAAAGAATATTTTAAATACTTGAACGAAAAGTGATACCTTAGTTGACTAGAGCACCTATGGATAGATGCTGCTAGAGGGTAGATAACAATTGTGAAATGTATAGTAGAAAGTTACCTTCCAGGACGGGTGTCGAAATGGAGTTCATAGAGTATAGGTTTTCTTTACTAGAACCTATTATTTGTAGTTGTTGCAACACACTTATTATGCTTGGCCAAGCAATATAGTTCATTATGTATGTATGAATGAACTTTGTGATTTCACTCTCTACCATTCCTAGCATAGATATTGCATTTTCTTTTCTAACTTGTAGATAGAAATTGCATGTTGATGTATGGGCACACACCAGGTTCCACCTTGTAGATTTTTCTCTTGCTAAAATTTCCATGCAGGGTCGAGAATTCTTCAAGTTGGAAGAATACCGAGGAAGCGTAAGCTTCGTGGTTGGGTAGTAAAACACTTCAACCATGTTCTTGTCCACCAGTGGAGGCAAGCGTCAAGGAGAACCTTAGTTGTTCACAAGACTATTTTAGTCTAAGATGTGTCTTGATGTAATGTGTACAATGTAATGACTTTGTGGCCTTAGGAGCCAAGTCAAACTTGATATTGTAATTTGACTTTTGAAGTGAATATAAGAATCTTTGACTCATTTTAAATGGACATGTGTAGCTATGATTGACTTTAACCACTAGTTATGTCTTTTTAGTTTGGAGTATATTCATGTGTCATTTACAATAATATTAATTAAGTAATAATTTGGAATGGGTTATTACATAGTTGAATTCCTTCCTATCTCTCCTCATTGCTTCTATTATTGGTGTGCAAATGGCATTGAAATTTCTAATGAACCTCCCATAGAAACTTGCCAATCCATGAAAAGATCTTACCTCTTCAATGCTTGTTGGTGTTGGTGACTCCATAATTGCCCTTTTTCTGGGTCCATCTTCAATTCTTTCGCATAAATAACAAACCCTAAATAGACCAATTTTGTTCTCATGAAACTACATTTATTGATGTTTATCAACAAATTCTCTTCTATAGACATAATTTTCACAGTCCATAAAATTACTATGCATGGATTATGGTTTTGACTGTGTAATTTTTTCATTCAATGCTTCAAATCAAACTCCATGATCCATCATTAAGAAGAGAGAAAGACAAGAGAAGATAAATGCTTTTTTGGGTCCACTTCTATTCTTTTGTCTTGTTCTCTTATTGATGATGGATCATGGAGTTTGATCTGAAATGTTGAGGGAAAAAATTACACGATCAAAACCAAAATCCATGCATGATAACTTCTCTTCTCTCAACCACTAAAATACTTGTTTGATATGTTGCAAATGTTCCTCTTTTGTCTTGTTAAAGATCAAAATATCATCCAAGTAAACAATGACAAAATTACCCAAATTTTCTTTCAGAACTTTGTTCATCAACCACATGAATGTGCTTGGTGTATTGGTTAATTCAAATAGGCATGACTAACCATTCATATAGTCCTTCATTTTTCTTGAATGTAGTCTTCCATTCATCTCCCTCTCTGATTCTAATATGATAGTATCCACTCTTCAGGTTAATTTTTTTAACTTGTACTTTGCACCACTCAAGTAGTCCATAATGTCATCCATCCTTGGCAATGGGAATTTGTACTTGATAGTAATATTCTTGATGTCTCTTGATTTATACACATTCTCCATTCTCTATCTTTCTTTGGTGCTAACATTGCTAGTACCACACATGTGCTTGAACTTTCTTGAATTAATCCTTTCCTTAGCAATTCCTGCACTTGTTTATTTAGCTTTGCATTCTCTACTGGTTTCATCCTAGATGTGCTACATTGTTTGAAAACAAGCTCTAAGTATTAGGTCTATATGATGACTAATGCTCTATATTTTCTTCTGGCACATTCTTCGACACAATATCTTTGTATTTTGTCAACAGTTCAAAAACTTCCTTTTGCAACAATTCCTCTTCTTTTATGGTGGCATTTTTTGCACTTTGATTTCCGCACTTCCTTGGGATCAATGCAAAACACATGTTTTCATGTCTCACTTTATCCAAAAATTTCCTTTCACCCACTAATTAGATTCTAGCATTACCACACACTTCAATCTTACACTCCTCCAAAGGTATCAAGATATGCTTCTTCCAATTCAAGGTCACAATATATGTATTATTTCTTCCATCATGAGTTGCCTTCCAATCATACTACCATGGTCTTCCCAACAACATATGACATGCACCCATGGGCATAATATCACACAACATTTCGTCATTATATGATCTTATATGGAATTTCACCAAACATTGTTCACTTACCAATATTTTGTAATAATCTTGAATCCATGTAATCCTTTATCCTCTTCAAATTCAAATTTCTTACCATTTCCTCATAAAAACAAATTTTCTGTACTACCACTATCAATGATGACTTTGCAACACTTACCTCTTGATTTGCATATTATCTTGAACAAATTTTTTCTTTGTGCTAACTCCTCAGTTGCTCCATTTTGCAA
>VDFB02373365.1:295869818-296079451 GCA_007258455.2 Sequoia sempervirens
GAGAGAGACAAAGAGAGTGTGTGTGTTCTCTAGTTAGGGTGGGAGGGAGATACTTGAGAATAGGGGAAGGGAGTGGGAGGGAGAGACCTGGGAGAGGGAGAGGGGACCTAGGAAGGAGAGACCTAAGAGTGAGAGAGAGAAAGAGACAGGGAGTGAGAGATATACCTAAGAGAGAGAGGGGGTGGGAGGGATATACCTGAGAGAGAGGGGGGGGGAGAGGGGGTTGGACCTAAAGCCTAAGCCATAAACCATAAAGCCTAAACCCCAAATACTAGTCCCAAACCCTAAAGGGAGAGAATGTGAGAGAAAAGAAACACAACTAAGGAGGGAAGGTTAATCGTGGATAGAGCATATAGGGTTGAGGGTTTATGGTTTAGGCTTCAGGGGTTTAAAAGATCAGGGGTTGAGGTCAATGGCGGTGCAGAGGGCAGAGGTGAGGGTAGAGGGCTTAAGGGTTTAGGCTCTAGGTTCAAGGGGCTGGAGGGCAGAGGGCAGAGGTTAGGAGGATCAAGGCAGAGGCAGAGGGGGTTTAAGGTTGAGGGTTTAGGGTTTAGTTGGATTTTTGGCGGTTTATAGGGTGGAGGGTGCAGGTGGGAGGTTTAAGGGCTGAGGCTATGGGTAGAGGTAGAGGGGAGACAATACGAGTGAGCAGAGGAGGGAGCGAGAGAGGGAGAGGGGTTAGGGAGGGAGAGATGAGAGAGAGGAGAGGGTAGGAGGAGGAGGCATAAGGGGTTAAGGGCAGAGGGAGAGGAGAGACAGGGAGGAGGAGTGAGAGAGGGAGTTGGAGACAGGGAGAGGGGATAGGGGTTGAAAGAGACCAGAGACACTCAAGAGAGAGAGGGAGGAGGGGAGTGGAGAGATAGAGGGGAGGACAGTGGGCATAAGGGTTGGTTGGGGTAGAGGGTAGAGGGAGAGAGATAGAGTGAGTGACTGGAGGAGAGAGGGAATCAGAGAGGAGGGGGTAGGGGTTGAGAGACATGGGAGAGATGAGAGAGAGAGAGAGAGAGGGAGTGGGAAAGAGATAGAGGGTTAAGGGTAGAGGGTTTAAGGGTTGAGGGTTGAGGGTATAGGGGTTTAGGGTTTAGGGGAGAGGAGAGATAGATCAAAGGAGTGAGTGAGAGAGAGGGAGTTGGGAGAGGGAGAGGGTATAGGGCTTGAGAGATGAGGGAGATACTTGAGAGAGAGAGAGAGGGAGGGAGTGGGAGAGAGTGAGTGAGTGAGTGAGTGAGAGAGAGGGAGAGAGAGGGAGTGAAAGAGAGTGAGTGAGTGAGAGAGAGGGAGTTGAGAGAGGGAGAGGGGGTAGGAGGGAGAGACCCAAGAGAGGGAGGGAGTGGGTGAGAGATAGAGGGTAGAGGATAGAGGGTATAAGGGTTAAGGGTAGAGGGTAGATTGGGAGAGAGATAGAATTAGGGTTTAAGGGTTGAGGGTATAGGGGTTAAGGGTGGAGGGTAGAGGGGAGAGAGATCTAATCAATGAGTGAGTGAGAGAGGGATAGGGTATAGGGTTGAGAGATGAAGGAGACTCGAGAGAGAGAGAGAGAGGGAAGGAGTGGGAGAGAGATAGAGGGTATAAGGGTTAAGGGTACAAGGTAGAGGGGAGAGATAGAATTAGGGTATAAGGGTAGAGGGAAGAGAAATAGAATCAGGGTATATAGGGTATAGACAAAGATAGAGAAAATAAATCTATTAAAAAACCAACTTTCTAATAACGTGAGTGTGTTTTTGAAGAAGTAGAGATATGGTCGTTTTAGAAAGAAATAACATTCTCGCGTTATAACGTGAGCACGTTATAATGCAAGCAGATTTTGTGTTGCACTGAAAATAGTAAAAAAACTCAATATAACCATGATCTCAAGGCCCACATTCTGCATATTCTCCTGGTTATGCGTGTGCTCCGAAAAAAAGTAGCTTTTTGATGATGTTGTGAAGTGTGCATGCATGTTTTTCGCATTCCACCACCTTTTTCATAATCTTTCTACCACCTTTGCATGAAATAGAAAATTTTTCACATTGAAAGACATATAATATCAATTCAAGTTTGAATTCCATTGAAAACTGATATACAATTGAAGTTTGGAGGGGAACAAGCTTTTGAAAAAGTCAAATTGTTGAGGACTTTGAAGAAAGAAGAAGCTAAGGCTACATAATTGGGTTGAACTCCTCCATTTGAAACTCTATTTTTTTAGGTATGTGAAGTCTTTACACATTTTCTTTCATTCTATTATGGCTTGCTTTTATTTTTGTTATTTTTCATATTCCATGTTGATCATTGTTTGTTTGTCATTATAACCTTAGGTTTTCAATGCAAATTTTAAATTACACAATTCTATACACTTGAAAACTACATTTTTAAACCACATCTCTTTGAGGCATTTTGTTATTTAAAAATTGACTTACCTTGCGTATGCTTCTACATTTTATATACACTTATATATGACATATGTTTTAAGGAAGTAAAATAAAACATCATTACTCAATCATTTATTACGGAAGTGCATACCACTCTCTGAAGCTTTCATTAAGGTAGAATAGTGAAGTAGCTTTCATTCAAATCTATTTAGGAGGGTATCCATTGAGTTTATCATTAGTTTAAACTGATTTTTCTCAACTCGGTCTGTAAACCCTCAAGATTAAGGTTTTGAGAGTCTAGATAACCAATAATGACTACTCCACCAAATTTGATAGTTTAGATCAATGGAGTAGGTTAGTCTTAGGATGTTTTAGGTGTGTGTGTGTTTATTTGTGCAAGGGAATTCAAGAAACAAAGGTGGAGTTGCTACTACAGGGTTTTATGATGAATTTCCAAGTGGAAAGTGTGGTTCCAAGTGGTTTCTTGAGAAAAATTCTCAAATGAATTCACAAATAAATGACTAATCTAGATAGCTATTATTGAGTTCCAACACATACTTCAAAATTAATAATGACTATCTTGGAACATGTGCATCAAAAATGACCTTCGCTATCCTCATTAGGCTAACTAAGCCTAATTTACAAAGGAACATACCTTTAAACATTCAACAACCCCCTGAACTTGTTGGGGAAGAAATTCTCATGTATCCAAACCCTCATATCCACAATTTGTCTTAGGAGAAACTCACTCCACCATGCCAAACCACAAAACCCTTATTTCATGCTAGTATGAGGAGGTTTTATTGAAAGGAATGGTTCCACACCTTTCCAAAACATGCCACCACCTCGGACCTTAAAATCATCTGCACAAACTCAAAAGACAATCACCCAACCTCTACATGCAATATTTTATCAAACCCTAGGGTGAAACCTCTTTTTTATGCCCTTTTCCATCAAAATCTACAAGGGCAGCAACACAAACCCCATAAAAATTATTCCCTTTCACCAAATAAGCACCCTAACATCAAAATTTGTTTCTAAATATGTATTGGGTTTGTGGAAACATAAAGAGATTGAAAAAGAGAGCACAATCACCTTGTATGGAACTGTACAGTTCAAGGAAACATTAGATTTTTGGTAAAAATACAGAAAAATGCAAGGAAACAATGAATTTTATTGATCTTCTTCTAAGTACATGGTACATTTATTCTAGGAATGGTAAATTTATGCTAGGCATGGTCCTCTTTCACACCCAAACATGTGAAATCGCTTCGAGCTATGTTCAACCGGCTCGATCCCTTAAGGGTCCAAAGTGCAAAAGGGTAGCAATCTTTGATGGGGTATTACTCAAAAACCATGCCACTTACGGAATCTCTGTCTAATCCTACGAGATCATGTTGGGCCCCTCTACACAAACCTCTCTCAGTTTTCTCTATCTCAGAGTGGTTTTCCCGTGGTGTCCAGTTTTCACTTAATGGAAAAAGAGTCGAATGCAAGCAGTGCAAAGTTGCAAAGTGGTGCAACTTTTGTTCTACAACTCGTGTGACCAAATGGATTGTTCCAACGCATCTGAATAGGTATTTTTATGCTATGCATGGTCCTCTTTTATACCCAAACACGCGGAATCGCTTTGACGTACATTCAACCAGATCGATCTGAGTCCAAAGTGCTAAATGGCTGCAAACTTTAGCATGTTGTTACTTAGATACTGTGATGCTTAAAAACTTCTTGTCTAGTCCTAAAAGATTGCATTGGGACCCTCTACAAAAACCTCTCTCGATTTTGGCTATCTTGGAGTGGTTTTCCCATGGAGGTGGATTTTCACTTGATGGAAAAAGTGTCAAATGCAAGCAGTGCAAAGTTGCAAAGTGGTGCAAATCTCGTTTTGCAACTCATGTGACCAAGTGTACTACTCCAATGCGTCTAAATAGGTACGTTTACACTATACATGGTCCTCTTTTGCATCCAAACAAGTGGAATTGCTTTGAGCTACGTTCAATCAGATCGATCCCTTAAGAGTCCAAAGTGCTAAATGGCTGCAAACTTCAACATGTTGTTACTCAGATATTGTGATGCTTAGAAACTTCTTGTCTGATCCTAAAAGATCACGTTGGACCCCTCTACAAAAAACTCTCTCGGTTTTGGCTATCTCAAAGTGGTTTTCCTGTGGTGGCGGATTTTCACTTGATGGAAAAAGTGTCAAATGCAAGCAGTGCAAAGTTGCAAAGTGGTGCAACTTTTATTCTACAACTCGTGTGACCAAGCGGACTATTCCAACACATTTGAATAGATATTTTTATGCTAGGAATGGTCCTCTTTCACACCCAAACACACGAAATCACTCTGAGCTACGTTCAACCGGATCGATCCCTTAAGAGTCCAAAGTGCTAAATGGCTACAAACTTCAACATGTTGTTACTCGGATACCATGATACTTAGAAACTTCTCATCTAATCCTATAGGATCGCGTTGGGCCCCTCTAGAAAATACTCTCTCGATTTTGGCTATCTAGGAGTGGTTTTCCCATGGCGATAGATTTTCACTTGATGGAAAAAGAGTCGAATACAAGTAATGCAAAGTTGCAAAGTCGTGCAACTTTCATTCTACAACTCATGTGACAAGGCAGACTATTCCAATGCATCCGAATAGGTATTTTTATGCTAATCATGGTGCTCTTTCGCACTCAAACATGTGGAATTGCTCTGAGCTACGTTCCACTAAATCGATCCCTTATGAGTCCAAAGTGCAAAATGGCTGCAAACTTCAGCATGTTGTTACTCAGATACCGTGATGCTTAGAAACTTCTTGTCTAATCCTACAAGATTATGTTGGGCCCCTCTCCAAAAATATCTCTCAGTTTTGGCTCTCAGAGTGGTTTTCTCGTGGCGGCGGATTTTCACTTCATAGAAAAAGTGTCAAATGCAAGCAGTGCAAAGTGGTGTAACTTTTGTTCTACAACTCGTGTGACCAAACAGACTATTCCAACGCGTCCAAATAGGTATTTTTATGCTATACATGGTCCTCTTTGGCACCCAAACACGTAGAATCGCTCTGAGCTACGTTCAACTGAATTGATCACTTAAGAGTCCAAAGTGCAAAATGGCTACAAACTTCAGCATGTTGTTACTCAGATAGTGTGATGCTTAGAAAATTTTTGTTTGATCCTATAGGATTGCATTGGGCCCCTCTAGAAAAACCTCTCTCGGTTTTGGCTATGTCTTAGTGGTTTTCCTGTGGCGGCGGATTTTCACTTGATGGAAAAAGAGTCAAATGCAAGCAGTGCAAAGTTGCAAAGTGGTGCAACTTTCATTTTTCAACTCATGTGACCAAATGGATAGTTCCAACACATCTAAATAATTATTTTTACACTAGTCATGGTCCTCTTTCATACCCAAACATGCAGAATCACTCTGAGCTACGTTCAACAAGATTGATCCCTTTAGAGTCCAAATTGCAAAATGGCTGCAAACTTCAGCATGTTGTTACTTAGATACTATGATGCTTAGAAACTTCCCATATTATTCTATAGGATCATGTTGGGCCCCTCTATAAAAACCTCTCTTGGTTTTAGCTATGTCAAAGTGGTTTTCTCGTGGCAGGGGATTTTCACTTGATGGAAAAAGTGTCAAATGCAAGTAGTGCAAAGTTGCAAAGTGGTGCAACTTTCGTTCTGTAACTTGTGTGACCAAAAAAACTGTTCCAACACATCTGAATAGGTATTTTTACGCTAGGAATGGTCCTCTTTCACACCCAAACATGTGGAATCACTCTGAGCTACGTTCAACCGGATCGATCCCTTAAGGGTCCAAAGTGTAAAATGGTTGCAAATTTCATAATGTTGTTACTCATATACCGTGATGCTTAGAAACTTCTTGTCTAATCCTACAGGATTGCGTTGGGCCCCTCCACAAAAACCTCTGTCGATTTTTTCTATCTCAGATTGGTTTTCCCGTGGCGGTGGATTTTCACTTGATGGAAAAAGTGTCAAATGCAAGCAGTGCAAAGTTGCAAAGTGGTGCAACTTTCGTTCTGCAACTCATGTGACCAACAAAAGTATTCCAATGTGTCCAAATAGGTATTTTTATGCTAGGCATGGTCTACTTTTGCACCCAAACACGCGAAATCGCTCTGAGCTACATTCAATTGGATCGATCCCTTAAGAGTCCAAAGTGCTAAATGGCTGCAAAATTCAGCATGTTGTTACTTGGATACCATGATGGTTAGAAACTTCTCATCTAATCCTACAAGATTGCGTTGGGACCCTCTACAAAAACCTCTCTCAGTTTTGGCTATCTCATAGTGGTTTTCCTGTGGCAACAAATTTTTACTTGATGGAAAAAGAGTCAAATGCAAGTAGTGCAAAGTTGCAAAGTGGTGCAACTTTCGTTCTACAACTTGTGTGACCAAATAGACTATTCCAACACATTCGAATAGGTATTTTTATGCTAGGAATGGTCCTCTTTCACACCCAAACACACGGAATCGTTTCAAGCTACGTTCAACCAGATCGATCCTTTAAGGGTCCAAAGTGCAAAAGGCAAGCAAACTTTGACCGACTATTACTCAAAAATTGTGATGCTTACAAACTCTTTGTCTGAGCCTACGAGATAGCGTTGGACCCCTCTACATTAACCTCTCTCAGTTTTTGTTATCTCAGAGTCATTTTCCTGTGGTGTCCAGTTTTCACTTGATGGAAAAAACGTCAAATGGAAGTAGTGTAAAGTTGCAAAGTGGTGCAACTTTCATATTGCAATTTGTGTGACCAAACTAACTGCTCCAACGTGTCCCAATAGGCAGGTTTACGCTAGGCATGGTCCTCTTTCACACCCAAACACACAAAATTGATCTGAGTTGTGTTCAACCAGCTTGATCCCTTATGATGGCATGCAAAACAATGGAAAATATAAACATACACACAACGGTTGAGAAGTCTGAGTATTCCACATAAAAAGTGTATGATCATTGGTGCAGAGCACCTTGTTCCTCCATTTGATGAAGAAGGTCTAGTTTAGTGGTTTTAGTCATTATAATGTCAAATAAGGCCATGATAGGCCATTTTGTAATCTTGTTTTTAGTTTTGAGTTAGTGTGGGGTCATTTGAGTCAATTATGTAAGTACAAATAAGAAAATAGCATTGTTAAAGGCATTGGAAGAGATTACTAATGTTTCCCTTGTTCAAAATTCAAAATTTAGGCTTTAAAAGCAAAGCTAGACGAGGTGAAAAGAAGAAATTGCTTGACAATAAGTTAGAATAGGTTGGAAATGGGGTGAGGTTGTGGACTTTGATGTGTTCAAATGGTCTACAAGGACAAGGGAGGTCAAAATTATGTTATGGCATGATGCCCTAATTGAGAATAGAGGGGTTTTGAATGAAAAAGAGAGGTTTGAGGGAGTAGAAGTGGGTAAAGTCAAGGGGTAGCATAATTTGGTGGTCAATTAAGTTTGTGAAGGTAGAATGAAGAGTGTTGGAAGAGATTTTGAGGTTGTATGATGTTTGGATATGGGGTTTTCAATATAACCTAGTGAATTTTGAGAAAAGTGAGGGTTTAGAGGATAGTGGGATTAGAGGGCCAATCACACCCTAAAAATTGTGGATTTTGTGGATTTGCAAACTCGTAAATGCTGCCCAATGGTTTTGAAATTGGAAGAGTGATTGAGAGCGTGTTGCTTTGTTAAATAGACCTATTCGGGGGTCTAGGACAGCGTTGAGTCCATTTCTTATTTGTATTATAAATTATAACTTGCTTTCTCCCAATTCCATTTCATATTCAAGAAATAATATTTCAAAAAGTTGACATATAAATCTTTTCACATGTTTATATGGTGACATATCAAGAACATATTGGAATATTTTTATGAATCATTTCATGGAATACCAATTGAAAATGTGTTTTTTGCTTTTAGATCAAGTTGTTTAGCATCAATCAATTAATATTCAAGACAAACCACGAAGGACAACAATGATCAATGCTAGGGCTAACCAATTAATAAGTATACATGTGAATAAGTCAAGCATGTACATGTGAATAAGGGAAGTACAAGTACTCAAAAACACATAAGCCTTGAAGTATACACACGAATACATAGTATACACAAATTAATACAAAGTATATGCACAAATACAAGTTATACACATGAAAACATGTAAGTCACAAAGTATACATTGGAACACACATAAGTCACAAAGTATACACACAAGTTGTAAAGTATGCACTTGAATACATATAACTTATATCTATTAAACCATCAATTTAGAATGCAAATATGGACACCATCGATAAAAAATATTTGTATTAACCAAATAGCCATGTAGGCATACATCAATATATGTCGATATAAGTATGAAATATATGTACAAAATAGCCATATAGGCTTATGAGAATGCCATATAGGCATACAATGTCAAAAATATCCAATACAAAATATGTACAAAAATGCCATGTAGGCATACAACAAAGGGCTCTGGAATCAAAAGTCATTGCTCTCCATGCTCTAGAAATAAATTCTTTCCCTTTGCTTTTCGGTCGAATGGTGATAGGTCTATCACTCGTTTGTGTTGTGCTCAAGGAGTGCTCCTGCTACTCCTCCTAGTGTTTAGTTCATGGTGAATTTTTAACTGTTACAATAAGAAGTAAAGACATGAATATATAGAAATTACATTAAAAATGATATATTTAACAAAATAATCACTTACCGCCATCTCATGATCTCTCTCCACGAGGGAAATATTCACAGGCCCATGCTCAGGCGTGCTCAAGCCCTGTATAAACCATCCAAATAGAAATTAAAATATGAATCAATAATGGTTTGATTTTTCACTAACATCTATAACAACGAATGTAAATTGAAATTTACTAATTTTCTTCATACCTCCCCTGTCAGAGCCATCGAGGATTGTATAGTAGATGAAACACCAATCTCCATTTCCCTCGTCACATTCGAAGGTGTTTCGGCTTGCAACATCTGAAAATAAACAACAAATTATTCAATCACAAAAACTACAATAGCGATCTACATCATGACTTATAATGTATGAGATAATGAACAAAATTTGCAGTACTTATTAAACTATATATTTCTGATTATCATGCTTACTATTTCCCCTATCCATATCTTGTTTGAAAGGACGTGTTTTTAGGATTTTACCCATAGTAGCAAGCTAGTGAACCATTTGATGAAATGCTTTCGTAGACATGTATGATAAATGTGGTGGCATAGAGAAGGCAGTGAACTATTTGAAAAAATGCCTCAAAGAAATGGGGTCTCGTGGTGATGGAATGCCATTACAAACAAATGCATGCGATGGCATTCCATTACCATAAGACTGCATTTCTTTCAGGCATTTTTTCAGAAAGTTCATTGCCTTCTCTATGGTATTATTGCTTACTATTATGCTTTGATAGATATTTTTTCAAGCATCCATAGTTTGTTGGAAAGCACCTATTTTAGGCTTTTAGCCATAGCTGCAAGGAAGTGAGTAGTTTGATAAAATTCTTTGGTACACATGTATGGAAAATGTGGTATCATAGAAAACGTGGTGAGATGTTTGAAGAAATTCCTCGAAGAAATGTGGTCTCATGGCGATGGAATGGAATTCCATCACCACGAGACCACATTCATTCCATCACCATGAGACTGCATTTCTTCGAGGCATTTTTTCAAACTACTAACTGCCTTGTCTATGCTATTGCTTACTATTATGCTTTGATAGATTTTTTTCCAAGCATCCATAGTTTGTTGTGCAAGTGCACCTTTGTAAGCACATGCCCCCATAAGGAAAATTTAGGAGTTTTAATTGGTTAATGTGTTTTGATGATGTAATAAGGCTTAAATAGCCATTTTGGAGGTTGTAATAGTCTTAGTTAATTTAGGCATAAAGTGCAAAATTGCAAAATATTGATAAAGTTGTCAATTTCAAATGTTGTAAAAATGTAAAAAAGGTGTAAAGGCATGGAATGCCAAGGGTAAAAGTAGTTTTAGAGGTTATTGAGTCATTTTAGGAAGTTGGAAAGGTTGGGAAATGTTTAAAAATGATATGATCCATTGATGTAAGTTGTTGTTGGAGAGATTGAAGGAGAAAACTAATAAAATATCACTGATCCAAAAGAGTTGGTATTGAGTTTTTGATATGTGAAAGTAGGCCATGATGGGTTCCTGATTTGGGGATTTGTTGACAAGGTTGTTTGAGAAAATTGAAAGTTTTGACAGGAATAGTGGGTTGGCTGACCTAGTAAGAAGACTAGGTAGAAGTTTGAAAACAAAGAAAGAATTGAGTTTTTGAGTTGCAAAGTGGATTGAATCCTTTTGAATGATGAAGTTAAGTTATTTGACTTCTCTGCATTGCATCAGTTTGTTGGAAAGCACCTTTTTTAATCTTTTAGCCATAGCAGTGAGGAAATGAACTGTTTGATAAATTGCTTTGGTAGACATGTATGGAAAATGTGGTAGCATAGAAAAGGCAGTGAATTGTTTGAAAAAGCGACTCAAAGAAATTGGATCTCATGGTGATGGAAATCACCATGAGATCGCATTTCTTTGAGGAATTTTTTCAAAAAACTCATTGCCTTGTCTATGTTATTGCTTACTATTATTCTTTCATATATTCCTTCCAAGCATCCATAGCATAGACAAAGTAGTGAACTATTTGAAAAGATGTTGAGTAGTAAAAAGTGGTCTCATGGAATACCATGACAAGCAAATGCAATTGGAAATTGCTCCTAGACTTATTAATTATGCTATGTGAAGTAATTGCATCACTGCTTATGTTGACTTTCTAAACAACTATATTGTAGTTGAAATTTTGTCATCTATCAACATCTAGTTATTAGTTATGGAATGTGAAGTAATGCTTTGAGTTTGAATGATGTGCAATGCAACGTAATCAATGATATGAATATAAACTACACAAATCTATTAAGTACAATTCATTAGTTAAACTCTTTATTCTATTACCTTCGTAGGTTTGAGTAAATCCACTAGAACTGGGAGGTGTTCCCTTGAAACCTCCAATATTAGCCTATTCAACATCCAAAATCACATATTAAAATAACATTCGTAAAACAATGCTATTAACATGTAATAAATTTATAATTGTTTACTAGTTACATACCCCACGGATAGGTGTATTGCAAAAATAAGTAGGTGGAGGGCCAGTGTATATAGTCTCAACACTGTGACCATGCAATTTTATTAAAATCATAAAACTAAATTAGTTAATCTTGCATTTCAAAATCAAAATTTAATAAACTAAATTCAATGAACATGATAACTTTTACTTGACTATCAATGCCATATGCCTCATGCAAAATGTCAGCTGCCCTCTCCATCTCCATAGCTACAGCCGGATCCTGCGTAGTAGCCTCTTGAGTGTCGATGGGGTCATATGAACAAGTCGCCCTACAAGATTGACACACATGGGTTCGAAGGCCACCACTTGAAGACTCCCCTGGATGGCACTATATAATAGGGCTAGTATGATGGATGACACTCTAGGTCAAAGTGTTGATTTCCTACAATGTCTCTATGTTGGAACTCTCCTCCATGACAGAAGGCATAAATACGTGCTCACGAGGCGACCTAGTGAGAGCTCGTCTCCCTTACTCCGTAGGATCTGACTGTGCACCGAGTCTATCCTGAGCCAATCCCCCACCTCTCCCCCGGAAGTCCCTCATATCAAAATAATTTGGGATTTTTTTCAATATGAACTCACTGTATAGTTTCCTAAGGAAATACTGTGGGACTTCACAATTGTTGCACGGTGGATAATCAAAGACCATGTACCACCTATCATAAAAATAGTTTCTAATCTATTGGTGGTGGCACCAATGAATAGGAAACCTCTTCGCATTGAGGGTAAGATTTTGATTTGTGTGTGGGTCAGTGAATAATGAGCACAAATCACCTTTTGTAATTTTTAAATCCTTTACATCTTTATATGATAGTTTATCCACATAATAAGCCCTAGTCACCTACCTCCTATCTTGCCATCCAGTTACTTGTTTGCTAATTGAATCTACATTTTTTTAACATATCTTTCAATGAACTTGCTAGGGTCATTATTTTTGCGGTTGAACCATTTGGATCACTCAACCTACTGATTAAATCCTCAATTTTCTTTTTGTTGTTCTCAATTTCACTCATTAAATTTTGTTGAGTGTTAGGAGGGTGTTGAGTGATTGGAGGAGGTTGTTGTTGTGGTGTTCTTGAGGATTTTTTTCTTAAGTATTTGGTTGTTCTTCTTGTTGAGGATTTTGAGGGTTTGCAAGTTGATTTGCATCTCCTACAAATTCAAAAATATATATATCAAATACAAAATAAAACTAACAAATTCAAAACAAAAAGCAAACAATCCTTACCTCTCACACCTCCTCCTCATTGTGGCACCATCCTTGTGAAGAAATAGCAACCATTGGTGAATATTTTTGCACAATGCCTCCTCCTAGAATGCAAGCACAAAAAATGGGGGTTTTGGCTGCGGGCACAACAAAAAACACAATCGAAATGAAGAATGAATGAGTTTCACTTTTTTTTTTTGCTTTTAACATGTCATAACGTGAGCGCGTTATAATGCGCTTCTGTTTATAATGTGCTCATGTTATGGGCTCGTTGTGTCCAAGACTCAAGCTCAGCCCACCAAGCCATAACGCAAGCGTGTTATAACGCGCTCGTGTTATGACTTTTCAAAACTTTTTTTTGAAAGTGGCCACAAATTGGCTACCCATCTCGACGCACCCGCCCAAAATAAATAAAATGATAAAAATACAAGCATAGATTTCATACATTACATAATATATACATGGGGAAAACCCTTTTGGATAAAAAACCCCATAAAGCATCATTTTATTAAAACACTTACAATGTAATGGTCTATTATAACATAGACCAAACCTAGGGAACACTTCTCCATACTTCCACATGGCCAATAGTACCTCATGTGCATAGTGATATAGTTCACAATATAATCTCCAAATTCCACTTCTCTCAAATGAGAGAGAACCTCCTTAAATATAGGAGGAAGGATGACATAATACTTGAAATGGTATTAGTCACACTTATTCAACAACTCCCATTCATAAATAATCAATAATCTAATTATTTAGATTATAATTATTTCAAATGGGATATGCTTAATAAGCATATAATATATAAGGTTTTATAACCTTATACTAGAAAAATATATAAATTTTATAAGGGTATGACACCTAATAACATTATGTTCTAACAAGGGGAAAGTCCACAAGGGAAAATTGAGGAAGAGCTTGGGAAAGACCTCAAAAGAGTAGCACTACCCAAGTTCGATGGTAAGGCTATTAGAACAAGAGTTGAGGCTTGGATTATAGAAATGGAAAAGTACTTTGGTTTCGTAACCTTTCTGAACAGACTAAGGCGGCATGTGCTACGTATCAGCTCTCAAGTGAAGCAATGACTTGGTGGGATAATGAGAAGTTGGAACACAATCTTCAGCCTGCTGAGATCACTTGGGGAATCTTCCTCCAACCTTTGAGGAAGAGATGGTTACTGCAACTTTTATTTGACAAGAAAGTGATGGAATTTCATAACTTAACCTAGGGAAATATGACTGTGATTCAGTATTGGAAAAATTTCACCAACCTGTTGAAGTATGTACCGCAGTATGAGGGAGATGAACGGTTCCATATCTTGAAATTTATAATGGGACTCAGACTCCACATAGGAGCTGAAGTGGATATGCACGAACCTTAAACCATGAATGAAGTTTCCCAAAATTCCACCAAACTAAAACAAAAGTTGCATCAGTTATCCAACCTCCGTAGGATTCAAGTTCTAAGTCTCGTTATGGGAAGAAGAAATTACATAAGGGAGACAAGAGCCATTAGATCCATAATCTCAAGAGGGGAAGTGAATTACAGGAGAAGGGTCAAAGATTCATGAAGGAGATGAAAGGGTTAAAGAAGCAACGTTGCAGAACTTAGAGGCATAATTCAAAATCCTACATATTTCTGAAGATGAGAATAATAAATCCTATGTATAGAGAGTGGATGAGTTGGTAGGTGGAATGCGAGGACTTGGTGCTACAGTGGAAGAACCCAGGATTATGAAGAATATTCTTAGAACTCTCCCTAATGCATATAGTGAAAAGGTATCTGCTATTGAGGAATTTGTAGATTAAAAAACTTATACTAAAGATTAGTTATTGGGCACTCTAACATCATTTGAAATGAGAAATCCTAGCTTGAGAAATGGATCAAAGTCATAAATTGCTTTTAGAGCTGCAAGTGTTGAAGATCTAAATGAAGAAAATTTTGATGAAGTAGAAGCTAACTTCGTAAGAAGGGTGAGAAAGGGATCTGGTAAGTACGAAGGTAAGTTACCCTTTAAATGATTTAGTTGTGGAGGAATAGGTCATTATTCTTTGAGATGTTCGGAAAGAGCTAAGAAGAATAAACATAGATTAAGCAAAGAAAACGAAGGGAAGATGATCAAGAGAGCATATTATGTAAATGAAGATGTTGGTATTTCTAATGAAGAATCTAATTATGGAGACTTTGATGATAATGAATACTTGTTCTTGGTTATAAAAGATGAATCTACTTTTGCTAATACTAAAATATAGGTGAAGGAAAGTGCTCTAGAAAAAATTGAAGATACTATAATCTCTACCCGTCATGCTAAATAGGAAAATAATTACTGGATTGTTGATAGTGGTTGTTCACATCACATGACTGGTGATGAGAGTAAGTTTGTTAAACTTGAAAAATATGATGGAGGATTAATTAAGTTTGGAGATGATACTAGTGCTAAGATTTGTGGGATAGGTTCAATTAGTTTTGATGGCAAGCATAATACTGATGATGTCTACTATGTTAAGGGTTTAGTGCATAATCTCTTGAGTTTTGGACAAATGTGTAGTAAAGGATATAATCTTGTATTTGAGGATGATTAATGTGAAATCAGTAAAGGATCTGAAATAGTGATTACTACTAGAAAGAAGTTTGAAGGAAATATTTATCAACTTAAGGGTGTTGATGGATATTATTTTACATCTTAGATTAATGATAGTTGGTTATGGCACTAGAGGATGTGTCATATGAACTTTGATAATATGGTAAGAATTAGTTTTGTGCAAGTTGTAAGAGATTTACCGAGGATTACAAATCCTATTAATGCTATTTGCAAGGATTGTCAGTTTGGGGAGCAAGCTAGAAACTGCTTTAGGTCAAAGGAACAATCTACTATCGAACTATTGGATTTGATTCATACAGATCTTTGTGGTCCTACAAGAGTGAGAAGTATACAAGGTGACAGGTATTTTATGCTTCTGATTGATGATTACTCTAGATATACATGTGTTACTTTTCTTAGAGAGAAATATGATGCATTAGATAAATTCATGGCATTTAAGTCTATGGTTGAAAATGAAGAAAATCTGAGAATAAAATGTTTGAGATCTGATAGAGGTGGTGAATTCACCTCCAATTAGTTTAACATGTTTTGTGAAGTTCATGGAATAAAGAGGAAATTGTTTTCTCCTAGAACTCCTTAGTAGAATGGAGTTGTTGAAAGAAAGAATAAGATGGTTCAGGAAGCTGCTAGATCAATGATTACTGAGGTAGGTCTACTGAAATTCTATTGGAGAGAATATATTCATATTGTTGTTTATGTGTTCAATCGAGTTCAAGCAAAAGCTAACATTACTAAGACCCCCTATGAGATATGGTGTGGAAGAATTCCTACTGTCAATTATTTCAAGTTGTTTGGAAGAAAATGTTATATCAGATGGGATGAAGAAAACTTAGGGAAGTTTGATGCTAGATGTGATGAGGGTATCTTCCTTGCATACTCTACTAAAAGAAAATCTTACAAATGTTTCAATAAATGATAAGAAATATTGTAGAGAGAAAAAATTTCAAGGTGGATGAAGCATTGAAGAATTCAATTGAAGTTGATTGATATGTATCGAATGAACCTGATTGCATAGAAGTTGAAGAAGTTGTGGAAGAATAGGAAAAGTATAATGAAGAAGAAGAAGCTCTAGTGGTGTCCCCAAAGAAACCAGAATATGTGCAAAAGAATCATTCGGAAGATAAAATCATTGGAGGCAAGAGAAAAGGAGAAATGACAAGAAGTAGAGCTATTGCTACTGGTGAAATAAATTTGTGTTTACTTTCTAAATTTGAACCTAAGATAGTAAGTGAAGCATGTAAAGGTGAGCATTGGATGAGAGAAATGAAAGAACTTATGTAGATTGAGAAGAATCAAACTTGGGAATTGGTCCCTAGACCGATAGATAAAAGCATAATTGGATCAAAATGGGTATTCAGAAACAAGTTGAATGAGAATAGAGAAGTGGTCAGAAATAAAAGCAATACTTGTGTGTAAGGGCTATCACAAGTAGAAGGTATAAATTTTTAGGAGACTTTTGCTTCAGTGGCTAGGATGGAAGCTATCAAAATATTTTTGGCATTTGTTGCACATAGAGATTTTAATTTTTATCAGATGGATGTAAAGTCAACATTTTTGAATGGTAAATTGGAAGAAGTGTACATGGAACAACCACAAGGATTTCAGTTGTCAGATCAACTGGATATGGTTTGCAAATTCAAGAAGGCTTTATATGGATTGAAGCAAGCTCCTAAAGCTTGGTATGCAAGGTTGGATAGATACTTGATTTAGCAAGGCTTCAATAAAGGTACAATAGATGGTAATTTATATTTCAAAATTGAAAATGACAAGACCTTGAGAGTGATTATATATGTTGATGATATTATCTTTAAAGGAAATGAAACTATGTGCAAAATTTTTGTTGAATAGATTCAAAAAATAGTTTGAGATGTCCATGTTTGATGAGATGAATTTCTTTCTTGGGCTGCAAATCAATCTAATAGAAAAAGGGATTTTTATTTCACAGTCAAAGTATGTAAAAGAGATGTTGAAGAAGTTTGGGATGGATGGTTCCAAACTGGTATGAAATCCTATGGTGACTGGCTACAAATTGAGAAAAGATGATTATTCACCTAAGGCTTATCAGAGCAAATACAAATCAATGATTGGAGGACTGTTGTATCTAACTACTACTAGATTGGATATCATGCATGCAATTTTTCTTGTGGCTAGATTTCAAGAAGATCCTAAAGAAACATAGGTTGTTGTTGTTAAGAGGATATTCAAATATTTGAATGGCACTTCAGATTGTGGCTTATGTTATCCTAGGGATAATTATTTTACACTAAGTGCCTATACATATGTAGATTGGGAAGGTTGAGTTGATGACAGGAAAAGTACAAGTGGTGGTGCATTCTTTCTTGGTTGCAGATTGGTGTCATGGTTAAGTAAAAAGAAAGATTCAATTTCCTTATCCATTGTAGAGGTTGAGTATATTGTTGCAACATATTGCTATACACAAGTTTTGTGGATGATACAAACATTGAAGGATATCAAAGTAATGTATGATGATCCCATCTCTATCTTCTATGATAATACAAGTGCAATTAACATTTCAAAGAATCTAGTGATTCATTCAAGAACAAAGCATATATTAATATGTAATAGACTCCACATTATGTAAAATCTTATTTCCCTTCAAATCATCAACAATATGCACAACACTAATAGGTTTTCCAAGGGTCTCAAAAATCATGATGAAAATAAATGAGGATAATGGATCACTTTGATGTAATCCTTTTGAGGACTTGAAAAAATCAATGTGACATCCATTAAGGAGGATGGAGAAACTTGCACTAAAAATACATGAAAATTGTATTTACACAAGTGGTGAGAAGATTAATTTTGTAAAATTATTTTAGTTTTTCTATAATTTGTCACCAATGTGATATGGCATATGCATCCAATAGACACTTATATCTAATAAATTTTTAGTTAGATCTATTTTAATCAAAATAATTCTAGCTAGAGCACCTTTTTGGCTAGAAACTCAACTTTTCAATTAGAAATATTAAAGTTAAGTGTGTTGAAAAAATTCCTTGAAAAGAGACACATCTTTGCACTTTCATCCTAAATAACATCATTGGGATCCTATTATGTATAGAGATAATAATGAATCTTCATTGATGAAAATAAAAATATATACTTTCACAGGTAAATACCATCATTATGATCTTGTTATGTGTAAAGAGAAGAGTGAATCTTCATTGATGGCAGTGAAGCCCCTATGTTGATTTAATGGTAGTGGATTAAAAAATAAGAGTTGGCAAGGAATTCCAATGAGTTGATTTTTATGATGCAAGATGAATGTTGTAACTATGGGAAAAAACTAGGTTAGCAGATTAGTAGCTAAATAAATCAAAACCCAAAGTAATAATGAAGCACAAAGGAGGAAAATAACATGAAAACAAGAAAGATATCACCTTAAGTCTTCAACCTCCATGATTGACCTCCATTACACCTTCTCTATTTGCTGCAGTATGAAGTTTTCCCTCAGATTTTGAGTGAGCAATCTATGACAATACCAAGACCAAAGCAAAATATTGAAGGATTTGATATGAAATGCAATACTATGCAACTATGCAACTAGTAAGCAACTATGAACTATGACTAAAATATGCCAAAATGTTAAAATGCTAAGATGTCAAGAGTGCCTAAGACAAGATTGCATGAGATGTAGATAGCATGAGGTGACAAAATGAGAGTGAAATTGCCATTTATAGAAAATGCAATTTTGGATGAATGGCCAAGATTGATGATTGACAAATGCCCTAGAATTAATGGACAAGATTCAATGTGACAACCCACAATTAGGGTTAGGGCAACATTAGGTCAAATTTGAAATGAGTTGACAAGATTCAATTTGAGAAAATCAAATCAAGGGTTGACAATGCATGTGACAAGGAGATAAGAATGGCATAGAAAAAGAGAGTTGGAAAATCAAATAATATTAGAAATTACTTGATGGTAAAAGTCAATTCATTTTCACATTGCTAATAGTAAATTTGGAGAGCCCAAAGCGAGGAGAGCAGATGCAAGGATGGTGATTCCAGTCATAGAGCATCACGGCTACATCGTCAAGACATTCTGATGGCCAGAGGGTGTGGACCCGCCGGTAAGTACTGCAAACCCACTTTGTCATTTCGTCATTTTTTGCGCATTTTTAGGGTTTTAGGGTAGTTAGGTGAATGTGTTGCAATGCATATGCATTCATGTAATTTGCATTTGAGGTCACGTTCAACGCATTTGATGCTTCATGATGCAAATGCAAAGGGTCTATCAAGTAGGTTCATTAGGTGCAACGCATTTGCGGGAAATCGAGCTGCATTCACTAAGTTGGTCTGCAAGTGATAGGAACAATGTCACATTCGAAAGATTGTGACACGTTTGTGTGCTCGGGAAACACATATGTTTTGACGATGACACATTTGATTATGGAGCGACATAAATACTTAAGGATGACGCATTTGTGATTCCAAATGACACAAGTTCCAAAGTGCGATGCAACTATTGTACAAAACAACACAAATGCCAAACTATGACGCAAATGAAGTCAACAAGACACATTTGACTTTGACCAAAGTTGATCAGGGTTGACTTAGCTTTAGACTTACTTTCTGCTCATGTTTAGCTAGATAGATGGTAATAATGATATGTGCTAACTTTCATTTATGCATGTGCAGAAACGACTAGCGTTGATTGACATGTGAGAGTTCAAACCATCCACATACACATTTTAGAACCAACTAATAGATCGAGAGCATAGGCGACTGATGCGACTTGGGTTATGCTATGTCACCTATATGCCCATTATTTGAGCTAATAGGGGACTGCTGAAAACATTGGCCGAGTGATGGCAATCTGAGACTTGTTCCTTCCATCTACCGACAAGAGAGGCGATGATCACCTTAGAGGATGTGTATCGGATTTTGCATATTCCAATCAAAGCAAGAGTGGGTGGTGTACAATCCTCAGCGAGGAGTGTAGGCCATGATAGAGTTGTACGAGGAAGATGACAGCGTGGGCCTTGGTGTGGACAATTATGAGATTTGGTGGGACACCATGTTATGCACATTGATTGTCGGGGTCCTGATACCAGATCCTCGGGGACATGGATTCCCGATCGGATGGGGTGATGTGCTAGTCCGAATGCAGCAAGACCGAGTTGTGTTTGCATGGGGGCCTTGTTTGCTTGGAATGCTATACCAATAGTTGCATGAGGTCGCTTACAGGGGTGGGAGTAGCATTAGTTGTGGCATGAACTTACTTATGATCTAGGCATGGGAGCATATCGCTGTCTTCCGACCACCGATTTAGAGGCCACAACTAGCAAACGGGATGTCGTATGTGTATTTATATGCAAGAGCCTTGCAGCAAACCAGAGTTGGTGAGACCAGCTACTGGAGGCACAAGATTGACACGATGACAACATTTGTGTGGAGGCCATACATAGATTGTGCATTGTGGGCCGACGAGGGAGACCACTTTCCCTTTTATAGACAATTTCATTACTTGATTGGTCGGACTATTCAGAACTAGTTGATCATAGAGATGTACCTACCCCAGTGAGTTCTTCTATAGTTTGGTGAGCAGCAGGGTGTGCCTATGGGGACAGTTGAGTACATGAGGACATCACAAGAGCCTGGATGGGGTCCTACTATATCAGTGTCATTTTCTCAGCAATAAATTGATGGACTAGTGGCATAGCCATGGGGATGGAGTGGAGGAGGAGCAGATCCAAGGATGACTTCAAATTATGACTTGTGGTGGAAAACCCATAGATCGATTCCCTTGACTGATCTTGATGCACCAGCACCTGTGGATCAGAGATCTGTTATCTTGAGGATGCAACAAGGAGGTCAGAGAGGTAGGGGGAGAGCTAGAGATGGGGACTGAGGAGATGGTGGGAGAGGGGATGGTGGGAAAGGTGGCAGGGATGATGCAGGAGATGATGGTGGTGGTGGTGAGCAAAGGAGGAGAGGATGGGATAGAGGGAGACAATAGAGGAGAGTCAAACAATGTGTAGAGAGAGCAACCCTAAATGATATCCTTGAGGTTTTGAAGGAGGAGGAAAGAGATGAGGGGCCAAGATAGGGGGGGAGATAGGAGGAGGAGGGACTGAGATAGGAGGTAGAGAGACAACCAGAGGGAGAGGGACGATAGGAGGAGACTATTAGAGAGGAGGTAGAGATGGAGGTACACGTAGCAGAGGAGGTCCTTGAGGTCAAAGGAGGTGAGGAGGGAGTTGTGAGGGGTGAGGACACTAGTGATGAGGAGGAGTCAGATATCGGGGATGAGATGGATGAGGAAGAGCGACAGCTTCGAGAGTGGATGATCGATGGGGATCCAAAGATAGCCAGTGTGCCACTATTGTCACAGGATGCCACCGTAGATCAGAGATTGGTGGATATGTAGAGGAAGTTAGATGTGGCCATGATGGAGATCAGTGCCTTATGAGTAGAGCTCGAGGTGACCTAGGTGGAGAGGGATCAGGTAGAGATCCGGCGGTGAGAGACAAAGAGTTGGTGCAGTCAATTTGCATAGCTATGCATAGGGTTGGTTGCAGATCTTTCCAAGGAGTTGGCCAAAGTGAGCACGAGAAAAGAGCAGTATAGGATGTTATATGAGCGCGTAGTGCCAACAAATCAAAGGGATCCTAGATTGTCTAGATCATCCATCTGGATAGGGATGGGGTCAAGGAGTAGCTACACCCATAGCAACCATAGCCAGAGTAGTGTGGGTGGCTCGACTTCCTCAGGAAACACATCAAGGCATAGGTCCCATCATAGGCATTCCTCTAGTCATAGGTCAGGCCATTCACATGGATCATATGGGTCAAGACACAGATTAACACATAGTTATCCACCAGTGACAGATCCATCAGCCTCATAGACACCCGTCGTCATATCCTCACAGCTACATGTTACCATAGAGGTGATGTCATCAGTGTCGGTTTCATCATCCTCATAGACATAGGCTGCTATGGCTTTATAGGTTATGTTAGTGCTAGGTACAGGTCATCAGTCACCACACTCTTCTCCATGAGGGGACGAGGAGAGCATAGCATAGGGGCATTTGACATTGTTCTCTTATTATCATGTTTCATACATTCATTGTTATGACACTTTATATGTTGAGTATCGAGCCTACGAGCTCTATTTTTGGGATATCAGATGACTCTATCTTGTGAATTTTTTTTTTTTTGAGATTAGATATGCGATACAGTTTTGACGTGGCCTATATGCTTTATGTTAATGCTGATGCATTATGTGTTGATGATGTTTTATGATATATGCCTATCTGATTCAATTATGATGACCATATGATTCCTATGTGATGTGATTTATGCATTTATGATTCCTATGATGATGTCTTTTATATGCTATGTCGTGTATGCATTTTATGATATCTACTTATGATGAGATGCCAAGATGATGTGATGGATTTTTTATGCTTATATGCCATGATGATTTTTTGTTTTAATGATGATGACATGGATGCATAATGTATGATTGTGATGGATGCCATGTTTATGTATGTTGATGCATGACTATATATGTATGGACAATGCAATCTTATGATATGATATATATGTTTTAAATGATATGGATGGTGTATGTATTTACATATAATGTGTAAAAACCTAATGCAATGCCTATATGATCATGTATGAACTTATGTTTTTGTATGTCATAGGATATCATCATGAGACGAACGTGACAAGGTGACAAGACAAAAGGAGATGAATGTTAGTGCGAAGACCAAATCCTTCAACATGTTACCACATGATTTAACAACTAGTGCTCTTAATCATCATTGGGTGGATTATTAGAATGGCCAACAAACACCATGATATGGCATAGATCAAGGTGTGCAAGGTCCTACCATCACATAAGACAAGTAGTCACAGACAAGGATGATCATGACTCATACTAAGAGTGCAATTTCCCCAATATTTTTGTCAGAACCAACCATAAGTATAAGACAGACAAGCAAGACAATGACAAGTCATGAAATGTTGTTGCTCTTCTAAATCCTTTTATTAGGACATCCTCGAGGAACTAGCAAGATGATTGCTTGAAAATGACAAGACAAGCCAATCATCATGATACATCACTACTCTAAATCTTGTTGTCAGGACATCGTGGAGAAACTAGTATCATGATGAAATATCTAAGGACAAATAGAGTGTTTTCCAAGTGTGTTTGAATGTCAAGAGTTTTAACATCAAGATGCCAGGTTTCGACAGTGTTGAATGTCGTAGTTGTTAGGTTTGATGATGCCAAGGTGTCGAATGTCAGAGTTTTCCAAATTTAGGAAGGACATATCTTGAATAATGCTTATGTCAAGATGATCAATTCTCAAATATCAAGAGAATCCCGCAAAATGCCAAATGATGGTGACGGTACCTAGGAAGGACACATCCTAAGGCATAAATGACAAAAGTTGTTCTTGAGAAGGACACATCTGAAGGATAACCAAGAGTTTGATAGTTTGACTGATTGTGACAATGTGACTTGTTTTGATTGAGTTTGACTAATGTTGATTGAGTTTGACTTTTTGCTGACAAGAGTTGACTTACTTTGACCAAATTGACGTATGTTGACATAATTGACTACATGTCGATGTTTGACATGTTGATGTTCTTGATGTGTTGATTAAATAATTGTCAGAGTTTGGTTTAAGAGTTTGTCTGTTTTGGAATGAGTTGTTTGGCTTGAAGATTTTTTACGTGTGTGCCAGTATAGTGTCATGAACCCTAATGGACTGACCTAGTGTGGCCTTGGGGGCTCATTGACAAATGCCCTTGCCTATATCATACACTTAGAGACCTCATAGTTCGACACAACCAATGACTTTTCTATAACGACCAAAGATTGAGTCATGATTTTATTTTGGCAAACCTAAAAGGACTGACCTAATTTCTTGGGGGCTCAAAGATGAGCCTTGCCTACGTAGAAAATGAGTAGAGACAACGTAGTTCGACAAATGAGAATGACTAATTGACATGGCTAACTCGACAAGACAACTTTGTTTTTGTATTTTCAGATATTTTGATTTTTTTGGATTTCTTTAGGACGTTTTTCACTTTTTAGGTCTTTCTTCAGGACCTTTTATAATTTTTAGGTCTTTTTTTAGGACATTTTATGATTTTTTTGTCTTTTTTTAGGACATTTTATAATTTTTAGGTCTTTTTTTAGGACATTTTATTATTTTTAGGTCTTTTTTTAGAACATTTTATAATTTTTAGGTCTTTTTTAGGACATTTTATAAATTTTAGATCTTTTTTCAAGACATTTTATAATTTTTAGGTCTTTTTTCAAGACATTTTCGATTGGCAGAACCATATGCAATACCCACTGCAGTCGGGTGATAAAGAATGCCCCTAGTCAAGTCCCAGACTAGTCAAGTTCGAAGGATGCGTAAAGGACATGCTTGGGGTGACAAATGGATGGTATGTAGGAGTTGATGTCAACCATTGCCAGCCATGAAAGGAATGATGGGGTCTCATGATGTGGTGTCAAGATGGTGTCAGAAAAGTGGGTGTTTATTATGGACTAAGGTAGATAGAGTGACAGTAGATGGTAGAGAAAAACTGACTACACACGGTGCCTATTTGTCAGGTTTTCACCATGGTACTTATCCAAAGCGCCTGTTTACTAGGTTTTCACTGTTGGACAAATTATTTCTCTTTACTATTTTTGTCATTTTTTCATTTTTTTGGTGTCACCAAGATGCATGTTTGCTAGGTTTTCATCAGGGTGATGATTTTTTTATATTTTTCATATTTTTTGTATTTTTTAAGGTTTTCAGCCTGACTTTCTGATGCTATGAATAGAACTGTCGAAGATGTAGACTATTGATAGGCTTTGTCAATTGTTTGTCATCTGTAGTAGCTAGCTGATATGCTCCATAACCAAAAGAGGATGTGATAATGTAAGGACCCAACCAATTTGGTTCGAACTTGCCAGGTTTTTCTCTATCAGATTGATTCTTCAAATTTTGCATGAGGACCAAGTCACCAATGTCAAACTTTCTAGCTATGACTCTTTTGTTGTAACTACAACATAGTCAATTCTGATATGCTTGTAAATGATTCAAGGCATTATGTCTGCATTCCTCTAGCATTTCCAATTCATGTAGTTGTGACTGTCGATACTCCTCATCATCAATCGAACCCTTCAGGGAGACTTGCAAAGAGGGAATTTCAACCTTGATGGGCAGGATGGCTTCGTATCTGAAGACTAGGGAAAATAGAGTGGCTCTTGTGGGTGTACGGATGCTGGTGCAGTAATCCCATAGAGAAGGGTTTAGTTGGATGTGCCAATCACGACCAGCGTCATTGACTTTCTTCTTAAGAATCTTGATGATGGTTTTATTGGACGCCTTAGCTCGACCATTTCCTTGTGGGTAATATGGCATGGAGAAATGATGTTGGAAATAGAATCATTCAAATAACTCATGAACGTCTTGATTTTTGAAAGGATGTTTGTTGTCTGTGATGATGGACTGGGGTACACCATACTGGTAGATGATGTAGTTGGGGATGAATTTGGAATTTTTTTTGTCGATTATGTATGTAAGGGGGGTAGCTTGGATCCACTTAGTGAAGTACTTAGTGGTGGTGATAATGAATTTGTGGTCGTTGGAAGAGGTGGGGTGGATTTTTCCCACGAGATCGAGTCCCCATTGTGCGAAGGGCCATGGAGAAGTAATCAGCCAAAGTTCCTGTGTTGGTGCATGAATCAAATCACTATGTATTTGACATTGGAGACATGTCTTGACAAACTCAAGTGCATCCTTTTCAATGGTTAGCCAGTAATATCCAAGTCTCATTATCTTCTTGGCTAAAGTAGGGCCACTCGAATGAGACCCGCATATACCCTCATGTATCTCGCGTAAGTTTGTTCGTGCTTCATCAGTGTCGAGACATCAAAGAAGGGTATTGTCAAAGCTTCAACGATATAGAGTGTCACTAATGATGGTGTATTGGGTGGCCTTGCAGATAAAGGACTTTCATTGGTTGTTGGAGAGGTTCAAGGGAAGGGTTTGGGACTTGAGATAGTCACAAATGTCTTGATACCATGGAGAATTGGGACCAACAAGCTCACAAACCATCTCTGCTTCTGGAACATTATATGCAGGGACCAAAATTTGTTCTACCAAGAACTCAAACTGAGGCATATTACTTGTAATGTCTAGGAGAAAGCCATTGTAGCCATTGCATCTGCATCCTTGTTTTGTGCTCTCAGAACTTGCTCAAAAGTCAACATGTGAAAATATGTTTGAAAGCTGTCAACCATTCATTTGTAAGGCATTAATTTCTCATCCTTGGTGTCATAGTCGTCATTGACTTGGTTGATGGCTAGCTAAGAATCTCCATAAACATGAAGTGTCTTAATTTTCCATTTTATGGCCATTTTGGGTCCGGTGACAAGTGCCTCATATTTTACAACATTATTTGTACATGGAAAAGCAATGTGGAATGACTTAGGAATGGAGTCTCCTTGTGGCGTAATAAATAATATCCCTACTCCCAAGCCATGACTAGTATGAGACCCATCAAAGTATAGCCTCCAAGGTGACTTAGGTTCTCTATGGAATATGGCCTCATTAAGGAAATCTTCCACCAATGGGTGATCACTTTGTACAGGTGCATT
This sequence comes from Sequoia sempervirens, assembly GCA_007258455.2. Classification (NCBI taxonomy): domain Eukaryota; kingdom Viridiplantae; phylum Streptophyta; class Pinopsida; order Cupressales; family Cupressaceae; genus Sequoia; species Sequoia sempervirens. The sequence continues at coordinate 295,896,748 of VDFB02373365.1, forward strand.
TTCCAATTGTTCTACTGTCACTTGTCCCTTTATAGCCTTTCGTTCTACATATTGAATGTCATACTCACTCAAAATCATGACCCATTTTTCCAGATGACTTGTCAATGTTGAGCGACTTAGAAGATATTTCAGGGGATCAATCTTTGTGATCAGATGTGTCTTGTGATTCAACATGTAGTGCCTTAGCTTTTGAGCTTTGAAGACAACTGCTAGGAAAGCATGTTCAATAGTTGTGTAATTTAGCTCATATATGACCAGTGTCCAACTGATGTAGTATATGGCCCATTCCTTCTCATCATGGTCATTTTGTGCCAGATGCCCCCAATGCTGAAGTTGCAAAAATTTATAGAATCAAAGGTTTCCCTTTGATAGGTAGCATTAAAACAGGTGGTGACAATAGATAATCTTTTATTAGTTGGAAGGCCTCTTAACATTTATCTGTCCACACAAAGGGGATGTCTTTATGAAGAAGATACTGAAATGACTAACACTTGTCGGCCAATTGTGCTATGAAGCGTCAGATAGATTGTAACCTACCTTGTAGCGTCTTGAGTTCACTTATCCCTTTTGGAGGAGGCATGTCTAATATGGCCTTGACTTTGGCAAGATCGACTTCAATGCCTCTTCGAGAAACTATGTATCCCAAAATTTTCCCTGATGTCATGCCAAAGACGCATTTCTTGGGATTCAAACAGACTTTGTACTCTTCCAATCTCTTGAATATTCTGTTTAGCACATTCAAATGATCTTTCCGTGTCAAAGATTTGGCCAAAAGTTCATCCACATAATCTTCCATTAGCTTGTGCATCATGTCATGGAATATTGTGTCATAGCTCTCTGATACATGGCACCTGCATTCTTGAGACCAAAAGGCATGACGTTCCAACCGTATGCACCCTAAGGGCATGTGAATGTTGTTTTATGTTGATCTTCAAGGGTAATACAAATCTGATTATAACCCAAGAAACTGTCCATGAGGGACAACATCTCGTATCTTGCTGTAAGGTCAACTATGATGTCTATGTTTGGTAACAGAAAGTCATCCTTTGGAAATGCTTTGTTTAAATTTCTAAAATTTGTGTAGATGCGGATCTAACCATTTGGTTGTGACTGGTACAAGATTGGATATCCATTCGGCATAGTCTATTGACCGTATGAATCCCACATCCAACAATTTCTTAAGTTCTACTTTGACTAATAGGGCTATCTGAGGATGCATTTTATGCAGCTTCTGCTTCACTGGTTTAGCATCTGGAAGTAATGGAAAATGGTGTAAGACTAGTTCTGGATCCAACCCAGGCATATCGGCATATGACCATGCAAAATTAATCTTACACTCTGAAAATAATTTATGGAATTTAGGTTTCTCTTCTTCTGTCAAGGATGCCACAAAGAGAAAAATTTTGGGATCTTTTGTTGTAGATATGTTGACTTCCATGGTGTCCTCTATGAGCATTGTCAATCTCTCTTGAGTCATGGGAATAAATTTTAGTCCTCCAAATTTGGGCGCCTCAGAGAGGTTTTCACCCGCAGATACATCCTTTATTTTTACTTTTTTATCGTCAAAAGGTGCCTTTTGGTTTTCACCTAAAGATGTGTCATTTTTTTTATTTTTTATTTTTTTCATTTTGCGACTAGAGGATGGAACAATCTCCTCAAAGTAAGTTGCACAATCTAGGTCAATGGAAAATGAAACCTTGTGATCTCCACTTGGTATGCCCTCACATAGTCCCATGAATTCTGCAATGGCCTCATCATTCTGCACTATATCCATAATAGGCGGGCCTTGTTGATCCCAATCAATTAGTTGTGGGTAGACTAAGGAGATACCATCATTAGTATTGGTGAATGGTGGGGAAGACATGGAAAGCATGCTGACGGAATCAAAGACATTGAAAATGAAGTTATCATCATCCAATTCCTAGTTAGACTCTATCCAATATTCTCCTTCACTTGATTCATACTCATTGTCAAAATAAGGGACAAAAGGACTATCATTAGGGTTGGTAGTTTCATGTGGCAATTTAGATGAATCTAAATGATGGTTGCTAGGTTTAGATGACTTGGCAGCTATGTTGGGGTTTTGGCCAGTAGGACTAGAAGATTATTTAGGTTTGTCATTGTTCCTTAGGAAAAAGAGTCTATCCCGGTCTTCTTGTTTCCTTGGGATCTTAGGATTGTCATTATTCTTTGTTGGGTCAAGCTTAAACATTTTCCAAAATATTTCTTCAAAAGTGAGCTCTCTAGGTTCAAGGAACAATTCGTCAAGGCAACAGTCACTTAGGGATTGTTGGGAGCCAAATTCCCATTCATGGGAGTCAGTTTCAGTAAGGGATTCCTCAATAGTCTCGACACTTTCCAAAGCATTCACACTCTCACTCGAAAGTACATTGGTATGTTGATCTTCATTTTTGGGTCATCCATACCCTAATCCAAGAAGTTTTGGTCTATGGGGAGGCATGATTGGTTCATGCCTTCCAGTTTTATTTCTGCCAAGGCCACTAGTTCCATCGTAGCCTTTCACCTTCATTATATCATAGCCTTTCCCATATATCTGAACTGGTAATGGGGATGGCTCCTCTTGGTCCTTATAAATCCATGTCAGTAAATCCTCGATGTCTTCTTTGCTCATTTCACCCCATTTTATTAAAATGTGTGATGGAGGGACCCTGAAAATTTCCTTAGGTTTTATTCTAAAATAGGGTCGACCATAGACCTTAGGAGACTTGGGCATTTTGGTGATGCAATAGGTCATGCTTAATTTAAATTCTCCATAACCTAGGTCCTAGATCTTGATAGTGGACTTAGCCTTAGGAAGTGAAGAGGATGGTGGTGTGGTGGAAGATGTGGAAGGAGCGGACGTGGATGATGAGGTGAGTGTGGATGGGTCAATGAATTTGGAAGAAGAGGAATTTGGAGCTTCTTGCTTGATGGGCACTTGATGTTCTGAAATACCCCTTAGATTGGTGCAATACTAAAATGGATCGGGGTCTCCATATATGGTGATTTATGTGTTGTCAAAGGGAAAATTCAAGCATTGGTGGTAGGTGGATGGAATAGCTTTGAGGGCGTGAATCCAAGGTCGGCCAAGCAAGATGTTATAGGGAAATTCAAGATCCAAGACTTGGTAACTTATGTCTACAATGACTGGCCCAACTCTGATAGGAAGAGTGATAACGCCTTGGGAGGAACGTTCTTCATTATCATACACCTTTATAACTATGCTCTTTGTTGTGTCTATGCAAGCATCAGAAAAGCCTAGAGCCTTAACCAATTTTAAGGAACATATGTTCAATCCTGCTCTGCCATCTACTAAAACTCATCTGACCTTATGCTTATGGATAAAGACTTCAATGTGTAATGTGTCATTATGGTTGGACTTTGGTGGCAAATAATATTGGTTTGAAAATGCTACATGATGGGGGGTAGTGAGGTATCCCACCATGGCTTCAAATTGGTTGACATCGATGTCTTGAGGGACAACAGACTCTAGCAAGATTTTGTCAAGTATAGCTTTATGTGTGGGGGAAATGTGTAGCAACTTAAGTATAGAAATTTGAGTAGGTGTTTTTCCTAGTTGGTTGATAAGGTTAAACTGACTCTTGGGTTGTGACTGCTTTGTGGATGAGCTGGATTGTGATTGCTTAGTGGATGGACCAAGTATTGTAATTTTTGGCTACCTAGGCGGAGGAGGACCAGCTATGGTGATTTTTCCACCACGGGTAATGACATTACATTCAGGTTCTCTTTTGACAGTTATGGTATTGACATATTTATCATCAGTTCGAATGTGGTTGATAATAGTTCCACCTGAATAGTCGAATGTAGTGCGGGTATAGTTAGCACGATTATTATTTGTCTTAGGACCTGATGTGGAGGGATTATTTGAACCATGGTCTTGCAGTTGGTTTTTGTGAATAGTATGGTTCACATTTGATGTAAATTGTTGTCCACCTAATTGAATTGTGTGATTTTCAATGATGTCTTGAACCAAATTCTTTAGTTGTTGACAAGAGGAGGTTTTATGCCCTTTTGCATAGTGATAATCACATAATGCATTGTCATCCCACCAAGATGGCTTAAACTATCCTAGGTCATATGGCTTAGGGTCTTCTAATGTGATGACACCATTTTGAAGGAGCTTCTTAAGGATGTCTTTGATTGGCTCACCCAAACGGGTGTATGTGCGACCTTTTAGAAATTGTCTAGGTTGACGAGGCTTCCTTTGGTTTTGATTGTTTTGAGTGACATTGGTAGGAGGTGTCTGTGTGATTATTAGCATATTTTGTGGTGGAGCTCCTTTAAGGGTAAGCATTAGACCCATTGTGTTCACTGCCTTGGCATCGATAACGCCATCATTGGTAACATGTTTATTCTTGACCCAATATTTTCTCTTGTCTATGGGTGGATTTGTGTTTGTGTTTATAGGGCCATATTTTAATTCTCCTTTGGCAATAAGAGCCTTCTCAAGTTGGACTTCCTTTTTGACTAAGTCTATGAAGGTTGTGGAGCAGTGAAATTACAAGCCATATTTCAATGGTCCTAGGAGGGTTTGGACAAACATGTCAACCTTCTCTTTTTCAGGTATGTCAATATGGTAACGACTTTCTAGGCTTCTCCATCTTTAGAAAAATGGTATAAAAATCTCACCAGCATCCTCTTGTGTAAGTGTGCATAAGCTAGTGATGGAGGTGTTTGTGTCAATGTTATAGGCATAGTTTCACATAAATTTGTCTGCAAGTTCGTCCCATGTTTTTATTCCCTTTAAAGTGGAAAACCATTCGAGTGTGGGTCCTGTAAGACTCTTAGAGAAAAGTCTCATCAAGTAAGTATGTTCATAGGCAATGTCCATACAGTTGGTCGTGAAATCTCGAACGTGTTCAATAGGATTTGTCTTGCCCTTATACTTAGTGAAATTTGGTGCTACATACCTTGGAGGGAATGGTGGCATGTATAGACTTGTGTCAAAAGGATATGGACATAGGTCATATGACATGTGCGACTTTTTGTTGGACATTTGCATAGTCTCTATGGTTTTTTACAAGTTCATCACTTGAGCTATCAAGGCATCAATTATAGGGTTGTTGGTTGCATCACACATGGGAGTGATGGGTATTCCATGAGTGTTAAATTGTTGGAATGAGGTGTTTTAATTTTGTTTTGGAATGTGTTGTTATGAAATGTATGATGTGTTTTGATTTGAGTGTTGTTGGTGTTGCTAGTTTTGATTAGGGACATGTTGATGGGTATGTATGTGTGATGCATATGTAGGAATGTGCCCTCTATCCATTTGAGTCGATATTTGTGGGATATGTTGGCCATGAATATTTTGGTGTCCAAATGAAGTCATATGCTATGCATTTTGATTGCCTTGTCCAAATTGTTAGAATTGTCCATGGGGAATGTTTGTGTTTTGTCCTTGGGAAGCATTGGTATTAAGTTGTGATGACGTGTTGACATTTAGTTGTGGTCCTCGAATGAAAATACATCATTTACTTCCACCAAAGGGGTTGAATGAGAATCCAATGAAATGATTTTATCAGGATGCCCCCATGGCACTAGATGAAGCTCCAAATAGAGGATTTGAATAACTTGCCCCCATTGATGAGGATCCAAAGGTAGCTCCAATTGACTGTGAGGATGTTGTTGACATTGTTAGCATTGATTGTGACATGGCTTGTGACATAGTTGGTTTTCCTCCAATGGATGTTACATTGATCGAGTTTTGATTGGATGTGTCATTAGAGGTAGCATTGATAGTGCTTGTAGCAATTTGTGAGGTGACACCAATGTTATTGTTGACATTGTCTTGAGGTTGACTAGTGTTGGAGGCATTGTTTGTGTTGTTGTTGGCATCATGATTGGGAGTGGCTGCTCGTAATGTATTAATGTTGAATCCTTGTGGTAATTTGGCTCCTTGATGTAAAAGTATGGCTAAATATATGTCTCTATCATGCAAAACTATATCTTATACAAAAGAGGCCACTTCAGGATTTTGTGTTGCAACTTCTATGTCTTCCTCAAATATGTTTCCATGTTCATCTCTACGTATGAATGGTTCAAAGGGGTTATGTGATGAATATGGCATGTTCATGTTGCTGAAAGGATTAATAAAAGATGTGGCTTGGTTCATGTTTTGATTCATGTCATTGGAAAAGATGTACTTGTCCAAAATTAGCCATTTGTCTTCTTTTTCTTTGAAGCCTAGTCTCAACCATATAAGGAGTTTCTCAAAATAGGAAAGGAATGAAAATGACAACTAGATGATGACTCATGTTTTAGGATTTTTGACAATTAGAGATGACAATGCAAACTATGTTTTTGGATTTTTTTATTATAAGGGATGACAATGCATATGACAATGTTGGCTAAAGGAAATGACAAATGGCCAAAGGACAATGAGGACTATTATGACACTAATTTTTTTTTGGATTTTTGGAATAATGTATGCAAAATGAGGACTAAGATAACTTGAATGTTTCTAAGGTATGTAAATGCAAAGGTCTAAGTGATTTGGAGGAAGGTTACTCAACCACCCTAAGCTTGATCTATGTCTCAATTTGGGTCATCAAAGGGCTTGTGAATGTGACTAAAGGACAAAATGACAAAGTGAGGTTTCCTAACTAGACTTTTGAGTTGGAAAGTCTCACAAAAAGGACAATAACTAAAAAGAGTTTGTTGACTAAGGCTAATGACCACCTACTCTTGAAGGCAATGATATTGCAAAGTATGGTAAGGTTTCCTAAGCCAAAAATCTGCAAATGAAGTGAGGACCTAAGGACTAGTTTATGTCTAAAAATGAAGATGATGGACCTAAAGGATGTGACTAAAATCTTGCAAAGCTAAACCTATGGGTAAATGCATGCTAAAGATGCAAATGGTGAAGAATTTGAGCAATTTTCTTTTTGGTTTTTGACAAAAACTGCTGGAAAAAGATGTTTGATGACAGATTGGACAAGTTTGCTCTCGGGTTTTGGTCTGCAACAATGTTTTAATTTCTGTCAGGCAAATGTGTTGTTCCAGGTTTCAAATGCGTTGTAGTTTGGCAGATGCATTTCAAATTCAGCGAATGCGGTGTTACAGACAACAAATGTGACTCAGAAAAGCAATTGCGGCGTTCTGTAAAGCCAATGCAGTTCAAACCAGGAAAATGTGTTGCCAGAAATGAAAAATGTGGCTTAGCAGAGCTATTGCATCACAGAAAATGGAAAATGCAGCACAGTAAGGCAAATGTGTTTCAACAAATGCGTTGCAATAGAATAAGTCAAGTTTGTTTGCAATTTTTTTGGGAAATTTTTGAAGCTGTCTCAAGTTGAATGTTGGTTTCTAGATCTGTGAAATGATGCTTGTTTGTTTGAATGTCTCATAAAACACTTGGAGTTTTACATAATATTTTGTCTTTGAAAACAAGCATAATCCTAGGTTAGGCAAGGACAATATTTGCTAGATTCCATGTGGGTTTCCCTAGCCACACTTATTCTTAGCAGATGAATCCAGAAGCTTAGCCACACAGGCTCCCCCTTACAGTGCACTAATTCTCAGGTCAACCAAGCTTCCAGCCCCCATAAATCTCCCATGGTAGGTTGATCACCTCTACTAAGAACTGTGAGAATGTGAATGCCTTCACAACGACCGTTGTTGCACTAGCAAATAGAAAGGATTTTGGCTACTACACAAAAGTTTTTAGTTCGAGACCCCCGTTCGAGTGGCCACACATGGGGCAAGATTAGCTCCGATAAGGAGGAATTCTAGCCTGAAGAGGTTACACTCAACATAGTTTTGGGGAGTTCACTTGTCCATGTGACACATATGCACTCGTAATCCTAAGTTTTCCATTAGGATTCACATTTATATACTGGTCAGGGGTAGCTCATCCAAAGAGCTTCTTTGTTAGTTTGAGTCACCTTGGGGTGAGTACTTTTTCCCACCAAGGAAGGCCCAATTCCTAGAGTCAATAACCATTTCTCTTACACCCAGGATTGCACAAGTGTGCAAGGGGAGAGGATACTTCAATTATTGAATTAAGGTGACACATAAAATAGATGGGTCAGGCTTTTTTATCACCTAGTTTGCACAAGGTGAGAGCATAATCACCTACCACCTTAAAGCATAATCACCTACCACCTTCAAGAACAATCAAGCAAAGTTCTTTAACCCCCTAATTAAATCTAAGTGGGACAAGTAAATGTTCTTTTTAGAGCACCAATGGAAGTGTTTTCTAATCTTAAAAAAATAAACACAAATGTTTCATTAAATCAAATCCTTGGACAATCAAACCTACAAAACCACTTGTTAGTAGTCTCAAAAAGATGCCTTAGACCCACAAAAATTCAAAGCCACATGCTGTAACAATAGATTAGTAACCAGAAAACCCCTAAACTATTTGCTTGAAGTAAGAAATTTGGAAAAATATGAAAGAAACTGAAAGGAAAAATTTACCAGAGGAATGCATTGCAACAAAGTGAATGTGTCACTCTGCACAACAAATGCGGCTCAAGTTTGTATGTTAGAGTATGTCAGATGAATGTGTCTATATGCAAAAAAGATGCGTCGTAGTATGCAAATGCGTCTCTCTGGATGTCAAATGCATTAGAGGATTGGTGAATGCATCGCTTCAGATAGAAAATGTGGTTCGGGTCTATGAATGCGTCGTTCTACTTTCTAAATGTGTCACGATGCAGCGATTGCAGTGCTGTAAACTTCAAATGCAGATTTTTGTACATGTATCTACAAAACACAAAAAAAATTCGTACGAAAAAAATGAACATGCACGATTTTCATGTCAAGTTCACTAATGTAACTATGGGAAAAAACTAGGTTAGCAAATTAGTAGCTAAATAAATCAAAACCCAAAGTAATAATGAAGCACAAAGGAGCAAAATAACATGAAAACAAGAAAGATATCACCTTAACTCTTCAACCTCCATGATTGACCTCCATTACACCTTCTCTATTTTCTGCAATATGAAGTTTTCTCTCAGATTTTGAGTGAGCAATATATGACAATGCCAAGACCAAAGCAAAATGTTGAAGGATTTGATATGAAATGCAATACTATGCAACTATGCAACTAGTAAGCAACTATGAACTATGACTAAAATATGCCAAAATGCTAAAATGCTAAGATGTCAAGAGTTCCTAAGACAAGATTGCATGAGATGTAGATAGCATGAGGTGACAAAATGAGAGCAAAAATTGCCATTTTATAGAAAATGCAATTTTGGATGAATGGCCAAGATTGATAATTAACAAATGCCTTAGAATTAATGGACAAGATTCAATGTGACAACCCACAATTAGGGTTAGGGCAACATTAGGTCAAATTTGAAATGAGTGGACAAGATTCAATTTGAGAAAATTAAATCAAGAGTTGACAATGCATGTGACAAGGAGATACGAATGGCACAAAAAAAGAGAGAGTTGGAAAATCAAATAATATTAGAAATTACTTGATTTTTGGAGGAAAAAGGCTATTTTGAATTAAAAATTAATTTAATTCAAAAGGTGGGGTCATGTGATGGTAAATAATTAATTTGAATTATTTACTAAAAAGAGGGAAAATTAGAAAGTGGGGCCATTTTAAATAAATGATTTTATTTAAAATTTGGAAAATACCAAGGTGGACAATAATTAAATAAATTAAAGAATTTATTTAATTATAAGAAGACTTTCAAGAATTAATGATGTATTTAAATAAATAATTTTTTTTTACCTATTTAAATAATCAAGAGGAATTAGTGGACAAGGATAATTAAATAAATTAAGAAATTTATTTAATTATGAAGAGACATTAGACAATTAGCGACATATTTAGATAAATAAATAAAATTTATTTATTTAAATAATCAAGAGGAATAAGGACATGCATTAATTAAATAATTAAAAATTGTTTAATTAATAGTTGAAAATGGACCAAGGACATAAATATATCAATTATGTCAAAAAGAAATATGGTGACAATAAATCTTGGAGGCCTAGGTCATTTTTATGTGTCTACAAATATAACCTATGTTGAGTCCAATGCAATGGCTGACCTACATGTGATGTTGTGAAGATGGTAATGAATGTCTTTTGTTGATTGTTGGTGTTTATTTCTAGATGATGACTAATTCATTTGAGAGGAGATTCTCTTGTGTTCTATTTTTATCTTTTTATGACCTCTATTATGTTAAATCATGGTCTATGAGGATTCCTTTAAATATAAAATATTTATGCATATATATATATATATGGCAATCACATTGATGGGTAATGGTCATACCTTAGGATTGTTAACCTTGGAAAATAAGAAAACTAAAATTTAAAATTAGAGATGAGATCACGTCCACAATCCTATTTGAGGGATAAAACCATGGGTGTGATCTAGTCTGTGATGGAAAGAGCTAAAAAATGATAAGCATTATTTAAGATAGTTGATTTTATGTATTAGAGTGGTAGTTTCAAGACTAGTGTCTAGTGAGTGTACTAGAAGAGTCAAATTATGTGCTATCTAATCATGCATCAAAGACACCATTGAAAGTGGCATAAAAGATAAACAAAAATTTTATGTATTAAAGTGGTAGTTTCAAGACTAGTGTCTAGTGAGTGTACTAGAAGAGTCAAATTATGTGCTATCTAATCATGCATCAAAGACACCATTGAAAGTGGCATAAAAGATAAACAAAAAGAGTGAAGTGTCCAACTTCTCATCTACACCAATAATATTATTAAGGTTCTAACTAGTGAGAAAATAGTTTTTGGCAAAAGGTGATGCCCTAATATTTGAGTGGAATCATACTTTAAAATAATATTTTCCTAGGATAAGGTATGGTGATGGTTTATCTTCTTCTAATTAGTCTTGCTTAAATATTAGAATTATAAAGTTTGATATTTTAATCATATTAGATTTTAACATGTGGTTAAGATTAATAATAAAGTGGTTGATTATTAGGCTAAAGTAGCTCTAAACACTACTTGGAGGGGTGCATATATTCTAATTTAATTTCTATTGTTTGGATTCAATTTTTACACATCTTATGAATGATGATATTCATCCTTTTATTGAAATGAACAAGTTTATTCTCATCCTCTTACTTAGTGTATGTTGAATATTTCTACATGGTTTGTGGAGTTGTTTGGCTATTTGGTATTTTATATGAATAAATTATCATGTTACCATTATTTATGTGTTAATATTTTGTATCTTTATTGTGGTTTTACATAATCAATAATGATTTTCTTTTTCCTTTTTGAAACAAGTTGAATATTTATTATTCTTGTGTATGCATTAAATAATTGATAAATTATGGTTTTTTTGAAAAAAAAAACCCCAAATTTAAAGAAGATGTTACTATTTACTATAATGTGTTAAAATTATATAGTTTTATCAGTTTTGATCATATTTTAATCACCAATAGAAAATTAAATTTACATACTCATTAAAAATATAATCTAGTGCACTGATGATTAGATATTTATCATCATATTTATACATTATAATTTTGTACCAACTTCACTTAGGCATTCTAATGATAACATTTTTAGACTATGTATTAGTGCTTTAAAATCAAAGTATAATCAATATTAAGATTTACTTTCAATTAATTACATTAAATAATGTCCTTTATATTGGTGAAATTTTACCTTTTTTTATGAAATTTTCTACTTTGAATTATAATTTATTAGAGATTATTTCATTTTTACAAGAATTAATTATAACTTTGTAATTATTTTTACTTATAATAAAAAAATTTAAATTATTTTAAATTGTTAGTTGATATTGTGAAAACAAAATGTAATAATTAAAATGTATTGAATTTTTTATTCTACTTAAAAATTTAAGGGAATAATATGTTTATTCATTTTATACAATTTTATTTTATGATTTTTAATTATGTTTATTTATTTTATATTTTAAATTATTACTAAAGATAAGTATGTAATAATCTATCAATCATATTATATGAATTGCAAAAAATACTTCATTTGTTTAATTTTATTAGATTAAGAATATCTTGTACACATGAATATTCAATTATATATAATTGTTATAAATAATTTCTCTACAATATATATTTAAACAAAAGATAATTGAAAAAGAAGAAAAAATCAGTATTATATATATATAAGTGACCTTTATCCAACATTTAAATGCACATTCAACGTGTATGTAGCATTTTAAATGTTCATATGACTATATTTATTATACAAAATATATATATAAATGACATCTATCCAACGATATTTTTTTAATAAAATCTTTCTTTCAATAAAAGAAAAAAAAAACATTTTAAATCCACATTTGACGTCTATCTAACATTTAAATGCGCATTTGATGTCTATCTAATATTTTACATGAACATTTGACTATATTTATTATATCCTAAATTTCAACTAATTAATAAATACAATGAAATATACATGTACCAACAATAAATATATCTACTATCTTCTAAACTACAAATACCATTTGACTATATTTATATTTAATAAAAAATGAAAATGAAATTATATTTTAATTTCAATTAATTACAACGAAATGTACATCTACAAACAAGACAATAAGTATGTCTACTATCTCCTAAACAACCAATGCCATTGGAGTAAAAATCCTTTCCCTCTATTATATTCTTGTTATACAAAAGTAATTTTATTTTGTTTGTAATATAAGCAGGTGACTCAAAATACTTTTCAGGCTTTCGTAATGTTTTAGGTGATTGACTTGAGCTCTCAACCCCCGCCAATTTAGCAAAAAATATGTTAACTAAAGCAACTTAGACATCGTACGGAGTACAAAAATTGCTTAGTTACGAGCCCCCGCAGATTTTTTCGGGAATTTGTACTCCGGGACCAGTGAAATTATCGGATCTCACAAATGAGATACAAAGGTTCGAATCCCGTCATCGTCCGTCAGGAACGCAAGGTCGCGTGTTCGAATCGTGCAGCCTTGCAATTCGCGTCGGTGCTTCTTAAAGGACGCGAAACTGAATTTCAGCCATTCAATGACAAACAAAAGCAGGTAAGTTCAAAAAGTTGCCGTCAAAACCGACGGCAAACTCTGCCTGAAAATGAAAATAAAAACACGAAACACAAATCTGCTTACCTATTTCCCACGCTCTGGTGTCACATTCAGCCGTCGACTCAACGGTAAAGAATTGGCATACATACACGAAATCCGTACGCGAGCGTTCCGTAGTGTAAAACTGGAATAGAAAATGCAGCTATAATTGTAAGGCGCCAGGGTGGGGCCTACGGTAGGGTGTTTACCTACTACGAAAAGCACCCACTCCTTGGGTGTGGGGCCCGCCCCTGGATGGAGGGACCCGCAGAGTACGTCTCGGGGAAAAAACTAAAAATGCGGGACCCACACAGCCAGCGCGGGAGACCGTCCCTGCCACCGGTGGGTCCCGTTTGGCGCCTCCTCTTCGCTCTTTTCTCCTTTTCAAACAATATGCAGACGAAGAAAGGAATAAACGGTGAATGAATGAATGACAGAAGAAGTAGTATTTTAATTCGCGACTATCTTTTTCCGTTGTATTTTTTATTATTTTAATACGTGTGAGGGAGACAAGTCGAGAAAATTAGGATGCGCCCATCGCAAACTATTGGCGTTTGCGCTTCATTCCTTTGGTTTCGTTTTATTTTTAATTTTTTAAAGAAAATTCTTCTATGGGGATAGGAGGGGATATTCAAGTTGGCCTCCTTAATATTAAAGAATTTGCAATAATTGTTGGGGGGAAGGGAAAAAGTTGGACAGGGAGATTTTGGGTTTCTAGGAAGCTCACAAGGTCCGATTTTTCCGAGGCCTTGGTGGGCTTGGAGTAAAATCTTTGGTGATTCTTATAGACTACTTTTACCTTTAATTAAAAGGAATATGAGATTGGAGGAAACATTAGAAAAGTTTAGTTTTTGAGGCATAGTGAGTCAAATGTGGTTCTATATTGTTTTAAAGTAGAATCATCTTTTATTGAAAGATATTCGAGATAAGAATAAAGGATTAACAAGTTAACAACCTAGAGAATTGAATATATTTTATTGATTATGAACTGAGGAATTTGGAGTTTGGAATGTAGTAGAATTGATTGTAAGATAATTGAGGAATTGGGTAAGATTTTTTTGGTTAGCTTTTAGTTGAGAGATTTAGTTTTTGATTTGGTTCAATCAAGTAGTAAGTTGTTTGTTGGGAGCAAGTACATCTTAAATTATGGTAGACAAAGCATAAATTTGTAAATGAAAGTGCACAAAACAAATAATTCACAACAAGTTTAGAAAACACAACATTGCATCTTTGCTTCCATATCTAAGTGACAATTTCTTGATATAAAGATTCAATGATAGTATTATTGTGAGTATTGATCAACACCCAATAAAGTAGTTTTCCATGTAAGAGAATGGACATACATAACTTTAAAGATGATCATGGCTTGAAGTAGCTTTGAAGCTAATCATGCCATCCTATTTAGACCACAAAATACAAAGTGTCTAATTAAGACATTTATGTAATCTTTGTTAGAATTCATCCAACAAGAGAAGTATTCATGAACTTAAGCTTTCATTAGTAAAGTGTAAGTTCATTAGAAAGGAATTTTATAACAAAGAAACAAGTAATAAATATAGTTGAGTTGTTTGGAAAAGGGAGAAGATTGCTTAGAGAACTAGTAGTAAGGATGTGTAGGAAAGGGGCTAAGGGGTGGCCTTATTTGATGGGTCATTAATTGCAATACATGAATTAATATTAATAAATATCATTTGTACTATATGAGAATATATATTTATCAAATCCAAGATACTATAGTATAGTTGAGGATGAAAGGCTATTTTATAAGATCATATACCTTCTCAAAGTCTAGCTTAATTAAGAGGGTAACACAAGCACTAATTTATCATGAATATATTATCCTCCAATGAAACCAATTTTCTTAGAGAAATTTGACAATATTTTTCCCAACATATTAATATACCTTGCCAATGATTTATCAATGATCTTGAAAGAAGTATTGAGGGTGATCAATTAGGTTAGCTAAATATGGTGTCTTTATTCTTTTCTTAGGGATTAACTTTTAAGAAGCCTTTTGTTCATGAAATGTCCCAAGGATTTAAAGGACAGAGCATTCAAATAAACCTAATAGAATTCATGACTAATGTGAGGTCATATGACCTTATAGAATTTATCTTGTAGCCCATCAACCTCTAGAATATTCTCATTAGGCATACAAATAGGGTAGTTTCAAGTTCCCTAAGAGAAAGAAACTAATCAAATTAGAATTTTTAACTTGGATAAAAATTTTGAATATTTCTTAGAGAACTTTTTAATAACCATCTATAGCAATAGTGTCTTGAAAAAAATTGTGGCAATGTCCATGGAACAAATATAATAACCATTTAGATATTTGTATGAGGCTCTCCATTGTCATCTAAAATGGTAGGCATTGTCTATTTCTTTTGTTTATGCTTCAAATATTGGAAGAAGTATTTAAAACCAAGATTCTCATTCTTTATCCAATTAAGTCTAGCATGAATACAAGTCCCTTTTATTTTGTAGCTATTTGACTAGTGTAATTGAGCTTCACTATTATCAATCACCATATATAGCTAAATATATTGAAGTGAATCTAAGGTAGGAAACTTCCATTGATCACTAAGCTTGAAGGGTCTTCTCTTTGTAATTTTTGCTACCAAAATAGTCTTTTGCTAAGTGAATCTACAATAACATAGAACACTAATTTTTTTTTATCATACCACTAATCAATCTAAGAATCACCTTCTTAAAGTTAAGGAGTGGAATACCAAAGGAAAACAAGGGATGTAAGAAAATTAGGAATTAAAAGGGTTTGTGGAGGGTGATGTGGATATACCAAGAGATAGGGAGACCAAAATATGGTAATTATCAAAGAGGGTAGTGGAGTGATCATATTCAATTAGTAAATTATTTGAAATAGGTTAAAGAATGATTATAGGAGAGGTAATGGTGTTTAGCCATACTCAATTTTCTAATAACTCCATGGTATAAATTAGATTGAGTAAATCAATTAGCATGAAATTTACTATAGAGAGGTTCCAACAAACCCAAATAATTATAATGAATAATCCAAGCATGAAAATATTTTAAAGAAAGTTTAAGATGATTATCCTAGCTTCAATCAATATGAAGCTCAACCTTATTAAAATCACCTCCAAGGATCCATACAACTATATGTAGGTTTTTACCCATTCATTCCCAAATAGTGACACACTCCCTAGTAAATTTGGCCTTGCAAGATAACAATGAGCCAAACATAATAGTGTATATGCTTCTCTTTGATAATGATTAGATTCTTAGTTATCCATTGTACAAGCCTAAGCACTACCTCCCATATCCATCTTAAGGTTGAAAGGTGTGAAGGATTATTATTGGAAAAATAATTATTAGATATTTTTTCCTTTTGTTTTTTCTTTTACATAGATTAATATATAAAATATTGTGTTGCATGAAAGGTGTTGTTGGTTTAAAATAACAAATGATGTAATCAAAATGCTGATGTAAAAAGTGACATTATTTAGGCAAGCAAATGCTCTAAAGATTATCATAGAACTTTGAGTCACAATATTTTAATGTATACTAAAATGTGTGCAAAATATAGTGTCATGGTGAGATGTGTTGTTAATAGATAGTGGTAATTATACATGATCAACGTAATAATGTAACTAGCAAGCATGGTTGAAAAAGTAAATCTTTAGATATTAATCTTGATTCATAATCTCTTTATATATATTAGATTATATGTAAACTTTAAAGTTACAATGTGACACTTGACAACATTAAATCATTAATATGAAGAACTGTGTTCATTAAAAATATAAATAACTTAAAGATAAATTAATGAAATTATTAAATAAATACATCATGATTATTATACATTCTCTCACAAGCTAATATAATTTTAAATAATATTATTCAATTTATATTGTGTTAAAATGTAGTTTGAGTAAAAGATATTATAAAAGCTAAGAACATTAATTTGTAATTATATTAGACTAAATTTAGACTTTGAAAATATCTTAATAAAAAATTAAGATTGCAAGTCTTTGACACATTACATTTTTTACTTTAGTTGAAACAGATACGAACCTAAAGTCAATCATTTATTAATTTGTAATTACAAATATATTACACTAAATTTAAACTCTAGAAACCCCTTAATAAAAACATAAGAGTGTAAGGATTTGACGCATTACATTTTTGACTTTAGTTGAAACAAATACATGAACTAAAAATCAATTAGTTTTTAATTTGTAATTACAAATATATTAAACTATATTTAGACTCTAAAAATCCCTTAAAATTTACTAAAGAGTGTAAGTCTTTGACACATTACATTTTTTTATTTTATTTGAAATATATATGAACCAAAAGTCAATCAATTTTTTATTTGTAATTACAAATATATTACACTGAATTTAGACTCTAGAATTATCTTAATAAAAATAGAAGAGTGCAAGTATGTGATGCATGAAATTTTTGACTTTAGTCGGAACAAATATGAACCAAAAGTCAATTAGTTTTAAATTTATAATTATAAATATTAAACACTAAATTTAGATTCTAAAAATCCTTAATAAAAATGAAAGAGTGTAATTATTTGGTGCATTACATTTTTGACTTTAATTGAAACAAATATAAATTAAAAATAAATCAAATTTTAGTTTATAATTATAAATATATTACACTAAATTTAAACTCTAACAACCCCTTGATAAAAATGAAAGAGTGTAAGTATTTGGTGCATTACATTTTCAATTCTAGTTGAAACAAATATGAACCAAAAGTCAATCAACTTAGTTTATGTATATAAGTAGCAACTTATAAAATAATAGTTTCGAGGTCAAATCTCAACAACTAGTTCTTTACTTAATCAATAGGACAACATACCACCTATTTACGTCAAACATATCTAGAAACCCACACACAAGTGTGGCTTAATAACTAATTATTTACTTAATCAACATGACAATGTACCAACTATTTACAACATACCAACTATTTATGCCAAACATATAAAAACCACACATTTAAGTTTGGTTTAACAACTAATTCTTTATTTAATCAACATGACAACATACCGACTATTTCTGCTAAACGTATAAAAACCCACACATAAGTGTGGCTTAACAACTAATTCTTTACTTAATCAACATGACAACATATTGACTATTTACAAGATACTGACTATTTACGCCAAACATATTAAAAACCCACACATAAGTGTGGTTCAACAACCAATTCTTTAAGTTTAATCAACACAACATATCAACTATTTACACCAAACATATAAAAACCCACACATAAGTATTGTTCAACAACCAATTCCTTACTTAACCAACAGAACAACATATGCACTATTTATGCCAAACATAAAAACCCACACATAAGTGTAATTCAACAACCAATTCTTTACTTAGACAACACAACAACGTACAAACTATTTACGGCAAACATATTAAAAACCCACACATAAGTGTGGTTTAACAACTAATTCTTTACTTAATCAACACAATAGCGTACAAACTATTTACATCAAACATATTAAAATCCCACACATAAACGTAATCCAACAACCAATATTTTACTTAATCAAGACAACAACATACTGAACGTCAAACATATTAAAAACTCACATAAAAATGTGGTTCAACAACCAATTCTTTATTTAATCAACACAATGTTCAACGTACAAACTATTTGCGTCAAACATATTAAAATCCCACACATAACCGTAATCCAACAATCATTTTTTTACTTAATCAAGACAACAACATACGGACTATTTACGTCAAACATATTAAAAACCCACACATAAATGTGGTTCAACAACCAATTCTTTACTTAATCAACGCAACAACGTACAAACTATTTGCGTCAAACTTATTAAAATCCCACACATAAATGTAATCCAACAACTAATTTTTTACTTAATCAAGACAACAACATACTAACTATTTATGTCAAACATATTAAAAACCCGCACATAAATATGGTTCAACAACCAGTTCTTTAAACTTAATCAACACAACAATGTACAAACTATTTGAATCAAACATATTAAAATCCCACACATAAATGTAATCCAACAATCAATTTTTTACTTAATCAAGACAACAACATACCTACTATTTACGTCAAACATATTAAAAGCCCACACATAAATGTGGTTCAACAACCAATTCTTTACTTAATCAACACAACAACGTACAGACTATTTGTGTCAAACATATTAGAATCCCACAATAAACGTAATCCAACAATCAATTTTGTACTTAATCAAGACAACAACATACCGACTATTTACTCCAAACATAGTAAAAACTCACACATATATATAGTTCAACAACCAATTCTTTACTTAATCAACACATAAAAGTAAAAACTATTTATGTCAAAACATATAAAAACCCAGTGGTCCTGATGAATGGAATCCATACAAATCTTGGAAAGAGTTGTCGTAAGATCATGTAATATAAAGTGGATACAGGCTGGTGTTTATAAAAACAAGAATAATAATTCTCTTCGACCCTTAGACCCCTAAGACTAGTCAAGGGGTTGATTAATGTCGGTTTACATCACCAAATTTGTCTGGAGCGCGCATGCGCCAACACAACATCACAGAGGACGCATGGATACGAAAAATCTGGTGTTGAAATATTAAATATCGCACAAGACAAACTCCTAGCTCTTATGATTTGGCACCATGGATCGTAATGAAACATTTTCTATGCACTGCGAAAAAGACGCCACAAACAGACAAAGGAGGCATCATTCACAGAAAGGATAAGTTGTATGCACATCCTTGGCAGCCTACGTCAAGGAACAAATACCAACGGGACTGGAAAGATGGTCAGTCTCTTCATAATAAATCCACACCCATTATTTATCATTTTTTCATACATTGGCTATTTCTTAAAAGGAAGTTTTTTTCTTTTTTCCGTCTATGGTGGATCCATGTCAACTACACGTATTTCTCATCTCATTGCCTTCAAGTCCTTATCTTTCACCAGTTCTTATCCTCCTAACAAATTCTTTTCATGTTTTTTAATGCCCTACAAATTTTGGACAAGTGAAATAGTTTTCTAGGAGAGACCTTACACAGGGAAAAGATTCCACCTATTCCCCATGATTTAGATTTGGCTTATTAACACCGCCATGTTAGGCTGTTGTTTGTTTTTAAGCTCCCATTTAAAAAGAGAAAAACATTTGCAGGCGAGGACATGTTTTATGCTGTTTTAAATGGTTCTATGCCCGGAAACATGTTTCAGTGACGGATTTCTTAATCATGGGCTTTACTGTATAACATTCATTTTGAACTACTGTTTTAGCTTAATAAATTGTTCTAGACGTGCACTACATAATTATTTTTTAAGAGGCAATAATGCTGGTCTCAGACGTAACATATAAAACATTTTAAGTCTTAGAAAATGATAGAACTGATTTCTGGTTTCATGACAGAAAATTCTTTAACGGATCTAAACAAAATATGTCCATGTCAAAGAATTCCAATCACATATCTTGTCCATAAACAATGCCATGCCGTAGAAGAAGACTTCAAGTTGAAGACGTTAGAAAAATACTACATTTCAAGTAAACGAAGATTTTTTGAATTTAAAATTCATGATATAAATGAGGCGTACACGGTTATTCTACAGTTGAAAAAACAAAACCCATCTCTCCTTCCCTCAAGCCACCTCCTCCAGTTCCTATTATGCCATCACATGATGGTCAGTCCAGTTCATCTGACAGCTCTTAAGTGTCCAGTTCATCTAACAGTTTTTAAGCGTCTTTTTGTTTTCGTCTTTCTGTTTTGTGATTTTTTGGGTCTTTGGTGCTTTCGTTTAAGTATTGAAAATTAGGTCAGTCCAGTTCATTTGACAGCTCTTCAGCATAGGTTTCGCTTTTCTATTTTGTGAATTTTTGGATCTTTGGTGCTTCTGTTTATGCATTGAAAATTAAGTCAGTCCAGTTCATTTGACAGCTCTTAAGTGTCGTTTCTCCTTTCAATTTTGTGAGTTTTTGGGACTTTGGTGCCTTTGTTTATGTATTGAAAATCTGGTCAGTCCATTTCATCTAGCAGCTCTTAAGCATCCATTTCTCTTTTTTGTTTTGTGAATTTTTGGACCTTTGGTGCCTCTATTTATGCATTGAAAGTCTGGCCAGTCCAGTTCATCTGATAACTCTTAAGTGTCAGTTTCTCTTTTCTGTTTTGTCTTTTTTTTAACCTTTGGCGTCTATGTTGATGTATTGAAAATATGTGGAGGCTAGGGGTTTTTGGTGCCATGTCTTCATCATTGTATGTATGTATGTGTCAGATTCACTCTTTTATGTTTTGTGAATGTTTTTGACCTTTGATACCTTTGTTTATGTATTAAAAATATGACATGGCTAGTAGTTTTTGGTACCATATCTACATTGTTGCATGCATGTATTAGAGTTTTACTATACTAAGAAAATAATAGGTGTTTTGTGTCTTTTATCAAAACAAAAAAATTAACACTTAAAAAAAAAACCCATCTTCCATGCTTATTTTTTGAGCTTGTAGAAACATAATTTTGGGATAATATTATGAAATAATAAAACAAAATTCTTTTGGACTATTCTTAAATATTAAATTAAGTTTTGGTTAATAAAATAAGATAATTATTTATTACTTTTTGGTATGGATAAAATGTAGATTTTGATTGATTGTTTGACTATTGAATTATTTGGAGTTTAAGTAGAATGTATTTGTCAATCATAAAATTATTACAAATATTTTTCTTTCATACAACTTTATTATTAATTGTATGGTTGGGCCATTTAAATGTACTTTGAAAAATATGTGCATTTATGATGGAAACTATGAATAATATTTATATAGATGTTGTAAGATTTGTGGACAATATAGGTTTATAATCTTAAATAAGATAATTTATATAAGGTTTAGGCATTTCTATATCTTAAGAACCAATAAAAAAATGCTAGCTAGATGTGTAGCTAATTGCTCTTTATAAATAAATTATATTGAGGAGGATGCTTCATTAGTTACTTGATTGTAATGTTTTAAAATTTAATTTAAATATTTTACAAAATAAAAATATATTAACTTAAAAAGGAGATGATTATCATTAAAATAAGGTAAGCCATTACAATATATTATTATGAGGTTTAATATTGTATTACATTTTAAAATATAATTTTTTTTCTATTTATATTTTAAAGTTTCTCTATATTAGTCTAAACTATCATATTATCTAGTAGTGTCTTAAAAGTTATTTAAAAAAAATAAAAGTCAAAATATGATCACATGTGATTCTTGTTACATTTTATTTTGTTTCTATTGATAATGTCACCTCTTTCATACATCATGTTCTAACATAGTCACATACACTTGAGTTGGAAAATAAGTAGGATGTTGGTGTTGTCTTCTCATAAAATGTGTAATACCTTTTTATGTCATTATTGAAGTTGATGTGTTGCATTGTTGTTATATAGAGAATGGAACTCATGGTCAAGGTTTAATTTATTTCTTTGTCACCCCATTTTTCTATACATGTGCACCTAACATTTGACTATAATGAAGAATTCAATCTATGTGATCTATTCACAACCATCTTTCTCATTGAATTACAAAAAATAATACTTCAAGAAAATAAGAGGTGATAGATATAAAGATTATCCAAGTATTTTCACACATATATTGTGGACCATGTGGCACTTCACACAAAATAAGGTTTTGGTGATCTTATTCATATAAAAATAGCCTTAAATTCTCTTAACTTCTATTTAAAACTTTCAATTGTACTTTTACTCACCTCTTTTTAGTCCAAATACTAATAAAGTTATAAATGATTGACTCTAAGTTTGTAGGATTATATACAGTTAAAAAGGTGAAATGAAATACAAATTAATAATGGGAAGTTCTAGAATATAAAAGAGAGACCCTTTTAAGGCATTCTATCTATTATAACTAAATTTGAAAGAAATAGAAAATGAATCATAAATTATATTTTTATTTATCAATTGCATAAAAAAATTACTATTCAAAACCTAACTCTCATATACTTAATTTACAATAATTATTTTCTCATTCCTCGACTCTAGCATTGATGCCATTTTTAAAAATTCCATCTTCATATTTTAACTATAATTCATTCATATATTATTTCATCTTTATTTAGTAAGATCAAATTATCCAATATAATTAATGTTTAAATATAATAAAAACACACAAAAAAATAATGCATAATGGCCTAAGGTGCCCACAAGGTGACCTAATATTCTTAATGCATACAAATAAAAATAAAAATAAAAATATTCTTAAGATAGGACCTTACATGATACAATACTAATTGTAAGGAAGGAACCACTCCAAGATATCTCCCAACAATATGTTCAAACATACCCTCACACTCTACCTTTGCTACCCAAATTAGAAATGACAAAAATCTATGATCCAAATGATTTATAATGATAAATGATCACTTTATTTAACAACACTTCTAATAAAAGAGTGGGATGGTAATCTTTATACATTAAATTTTGATTATAACCATATATAGCTTATTTCATAAGTTGCTCCTTTAACCAATTTTATAAGTGACACGTTTGATCCATTGTAAAAGATACATAAAGGCTAGATACATTGGGCCTATCCCATCTAGAGATAAGCTATATTCTAGAGAGTGTCACTTGTAAACCTCATATATACATCATCATATCATTCTAACCCCATTATATACTAATTTACACCCTTCTTAAGATATTTTCTTTCATCAAAATGTGAGGAAATACTAATTAGTAAGATTTATAAAAAATAGTTTACTCTTAATGTCATTCTTGATCATTCATCCACATGTGGTATTTATAGGTGATGACCCTTAATGATGACATTCATTCTCCATTCCACTATGATTCCACATTTTTCTCTAATTTATTTTTCTTTGACATTTTATATCATTATAGTTATTTATTCTTTGATTCCATGTACATGCGCACTTTTAAATAAAATTATAATCATAATGTCTTATTATTTGATTTTATACCTCATAATAATTATCTTCTAACTCTGTATTTATTCCCCCTTGATTATATCAGTTTATAGTGACTTAGATGTTTATATACCATTAAAAAATAACTTCTCTTTCTTTTTTCTTTTGACTCTTTCACCTCCTCCTTTAGTTCTTGAGTAGATGAAATCTTCATAAAATTAATTTGTAAGTGATGGAGCTAAGGCCCAAGGGTTCCTGATGAAGGGATGATTAATTATTAAAATGAAACACTTAAAATAAAAGGAACTCAATAAAAATGGTATAACTTAATATATCATTAAAATATTAGATAATAGATTACTAAATATAAGGGCACATCAAGGACATTACACAAGGATGATATGTATAAGGTGCACTATCTTGATCACTTATAGTTTCCATACTTAGACTTAATGATTAGCCTAAAAATCCTAAATCTATCTTTAGCCTCAAACATATACAACTCACTTACCAACCAAGGTGACACCCGTTATAATAAATTCTATCTACTCCAATTTAAAATTCAACCACCTCACCATTTATATTTAATGCATTCACTTAAAAAATCTACCTAACTTCCTAGTGGCTAACTACCATGACCTCTAACTTATGCATGCGAAAAAATTGCACAAACCTCAATTAGTTTCCCCTAGTGTGCCAATACCTAGCATGCTATCCACTTGTCAAGTATTTTCCTATACCTAATTTCCCTACATCAAATAAATTATGCAAGAATAATTAACCATGAGCTCCTACTGATGTATGTGTTTTTTTCATTTTATCATTGTCTCCTCATACTTGGAAAATTTTGATGCCTTCAATAATTTATTGTAATCAACTCCATGATAATTTCACTTGACTCAAAGTTCCTTATACTCCTTCACATGCATTTTCTTGGGTATAGTGTCTAACATCTACTCAAATTATTTATGTCATATTTGACATCTTGTACCACTATTCTATCACACACATGCTTCTATCATGCTTTCACCTTTATCATTAGGTTGTCCCTCAATATAAGGGTATAAACCCATGATATTGAATATTGGAAACATGCCAATCCGATTCAACAACTCTATCTCATGTGCTTCTTCTCAAATTTGTGCAATATTTTGTAAGTTACTTCTTATTCCATTGTATCTTATTATAAATATACTTGTAAGGCCTTTCTTTGCATATATGTGCTAGCACCAAATTATAAATTTGGAAATATACCTCTCTTCTTATCTTATATGTGTGTCCCTTGTACTAGACCTGTTTCTTTTCTCAAATTGTTTATGCTCTTTTTAATGTAATTCATAAATATATTTTGTGAACTATTTAACATTTCCATTCCTCCTTTTCTCCCTTGTATGTCACAATTCTATGAATCCCATTGGACTCTACCCATATACTACTTAGAATTGGTTCTTCATAAAGATTTTATTCACTAAGTTGTTGCATGCAATTTTTTTCCATATGAAGACTTAGTCCCAAAGCTCTATTTTTCCTTGGATTAAACATTG
The DNA here is from genome assembly GCA_007258455.2 of Sequoia sempervirens. Lineage (NCBI taxonomy): Eukaryota > Viridiplantae > Streptophyta > Pinopsida > Cupressales > Cupressaceae > Sequoia > Sequoia sempervirens. The sequence continues at coordinate 295,922,265 of VDFB02373365.1, forward strand.
GAAATTTTTTCCTAGAATCATATTTACTACCTCTACCTATGCTTCCATTTGAGGGTGACATTGTAAACTAAATGTTAACTAGGTGTTCAAATTCTTCCATAGTGTCCTCCAAAAATGTCCCACAAACCAATTATATTGTAATTTGACACAAATATTATGATAACTTATATAACCTCACTAAATCCTTGAAGAACAAGTTGGATACTAATGTGACATCATTGGTATGCTTGCATAGTATAAAATGTTCCATCTTAGAAAACTTATCGATCACCATAAAAAATGAGTCATGGTCATTACATGTTCTTAGCAATCAAAGAATAAAATCTATTATTAAATATTCCCATGGTATCTTAGGAATCAATAGGGGTTGATACAACCCTATATTCTAGGTTCTTCCATTTTCTAATTGGAAACATTGCATTACTACATAATTATTCACACTTCTAAATTCATGTGAATTTAAAAGTACCCTTCACTTAGTTGTGCCAACAAATTGTCAATATCAAAGTGATTAAATAGAATTTCATCATACTTCTCTTAGATGAGGTTATCGAATGTTGACCCCTTAGGCATGCACAATTGTATGCCTCTAAATATTAATCCATACTACAAAAAAATTTAGCCATTGTAATATTTAAATGTCCATGAGATTTGTACATACCTTCCAAGCCTATTTAAACTCCTCATCCTATACATATAGGTAATTAATTGAGTCAAACCCTATGAATATTATGTGCATCTTATTCACGAAGGAACACATTTTATTCAATTCATTTGCAACCCTATTGGACTTCCCATTTCAATACTTTAGGAAAAATAAATAGATTTTAGGAAATATGTACCCATTTCATATATGCCATTGGTTTAACCTTTCCAGGTTGTTGATAAATTGTAGTTCATCATGGTTCATGAACCTCATGAACTTTTTGGGCAATAAATAGTTCCCCCACTTCTTCAACACCTACATGATCTCATATAATTATTGATTATACATCAAATATATTCTATGCATATTGTCTATTTTCTTGCTAAAGTATGTGATTGTCATCTCATCTTGACTTAACAATATGCCAATTACCATAATTCCACTCACATTACAATATACTTGGTAAACTTTACTAAAGTCAAAAAATTCTAACATTGGTTTCTCTTTCACCTTCTCCAACATTTAAAATCATGCTCCATTCTTTTGGTCTAGATGAATTTATTTGATAGCTCTTAAGCGTTGGTTTATCCTTTCTATTTTTCAAATTTTTGGGCCTTTGGTGCCTTTGTTTATGTATTGAAAATTTGGCTAGTCTAGTTCATTTGATAGCTCTTAAGTGTTAGTTTCTCCTTTCTATTTTGTTAATTTCTGGGCCTTTGATGCTTCTATTTATGTATTGAAAATCTAGCCAGTCTAATTTATTTGATAGCTCTCAAGCATGTGTTTCTCATTTACATTCTTTTCTGCCTTTGTTTATGTATTGAAAATTTGGTTGGAGTCTAGTTCACCTAATAGGTCTTAAGTGTTGTTTCTTTTTTCAGTTTTATGTTTTTTTATCCACCGGTTTCTCTATTTATGTATTGAAAATATACATGAGACTAGCAATTTTTAGTGTCATGTTTGCAAGATTATATGTATGTATGCATGTATGTGTCAGATTCACTCTTTTATGTTTTGTGAATGTTTTTGATCTTTGGTGTCTTTGTTTATATATTAAAATTTTGGCAAGGCTAGTGGTTTTTGGTACCATGTTTGCATTGTTGCATGCATGTATTAATTTTTTTTGAGTTGTAGAAATATAATTTTGGGATAATATTATTAAATAATAAAACATTTTTTTGGGTTATTCTTAAATATTAAATTAATTTTTGGTTAATAAAAATAAGATAATTATTTATACTTTTTGGTATGGATAAAATGTAGATTTTGATTGATTATTTGACTACTGAATTATTTGGTGTTTAAGTAGAATGTATTTTTTCAATCATAATTTTTTTTCAATTTTTTTTTCTTGCATACAAATTTATTATTAATTGTATGGTTAGGCCATTTAAAAGTACTTTGAAAAATATGTGCATTTTTTATGGAAACTATGAATAAGATTTATATAGATGATGTTGTAAGATTTATGGACAATAGAGATTTGTAATCTTAAATTAGATAATTTATATAAGGTTTAGACCTTTCTATACCTTAAGAACCACTAAAATAAATGCTAGTTAGATGTGTAGCTTATCGCTCTTTATAAATAAATTATATTGAGGAGGATGCTTCATTAGTTACTTTACTATAATTTTTAAAAATTTAATTTAATATTTTAACAAATAAAAATATATTAAATAGGAAAAGAGAAAATTATCATAAAGATAAGATAAGACATTACAATATATTAAATTGTGAGGTTTAATCTTGTATTACATTTTAAAATATAATATCTTTTTCTATTTATAGTTTGAAGTTTCTCTATATTAGTCTAAACTATCATATTATCTAGTAGTACCTTAAGATTTGTTATTTTTTAAATAAAAGTAAAAATATGACCACATGTGATTCTTGTTAGATTTTATTTTGTTGTTATTGATATGTCACCTCTTTCACACATCATGTTCTTTTTAAATACCCAGAATATTGAGAGGGAGGGGGTGAATTATTATTCACTGAAATTCATTAACCTTATCAACTTAAACATTCATTCAATGCATCACATTAACTTTGCAGTAATAGAAAGGAGCATAAACAACATGCATCACATGGGGGGTGATTCTTGTTAGATTTTGTTTTGTTTCTATTGATATGTCACCTCTTTCATACACCATGTTCTTTTTGAACACTTGGAATACTAAGAGGGGGGGTGAATCAATATTCACTAAAATTCATTAACCGTATGAAATTAAATATTCATTCAATGTATCACATTAACATTGTAGTAATGGAAAGTAATATAGACAACATGCATCACATCAAAGAACACAAGAACACTAGATTTACATGGAAAACCAAAAAAGGGAAAAACCATGGTGAGGATTAGCTCACAATATATTATAACCGGTCATAACATATTACAAAATGGCTCATTTCTACCTGTGGACTCATTGTTTGGAGGACTCACCATAAAAATAATAGAATAAATGACTCACTATCAAGATAGAAAAGAGGGTGGTTCACTTCCAAAGATTTGAACTAATAAAATGCATCTACAATATGCTAGAGATAGTTCCAATTAGGCTTTGTAAACTAACTTAACACACTTCATGCTTCACAGCTATCATACTCTACTCTATCATATTACATTCATATCATACTCTGTCACTTTCACATCACATTCACACACTCATCATTACAACACTCATATATCTTCAACATCAAAATAAACTTGCATTTATATGCACTACAGTCACAAACACCTACAACATCAATTAGGTCGGCCTAATTAGATGTACCATGCAATACCTCAATATGTTGGCTCAAAAATCAACCATACATGCTTAACAAAATAATCCAAAACATGTGACACATCAAAATAGTTTAGCAGGGACCTATAATTATTCCCATAAGTCCGATCAAAAATTACTTTAACTTCACAGTACCTCAAACCCTTTAGGTCGAAACAACTAGTGAAGTAAAGATAAAATGAACCAAATGTTCATTCACCACTCAACAAACGTACCTCCAAAGCACTCTACACATGGAAAAAAGACACTTTTGACATCTAAAAACACTCCCTCGAAACCACATAGCAAGACATACATATGTGGTGGAATGTAGAGCATTTCAAATAGGTACTCTATCACTATAACTTTATCATATCTAGAGTGATACTCTATCAACTCCAACTTAACTAAGAAGGGCTTCAAGATGTGAAACCTATGATTCAAATTCCTCCAACATTCACCAAAATTACCTCATGACTGCATAACTAGATTCTTCATAGCAAAGCAATGCGGACCACAAAATAGGTTCACTGTATACTGAAAACTATACTTTGGGACTTAGGAAATTCTACAAAGCACTTCATCCATTTTGGACCAACAAAATTGCATCTATTTAATGGGTTTCCATCACTACATTCAGTCATACTCATCAATCAATTGTACACCAATGTTGACCCCAAATTTGACATCAATGGCAACACCACAGTAGCATCATCTGCCATATATCCATCAATATTCTCAATGACAAAATTCCAACAATATTCCATTTGTCATTGATGACAACATGCCTAAACTATTCTCCCCCTTTGATGTTAAGGGAAAAGGGCTCTCAATATCAAAATTTACAAACTATCTCAACTGTTCTTCCCCTTATTGTTTCACTCTAATTCTCAACGCTTCCAACAATTTGTAGGTATATATATGTACACATGAGAATAGCTCCCCCTTACAAGGTTATCCATCAATAATGATAAAAAATGTATTGCAACATTGTCTACTACTTTCACACATGTATAAGGAAATCTAAGATTACATAAATAAAACAAAAATGTACATAATAAACTAGAGGACAAAATATTCTTGTAAGACACCTTCAATTTTGCAAGGTGTGCCTCCTAGTCCTTCTTAGCAAAGGTAAGCATGTTGCTCTAGCTTTCAAATCGCATAAAGAGGTCATCTCCTTCATTTGGTGAATTAGGTACTAGGTTCTTCTGTGCCAACTTCTCCACATGTGCTACTACACCAATTAAGGATGTAAGTCGTGCACTTACCAGATCCCTTAGTTGACTGTACTATAGGTTTATATTTTCTTTATGTTCCTACAACTAGAAAAACTATCCATGCAAATTTTCTATTGTAGTCCTTGTAGCACCATCTATGCCATTAATTAGATTATAGAATCTAGAGGCTTGAGTAATCTATGACTCAATTGAGTCCATTTGATCCTTAATTCTCTTGGTAAAATTCAACCATTTTAGACAAAACTGAAATAAGATCCATGCTTCATCTAAAGACTTCTACACATATTTTATATTTTCTTGCATCTTGCCATGTGCAATACTACACTTGTTAGATATTTTGGTCAATCTTATGTTATTGACCTTATTTTTCAACTCTTTTTCTAACCTATCTTCAAGTCCAATAGAGTAGTGATGTAGAGCCAAGGTGGAGAACTCACAATCAAACCAAAATGACCAGACTTCAATGAAGATTCAACCTTCAAAACAAAATTCACTAAAACTGCCCAAGACAACACCTATTGCTTCTAGCCTCCAAATCTCAAAAAATGGTCTTATCTTTTAGAGAAGGCCACAAAAATACCAACTCAACATCAATTAAGCATCCACTCATACCCCAATACAATATTCCAATAAGATTTTACAAGGTTCATTAGGCCAACACCAAGTTTCATTAGACTGCCCTGCTCAAAAGGCTACAAGATTAGCCCTCTTTTCCAAACAAAGTACCCTTAGATCCTTTTTTTTTACAAAATATCTTTTGTCATATTTGTATTATGATGCAAAACCACCAATTCACCCTTCAAAACTCAGACAATCGACCTCTGGACTGTAATTTCACCAAACCCTCCTTTTACATGTAAAAACCTAGGGTTTCTTTGAATTCACATTTCCAATGCTCTCCAAGCCTAACCAAAACATCACACAACTTTAATAGGGTCTGCAAAAACATAATAAACACTCACAGGGCATTTAACTTCATTAGTTTTCAAAATCACTACTTTAGTTTCTCTTTTTCATGTTAAAAACCCACATTTCTAGCCTAGGGTAACACCACCCAGCCCTATAGACGCCTTGCCAAGGTTCCAATAAAGCATGGGAACTTAAATTAGCATAGTACAGGCCTTTCCTCTAAATCACAGGTCACCATAGTAGGAGGAAAGGCTTCATTCTTAAATAAAATGAAAACTCAGACCCTACTGGCCTGTTACATGCAAAGCAAGAAAAAAGGAGATTATTTCAACAAAATCAATAAGAGGCCTTCAAAATAATTGAAAGGAGAACACTATCACCTATTACCACACCATTATGTGAGTTGTGGATCAAATTGTGTCCTTGCTGGCCGTACACAGTTAAAAAACTCAGAAAAATGCTTGAAATTCATAGATTGGATGTTGAAACATGGCACATATTCCTCAAAATGCATTTCATTAACCCTTCATTCAGGCTGGAAAGATGTCTTTATACACTTTTAACTTCAACCAACCCCTCCAACGTACATAACTTCCCTTTAACAACTTTTTAAATGCTAACAACCTATTACATTGCAAGTTTACAAGTTGACATCCTTTATGTGATTATAAGTTCTCCACCTTGGCTCTGATACCACTTTGATGCAGAGCCAAGGTGGAGAACTCACAATCAGACCAAAATGACCAGACTTCAATGAGGATTCAACCTTCAAAACACAATTCACTAAAACTGCCCAAGGCAACACCTATTGCTTCTAGCCTCCAAATCTCAACAAATGGGCTTATCTTTTAGAGGCCAAAAAAGATCAACTCAACATAAATTAAGCATCCACTCATACCCCAATACAATATTCTAATCATATTTTACAAGGTTCATTAGGCCAACAACAAGTTTCATTAGACTACCCTGCTCAAAAGGCTACATGATTAGCCCTCTTTTCCAAACAAAGTACTCTCAGATCCTTTTTTTTTTACAAAATATCTTTGGAAAAAGTTGTATTATGATGTAAAACCACCAATTCACCCTTCAAAACTCAGACAACTGACCTCTAGACTGTAATTTCACCAAACCCTCCTTTTACATGCAAAAACCTAGGGTTTCTTTGAATTCACATTTCCAATGCTCTCCAAGCCTAACCAAAACATCACACAACTTTAATAGGGTCTGCACAAACATAATAAACACTCACAAGGCCTTTAACTTCATTAGTTTTCAAAATCACTACTTTAGTTTCTCTTTTTCATGTCAAAAACCCACATTTCCAGCCTAGGGTAACACCACCCAACCCTATAGACGCCTTTCCAAGGTTCCAATAAAGCATGGGAACTTAAATTAACATAGTACATGACTTTCCTCTGAATCACAGGTCACCACAGTAGGAGGAAAGGCTCCATTCTTAAATAAAATGAAAACTCAGACCCTACTGGCCTGTTACATGTAAAGCAAGAAAAAGGAGATTATTTCAAAAAAATCAATAAGAGGCCTTCAAAATAATTGAAAGGAGAACACTATCACCTATTACCACACCATTATGTGAGTTGTGGATCAAATTGTGTCCTTACTAGCCGTACACAGTCAAGAAAACTTAAAGAAAAATGCTTGAAATTCACAGATTGGACGTTGAAATAGGGCACATATTCCTCAAAATGCATTTCATTAACCCTTCATTTGGGATGGCAAGATGTCTTTATACATTTTCAACTTCATCCAACCCCTCCAACGTACATAACTTCCCTTTAACAAATTTTTAAATGCTAACAACCTATTACATTGCGAGTTTACAAGTTGACAACCTTTATATTTTACCCCTCCTAAAGACTCACATACACAACATAATGGTCTTTATGACCTTATTTAGAACAAAAATAACATAGAAAGCAAAAATTTGGACTCAAACCTCTGAAGACTAGATTTTCCACCCCAATACATGTTCAAAAATTCAAATTTTCACTAAGGGTTGAGGTGCCCCTGCACCAAGTAGTCTTTAAAAGAATCCAACAGTAGCTTTAGTTTCTCTACACTGGACAAAGACTCATCAATAGAAGCTCTAAGGACACCTTCTTGCAACACTTTGACTACTTCTTTGATCAATTCTATGCTCTTTTGGTGAGTGTACAATATATCCCTCCTTGTGGAAGCATGAAATACATCACCAAGTTGAAGTTTTTGCGAGGGAGAAATTTTTGCCATGTCCACTTGACCCTATTGCATAAGAAGTTGTAGTAGTTGCACAAATACAACAGGTTTAAATTACAACTACATGTCCAATAAGACTTTGAGTGAATCACTAGAGGATTTACCAACAAATTTTTTGCTTCCCTCTTCTTTCTCCTCACTCTTCTCCTTTTCAACACTTTCAAACTCTTCCTTAGTCTTCTTCTCTTCTTCAGGCTTCTCATTATCTTCTAGAGGAGGATGGTTTTTAGTGTTTTATACCTCTAGATTTTTCAGGAACCTTTAGAGTGTCCTCTTCTTTGCCTTACTTAATTTTCACATTCAAAGAGGGAATTTTTTGTTCATTCCATGCTTTATCCTTCTTCAGGATGTCTTCTTTCTCTTTCTCCTATTTCTCTACAGCTACGTTCTCCACATCTAGAGGGACACTATCTATTATCACATCTTCTTTGAAGTCTTCTTTTGCAGTCTCATATTTCGGTGCATGATTAATAGGTTCATTAAATTTTAGGACAATTATGTCATATTATATTTCACTTCCACTGTCTGGAGACACACTTAAATCTTTAACTAGTTCTTCTAACTTCTATAGTGTCTCACTTTTCATCCTCTCTATGTCTTCCTTATCCCTGCCCATCAACATATTGACTCTTTGTTTTGTTCTAAACTCTCTACGGTACAATTGTACTAATCTAGCTTTACCTTATTTAGAAAGAGAATAATCAATCTTCTCTAGGGAATACTCCCTTATTTTGGCATCCTCATCTACTACCTCTTGTCTTCACATACTAAAACAATTCTTCAAATCATCTAGTAAATGATCTTCAATTTGTGCTAAGATAGTATAAAGAGTTATTATGTACTTCACTATTGCTTCCTCTATTGTAGTCTTGTCTACTTCATTAGAACTTGAATACATTTTGGTATTTTATTCTAGCATTCCATGCTCAACAATACCATTAAATTTTGCATCTAGCCATAGGGTGATAACACAATAGTGGTTTACAATTTTTGGCCAAACTGGGCACTGAAATAATTTTTTTTAACTAAATCTTCACTTTCAGGCACCTATAGTAGCTAAACCATGAGAAATTTGAAGATGATGCCAACTAGAGTTTCATGATATTTTGTCTGTAGATTCTAAATATATCTTTTCAAAAAATTTGGAATCATATTGAACTTCTTTTTCCATCTCCCTCGAAAACTAGTTTTTTTTTCAGAAAACAACATTTTTAAAAAGTGGTGCTCACCATATAACGTATAAATTTTTTTCCATGAAGGATAAAATTCTAATTCTCTTAAATTTAGATTTGTAACTCTAATATCTATTGCTTCTAGTTGGTTAGATAGTTTTTTATTGAATATTTTTTCTTTAATCAAGTTTCGAAGTCAAACCAATTACAATTCAGACATAGCACGACCGTATAACACGTAACTCTTTTTGTATGTATCGAAATTCAATTTTATTTTTTTGTTGGATCAAGGAGATCAATATCTGGTGCAATCATTTTTTTTATTTTTTTTGACAATCTTCTATTTTTCCACATGTGCATAACAAAGAGTTTTATTTTTAATGAAAAACCTACATTCACAAGAAATAAAAAATAAATATAGCAATAAAATTAAATTTATTTAAAATTACACTTTTTGGGAAGCTTATAATAAGGACTACATAATTACAAAAAATAAATTTTAAATGAACTCATTTGATCCCCCAAAAGGTAAATCAAAAGTTGTTTTTTATCAGCATTTTGATAGGTGTAAAGGAGACTCTGTTATAAGTATGGTTTAAAACTAGTGGGGTTCTATCCAAGAGGGATTTGATCTAAGGTAGTTTTATCAAACCCTCTTCAATTGGAATTCTTTAAATGAAACTTTTAAAGGCTTAAATCATTATATTTTATAAAAATATGTGATTTCAGCAAAAATCAAAATCTCCCAGAAATTGTAAACCAGCTTTGTGGGATCACCCCATAGAGGGCTATATTTTCTTTCCAGAGGGGATTTTTCTTTCTTCTTCCCATTAGCTTTGGCTAGATTTTCTTCCTTTCCGGACTTCTTCTCCCTTAGATGTATTGTAAATGCTTCTTTCTACTTCCTGATTTCCTCTTCACTATCATTATCAACAATATCTACTTTTTTTTCTTTGCACTTGTCTCTTGAGAGACATAAGCTTTCCTCTTCCAGAATAACTTAGGTCCTTCTTCTTCATCATCATACCCAACATACCTTTCTCTTGTAGCTTTTTTTTACTCTTCTTCTCTATAGAGAACTTTGTTCTTTCATAGGGGCACTAGTTGACTCTTTCCTCTTAACTCCAACAACAAATTTAGTCATTGAGTACTTAGGAGCAACCAAAGAGGGGTTAGAGGTCCTACTTGACCTTCTAGAACTAGGGGAACCTTCTAGAGGATTGGATATTCCTTTGGATTTCTCCACAAGGCCCTTTAGTAGACCCATCATTTCCACTACTTGTGCCTTCATCTTTTCCACATTCTTAGTGATCTCCTTTTGCTTTTGCTCCATATGTACTGCACTAGATTTTTCTTCATATGTGTCATATCTTTCTTCTTTAGGATCTCTAGGCATACTCAACATATGTTCTGCTAGACTAGTAATCACATCCTTTGCTACCTCATATCCCATTTTAGGAACCCATATTGTCCTAGGTTCAACAACTTCCATGATGCAACAATATTTGTTGACCATGAAGATAATGCCATTTTTATACTTCTCAACAACACTCTTAGGAATCCTTACTCTAGCTTGCATGTTTTCTTGGAAATTTTTAAAGAACCCCCACAAAGAATTCTTTTGAGCATTTGCACACTCAATCTTATCAAGTGGTCTCTAATTTGTGTAGCAACTAGAACATCACTCAACCACACAATTTTCTTTGTGTTGAGTACTTCTCTAAGAAAGTAAAATAGTAAGCATATCATTAGGGTACCATATTGGAAGGGGTATTGAGAATCTTTGGTATTTTGAAGATTTTCTAGTAACTGTTGCCTCAACAAATCACATAGGTCAAAATACAAGCCTTTCTTCACCATTCCATATGTAGTATTGATTATTATAGAAAAATAAAGTTCTCACTATTCATGAAGAAAATCTTATACCCTATCATCATAGATGCATACTTTACTCTAGGTTCTTATATATCTTCTACCGTCAAGGTAATTTATCAAATTTTTCACCAGTTAACTTCAACACCACTTCATTCTTCACAAATTTAAGAGTCGAAATTGGTTTAGCGGAGCACAACCCTGTCACAACTCTAGTGTCTTCCTTGTTGATCATATGTGGTAGGTCTAACCAAATAAATCTATCATGAATTCTGCTCAACACACATCTAATCCATTCCTCCACATAACACAAAATAGGGAAATTGTTCCACACGTCTAATTTCTTCTTTTTCAAACTTCCATGTTTCAGTTTCAATTCAAAATCTTCACCTGTTAGCTCATTCAACCAAAATTCTCCTATTTTTAATGATTGTACTCATCCAACTTTATGTGAATATAAATTATCACATCCTCTATATGCAATACACCATACATAATACATAAAAAAGTGCCTTCCAGATCTATCACCATGGATTTATCTGGGTGCTTCCTAAATTTGGGTCTTGGTCAATCCACAACATCAACTACTTAAGGAATAAACATTTTAACAACATATAAAACTAGGTTTAAGAAAGAGACTACAAATACCTTTGAATCCTTTTTTAGATCTTTGTTCTCACCTTCTATTTTATCCAAATCATCAAGGGATAATTTGGGTTCTCCTTCCATGTAAACTATATAATCTTATTTTGTTAACCGTTTAGGGATAATCTCTTTCAGAGGAATAAGATACTTTCTTATAGCCATGTGTTCAACCTCCAAGATATACCTCAACAATCAAGCTAATTGAAGGAACCGGGCTCTAATACCAATTGTTGAACACCCAAAATACTAAGAGGGGGGAATCAATAATCACTAAAATTCATTAACCTTATCAACTTGAACATTCATTCAATGCATCACATTAACTTTGTAGTAATGGAAAGGAACATAGAAAACATGCATCACATCAAAGAACACAAGAACACTAGATTTACATGAAAAACCCAAAAGGGAAAAAGCCATAGTGAGGATTAGCTCACAATATATTATAACTGGTCACAAGATATTATAGAATGGCTCACTGCTAGGTGGACTCAGTATTTGGAGTACTCACTATCCAAAGAATAGAAGAAGTGGCTCACTACTAGGATAGAAAAGAGGGTGGTTCACTTTCAGAGATTTGAACTGATACAATGCATCTACAATATGTTGGAGACAATCCCAATTAGGCTTTGTAAGATGACTTAACACACTTCATGCTTCACAACTATCATACTCTACTCTATCACATCACACTCTATCACTTTCACATCACATTCACACACTTATCATTACAACACTCATATATCTTCAACATCAAAATGAACTTACATTTATTTTCACTATATTCATAAACACCTACAACATCAATTACGCCAACCTAATTAGATGTACTATGCAAGACCTTAATCTATCAACTCAAAACTAACCAAACACACTTCGTAGAATAATGAAAAATATGTGACGCATCAAAATAGGTTAGAAAGGACCTATAATTATTCCCATAAGTTTGATCAAAACTTACTTTAACTCCACATGGCCTCAAACCCTTTAGGTCGGCACTACTGGTGAAGAAAAAATAAAATGAACCAACTGTTCATTTACCACTCAACATGTGTACCTCCAAAGCACTTTCCACATAGAACAAAGACACTTCTAACATTTTTAAACACTCCCTCGAAACTGTATAGCAAGACATACATCTATGGTGGAATGTAGAGCATTCCAAACAGGTACTCTGTCACTGTAAATTTTCCATATCAAGAGTGATACTATGTAAAATCCAACTTCAATTGTAGAGGGCTTCAATATGTGAAACATTAGATTCAAATTCCTCCAACATTCACCAAAATTACCTTAGAACCGCATAACGATATTCTTCACAGTAGAGCAATGCAGACCACAAAATAGGTTCATTGTATACTGAAAACTATACTCTGGGACTTAGGAAATTCTACAAAACATTTGATCTATTCTAGACCCACAAAACTACATATATATATATATATATATATAATGGGTTTCCATCACTACATTCAATCATGTACTCATCAATAAACTATACATCAATTTTGACCTCAATGTTGAAATCAATGACAACACCATAGTAGCATCATCTACAATACATCCACCAATCTTCTCAATGACAAACTTCCAACAGTTCTAACATAGTCACATACATTTGAGTTGGAAAATAAGTAGGATGTTGGTTTTATCTTCTCATGAAATTTTTAGTACCTTTTTATGTCTTTATTGACATTAATGTGTTACATTGTCATTATATAGAGAATGGAAATCATGGTCAAGGTTTAATTTATTTCTTTGTCACCCCATTTTTCTATACATGCACATCTAATATTTGACTATAATGAAGAATTAAATCTATGTGATCTCTTCACAACCATCCTTCTCATTGAATTACAAAAAAAATACTTACCTTCATAAAATGGGAGGTGATAGATACATAAATTATCCAAATACTTTCACATATTGTGGACCATGTGACACTTCACACAAGATAAGGTTTTGGTGATCTTATTCTTATAAAATTAGCCTCAATTTTTCTTTACTTTTATTTAACTTTCGATTATCCTTTTACTCACCTTTTTTAAGACTCTAAGTTTGTAGGATTATATATAGTGAAAAAGATGAAATGATACACAAATTAATAAGGGAAGTTCTAGAATATATAAAATAGAGGCCCTTTTAAGGTATCCTATCTATTATAAATAAAATTGAAAGTAATAGAAAATGAAGCATAAATTATATTTTTATTTATCAATTTCATAGAAGTTACTATTGAAAATCTAACTCACATACTTAATTTACAATAATTACTTTCTTAATGCTCAACTCTAACATTTATTCCAATTTTAAAAATCCCATCCTCTTATTTTAGAGATAATTCAATCATACACTATTTCATCTTTATTTAGTAAGATCAAAATATCCAATATAATTAATGTTTAGCTATAATAAAAACACACAACAAAAGAATGTATAATGGCCAAAGGTGCCCACAAGGTGACCTAATATTCATAATACTTAAAAGTAATAGAAATAGAAATATTTTTAAGGTAGGACCTTACATGATACAATATTATTGGTAAGGAAAGAACCACTCCAAGATATGTCCCAATAATATGTTCAAACATACCCTCACACTCTACCTTTTTCACCTTAGAGATTTATGGACAATAGAGCTTTCTAATCTTAAATAAGATAATTATATAAGGTTTATGCCTTTCTATACTTTTAGAACCACTAAAATAAATGCTAGTTAAATGTGTAGCTAATTTCTCTTTATAAATAAATTATATTGCGAAGGATGTTTAATTAGTTACTTTATTGTAATTTTTTTAAAATTTAATTTAAATATTTACTAAATAAAATTGTATTAACTAAAAAAGAGATGATTATCATAAAGATAAGGTAAGAAATTATAATATATTATTCTAGGTTTAATATTGTATTATATTTTAAAATATAATAATTTTTTATATTTATTGCTTGAAGTTTTTATATTAGTCTAAAAAATCATATTATCTAGTAGTATCTTAAGAGGTTTTTATAAGTAGAAGTAATAATATGACCACTTGTGATTCTTGTTATATTTAATCTGTTTTCTAGTGATATGCACCTCTTTTATACATCATATTCTAATATAGTTGCATTCACTTGAGTTGGAAAACACGTAGGATGCTAGTGTTGTCTTCTCATAAAATTTGTAGTACCTTTTCATGTCTTTATTGAAGTTGATGTACTACATTGTCATTATATAGAGAATATAACTTATGGTCAAGGTTTAATTTATTTCTTTGTCACCCAAATTTTCTTTACATGTGTACCTAACATTTGACTATAATGAAGAATTCAATCTATATGATCTCTTCACAACCATCCTTCTCATTAAACTACACAAAATAATACTTCATAAAAATGGGAGGTGATAGACACAAATATTATCCATATATTTTCACTAATATATTGTGGGCCATGTCGTACTTCACAAAAAAAAGGTTTTTGTGATCTTATTCATATGAAATTAGCTTCAAATTTTCTTTACTTATATTTAAAAAATTTAGTTGTACTCTTACTCACTTCTTTTTTAGTCCAACTACTAAGAAAATTATAAATTTTTGACTCTAAGTTTGTAGGATTACATGTAGTGAAAAAGATGAAATGAAACACAAATTATTAATAAAAATTCCTAGAATATATTAAACAAAGGACCTTCTAAGTTATTTTATCTATTATAAATAAAAACAAAGGTAATGTAAAATGAAGCATAAATTATATTTCTATTTTATCAATTACATATAGGTTACTCTTCAAAATATAACTCACACATTTAATTTATAATAATTAATTTCTCATTGGTTAGATCTATCATTTATGTCATTTTTATAATCCCATCCTCTTGTTTTAAAGAAAATTCATGAATACATTATTTCATGTTTATTTAGTATGATCAAAATATCCAATATTTAATTAATAATCTTTACTTATAGTAAAAATATACAACAAAAGAATGTATAATGGCCAAAGGTACCCACAAGGTGACCTAATATTCATAATACTTAAAAATAAGAATAAAAATAAAAATATTCTTAAGGTAGGACCTCACATGATACAATACTATTAATAAGGAAGGAACCACTCCAAGATATCTCCCAAGGTATCTCTCAATAAGATGGTCAAACATACCCTCATACTCTACCTTTACTACCTATTGACTTGAGTACTGTACACACACACCAACAGACAAATAAATTATCACAAAAGAACATAGGAACCTACCTTTACTTGAAAGATCCACCAAGAAAACCTAAATCTAAGGTGATCCTAGTTTGATCCCAAGGATTGAGAATGTTAGGTCTTAACGCACTAGGTTTACTCAGGATTCATCGTGTAAATTGATGTTAATCACGAGGAGTCTATGGTTTTTTAGGTTAACTGGTATCCAAAGGATCATAATGTAAGCTCAATTTAATCACTCATATGGTACTTCACAACTTCATGAAACTAAGGATTTGCAATAATGCTTCATGAATTCAAATTACTTGTATATATTCAAGAAAATTTAGCATAAGTCATTTTGTAACTTCATGGAAACAAAATATTTACAATAATACTCCATGTATTCATAATTTTGAAACATTTTTTGAAAATATTAAACATCTATTCTAAAATAAAGCATAAAAAAATCCTAAAATTTAAAGATTTTCCCAAGTATTATCCACACATGCCCCATGAAACAATATAAATCAAAGAAAACCACTCTATACTTTGTAACGCCCCACTATGAAAACCACAAAGGACACTAAAACATCTAACATTTATGATTTTTTTTTGTAAGTAAAAAAACAAAACATGTACATTAACATATATCACTAGTATTAAATCATACATACAAATAACTTATCTATTCCTTTGGGGAAACATGACTGCATTACATTTGAATATCTCTAACATCATCCCCAAACCATAATGATGATTAACTAACCGCAACTATGTTACATTACATTGCATCCTTCACACTTATGAATTTAATTATAAATATTTCTACAGATACAACACCATTAAGGATTACATATTGTGGAGAAATAACCACAAAGTAATACAAGGATCAATATACATTACATTTATTAATGTTGCCCAATTTTTACCTACAGGCTCAATCAGGCAGGGGTCTAATTTTTCAAGTATTCAGGGGGGGCCAAATGAATTGACTTTTGCCTCAGGTCACCAAGACATCTGTGTTAGGCATGAGGTCTTTCCGATCAACCGCAGTCTCACCGACAAGAATGGAGCTCTCGGCGTAATATTGGCGTTGGCAGGAGGTCTGGCCGATAAATGGAGTTGTCGTCGAAAGGTCTTGCTGACAAGTGGTGGTCTCCCCGAAAGAAGGTCTGAGCTCGCCGAGAGATGAAGGCTTCACCATGAAGTCCCAACGACCATTGGTGGTCTTGCCGAAGTGGCCGGCGTTGGGGAGAAGTCCTGCCGAAAGGGTAGGGTCTCGGCGAAGGGAGGTGTCATCGGCGTGAAGTCTTGCCGACCCGATGAGGTCTCGCCGAAACGGGATGCCTTCAGTGTAATGTGGGGGCTTCAGTATAACGTCTTGCTGATTGCTGAGGTCTCGGCAACAGGGGCTAGCGAAGGGGAAAAGTCTCATCGATAGGGTGGACTCTTGCCGAAGTGAAGCGGCGTCGGGGAAAGAAAGGAGCCCAGCGAAAGGTTTTTCCAACCAAGTCATGTCTCCCTGACAAGATAGGAGATCTCGGTGAAAGAAAGGAGCTTGGTGAAAGGTCTCATCGACTGATCAAGTCTTGCCGAGATGAAATGAGCTTGCCAAAAGATCTTGCCTTCGGTATAATGTTTGGCCGACCCGATGGTGTCTCACCAAAGTATGAGGTGGCTACGGTAGGACTCATCGCCGAGAGTTTGCATTTGACAGGAAGTCTTGTCGACGATAGGGAGTCTTGCCGATAGTGAGGGATTTTCCGATAGAAAAGGGATATCGGTGTGACCAATGGGAACTCGCTATGACCTCTGACTGATAGCGATTGTCTTGGCGACCACTGTGGATATCGATATGACTCTGACCGCTCACTATCAGGTCTTGCCGACTGTCGTATGTCTTGCCGATAGTTGCTATGAGGTATAATTGCATCGGGGAGACACGATTGGTGTCTCACCAACATGCAATTTTGTGAGAAAAAACTTTGACTCCCAGGAATCTACTTGGAATGTGTTCACCCAATCAGGGGGAACTAAGGGTGAACCATTGACTGCTGGACTATTGAGACCGCCCCTATGGAAGATCAACAGAATGCAAGTGGTATGGATCTGCTCTGTGATCAAAGGCATGGATCGGCTTGGTGAAACAACGGTGCTCGAATCTAATAAAAAGGGTGGATGCTGCTTCTCGAAGATGGTCAACTTGAGGAAAGATCTGAAACAAGAGGAAGGCTGAAGGGGAAGAAGCCACTAGTCTCAGGGTCAGCTGGGATGCCGACTGGCAGGAGTGGATCGACATTTATGATAGCACTCAGAATCATTCAAAGTGGCTCTAAGGAATTCCGACATGGACACGGAGGTCAGAAGTAAATGTTGTGGTTACAAAAGATCTAAAGTTTTCTCTTGAGGGCGATCCTTCACACCGACATGGACAACAGGGATACACGTTTAATGCAACATTAACTTCATTAAAAGATCTAGGGTTGGATCTTTCTGGAGGCGGATATTTTTGTAAGCCCTAGGGGTTGGGACTTTTGTATATAGGGCATTTTTGCCTCTTTGTAAAGGGGTTTTTTTTTTTTTATTATGCATTCGGGAGAGTTAGTGATTTTTAACAATCCTTTCTCAGCTGATGTATGTTGTGTAACTCTTTTTTTGGAATTTGGAATACAAATATTACCTTGAAGATCAGTGTTAGTTTTTTCATGCTACCTTCATTCTTCTTTCAGATTATGCAATTTTCTGAACTATGCTTATTATATTTGCATTTGAGTTTCAAGAGTTGTGAAATTCGTCTTTCCTTCTGAACATACATATGCAAATTAAGCCCCTTTTTCATAAATTATGCATAAGTTTCATAAGATTTATGTTGGGTAGATGAAATAACTATCATCCTTTTTCCAGTGTATGTTCATATTTTTATTTCATGATTCCTGTCAAGTTCGGTGTATCACCATAGGATTTAGTTTTCATTTTATACATTCCTTCTCCCTTTTTCCTTAAAAAGATCAGTAGTTAGGCGATAACACAAAGGAAGCCGACCTTCTCCGGAGGTTGACCTCTGTTTACAAAAAAACCCACAGCTTTAGAGGTCTTCCCATGTTACATTGGATTGTTGAATTTTACATTCAACAGGGTGCAAAATCTGAGTGATAACAGTTTCTGGCATGCCCGGTGGGACCAGTTCCACATTATATTGCTAGTTTGGTATGCAACTAGCAAGCTTCAGATTTTACAGAAGTCATTTTGCATACTTGGCGACTCCATAAAGAGAAAGAACTTTAGAATTAGTGCTTTTACAGTTTATGAGAAGAGTTTAGACAAGGAGCAACTCAGTTCCTTTTGAATATTTGCATCTATCACCACCCAGAAGACAAGGCAGGGTAACAAAAAGGACAGGGGCAACATTTATCTATTCTAGAAGAACCAAATCTACTCCTCCATTTGTAAGATTCCATATTGTTGTCCCGTCTTTTGTTTCACTAGAAGTGTAGGTAAATCCACCTCTAATGGCTGCTCCCAGAAATCAGCCTTTTGTGCCATTTAATGGAGGTAGTCCATTAAATTTGACACAACACAATGAGATTCCAATGGAAGCTTTGAAAAGTTTTCCAATTTTCACTGGGGAAGATCAGACTACCCTGATTGAACATATACGAGATGTTGCTTCCTTATGTGGTGTGCACCATATCACACAAGAAGACATAGCTATAAGATTACTTGCAACATCATTCAAAGGAAGAGCATTACAATGGTTCAGGAGTCTTGGAGTAGGTTCAGTTGCCACTTGGGATGAATTGGGTGACAAATTACATAGGTAGTTTCAGGACAGGTCTGATAATCTGTCTTTGTTGGAGCAATTAACTACACTTAAGAGGGCTCCTTAGGAGCAAATGAATGATTTCAATTTCAAATTTCAAAGAACTTGGGATAGAATTCCTGCAACAGTGAGACCACCTCCAGAATATGCATTTTTATACTTTTTGAAGGCTCTTAACAACAATATAGCTATTATGATACAATCAATGGGGGGTGTTTCTCTACCAGATGCGTTTGAAGTAGCAATCAGAGCTGAAAAAAACCTAATACAAGCTGGTAAACTTGCTCCTAGGCCACCAATACCTATATTTCCAGATATTCATTCAAATATCCCTTTGCAAATACCACCTTTTGCACCTTTGCCACCTGTTCCAGCTACTGTAACACAAGAGGCTGTTGTTTTCAGATTTTCAAATGAGTTAGAGGAGATCAAAAGTTTATTACAGACTTTTGGTAATAAGCTTGTGAGCTTGGAAAAGCAACAAGCATTTAATAGGCCTTATCAACAGCAGAATTCAGGTAAGCAACAACAATATCAAGGTAATAGACAGACTTATCAAGGCAACTACCAGGGACCAAGACAAAGTGTAAACACAAGACCTTTTTAGGCTTATGCTCCAACACCTGTTAGTGTAGTTAAGGATCTTGTCCCTATTCAAAAAAACCTAGTAGCAGATTATGAGTGGTGCTACCCTTGTAACCAACTTCACAATCAGATCACGTGCTCAAACAGACTCATTAATCAGGAACTTATGGTACAAAATGCCTCGAGTTCACAACATAATAAATTCAATGATGCATCTCCACAACACCAAGACCAACTTACCAATGAAGCTACCCTGCTTAACTGGCAAGGTGAGGAATTCTGTGGACTTAATATAGATAATTCTCCAGTTGCAGCTAGCACAAGGGCGAAGAAAAGAGCTTTTGAGTTGGATCAAGTAGCTGATAAAGGGAAAGCAATAGTTGCAGAACCATCTACATCTCAAGGGACTCGTGGTTTGCAAAGAAATCAACAACTCCCAGTTAAGGAGCAACCACACTTGCAAGCTGATCATGCTAGCATAAAGGTACATCATAAAGTAAACCCAGCTGTACCCTATAATATTCTTGATAGTATGAAAAAGATGAATGTAACGATGTCTATGTAGGATTCATTAGCTATCCCAGGTCAAAAAGATATGTTACATTCAGCCTTGTCAAATTTTAAAGTGTCTGATAAATCTAAGTCTCCAATAGGTCAAGTCAGAACTGTATTGACAAATAATCCCCAAGAAAAGGATAAACAACCCAGCAAAGAGGCAGGAAAAGAAGTCAAACCACCTCTATTTTACGTGTCTGTAATCATAGGTGATAAGTTAGTTCATAACTGTATGGTAGACAGTGGAGCTAGTAGCTCAGTAATGCCAAAGCAAATTGCTGACAAGCTAGGACTAAAGTATCAGCCTTTAGAGAAAGGAGTGATTCAATTGGATGGTACTTCTGTTAATACATTGGGTGTTATCAAAGATTTGAGTCTTACCCTTCATTCTTGTCCTAATTTTTTAGCTCCTCAGGACATATGTGTCATAGATCTCCCACCTTTCTTTTCTTTGTGCTTCTCAAGAGACTTTACAGCTAAGATAGGTGGTTATGTGTCAGTTGATTGGTCACATATATTGTTTAGAACAAGATATGGAACTAAGGTTACCATTAAATCTGAGAGGTTGGCCAAATATCGCATTGAGCCATATAACCCAAGTCCTATCAATGTTGTTCCTACTACTGTAGACACAAATTGTGTCATTTTTACTAACAGTGAGATGGCTGTCGCTCAAGAACTTCAAGCAGAAGTTGTTCCTAATGTGCTGCTACATGAATGGGCAGTTGAAAATGTGTTGGAAAGTCCTGAAGACCTTATTCAAGATGCCGATATGGGTAATTATGTGATGCTCAAACCTGATGTAGAGGTTCCAAACCTCAAAAAAAGTACAGATCAGTTGTTGCAACAGCAAAGTGAGCTCTGGGAAATATTTTTTGATGGTTCCAGAAGCAAGAATGGAGCAGGTGGAGGTGCAATGCTGGTTTCTCCATAGGGTGATAAGTACTTTTCAGCTTTTCATTTTGCTTTTGCATGTTCTAACAATAGTGCTGAGTATGAAGGACTCATTCAAGGCCTTGAGTGGGCAAGGAACAGAGGAATTGACTGTTTGAAAGTCTATGGAGACAGTGAATTGATAGTTAATCAGGTTAGGGCACTGAATGTTTCCAAGAATGATGCTTTGAAGTCTTATGGAAACAGAGTATGAAACATAATTGAAGAATTTAATGCCTTCAATCTGATTTCTATTCCACGAAATTAGAATAAGCATACTGATAGACTTGTAGTAATTGGAGCACAGTTTGATATCCCAGGTGATATTAAAAAGGACAAAATACAGCAGTATGTTAAGGTGGTTATCAGGCCGTCAATTCCTGATAACAACATTAATTGGCAGGTATTTGAAAGTGATGAGCAGATATTAACCTTTTTACTCCAAGAAGATCAATTTTATGTAGTAAACCAGGAAAAGGTTAAACAACAGTATGATGATCAAGTGATACAGCTGAAGACAAATAAACTTCCCAAAGGGCTGGTTACCTTGGAATCCATATTCAATTCTGATGATCAGCTCAAGAAGAACAAAGTCGGCATTCAAGTGAAACAAGATCATTATGAAGAAGTGGAAATCTTTAAAGGTAAGCTTCTCAAATTAGGAAAAGTCTGTTCAGTTGAAGATAAGAGAGCTTTCATTGTTTTATGCCAAGAGTATCATGATGTTTTTGCTTGGCAATATTTTAATTTAAGAGGGTTTGATCCTCATATTGCACAACATACAATTGAGTTAGAGCCTGGTGCCAAGCTTGTTAGACAAAAACAAAGACCATTGAACCCAAAGCTTGAACCTATAATGATCAAGGAGCTGACCAAGTTAGTTGAGGGGGGTATCGTATTTCCAATTAAACATACATCCTGGGTTTCTAACCTTGTTCTGGTTAGAAAAAGGAACGGTGAGATAAGATTATGTGTGGATTTTACAGACCTTAACAGAGTGTCTCTGAAAGATCATTATCCCTTACCATCTATGGAACAAATTCTCCAAGCTGTTGTTGGTTCAGAAAGATTTTCTCTTCTGGATGGATATTCTGGTTATAACCAGATTATAGTCAAAGAGGAGGATCAGTATAAAACAACATTTACAACAAAATGGGGCATTATGGCCTACAAGAGAATGCCTTTTGGCTTATCTAATGCCGGTGCCACCTTTCAGCATGCCATGGACATGGCATTTCAGAGTTTAATCCAAAAATTTTTGCTGGTTTACTTAGATGACATAACTGTATATTCAAAGAATGCAGATGAACACTTGTCACATCTAAAGCAAGTTTTTGAAAAATACAGAGAATATGGAATATCTCTCAATCCGAAAAAGAGTATTTTTGCTGTTCATGAAGGTAAAATGTTAGGCCACATAGTATCAAAAGAAAAAGTTACCATTGATCCTGAAAGAGTTAAGGCTATACTCGAACTGCCATTAACTAATCACAAGAAAGGATTGCATATATTTTTAGGGAGAATCAACTTTTTAAGAAGATTCATTGTTGATGTTGCAAATTTATTACAGCCTTTGACTACCATGCTAAAAAAGAATGTAGTTTTTAGTTGGACTAGAGATGCAAAACATAGTTTTGAAGAAATCAAGGAAGCTTTAGTATTAGCTCCAACACTGGTAAATCTAGATTTCTCTAAAGACTTCTTTTTGTATGCTTTTGGCAGCATTAGTTCAATTTCTGCTATGCTGGTTTAGAAAAACAGTGATAATTTAGAGCAGCCAATAGCTTTCTTTAATCAAGTACTTGTTGATTATGAAGAAAAATATACATTTGTTGAGAAACATGTTCTCGTTGTAATCAGAAGCCTAAAGAATTTTAAGCCTCTAGTTTCAAACAATAAAATTCATATTTTGGTTGCACACCCGAGTGTGAAGGAGTTTTTGTTGAACAAAGATCTGAGTGAGAAAAGAGCCGGGTGGATCATAAAAGTAATGGAATTTGATGTCAACATCAACATCACAAAACTTGTCAGAGGTAAAGGACTTTGTGAACAACTTGCCTCCACTTCTGAAGATGCACATAAATCAGAAACTGGTGTTGTTTTAACTAATACAGATGAGTCTCAAAATGTTCAAGTTGCTGCACCTGCATTAGTTGCAGGTTGGGTTCAAGAAATGACCCACTTTCTTCATTCTAGTGAATGTCCACCAAGTCTGGACAAAGCAAAACGAAGATACTTCAGATTGCAGTCAATTCCTTATGTCCTTATTGATAATATCCTTTTCAGGAAATATCTGAATGGTGCCTTGTTAAGGTGTATTGATACTGATCAAACAGGAAAAGTACTGCATGAGTTTCATGATGGAGTTTCAGGAGGGCACTTTGCTCCAAGGACAACTACTTGGAAAATTATGAGAGCTGGTTACTACTGGCCCAGTTTGTTTAAGGATGCATATGCATGGTTAAGAAAGTGTATGAAATGCACTTTGTTTGCAGGAAAGGAAAAGCTACCTGCTATGCCTCTACATCCAATTCAGGTAGCGGAGCCCTTCATGTGATGGGGCATTGACTTTATTGGGCCAATTAATCCACCATCCAGTGCTGGTCACAAGTGGGTGATTACTGCTATAGACTATTTCACATGATGGAAAGAGGCAACAACTTTGAAAGAAGCAAATGAATCTTCAGTTTTGAGTTTTTATGAAGATATAATCACCAGATTTGGAGTTCCTGACTCCATCATTTTTGATAATGCTCTTGCATTTGTTGGATTAAGAGTCACAGATTGGGCTGTTAACAACAAAATTCATCTGAATACTTCCTCCAATTATTACCCACAGGGTAATGGATTAGCTGAAAGTACAAATAAAAACTTGATCAGAATCATTAAGAGGACTATGGAAGAGAATCAAAGGATTTGGCATACCACATTGAAATCTGCACTTTGGGCAGATAGAATAACCCCTAAGAGATCAGTTGGTAATTCTCCATATGTACTCATTTATGGTAAAGAGGCTAGATTACCTCTATCTGTAGAGCTTCCAGCTCTAGACATTGTTCACCAGTTGGAGATGTATGAAGAGCAGGATCCAATGTCAATGAGATATGCAGAGCTCATGGAGCTCGAAGAATCAAGAGACAAGGCAATGAAAACTTTGGAGTATCATCAGCTCCAAACGAAGAAAACATTTGATAAGAAAGCCACAACCAAAGTTTTCAAAGAAGGGGATCTTGTTCTCAAGTGGGATGTGCTAAAGAGTGGTCCAGGTAAACATACAAAATTTGACCATTTCTGGGCAGGTCCTTTTGTTGTTACTGAATGTAAAGAGCATAATGTGTTCTAGTTATCAAACATGGATGGAGAAAGGTTACCAATCCCAGTTAATGGGATTCACCTCAAATGTTGTTTTGAGGTATGATTTATCATGGTACATATTAGAATAGGTTTTGTGCTTTCAATAAGTGCTTCTACACTTTAGTTTAATTGCTGTTGCATTTCCTAAGTGCTGTTCCAACACAATAGATAATTTTATTTCAGTTTCTCTGGTTTCAACAAGTTTCTAGTGTCTTGATCTGCTTCATGAGTCTCGAGTGTGTTGCGGCCATGTGCGAACTACTCTTGGTTTGTTCTGAAATTTTTACTAAGTGACTCCAATCCCAATGGACAAGTTTTGGCTACTGGTTTCCAGGTTTAGCAGGCAAACATCCAGCAAAGGTCGCCAGAAATGTTGCCCAATTTTTACCTACGGGCTCAATCAGGCAGGGGTCTAATTTTTCAAATATTTAGGGGGGGCCAAATGAATTGACTTTTGCCTCAGGTCGCCAAGACATGTGTGTTCGGCGTGAGGTCTTGCTGATCAACCGCAGTCTCACCGACAAGAATGGAGCTCTTGGCGTAATATTGGCGTCGGCGGGAGGTCTGGCCGATAAATGGAGCTCTTGTCGAAAGGTTTTGGGCTCGCCGAAAGGTCTCACCGACAAGTGGTGGTCTCCCTGAAAGAAGGTCTGAGCTTTCCGAGAGATGAAGGCTTTGCCATGAAGTCTTGGCGACCGTTGGTGGTCTTGCTGAAGCGGCTGGCGTCCGGGAGAAGTCCTGCCGAAAGGGTAGGGTCTCAACGAAGGGAGGTGTCATCGGTGTGAAGTATTGTCGACCCGGTGAGGTCTCGCCGAAATGGGATGCCTTCGGTGTAATGTATGGAATTTGGTATAACGTCTTGCCGATTGCTGAGGTCTCAGCGACAGGGGCTAGCGAAGGGGAAAAGTTTCACCGACAAGGTGGACTCTTGCCAAAGTGAAGCGGCATCGGGGAAAGAAAGGAGCCTGACGAAAGGTTTCGCCAACCGAGTCATGTCTCCTCGACAAGATAGGAGATCTCAGCAAAAGAAAGGAGCTCGGCGAAAGGTCTCGCCGACCGATCAAGTCTTGCCAAGATGAAATGAGCTCGCCAAAAGATCTTGCCTTCGGCATAATGTCTGGCCGACCCGATGGTGTCTCACTGAAGTATGAGGTGGTTGTGGTAGGACTCATCGCTGAGATTTTGCATTCGACAGGAAGTCTTGCCTACGATAGGGAGTCTTGCCGATAGCGAGGGATTTTCTGATAGAAAAGGGATATCGGTGTGACCAATGGGAACTCGCTATGACCTCTGACCAATAGCGATTGTCTCGATGACCACTGTGGATATCGATATGACTCTGACCACTCGCTATCAGGTCTTGCTGACTGTCATATGTCTTGTCGATAGTTGCTATGAGGTATAATCGCATCGAGGAGACACGATTGGTGTCTCACCAACATGCGATTTTGTGAGAACAACCTTTGACCGCCTAGGAATCTACGTGGAATATGTTCACCCAATCAGAGGGAACTAAGCGTGAACCATTGACTATTGGACTATTGAGACTGCCCCTGTGGAAGATCAATGAAATGCAAGCAGTATGGATCTGCTTTGTGATCAAAGGCATGGATCGGCTTGGTGAAACAACGGTGCTCGAATCTAACAAAAAGGGCGGATGCTGCTTCTCAAAGATGGTCAACTTGAGGGAAGATCTAAAATAGGAGGAAGGCCAGGGGGAAGAAGCCGCTAGTCTCAGGGACAGCTGGGATGCCAACTGGCAGGAGTGGATTGACATTTATGATAGCACTCAGAATCATTCAAAGCGACTCTAAGGAAGTCCGACATGGACACGGAGGTCAGAAGTAAATGCTGTGGTTGCAAAAGATCTGAAGTTTTCTCCTAAGGGCGATCCTTCACACTGACATGGACAGTAGGGATACACGTTTAATGCAACATTAACTTCATTAAAAGATCTAGGGTCGGATCTTTCTAGAGGCGGATATTTTTGTAAGCCCTAGGGGCTGAGACTTTTGTATATAGGGCATTTTTGCCTCTTTGTAAAGGGTTTTTTTTTTTTTTTTGATTATGTATTTGGGAGAGTTAATGATTTTTAACAATCCTTTCTCAGCTAATGTATGTTGTGTAACTCTTTTTTTGGAATTTGGAGTACAAATATTACCTTGAAGATCAGTGTTAGTTTTTTCATGCTACCTTCATTCTTCTTTCAGATTATGCAATTTTATGAACTGTGCTTATTATATTTGCATTTTAGTTTCAAGAGTTGTGAAATTCGTCTTTCCTTCTAAACATACATATGCAAATTAAGCCCATTTTTCATAAATTATGCATAAGTTTCATAAGATTTATGTTGGGTAGATGAAATAACTATCATCCTTTTTCCAGTGTATGTTCATCTTTTTATTTCATGATTCCTGTCAAGTTCGGTGTATCACCATAGGATTTAGTTTTCATTTTATACACTCCTTCTCCCTTTTCCTTACAAAGATCAATAGTTAGGCGATAACACAAAGGAATTCGGCCTTCTCCGAAGGTTGACCTCTGTTTACAAAAAAACCCACAGCTTTAGAGGTCTTCCCATGTTACACTGGATTGTTGAATTTTACATTCAACAGGGCGCAAAATTCAAGTGATAACAATTAAAAAAGATACATCATATAGAGAATTACATCAATACAAAATTACTTCCCAACATGAATTGGAATAGTATAATAACATGGAATAATACAACTAAAATGCATGACTACAAAGCATCAAGACTGGATCCAACTTTGGTACAACTCTAGAATCACTACAAATGGTATAACTCTGCACAACTTGATCTTTGGTTGGGGACCCAATGGGGTGAATAGCACGTTCCACCCAACCCTCATGATAGGAGATGACAAGAAGGACCCACAACATAAAATAATCAAGTGAACAATGGCTAACAAGACTCCACAACCAAAGCAACAATAAACACAAGGAACATTTTCTTCAAAAGGTACATAAACAATAGAGGGGGACCAAAAGCATCCAAGGTTGCTAAAGGGTGGAGTGTCATCACATAAGCTCGACATGGGTTACCCAATGCAGATCTTCATAGGTTACCGACCCCCTACCTTGTTAAACCTTGGCAACCTCAATCGATCCCGGGCTCCCATTCTCACCTATGCAGAATCAACATACCTTTCAAGAGGACAAGGTAGTTGATCTTTTCCATTCTAGGCCTTCCCACACATCTCAAGCCTAAACGAGCACTTGAGCCATGAGTGAGGCTGCCTTATCTAGATTAATGTGAGATGCTACCCAAACCCCCTAGTTAATTATTAGGTTATCACTAATTAAAAAAAATCTCAATGGGTTACTTGTATGCCACTTTGTGCGCCGACCCCCATTGAAAGCCACTCCCCCTACTAGCAACAAGAGACTCACACTCACCAACTGGGTAAGACAACTTGCACAAACTAGAAAAACCATATAAATATGCACATAAAATGAGGCATGCACCACCTCACACAAGATCTCCATTATAAAACCATTTCCATAGTTCAAGGCTCAAACCCACATAAACACAATCCAAGTATAAAGATCAACCATTATCAAAATGAGAAAATCATGAAACCTCCCACTTTTAAGTAAAACAACATAAAACTCATGGCTTGATATGGGTTACCCAGTACAGATCTTCCTAGGTTGCCAGCCCCAATCCCGGGTTACCCATGCAGCCTCATAGGATCCCCAACCCCCATACCAACTCTGGCAAGTAAAAACCATACTCCCTTGTAACCTCTAGAAGACTAACAACTTTAACACAATGGTTCTCCCAAGTTGGTAATAATAATACAATCTCAAAACCGAAAACCAACCACAATAATCAATATCAACCTTAAATTCCAAATCAACTCAACATCAAAATTCAACCACAATAATCCATCGTAAAAACAACCAACTGGGCATCCAAGGGAGACCTTCAATTTTATCCTCACATGATACACAACCACTAATTACTCAAAAAACTTACCATTTGTCTAATAGACAATAATAACA
Organism: Sequoia sempervirens; assembly: GCA_007258455.2. Taxonomy (NCBI): domain Eukaryota; kingdom Viridiplantae; phylum Streptophyta; class Pinopsida; order Cupressales; family Cupressaceae; genus Sequoia; species Sequoia sempervirens. Next base: position 295,951,229 of record VDFB02373365.1, read on the forward strand.
ATCACAATAATCAAAATCAACTTAAATTCCAAGGTTGCACACATAATCTTCACAAGGAAACAATCAAACATTGCAACCTTAAAACAAAAATACTATATAAACCAAACTCATAGTAAACAAGAAATCATGAATGAAATACACCTTTAAAAGGGACCACCAAATTTCAACTCTTTAAATAAACCCTTCATATATATACAATTATAATTAACTCAAATTTTATTTCCTTACTAATTAATTATTTATCTACATAATCTACTAACCACAAAGCAAACTCACTTCCTCTTGTAATTCAATATTCTCAATTCCATCATCTAATATAATCATTTAATCATCACAATATAAAACACTATTCCTCAACTCAATTTCCAAAATTTATTTATCTATCATACTTAATTACTCATTCAATAATAACTTTCTAATTAAAAAAAAAACCTTAAGTAACCAAGACTAAGAAATGTAACCTCGCCTATCTAACTTAACAAACCCTACTTCTCAAATATATATAAAGTAATACAATTCACTTTAGTTAAAAGTATTCATTTATTAAACTCATTAAATGATGTATACCTTCATGTCAATAATCAACATGTCCTTGGCTAATGAACATGATCACAATGGTTAGAAATGTCATCATTAGAGAAATAAATTAAGATTTACAATATAGATATTAATTATGAAAATAATTATCCAATGATGTAAGACCATTTATTAACTCTGAATCAACTAAAATTTGTATGTAGATGATATCAAATTTGACGCCATAGAACATCCCATTTCATAATAAAATGTATAAGCTAAGTATTCTCTAAAGCCTTAGAAAATGATATTCACAATAAATAATGAGTGAGGAAAAATAAGAACGATTTACTTAATTCCAATTGAAACTAATAATTAAATACCTATGATACCACTACACAACCCTTCAAAATAATTCAATTCCACTAAACCGAAGAAGTCAAGAGGCATCACCAGCTAGTCTATTTAGATTTAATCATATTACTAGAGTATTCAAATAATGCAAGGAGTTAGGCAAAAATTCTTATTGATGCATCTAGCACACAGAGTCACAATTCAGTTGGAAACATAATATCCCCTTCGATATTGGAAACCAAGAGTTATGCCAACACTAATTTTCACTAAATTGATAAAATTCCCAATTTCCTTAATGGAAACCAACTAAATCTAGTCTCCCAACAATAAGAATTCGATTATGAGAGTCTCATAATTTTATTCCTTTCCTAAACTATTATGTCAAAGAAAATCATAAAGCTAATTCAGATATGTCTTCAACTTAGCACAAAGGATTCCATCGTTCAAATTTCATGAGAGAGGAGACAATAAAATAAAGCACATGAGTCATAGATATATATACTTGATTTCATTTGCAGCATGCTTGATGATTGATATCCTAATTTAACTAAATCATCTCCTTCCTAATAGCTTGGTTTAATCAATAAGCCTAAATCCCCAAGTGCAACAGGAAGGTTATGGAATATAAACAAGCTCACAAGTGGATCGATAGACTGCTTCAAAGGACAAGCACAACAAAATACTCCAAGAGATGCGAACCCTTTTTATCATTTCAAACAGCGACAATGTTTTGAGAAGGTAATCAGTGATGCAAAATGATACTATTTGAAAGAAGGCATGCATGGTAATTATTGCGTGCAACATCAGAATAATTTGAAAATAGTAATGAGATATCAAATTTGGAAGAACCACCATTTCAGAATATGCAAGGAACCGGTTACTATTTAGGATAAGCATTCCTATGGAAGTTATTAGCTTATATACGTTGCTATGAAAGAAAATCAATGCAAAAAGGATAGGTTAGTTTGAAAGTAATAGGGTAAAACATTTGGGGAATCGTTCTATACTTAGAAGTTAGAGCTACATATGTATCGATCCCATTAATAATACCGAGTTTATTCAACGATAATCCTCATTCAAAGCAAATACAGATTGATTAGCTTATTTATTCATTCTAACAAAAAATCCATTAATATCAATAAGAATGATAGGAAATATAACGTTTTGTTTGATACTTCCTTGAAACACTTTATAACGTAAGAATGTCTTACATGTTATCGCTCAGCTAGGTTTTCTCACTTAGTTTAAGAAGTTTCGATTCTAAGAATGGTGATTGTTACTGATACTACAAGAGAAAATTTGAAAGTTACGCTTGCACTATAATGTTATGTGTTGGTAGCCATACATGCAACGGTGTTAGCAAGGTCGAAGCATGAGAACTATTGATGGATTACCTCAAGATATCATCTTTTGGAAAGATATTATGGTGGTTTATGTGTGGAAATCTTTCGATAACTATTTCTAGGTTCATTTCCCCAAAAGAGGGGCAGACTAGCAGAGGCTGAAAGAAGGTATAACCTTGAAGTTATGCTCTATCTTTTGTTCTTATCGCTATTCTTCTAATGATGGGAATAATCGCTAATAAAAGATTAATACCTTGTAATGGAAATGCTTTAAAGACACATACACACAATGATGGTGAAGACAAACATGGGAAGATGGTCAAATAACTATATATCAACCTCAAGGAATCTGACTTGTGGCTTGAACTTCTTTTCTCTTTTGCTCCCTGAGGCGGCGTATAGGATCTTCTCCTCCATTCCCTGTTAGCCAACATAGTTTTGTCACCATTATCTTTGACACCATTCCCCAAAATGACTCCTAACTTTCCATTCCCATTTTGAAATAGTCCATCATTATTTTTCTAAAACAATCAATCGAAGGTGCTTATTCTTTAGACAATTTCTTATAGACTAAGTTCTCTCCTCCAAACTCCCGAAAAAATCCATTCGATTAGTTTTTTGATTCAATTATCTAATATAATGTCTCATTGCTTGTGTGATTTCATTATTCATTCGCATATTTTACCTCACACATAAAATTGGTGTCCATCGTGGGGCCTAGCCCCATTTTTATTGACATTTTCTAGGAAGTGTGTTTATAGATCTGGATGTGAACTTCTATGTAGCGCATCCATAAATTTTTTTGGCACATACAAAACATCTTTTAGAGCATCCAGTTCCTATTATGGTGCATCCAGAGCCTCTTTTAGCACATCCAACTCATATTTTATCACATTCAGAGGGTCTTTTAGCACATTTGGTTGATATTTTAGCACATACAGTAGTTTCTCTAGTGCATATAGTAGTTCTTTTAGCGCATTTGTGTGATCTTTTAGTGCATATGGTTCTTATTTTAGCGCATTTGGTTTTCTTTGCAGAAACTTAAAATTATGAGAACTAATCAATACTTTCTATTTTGTAGGTACTTTTAAATGTTGTCAAAGACAATTACATCAAACTACTAATGGTGTTTGTAGGGGCTAGAGTTGTTTTAGTGCTTTCTTTTGATTAAATTAGGCATCTAGTTTAATTAAGAGGTTAATGAACACCCTGTTTACTGTGCTTGTAAAGTGATAGGCCTATACTCTCCCTTTCACTGGGTGACTAGAATGCCAGACTCACTATTTCATGTTTTGATAGCACCTTTAGAAGGCCTGCCATAGTGGGAAAAAATACTCACCCTACGAGAACAACCTAAGTGGGAACAACTAAAGCCAAGTTTTTTGACCCACTATAATCAAAAGTGAATTCAAGGAAACTCACAATTCAACGGTAGTGTGCATTGATAACCATCCCCAAAGCCTTTGTTCTAAAGGTTGGGAGGTCTCCTATGGGAGTTTATCATTTTGTCACATCGAACAGAAACCCTTACTATGAACCTTAAGTGTAGAAGCTAGCCGAGTCAGTCTTCGAACACTTCTAATATCACAATGCAATGGGAGGGAAGAATCTGCCCCCAAGATGCTCACCATATAACTATCAAGGATTACTGGCCAAAAGTGGAGGATTTGACTTTGGTTAAGACCTGAGAAAGGAAAAAATATAGGCACCCTCTAGGGGGTGACATAGCTGTGTGAGCTGACATAGTTCTAAGATGCAGGCTGTGGTATTTTAAGTGACCCTTGACTTTAGAAAAGTGCTTGATCTATTTGGTCTTGTGCTATACCTATGGAAATCAAAGGAATCAGACGAGATTCTTGAACATACACTCAATGTTTAGTTCGTAGGCTGGAAACAATTGTTTTACAATTTCTTGTTGTGCTTGAAGTCATTATTTAAGAAATCATCCATTTAAGAACACTTAATTTTCATAATTCACAAACTGGAAAAAAGTAGACAAAAATCATTGTTCAGAAAAGTATCCCTTGAAAACATCCATTTCACTAATTAAAAGCAAAATAACTAGACAAACTTTCAAAAACACTGAAAACTTCTAGTTTATCACATACATTCTCTGTTTCAATGCATTCACAATATCTTCTAGCACATATAGGGCATTTTCTGATGCATATAGGGGATAGTCTATCACACCTGAGTCATTTTCTAGCTCATATAGTCCATTTTCTAGTGCATCTAGGTAATTTTCTAGCTCATCTATTCCATCTTCCAGTGCATTTGCAAATACTTTTAGCACATTTACCTACAGAATATCAACGTGAATCACTTCTAGGGGTAGTCTAGCACATCCCTAGCTTATTTTAGCGCATTTTACCCATTTTTTGGTGCATTTGAGTCATTTTCCTACGCATTGGGGCATTCTTTTAGTGCATTTAATGCATTCCTTGGCACATTTGGTCCATTGTTCAACGCATTGAGTCTATTTACTGGTGCATCTAGGGGACAATCTAGTATATCCAGGTTGTTTATTAGCGTATCTATTCCATCTTTTAGCACATCTAGGCCATATTTTAGTGCATCCAAATAAACTCAAACTAGAGAGCTAAATTTACAATCTAACTACTAGTTTGAACCAAAATTAAGGATCATTTTCAGAACGTAATCATTCCTTAGTCACAACTATGTCTTAAACTTGATGAAATAGACCTTTACAAGTGAAATTCTCCAAACTAAACTAAGATCTAACACCTTAAAGTGCCTAATCATCCAAAATATCTCTGATTGTTAAGCTAAGTTTCATCATCAAGATTTTTCATCCTTCATCATGGAAAAATGTTGTATAATCAGATTAAACTTAGTCTCATCAATAGAATTTGTCATTCTATTTGAATTAGTTATTATCCTAGGCACTCCTCCAAACAAAGATCAAAGTTTAGTGAAAATTATAACACTTGTATGCCCATTTTAACAAGATCACAAAAGAAAAAACTCAAGGAAAAATAAATTGAAACTCAGAACACCATGGTTAAAGGTGAAGAAAACCCATTCCATAGATTCCACCAACTTGAAAATGATGAAATTACTAAGGAAGATATACAAACAACTCAACAAGATCCAAAATTCCACAAATTCATGGAAAAGATTTTTGAAAAAGATGGGGAAAAATACTTCTTAATGCTGGCTAATCAAGGTATCAAACTTCCACATGACTTTGATGTTAATCAACTGAAAGGAGTTCCTAAAAGAATTGAAACTAATCCACCAAATATAGATCCAGTGGCTGCATTAACTAATCAAATGAAAAATATGCAACAACTTCTTGGCATGCAAAGGGGAACCACAAAAAGATATCTGTTGCAAGACATTTTCCCATATCCTTTTGATCAAACTATCAACATGATTCCTTTTCCCAAGCATTGTGAATTCCAAAAGTATGATAAATACAATGGTAAAACTGACCCTATAGATCATGTAAGGGAATTTTGAACCATGAGCCTTGAGTTTGCACACGAAGAGACTTATTTGATGAGATTGTTTCCATGAAGCTTAGGTGGCCAATGTATGGAATGGTTCTCCAAAATTGAACTAGGTATTAAGACCTTTGAAGAGCTAGTCAATAAATTCATCACCCAATACTCCTACAACATCTAACACGAGATAACCATGAAAGACCTTTGCAACACCAAACAAAAAAATAGTGAATCATTCCTCATATTTTTACAAAGATGGAGAAGATTGTTTGCTACATATGATCATCCAATACCTGAAAAGGAAAATATGGAAATCTTCATTGACAATCTATATGATGAGATGAGCTATAGACTTGAATTGCAATGTCCACCTACCTTTGAGAAAATAATTGAAAATGGAATCAAAATTGAAGAAGCCTTGGTCAAAAGAGGAGTCTTAAAAATATACAATGAAGGAAACAACTCAACAAATTCTTTCAATCATTATAACAACAATGATAAACCAAATTTTTGGCAAAGAAACAAGAATGTTGGTAACAATGATGGTGTAGTTGAAACACAAAATGCAAAACCAGTATTTAACTTGACAACAACTACCACCAAGACCAATCAAAACACCAATCAAAACAACAATCAAAACAATACTGAAGCTAAACCGCCACCATATCAAACACCATCAAATCAAAGAATATTTACACCTTTGGGATGGTCACTTGAATCAACATTAAAGGAGCTTCTTGTAGCCAAGATTATAACACTACCCAAGGCACAAGATTGGGAACCATGAGTTAAACCTTCATGGTGGAATGATGCACATTATTGTGAATTTCACATAAACAAAGGACACAAAACAAATGACTGAATGCAACTGAAACATTTGGTACAAGATTTGATTGATAACAAGACAATATTTGTAGAAAGACCTCAAACAAACAATGATCACGAAGCATTCAAGAATCCTTTACCTAACTATGAAAAGGGGAAGTCCTCTTAATCAAACACCAAAGGGAAAAATATGAACTATGTTTATGATTCTACCATCTCCATATTGAGGTAGTCGAGGATCAAACTAAGGACATCAAAATCAAGGGACAAAAATAAATTATTGCAGATGAGAATCAAATTAATGACATCACAATTGAGCATGAACAAAACATTATTACAACTGAAAATTATCTTCATGACATCAACACCAATTCATATCAAATCAATGACATCATACCAATAAATATGATCACAAAATTTGCTACAATTGATAATTAGATTAATGTCATTAAAATTAGAGAAAACAAGATTACCAACCAGTCAATGCAACCACAAGAGGGAAAGCCAAAGTAATATTGAAAGGAGCTACATCTAAAACACCTATTGCCTCTTCTACATCCAAAGTATATGCTGCCCCTTCACATCAATACAACATAGTTGACCAATTGTAGAAAATAACAGCTCAAATATCAATATTGGAACTACTAAAAATTTCACCAGCTCACAAAGAAATTCTAGAACAAGCTCTAGTAGCCACCACCGTACCAAATAATCTAGAAGTTTTCTAATTCCAAGCTATGGTGGGACACTTGACTGCACCTCATTGCCTATCATTTTCTAAAAATGATGATGTATCACTCACCCATCCACACAATGTTTCCCTCCACATTGAGGTTTTAATTCACAAACACTGGGTCAAATGTGTTCTAATAGATGGTGGAGCTAGCCTAAATATCTGCACTTTAAAACTTATCCATGCACTTGGATATTCAGAAAATACTATTGATGCTAGAAGAAAAATCACTATAAAATCCTATGATGATGAAGAGAGATCTTCCCAAGGAATAATAGTGTTACCAATTCAAGTGGGACCAATTGTAAAAGATATAATCTTATGAGTGTTAGACAAGGAGTTGACATAAAATATACTCTTGGGACATCCTTGGATTCACGAAATGCAAGTAGTATCGTCAACATATCATCAGTGTTTGAAATTTCCTTTCAATGGGAAAGAAATCACCATTTCAGCTAATTCCAACAATCCTCAATATTGCAACACACTCAAAATAGTCCAAGATACTTTTGTGCCACATAACAAGGAGGCTACCACTCCTAGTTCATCAAAAAATGAAAGACAATTAAATTCATTGTCAAAGTGGGTTGAGAGAAAGGACCAGTCAAAAGATAAGGGTATCAATGATTATACTCCATCAAGTAATGAAAGTCAATCAAGTTCTTTGTCAAATCAGCTTGAGAAAAAGATCTAGTTAAAAGATAAAGGTGTTGGTGATTCTACTCCAGCAGATCATGAAAGATAACTAAATTCCTTATCAAAACAATTCGAGAAAAAGATCCAGTTGAAAGACAAAGGCCTAGGTGAATATTCAATTGAATAGTCATTATGTCTTTCACAGTTGTTGTCCTCTCCTAAGTCATATGGACATCCATCAACATCAAGACAACAATCCTCACAACCAACCACATTCTTTGATGGTAAGTTTGTAAAAGAAGGCACTTTAGTGAATGAATCTAAAGACAAGGATGTTTTAAACTGGCTGTACAAAGATGAAGAAACATCACAAGCACCAACTTCCAATGTGCTAATTGAGCCTTATGGTAAAGGGTCTACAATTCTAGAGAAGATGGGATATGATGGAACAGGTCCTATCGACAAAAGAAAATAAGGCATTGTTGAACCAATATAGCCTATCACAATGAATGCCAAAGACAAAACATGGCTAAGATATAGAGAAGAATCAAAAGAAGAAACTAGGTAGTAGGTTGTTGAGAGAATCCTTCAACTGCGAGATAGTTCTGAAATGGATTCCAATGAATATGAATGGGATTCCCTCTCTGAAGAATCTTGTCATGACAAAGAAATTGATGTGATACAAAGGTATGCACCAACATGTATGGAGGGACAAAGCTTAGGGTCTAGACCACTTGAAATTGGATCATAACATATCGATGACTCTAGTGAAGATGATTAGACTTCGAGCGAGATAGATCCTTCGGAAGAGGGTAACATCATAGACCTTGACATTGCTATCGAACAATTTGATGATGTTTCCATCATGACACTCACCCCTTGTGACCTTAACCAATTTGATGATTCTTTACCATTGGTACACCCTGAACTAATTGAATGGGACTAAACTGAGTTGCTTGATATACCTATCTTTCCAAATGATGATGCCATTGTGAACTTCTTTTGCTTTGATAATCCTAAAACATGTCCAACTGGCAAATCTCATAACAAAGCTTAAGAAAAGGGGAGTGCCAAATCTCTCAACTACAAAAAAATGAATATTAAAAATTGATCTAATTGTGAAAACCATTTAATGGTAGTATTAGATCAAGAAAAAGTAAAAATAGAGAGCACATATAATGGTGAAAACCTCTACGAGGCACCAAAAGATGAGAGATTTGACACTCTTTCCGAGAACTATCATGTGAGATCTTTAGTACTGATTGAACCTACACAATCCATCAACATTGGTACAGTTGAAACAATGAAGACCCTACATCTAGCAACATCCACGACAAAGGAAGAAAAGCCAAGCTTCACTAAGTTCTTTGAAGAGAGACAAGTCAACTTTTCTTGGTCCTATGTTGACATGCCATGCATGGAGCTAGAGCTTAATATACATCACTTATCCCTACCACCTGGAGTAAAGCCAATGAAGCAAAAGTTGAGAAAAATGCATCCGTAAATCGCTCTTTTGGTAAAAGCTAAATTGAAGAAACTATTAGATGCAATATTTATCCAACCTATTGATTATGTTGAATGGATCTCAAACATTGTACCAGTTTCAAAACTAGATAAAAACATCAGGATATGTATAGATTTTAGAGATCTTAACAAGGCTTGCTCGAAGGATGACTTTCCTTTGCCTAACATTGACATCATTGTAGACTTGATAACATGACATGCTATGTTATTACTTATGGATGGATTTTCAAGTTACAATCAGATAAAAATTACACTCGAATATCAAGATAAGATAGCCTTCACATGTCGTTGGGGCACATTTTTCTGGAATGTCATGCCATTCGGATTGAAAAATGTTGGGGCCACATATTAGCGAGCAATGACAACCATTTTCCATGATATAATACACACTTTTGTGGAGGAATATGTAGATGACTTGTTGGAAAAATTATTCACTAGAGAGGGAAATCTAGAAATCCTAGATAAAATTTACACTTGGTTGGAGAAATTCAATGTGCGGTTAAATCCCAAGAAATGTGTATTTGGCGTGACATCAGCTAAACTTTTAGGATATATAGTATCAGCTAAAGGCATTGTGGTGGATTCTGTGAAAGTCAAAGCCATCATGGAGATGCCTCCTCCTAAGAATATCAACCAACTTAGATCTTTACAGGGATGATTCCAATCTATTAGAAGGTTCATTGCACAATTGGTAGATAAAACTCATCCTTTCAATCACTTGCTACACAAGAATGTTTCTTTCAAATGGGATGAAAAATGTGAAGCAACTTTTAATCAACTAAACTAGTATCTAATGTCACCACCTATATTGGTACCGCCAATTGAAGGAAAACCATTATTACTCTACATAGCAACAACAGAGGTATCTTTGGGCGCTCTACTAGCACATGAAGATTTTGCAGGAAAAGAAAGGGCTATTTATTACATCAGTAGAACCTTGAATGGCTATGAAATCAACTACACATTTATTGAAAAAGCTTGTCTAGTGGTAGTATTTTCTTCTCAACAACTAAGACACTACATGTTAACCCATACCATCAAACTCATAGAAAAAATTGATCCATTGAAGTATTTACTCAACAAAGCTGCCTTGACAAGAAGACTAGCCAAGTGGGTAATGATATTGAGAAAGTTTGACATTCAATATGTGGAGAGAAAATCAATCAAGGGTCAAGTGATAGTAGATTAGCTAGTTGAAGCACCATTACAAGATGATCATCCAATGAGCATTGAATTTCTAGATGCAGATGTCCTTACAGTGTCAACACAACAATGGATTTTATACTTTGATGTATCTTACACGCAACATGGATTAGGTGCATGAATCCTATTTTTCACGCCTCAAGGACACACCATTCCAAAGTCCTATAGGTTGATGTTTCCTTGTATTAATAACATAGCTGAGTATGCAACATTGATCATTGGAATCAAAGTGGCATTCAAATGGAAGATCATGGAGTTACAAGTCTATGGTGATTCCCAACTAGTCATAAATTAGGTGAATGATGATTACTAGAAAAAAGATGACAAATTGATGCCATATAAAAGAATGGTTGATGACTTCAAGAAGTACTTTGTGGAGATCAAATTTGAGTAGATTCCAAGAGGGGACAACAAAGCTACTGATGCTATGGAAACAATTTCCTCTCTTCTACATATACCTAAAAAATGAGCTCATTATAAATTCATGGTGGAACAACTATTTAATCCTACCTATGATAACCTCGAATCCCAAGTCATATACCATCCATTTGAGGCTAAAGCTTCTATCTATGGGAAGATCTACACCTATCTAAGAGGCAATACCCTACCACTATATTTATCTCGAAACCAAAAATGAAACGTTATTCGACAAGCAGCTCGACATACCTTGATAACCGATGTACTTTATCGATGAGGTCTTGATGGTACTCTCCTTCGGTGTCTTGAATGTAATGAAGCTGAAACCGCTTTACAAAAAGTTCATAAAGGTATCTATGGCACTCATTCAAGTGGTCTAACTCTTGCTAAAAAACTCCTATGCTTCAAGGGGTATTACTGGTTGAATATGGAGAAGGAGTCTTTTCAATTTGTCAAGAAGTGCCAATGTATGTCAAATCCATGGAAACCTGATACATGCACCAACACAGGAATTACAATCATTCACATCAACATGTCCTTTCTTTCAGTGGGGACTTGACCTTGTAGGTAAGATTAATCCATCATCTTCCAATGGACACAAATTCATCATCACAACCACAAATTATTTTACAAAGTGGATTGAAGCTGTTCCCCTAACCACAATCACTGAAAAACAAATTTCATCCTTTATCCTAAATTACATTATCTATTAGTATGACATTCCTCAATCCATTTTCACTGACAATGGTAGACCTTTCAATAATCAGGACATCCAAGAACTTTGTGAAAGGTTTCATATCCAACATCGATTTTGTACACTGTACTACCCTTAGGGAAATGGCTAGGCAGAGGCCTCAAACAAAACCATTTTGAAAATCTTAAAGAAAATTGTCAACGATGCTAGACGTGACTGGCATATTCAACTGACCCCTACTTTGTGGGCTTACAGAACTAGTATCCGCACCCCAACACGAGCCACACCATACACTCTTGTATAGGGATTAGAGGCCATTTTACTTATTGAGGTTGAGCTACCATCACTCAGTGTCTCACTAAAGGGGATCATTTCAAATGAAGATTATTGGGTGTCTAGGCTACATGAGTTAGAACTATTGGATGAATGTCGTTAGCAAGCTGTGGATCATTTGAAAGCATATAAATAAAGGATGTCCAAGAGTTATAATCACTGAGTAAAACCAAGAGCATTTCAGGTTGGTGACTTGGTCTTGAAAGAGAATCCACAAAATCAATAGGATCAAGAGAAGAAGGGAAAATTTGAACCAAACTAGCTAGGTCCCTTTGTCATCATATCAGTCTATGGATCTAGAGCTTATCAACTGTCTACACCCGAAGGGGATTTGTTTGAAGAACTCATCAACAACTTGCATCTCAAGAAGTTCTACACTTAAATCATCCAGTGCATGATAAAAGTCCTAAAAAAATACAAAAAAAGGGAAAATGTCTTGAAAAAATCGTTACCTTGATGAAAACCTAGAAAAAAGGCATCTTGGTGACAACAAAAAAAGGAAAAAATACAAAATACAAAAAAATAAAAAAAATTGAAAATACATAAAAAGTGAAAAATCATAAAATCAAAAAAATCATAAAATTTGAAAAAGTGCAATAAAAACAAGTAGTGAAAACCTGACAATAAGCTCTATTTGTGATAGATTATATTTTACATCTATTTGATCATGTGCCGACCATTCACTTTTTCCATCATTCAGCCTATCATCGGAAAACTTCATGTACATATCTTGACATTGTAGTCATGTCTCACCCTGGATTGGGGGAAAAATCTTGAACTCACTGGGGGCAATAAACTTTGAGCTTAAACCAACATAAAAACAACAAAAAACAATGTTGCAAACATAATGATCACAACAAAACTCAACATTGAACATCAATCACCAAACTGTACACATCAACTATCCATATCAAACAACTAAATCAATCAAATAAAAAAAATAAATAATGGATGATGTCTAAATCATGGATTTATCATGTTAGCATGAATGTTCAACTGTTGTCCTTTGATTTTTTTTTTTGTTATCATTTCTTTGAAGTACCTTGAGGATGTCTTGAACTAGAGGAGCTAGGAAGGAGAATGATTTTTCTTTGTCTGTTGTCTATGAGTCAATCATTACTACTATCCAAATTGTCACGAGACATGCTCTAAAAAGTATCATTGATGACATTTTAAATTTTCATAGGAAAACAATTAACTCTTGTCTGTTTTATGCAAGAAATGCTTAGGTCATCTCGGTTTAATTATACCTAGATGCTTGTGTTAACTTGCAATATCAAAAATCATGGAAGTAGTACTCAGGTCATCATGGTCTAATTATACCATCAATGTTTGTACTCACTTTCAACATTTTAAAGGCTCAATGATGATAAAAGCATGACAAATTGGCTAAAATGATGCCAAATTTTCATATTAGATTTGCATGGTTAAGTTAGATTACATCCTGGATATTAGTTTTTGTATTTACATTTATAGATTTTCCAAGGCTGGCACAATTTTCAAAATGATGTTATCTCTATCATTAATGGATGGAGTACATTTGACATTAACAAAAAACATATCATTATCATGTAATTGCATAATCATTTGCATATCATACATACATTAGAAAGCATTATCACATCACTCATCCATCCATGCATTACATTATAATATTTCTATTAGAAAATACAAAAATAAAGTGCATTACATATCATTTACATAATCAAATCCATCTCATATAGTATAAAATCATCATCCATATAACATATAAAATAATCATCCATACATCATCATATCATCATTGCATCTATACATAATCATCATATAAGCATATGTAAACATCACATAGCATATATAACGTAGAAACTAAATGCATCCATCATAAAATTATATAAACACATATAGATCGCTAATAATCATTGTATATCATATAAATATCAAAATAATAATGTTAAGTACACAATGATATCCAAATATGTCAAGAGGCACTTCATTAAAATGGCAAAAATCATTAATGTCCTTAGCAAAAATCAATGTATACATCATGTCTCAAATACATCAGAAGTGATCATAACAGAGCTATGTGTTGCTCCCCCCCAGAAAATGCTAGTCTTGTGCCTCCTGTTGCACCACTTGATGGTCCTACCCCTAGATCTCTATGGGGTGGTCCAGTAACACCCCTACTGGTAGTCCTAGAATGACTGTAAGCATTGGCGAACTGAACATAACTAACACGCTGCTCTATAGGCACTACATCATAATATCACAACTGGTAATATTTGGCCTCCCTAGCATATCACCGTACCTCTTTGATGGTAATTTTTTATCGAGGTTCCCTTGGCCACTCTCTATAGTCTCTCTTCCAAACCCTCTTCCTTCTCACACTATTGTTTCAAGCTATCTCTCTCAGTGGTGAGTGTCACAATCTTTTCCTGTAGCTATCTATGTATCTATACTAGTTGACCCTGTAGAGTTTGAACCTGGGCTTGTAGAGTAGCTATCTGCATCTGTTGTTGCTATGAAGGAAAGAAAATATAAATATGTTGTTGATATATAACCACCAGGGATCTCCTCCTTTGAGCCACTCTAACATCTAGCACTGGTCCACAACCACCCTCATCTCCATCACCACCATCACGTCCATCACCATCCACGCTATCATCACCATCTTTTCCACCTCCTCCATACCCATCGCCATCATCTCCATCATCACTGCTCTCTCCTTCATCATCAACTCCTCCACTCATCCTATTTCTTAGTACCTGATCATCATCCAACAAAGGTATTGGCTCATCCAAACTAGATATCCTTAGGAATAGATGAGAAAAGAAGTAATGCGCATACTCTTGTGATATGACAACCTCTATAATCTCTAGATGGTACTCCCAAGTAACTACCTATAACCCTTGGTACTCCTCAACCGCTACATTATATGATAGGTAGGGTACCCACTCTAAAATGTCTTGTCGTTGACGTGCATACAAATCCACTCCCTGGGGCATACCCTGTACCCGCTCGTACTATTGCAACACTCTCCCAATCAGGAATCTCTCTATAATGAATGGGGTCCTCCCAATCAAATATCTAGCCATGCACACATATGGCATCTCTGTGTCATCCTCCGACCATTGCTCGCAGTCTAGGTACAACCTCCATGTCACGATATCAAGATCATCCAAAACTCTCCACTAGTACTCTATTTTTCCCAACTTATGTTGGACAACTGGACCTATATATCCATGAGCATATGGCCTCCCTACTGGATGTTGTCTCTTTGCCACTGGATGGGTGATAGCTATGTGCTCCCACAGCCATATCTATAGTAGTGTGACCCTAGCTAACAAAATTCTAGCTCTGAGCTAAACAACCTAATGAAGACCATGGTACAAATGTGCTAGCATACAAGATTCCCAAGAATATCTGGTCCCTTATGTGATCATCCTCTCTAATTTCCAACCCCAACTGATTGAGAGTCCCTTCAACCTGTGGTTGGGACATAAGAACCCCCCAATAAACCCAACAAGAACACATGGCAGTGTTGCATATGAATAAACCATATCTCACCATGGGATCTCATAACCACAAATTGATCATCCTTGAAGACTCTCCTCAATGCATTAGTTCCTCCCTGCTCCGTGGAATCACAGAAAACCAACTCGCCAACAACGGGAATCCTCAAAATATGGTAAACATCCTTTGGTGTCACTGTCATCTCACTAGTAGCTAAGTGGAATGTGTTGTGATTTTTGTGCCAACTCTCTGCCAAAGTGGTTAGAAGTCCCTTGTTAATCCTATGCTAGGGAATATCTATCAAAGAAGTCAATCCACATTGTCCAATCACATCTAGATCAGCCTACACCAGATGAGGAATCAAATCCCAGGTCCTCGGGAATCACTCCCAAGACTGAAGGGTCCTTGACAACTCCTATCATCATAACATATCACAAATCAACAATCTTATCAATCAACATCAATCAACCTATCAACCTAATCAACTCTAGTGAGATTTTTATCAAATATCGTGAGCGTCTATCATTGATCCTCAGCTATCATGAGGTCAATCATCATCATTCTAATATTGATTCTCACCTATCATGAGATCAATCATCATCTAATCTATCAACATCATCAAACATCATCAAATCAATAGCTGGAATGATTATCAATCATCAAAGTCAAGAAGTTCAATCAAAAGTTCATCATTCTGATATCAATGCACTAGAACAGTAATTCAATACATTGAAAAATTCCATGCACTAAAACATTTCATCGATGCACCAAAATAGGGTCTCAAAGCACTAAATCTCTATATGTGCCATTAAATTGCATCAATGTGCTATTCTACTACATCAATGAACTAAATGATCTATGTGCTGAAACTTTGACCTAATGCACTATAAAACATCACCTATGTGCTACCAAACCAATTGCACTACTACATTTAATAGATGCGCTAAAACAATGCACAAATGCGCTACAACTTTGCATGGATGTGCTAAAAATCTAACCCTATGCGCTATAACAATGACCTGATGTGCTACATCGGGTACCCTATGCGCTAAAATGCTAAAACTGAATTTTAAACGTGAAAAAACATGCCAAAAATCAATTCAAAATTAATGAGGAGGTTTTTCAAGGTACGAACCAGAGGTCCATACACGGCCAAGCAGTTGTGACGTCGCACACGCTTAAATCGGTGGGTCTGGATCAAAATCACCATCTTGCTCAATTTGCACTAGGATTGCTCTAATCACTCAATTTTTAAAATACAAATGACTCAAATGAACTTCTTTTCACCTTTTTAACCCTTTTAAAGAGTGATTAAGTGGGAATTTAATGGGATTGATTTATTTTATTTTTCAAAGGGCCTTAATTAATCAATTCATCAAAGGGGAAAAATACATATTATTTTTTGGGAGATAAATCAACAAATCATCATAAAATTTGAAATCATCATCCAATCATTAGAAAATCATAAAAAATTCAAAAAATCCCAAAAATCCCAAAAATTCAAAAATTTATCTCCCGAGGGGGCATATATCCATCATCACTTGGAAAATCAGTGTTTGGGGCATATTGAAGAATTTTTTTTGTTAGCATCACCAGCAAATTTTTCTTTGACGCAATGTGTAAACACATCACTTCAAAGAGGGGAAAAATGTATACACCTAAAATCGGCCAGGAGAATATAATTAATTAAATACAAGGTATTTAGTTAATAAACCTCTTATTTCGTCTACTTATAAATAAATTCTAAATTTATTTATATAGTTCACATTTTCTAATTCTTCTTATCTTAAATCATATTCCTCTAATCTTAATTAAATAAACAAATTCAAATAGTTTGTTTTATTTAATTAATATCTTCTTGCTAAATTTGAATAATCCCAAATTTAAATTTAGTCACATGCCTACAATTTTTCCTCTTACCACCTCATCAAGTGTCTCATGAATTTAAATATCCTTCATATTTAAATTGGAATTATCCTCAACAATTTTGAAACAAACTTGAGACACTTGGCTCTTCCATTTCATTTATTCTTGTAAACACTTGGCAAAGTATTCTATTAAAGGGAACACTCTCCTTGATTCCCTCTAACTTCTTCATCCTCCACCCTTGATCTCTCTAGCTAAAATCCTAACCGTTGGTTGCTTCCACATATTTTTATGCCTTGGAAAATCTATAAATGTAGCCTCATTCTATAGCATTTCATATCCCAACTTTGAGAAGGCTTACTCCGTAGAATTTTCATTAGAGCATTGGAGCATTTTAGAATTTAGCATTTAGAATTCATTAGCATAATCATGGCTTAGTTATTAGCTGAATTTCCATTATCATAGTAGTTTCCATACAACATTTTCATCATAGTATTTAGCTTCACATCCTTATCACAACATCAATATCATTATCATAGCATCAATCATGTAGGAATAGATTTATTGCATTTTACAACATTCCATTCTTCAAGTTGTCATTCTAAAGGTCATAAGTGCATACACAATCTGAGAGCCATTATAATTTAATGAATCCTTGAAGATAGGAAACAATGGGAGAGCTTTAGGGAATTTTCTATGTTTCAATTCAATTAGTTTTGTGATTTGGTTCTCTAATATAATGTCTCATTGCTTGTGTGATTTTTTTATTCATTCACATATTTTACCTCACACATATAAAAACCAAACAGATGGGGTTACCAGATGGTACCCATCCTCATCAAGGATGATGGTAAGGGTTGGGGACCTTCTCGTCAACTCCATTTTTTTTTCACATCATACCCATTGGATTTTATAAGGCATGCTCAGAACTGACAGTGTAGGTGGAGACGATGCCTGGTACCTACAACCTACATCAAACCAGATGTCGAGCATATATATATATATATATCAAATAACAAAAACACCGTGAAAGGAATTCACAACATAGTAGGGCACTCACAATTGAGTGATGCTACACCATCCCTCTCACTGAGACTCCAAATAGTAACGACATCATAAAGCAATCACTGATCAATAACATAAGGGTATGTGCAGGATTATGATGGGCCAAAAAGTGGTGATATGATGGGTATGTGTAGGGCATGTGGCTGGCAACTTTTTTTTTACCAAAAATTGATGAAATGAAAAGAGTTTTTAAAGGAGATTCTCAACTTTCCACCAATATAAATTATGCTTTACTTTGAATTTAATAAATAATTAGTATTCATTTTCTATTTGAATTATGACTAAAGTCCTAATTGATAGGCTGATTGAAAAACATCTATAGCTTTCAAATGGTATCACATTTTTTGAATCTGAAACATGCATCACATTCCATGCTTCACATACTATAGGATTAAAAAATGAATTTCATGAAGTTTTGACCAAGTTAAGGTGGTCAAATATACAAGTTTTTATATTTTTTAAAAGTTGTAATAAAAAATCATAATTAATTATTTGCTTGGAAAAAATTACAAAAAATATGCATCACATCGGGACATGAGTCATCTACTTATATCTAAAATATTATAAAAAAATGTTATCATTTTATTGTGGTTAGGGTCCTACTTATTTTTTTCCTAAATTTAAGTACTACTGCATTGAAATTTCAAATTTTCACCAAATAGATTTAAAAAAAACCTAGTAGTTTAGAAACTACATTCAATTTTCTATAGATTCTATTCTTACATATTTTTGAAATAATATATATAACTTATTCAAATTTTTATGTCAAGTTGCCTAACTCTAATTTTTCTGAATTTTTCGCCACTTAAGGGCCTATTTTTTCCATGATGATCCTACACATACCCATAAAAAGCATAGTACAAGGCTATATGATAAACATAACCAATTTAATCCAAAGACAACTTCAAACTCCATGCATCATCATAACATAAACATCAATAACGAGTGTCATAATCATCCAAGTCAACTAAACTATCAACCAATCAAAACAAAATAGTGAAATAACCACCAACACAGTCTCAAGGTACACAACACATTATAATTGTATTAGTTTAGAGAAAACAACATGAGGGGAAACACAAAGGTCCATAATCCATCCCTAGTAGGAAGAATATCGATGCATTGCACACTACACTGAGGGTCCTATCCTTCCACTAGTTTTCTTCACTATTGAACCAACACCACCTAGGGACAAACTTGGGTTGCTAAGTGAGAATGACAGAAGGGTGAAAACCTAAACTCAAGAGTCTAAATGCAAGGTTAACATAATGGGCTCATAGTGCCCAGTGTATGAAATTGGGTCTGATACCAAGTTGTAACGCCCCACCATGCAAACCCCAAAGGACACTAAAACATCTAACATTTATGACACAATTTTTTTTAAGTAAAAAAAAAACACATGTACATTAACATATCTCACTAGTATTAAATCATACATACAAATCACTTATCTAATCCTTTGGGGTAGAATGATTGCATTACATTTGAATATCTCTAACATCATCCCCAAACCATAACGATGATTAACTAACCACAACTATGTTACATTACATTACATCCTTCACACTTATGAATTTAATTATAAATATTTCCATATATACAACACCATTAAGGATCATATACTGTAGAGCAATAACCACATAGTAATACAAGGATCAATATACATTACATTTATAAAAAAGATACATCGTATCAAGAATTACATCAATACAAACATACTTCCTAACATGAATGGGAATAGTATATTAACATGGAATAATACAATTAAAATGTATGAATACAAAGCATCAAGATTGTATCCAACTCTGGTACAACTCAAGAGTCACTAAAAATTGTATAACTTTGCACAACTCGATCTTTGGTTGGGGACCCAATGGGGTGCATAGCACGTTCCACCAAACCTTGTGGACCCTAAGGCCCACTCCCATGCTAGGAGATAACAAGAAGGACCCACAACATAAAACAGTCAAGTGAACAATGGCTAACAAGACTCCACAACCAAAGCAACAATAAACACAAGGAACATCTGCTTATAGAGGTTCATAAAAAACAAGAAGGGAACACCAAACATACAAGGTTGCTAAAGGGTGGAGTGTCATCACATAAGATTGATATGGGTTACCCAATGCGGATATTCATTGGTTACCGACCCCCTACCTAGTTAAACCTTGACAACCTCAATCGATCCCCGACCCCCATTCTCACCTATGTGGAATCAACATACCTTTCAAGAGGACAAAGTAGTCGATCTTTTCCATTCTAGGTCTTCCCACTCATCTCAATCCTGAATGAGCACTTGATCCATGAGTGAGGCTACCTTATCTGGATTAATGTGAGATTCTACCCAAATCCCCTAGTTAATTATTAGGTTATCACTCATTAAAGAAACTCGCAATGGGTTACCCATATGCCACTTTGTGCACTGACCCCTATTGAAATCCCCTCCCCCTACTAGCAACAAGAGAATCACACTCACTAACTGGGTAAGCCAACTTGTAAAAACTAGAAAAACCATATAAATATGCACATAAAATGAGGCATGCACCACCTCACACAAGATCTCCATTATAAAACCATTTCCACAGTTCAAGGCTCAAACCCACATAAACACAATCCAAGTATAAAGATCAACCATTATCAAAATGAGAAAATCATGAAACCTCCCACTTTCAGGTAAAATAACATAAAACTCATGGCTTGATATGGGTTACCTAGAGTGGATCTTCCTAGGTTGTCGGCCCCCATCCTGGGTTACCTAAGTAGCCTCACAGGATCCTCGGCCCCCATACCAACTCTGGGAAGTAAAAACCATACTCCCCTGTAACATATAGAAGACTAAAGACTTTAACACAATGGTTCTCCCAAGTTGGAAACAATAATACGAACTCAAAACCAAAAACCAACCACAATAATCAATATCAACCTTAAATTCCAAATCAACTCAACATCAAAATTCAACCACAATAATCCATCGTAAAAAAAACCAACTGGGCATCAAAGGGAGCCCTTCAATTTTCTCCTCACATGATACCCAACTACTAATTACTCAACAAAATTACCATTTGTCTAAGAGGCAACAATAACAATCACAATAATCAAAATCAACTTAAATTCCAAGGTCGCACACAAAATCTTCACAAGGAAACAATCAAACATTGCAACCTTAAAAAAAAAAACTATATAAACCAAACTCACAGTAAATAAGCAATCATGAATGAAATACACCTTTAAAAGGGACCACCAAATTTCAACTCTTTAAATAAACCCTTCATATATATACAATTATAATTAACTCAAATTTTCTTTCCTTACTAATTAATTATTTATCTACATAATCTACTAACCACAAAGAAAACTTACATCCTCTTGCAATTCAATATTCTCAATTCCATTATCTAATAATATAATCATTTATTCATCACAATATAAAACACTATTCCTCAACTCAATTTCCAAAATTCATTTATCTATCATACTTAATTACTCATTCAATAATAACCTTCCAATTCAAAAAAAAACCTTAAGTAACCAAGACTAAGAAATGTAACTTCTCCTATCTAACTTAATGAACCCTACTTCTGAAATATATATAAAGTAATACAATTCACTTTAGTTAAAAATATTCATTTATTAAACTCATTAAATGATGTATACCTTCATGTCAATAATCAACACATCCTTGGCTTATGAACATGATCACAATGGTTAGAAATATCATCATTAGAGATAAATTAAGATTTACAATATATATATTAATTATGAAAACAACCATCTATTGATGTAAGACCATTTATTAACTTTGAATCAACTAAAATTTGTATGAATATGATATCAACTTTTATGCCATACAACATCCCACTTCATAATAAAATGTGTAAGCTAAGTATTCGCTAAAGCCTTAGATAACGATATTCACAATAAATAATTAGTGAGGACAAATAAGAATGATTTATTTAATTCCAATCAACTAATAATTAAATACCTATGATACCACTACATAACCCTCTGAAATAATTCAATTCCACTAAACTGAAGAAGTCAAGAGGTATCACTAGCTAGTCTATTTAGATTTAATCAAATTACTAGAGTATTCAAATAGTGCAAGGAGTTAGGCAAAATTCTTATTGACGCATCTAGCACACAGATTCACAATTCGGTTGGAAACATAATATCCCCTTCAATATTGGAAACCAAGAGTTATGACAACACTAATTTTCACTAAATTGATAAAATTCCCAATTTCCTTAATGGAAACCAACTAAATCTAGTCTCCCAACAATACAAATTTGATTATGAGAGTCTCATAATTTTATTCCTTTCCTAAACTAATATGTCAAAGAAACTCATAAAGCTAATTCAGATATGTCTTCATCTTAGCGCAAAGGATTCCACAATTCAAATTGCATAAGAGAGGAGACAATAAAATAAAGAACATGAGTCATAGATATATATACTTGATGTCATTTGCAACATGCTTGATGATTGATATCCTAATTTAACTAAATTATCTCCGTCCTAATAGCTCAATTTAATCAATATGCCTAAATCCCCAAGTGCAATAGGTAGGTTATGGAATATAAACAAGCTCACAAGTGGATCGATAGACTACTTCAAAGGACAAGCATGGTAGAATGCTCCAAGAGATGTAAACCCTTTTTATCATTTCAAATAGTAACAATGTTTTGAGAAGGTAATCAATGATGTATAATGATACTATCCAAAAGAAGGAATGCATGGTAATTATTGCGTGCAACATCAAAATAATTTGAAAATAGTAATGAGATATCAAATTTGGAAGAACCACCATTTCAGTATATGCAAGGAACCAATTACTATTAAGGATAAGCATTCCTATGGATGTTATTAACTTATACACATTGTTGTGAAAGAAAATCAATGTGAAAAGGATAGGTTGGTTTGAAATTAATAGGGTAAAAAATTTGGGGAATTGTTCTATACTTAGAAGTTAGAGCTACATATGTATCATTTTGATTAAGAATAACAAGTTTACTCAAGGATAATCCTCATACAGTGCGAATACAAATAGTGTCAGTATGAACCCAAATTTGGTGTAGTGCATAGGCTTTTCTGATAGGAACAAAAAACTAGCTACGTATGATTTTGTATCAAGAAATAACTTTAAATTGGCCTTGATATTAATTAGCTTCAATTGGAACATACAAGTTTTTAATGTGAAATGGCACAAAAAATAGGAAAATGAAATAAAACTTGCAGAAGTTTTAGATCTTCATAATCGACAAATTCTAAACTGAACAAAAAAGAAACAACTTATAAGAAGAAGGTACTCAAGGAGTTCAATAAAAACACATGAAAGATAATAAAGGGAATGAATCATAGCACAAAACATGGCACATGATAGTTGGCAAGAGAGACTTCTGGAATAAGTCAACAAATACTTTGACCTTTTGAGGCAATTAGACTTTTCACACTCAGGTCTTACGACACATGCATTTTCGCACAAAATGTAACATTATTCATCAAAACCTCTGAGGACTAGCCATCTTGCATCGGGTCTAGGAATAAACCTACAAAATTCATTTGAAGTGACTTACCATCACATCTACAAAAAAACTCCAAGTTTCCACTACCCAACCACAAGCACTTCTTCACTGGATGCCTTGTCTCTAGAATCATCCATTCTTTTCTTCTGCTGATATTACTGGAAAGTGATTAACACTTGATTTATGTGTTCTATAGGAAATATTTGTACCATTTTCCAATTGTATTTTCACTTTGCATATTATTCCATTATTTTCTTTATAGCTTCATTCCACTACAAAATTTACATCTCATATCTATTCATGTGATTTCTGCATTTGATCAACTCATCAATAATTTCCCCGCTTAAAAAATGAACATGATCTTCATTAATCTTCTTTATCCAACCTCAAAACTCTTTTATTTCTACATCATCCTACCCTATCTTATCATGATAACATATTTACTATGCCAACATCTCAATGAGGTTTAAATCTTTATCCATGAGTTTCTCACTCCTTTTGGTGAATTTCTCTAATCCACTCACACATTGCAGCAAAGTGTCACCTTCCAAACTCAGCTCCAACCTCCATTTATCCAACATTGTAACTTCTTGCTCTATAACCACTTTTTATTTTACCAACTTTCAGACCTCTACTCTGAGAATCACTTTTAATTGCCGAATCTCTATATCATTATGCTCCTTGTGGTCTTTAAATTTATCTATGAGCCTTCTAGACTTGTCAAACTAGTGGTATTCCTCTTTGCATTTACCAATTTCCTCTCTTATAGATTCTTCACCCTATTTAACCAAATGTTTTATCTAGTCCTCACATTTATTTTATGTTTTATCCCTTCAATGGCATCCATCTACTCTTTCAATATCAACACTAGATTTTGTGGAAACTCAATCAGGGAATAACTAGGTTGAGCTATAACTTGAATAAAATTTTCTAAATAGGAAATTATTTCTTTCAATTCTATTTTCTTCTATTTATCCTTCCTCATATGATTATATATATCTTCTAAATTCATTCTCATTTCCTCCAATTCTTGTTCTTGTGAGGAATATCCTAGGTTGATTGTGATAACCTAATAATCCCTAGCCGTCACTTCATGCTTGTCCTTTTCTCCAATAGGAGTGGCCCTATTTGGAGAGTCTTCCCTTCATCCAAGTTCCATTTGATATTATTCCTAACTCTTGCTTTTCCCTTAGGCTTAGAGATTTCTAGCTCTTGCACTAAACTCCTAAAATCAAGAGGTACCTACTCCACTTCCATTGGTGGAGCCAATTTCCTGACTAACTAGTCAGGTGCTTCTTCATATTTCCTCACTTCTTCATGAACTTGTTCCTAATGAAAAATATGCTTAGGAACATATCCTTTAACTTTTCATCATTCCATTTAATAACCCATAAATCTCTTACATTCTCTACTCCTGGCAACAAGGACTCTAGATTGCCATGACCCAAATTACTACATTCTAGCTCTCCTTTCTCTCTTTCTTCAAGGTTTATGTTCTCTGGTTCTATTTTATCTATCTCAACTCCCTCCTCTAGAGGAATTTATCCCTATTTCCATAGGGAATCAATATTTTCATTATTCCCTTTCTCTTTATCCAAGGTTTGAGATGACTCTTCATTTGGATTTATCTCCCATTCTTGAGGTTGTTGATCAATAGTTTCAATCTCCCCAGACAAAGGCTAATCTTTTCCTACATGATCCTTGTGCTCTTCTTCCTCATCTATTATAGAAATGGGGATTTGAATTGTAGTGCTCCCCATTTCTCTGCATGGAGATTCTACTTTGACTACATTAATTTCCCTAAAGAAAAGTATAATCTTGGTAGGTTAGGGTTCACATCATGGAGCCTCTAATTTTCGTTCCATGGCCCACCTTCAAAAAGAAGGTGATGAATGAAGCTAACATGGCATACTAGCATGTCATACTTTTCCATAATGGACAAGAGCGATTGAGTAAGTACTTAACTCACAAGTCGAGAAACTAACTTGCATTTGAGGATGAAAACCCGACATCTGACTCTATGGAAAATTCAGGTCAGGTTTTTACTTACTAGGTGAAATGGGACTAGGTGCAAGAAAAAATGGGACTGATACAACTTATGCAAACTTAGTTTAATAAACTTTCGATCTCTAATGTCAAAGAAAAAGAGGACCTGACAAACAAATTTAGCTAATCAAGGAAAACTTCCCCAAGTGAAAGAGGGTAGGTAAAAACTCACCAAGTGAAACCTACTGGGAAAAACCTTAACATTGCATGATTTGTAATACACTTAGACCACCAACACCCAACACTCAAATGCCTGATAATTTGGATAAGAGATAAAACTTTAAGAGACTTAGGATTTGTGAAATTCCAAGTTAGGGAGACCACAAGTACAATTGAGAGTTGGGTACTTTGGACCAAGTCCTTTCTTTTACCATTCCCTTTGAAAGACACAACCAACAAAAGCAAGAGGCCAAGAAACACAAAAGAAAAAGGGGTTCCACATTTTTCCAAGGGAAAAATGGGGCATGTTGTGAGACCACACAATAACTAGCAACCAACAAAACCAATCAAGAGAACAAAAGATCAATTCTAGGAATGAGATCCATACTTCAAAACCTCCATAGTATTTTGATTATCAACAACCAAGATATCACTCTAGCATTCTTCTTACTTTAATTAGCATAACAAGATCAGATTTTGTTGGCCTCCTGTATGTTGGTGATTCATTCCATTAAATAAATTCAGGAATTTAACAATTATTTGCATTGACCTACATAATTTAGTAATTCCCTTTTAGCCAACCATGGATATTTCCTTGCTACTAATTAAGCATCCATAGCCCCAAAAATGTTATCTCTTTAATTTCCCCAAACATAGCTCTATTACTAGTCAGGTATCTATAACCCCAATAGAGATATTTGGATGGCCTAAAGAGTTAAATTTTCTCTTGTAATATTTCTTTGATATTCATTTTCATTTGATATTTCTTTGACAACTCTTTTGTTTCAACTTCTAGGAAATGAAGCTTGCTATTAGGTTGGGAATCATAGTAGTAGCAAAGGTTACCTTTTGATTTTTCACTCAATGCAAGCAACCACCATTTCTCGAATTTAAGAAAAACTTTTTAAATGTAGGTGTTTGTAATCTAATACTAGCCCAATAATCTATGTGAATTGAAGTAAACAAATATGAAGCAATTTCCTAGTTACCCATAATTAGAGAACTACTTCCTTTTGAAATATGACCCTCATTTCCAAAATTGATATTCTATTACTTTGATTATTCCTAAAAGTTGCTAATGGTTGAACAAATCCCAACGAGGAGGACCCAAGAAAAACAAAAGAAACAAAAGCCAAAACTAAAAAGACAAAAGGGAAACTACATACATACTTGCATAGTTACAATAGTAACCTGTGATCCACATTAGGCTTGAAAATAATGTTTTAGGAACTGTCCATTGACAAGCAATGGGACATCTTCTCCAGTGAGGGTTTTAAGCCTATAGGTGTTGTCATCAAGAATTTCAGATACTTGGTAAGGACTAGTCCATAACTTGTCGAACTTACTGTGCTCGCCCTTCCACTTGTGGGCTTTATCCCAAGATAAGAATAGGTCACATATTCTAAAAGACTTTATTCTATCCCTTTTGTCAAATCACCACTTAACTATAGATTGATGCTTAGTGAAATGATCTATTTCCCTATTACAATTTTCATCCAAATGCATCAATTGTAGCAACCGAGCCTCAGTCTAGTCATCTAATCCAACATACTCCTGGGAAAATTTCTAGGTAGGGATCTTCAAATTTATGGGAAATATAGGGTCAAATCCATAAACCAAACGGTAAAGGGAATTCCCCAACACAGACTTCATCCTAGTCAAATCAACCCAAATGGAAAATTTTAGTTGTTACAGACCAGATAATACCAAATGTCTGAGTACCAATCATCTTGATTTTCCACATCCAAGGTATATTGTTGGCTAGAGATTTGAGGATCAATCTTAGTAATATATTTAACCAATGCTTGTCCATGAACCAACTTCATGGGTATGATTTACAAGTCAAATTATTGTAAAATAGTGACCCATTTAGCTCTTTTCTCTCCAAGTTCACTTTGCATAAGTAACATCTTTGCCACTGCATCAAGCACAATCGCCCTAACTATACTTTTGAGAATGCAAAGGATTTATTCTCAATATCTATATACCTTAATTCATCTTCTTTAAATGGAGCACTCATAAAAGTAATGGGAGTTTCTTCTTTATTCTCCCCCCTTTGCATTAAAGCCACCACACACGTATGACCCAAGGAAAAAGAATAAATGTAAAAGGATTAATTCAATCAGGACTTACCAACACTGATGCTTCAACAATTACATCTTTATATTATTAAAAGAAAGATTGGTTTCATTTTTCCATTAAATTTTAACATCTTTTTTCAACATATCATTAAGAGGTTTTACTATTTCAGTGAATTCAGTAATGAACTTTCTAACAAAGTTGATCTTTCCGAAATAAGACTTCAATTCCTTCTTGCTCCCTAGAGGTTACAACTTCATCAAGACACTCACCCTATCAGGTTCTATTGAAATACCTCTCTTGGAAATACCATGCCCAAGTAATTTTCCTTCAGTTACCTTGAAAATACATTTCTTTGGGTTCATTGGCATTCCATAGGTCTCACACTTCCGCAATATGGATTTGAGATCACAGATGTGATCTCCTCTATTTTTGGAGAACATATTAAGATCATCCATGTATATTATAATACACTTTTCAACTAGGTCTCTGAAAGCATAATCCATTACTCTTTGAAACATGGCCCCAACATTTATTAACCCAAACAACATTCGTTAATAGGTGAAAGTACCCCACTTTGTAGTGAAAGCAATTTTCATCCTATCTTATTTAGCAACCATCACCTAGTTATACCCCAAGAACCCATCCAAAAAGGACATCATCTACACCTCATTAATGATCTGCAAGACTTCATCCAATGGAGGAAAAGGATAATTATCATTTTTGAGGCCTTGTTAAGATTCTAAAAATCCATGCATAGTCAAATATCCCCATTCTTCTTTCTAATAGGTACCAAATTAGCCACCGATGTGGAGTGCCTTATGGGAAAAATAATTCTAACCGATCAAATCTTTTGTACTTCCTTTTGAATCAATGGCTTTAGGAGCACATTTAATGGGCATTTCTTTTGCCAGAAAGGTTTCACATTGGGTTTAAGTGGGATGGTATGTGTTATGATGGAGGTATCATATGTTTTTAAATATTTGTAAGTCCATGCTATGACTTTCCAATAATCCTTGAGTTCCTGAGCAATGTTCCCTTCTTCTTCTTTAGTGCACACTTTACCTATGAGCACATTTTTAGGATCTTCTTCAATGTTTAAGTTGTACAACTTGGATTATCCCTTATCAGTCTTAGGAAAATCTATCTACTAGATTATTTGATCTAAATCAAACAATATTTCCAATTGAATTATTCCTTTTGGAATATTATTATCTTTTGACTAAGCTAATTCATCATCCTATAGTTCACCATCAAGCCGATCTACTTCAATTATCTAAGCTTCAAAAATAACTGAATTAGTAATGAACTCCAAAATGTGCCTATCATATTTTAATACTTGCAAATTGGTCACATTATCTAGAGCCAAAGGCAACTATACCAACTCAATAGTAAACCTTCTCAAGTCTGAAGTGTCCAACATCTCTAAATTACTAGCAGTCATGGCTAGTGCATCTGCTCTTTGATTAAATCTCCTTGGGATGTGAGTAATATTAAAAGCATCAAAGTCTTCAATTAGACTCCACACTAAGTGCCAATAAATCAATAAGTATTTGTAATGACAAATATACTACTTCCTAACTTGCTTGAAAACTAGTTCCAAATCACCAAATGCTTTGAGAATTTTGACCTTTTTAGCGAGCAACAAACCATGGATAAGGGCTCCATATTCTACCACATTGTTAGTACATTAAAATTGTAATATGTAAGTGTAGACATCCAAATTTGACCACTTCCATATGGTCAAATTCATCTTCTTAATCATCCCTTTGCTCATTTAAATCGTCCTCTTTGCCGGTATTAATTAAATCATTCATTTAATTAATATTTTGTATCTTGCATAAGGTTTCCCAAAGTATTTAATTTAATAAATACTTTTCCCCTCTTTCCTCTCTAAATTAAATAAATGCATCACTTTATTTAATTTAGTCATATTATCTTTTGGAATTTTAAATTTATTTTTAAATTCCTTATTTTCTCTCTTTGTCACATCCTCCAACTTTTGCAAGTTGGTCTCTAATCCCTCTTAGCAATCTAACCCTCTTTCTTAGTCATAATTAATTTATGATTAAGATGTGCACACCCCTAATCATCATTAGGGTCCCATCCTCCATAATTTCCCACTTGCCTCTAATGTGTCATTAATTTGTTTAATCAAGTACTTGCACAACCTTAATCACTTAATTGAGTCAACTCTATAAAATGTTTTTTTCTTTTTGGATAAGGCACTTCATTCCCCATGTGAATTTTTAATTCACATTTAATCCCCCAATGCATTTAAAGGAATTTTAAATTCTTTCTCTCATCCCTATGAGAATATTTGAGGAATTTTTAATTCCCCACATGTCCTCTCACCCACATGGGGACAAGTACCTCCTTTATGAGGAGATCTTGTCTCAAACCCAAGGTACTATGTGCCACCTCCATGTCATGTACTATCCTCCCATCTCATGTACACATCACCCTTTTTAAGCCATATCATATGCCACATGTCAAGATGTGAGGGCTTGCGAGTTCTCAACTCACCTTAGCCCTACATCTTGATCTTGGTGGCTCAATCTTGACCGTCCATTTCCCTAGAGAATTCCAAAATCTCTATAAATACCCCATATTTTCTCTCATTTTAGGGGAGATCATTCATAGTAGCCAAACTATTGCAATTTTTTTTCTCAATCCATACTTAGCCATTTTTTATGTTTGCATCCACTTCCATACCTTTTTCATCCATCCTATAGCTTGCATCTCTTTCCATCCAAGGAGCATACAACACCGAAGATCAAAGGGCCAACCAAAGGATTGATTCGAGACAAGGTGAAAGGTTTAATTTGTCATCTTTATTTTGTATTGAATCCAACTAGGATAATCTTGAGGTGTTGAGTGTTTTTAGTGTTATTTTCTTTCTCTTGTTTGCTGTTCGTATTCTAGCACTTAAATTTTCCCTATCACATTTCTGGCACGCTCGGTGGGACCCACAATGGGTCTCTTGCTTTCACATTTGTTTTTTTTCAATTTTTTGTAGGTACAGGTTATAGAGGGGTGGACTTGACCTATAGAGGGGCAGACCCAGCCTACAGAGGGGAAAATTTGACCTTCCTGGGGCGGAGGCGACCTATAGGGGCGGACCTGCCCTCCACAGACCTTAGAAGTTGTTTTTGGAAAACTTTTCATGGAGGGGCAGACTTGACTTGACAGATAGCTAGATTATCCCTCACAGATAGCCAGATTTTCCCTAGACAACATTTTCCAGAAGGTAAAATTTCACTTTTTACCAATCTTTTTGGCT
The DNA here is from genome assembly GCA_007258455.2 of Sequoia sempervirens. Lineage (NCBI taxonomy): Eukaryota > Viridiplantae > Streptophyta > Pinopsida > Cupressales > Cupressaceae > Sequoia > Sequoia sempervirens. The sequence continues at coordinate 295,982,786 of VDFB02373365.1, forward strand.
ATTTAAGGGTTTTTTAACCCCTAATTTAGGAACATAGTTTAACTAGGAGGGGTCAATCAACTTTGTTTTTCATGTTTTTGGGTGAGCTATTTGACGTATCCAATCCTTGTGCCATTCGATGATCCTGGGTGACGAGAAATCGTAGCTTACCACGTCTTTTGAGTCCACCCCTTTTATTTTTCTTAGCGGGACCTGCTTGGGGATTTCATCACCCCAAGGGACAATTCCAACCACGCATACTGGTAGGGTATATAAAGGGGAGAGAGTGAAAGTTGTACCTCAATCCAACCACGTTTTAATTGGTGAAGCATTGGAATGATGTGAAGAGTTGGTCCGAGCCTTTAAGGTTCCCAACTCACGCTTGTAATGGGTTGGTGTTCATGATTTGAGCCTCACATACCAGGTGTATATCGAGGACTCCCTAGTGACCATGTTCATCCTAGATTAGAGGACTTTGTCGACCATACCCTTTCTACTAGACTTAGGCTTGTGCTATCTAGATTATTTTCTTTGTGCAAAACCAGTGATTGTTTGATTTATTTCACTCAGCCATATCTTTTTGATTGATGATTATTGTGTTTTGAGTCCTTTGCCTTAGTCTTTTTGTCAAAAATAAATTAAAACCTATAGACAGCCAGATTTTCCCTAATAGACAGCTAGACTTGACCTCTACACAGCTAGATTTTCCCTCCTTTGTAAAAATTTTTTGGTCCTTGGGCGGACCTGACCTCTAAAGCAGTCCTTTGGAGCCTGTTTTAACAAAATTTGACCAAATTTTTATCCTTGGGCGGACCTGACCTTTGACCCACCCCTTTTAGGCCTATGTTTGATAAAATTTGACCAACTTTTGCTCCTTGGTGGACCTGACCTGTTCCAGGGGTGGACCTGACCTTTGACCCACCCCTTTTAGGCCTGTTTTGATAAAATTTGACCAAATTTTTCTCCTTGGGCGGACCTGACCTTTGACCTGCCCCTTTCAGGCTTGTTTTGACCAAATTTGACCAACTTTTGCTCCTTGGGCGGACCTGACCTATCGAGGGGCGGACCTAACCTATTGACCTACCCCTTTCAGGCCTATTTTGACCAATTTTGACCAATTTTTTCTCCTTGGGCGGACTTGACCCATCTAGGGGCAGACCTGGCCTTTGACCCACCTCTTTCAGGCCTGTTTTGACTAAATTTGACCATCTTTTGTCCCTTGGGCAGACCTACCCTTCACAGGGGCGGACCTGACCCTTGACCGGTCGACTTTTTCATCTGCTTTGTCATTCAGGACCTTGATTTTACCGTCTCGATCACTCGTCTCCCCATTTCGAACATCCATACACCCATTTCTAGAATCCATTCACCATCCTAAACGTTCATCCCCTTAGCTCGTGCATCCATTCACCCATTCAGAGTCCTCATTTACCCATTTCGAACCCATATTTTTATTATCGTTTCCACATTTCGGACCATCGGTATCCCATTAAAACCTCGTTAGAGCGGTTATCCAAATTGACCTAGGTGTTCATCTCTAATCGTCATCCATCAAAATCAACTTTAGATCGTCATCCATCCTAAGTCGGTCATCCTTGTCAACCCAATTAATCCACTTCTATCTCAAGTTGGATTCGGCGTCGTTATCATACATACCCCCTTTAATCGATTAATCAACATCTAGCATTACCAAGAATCACTCTCGAACTTGGTTTCAGATTCCAATCACTATCATTCATCCTAATCAATCATCAATCCAAATCGAATCGTTATATCATCCAGTTCGAATTGACTCATTATCTACCAATCAACCTAATCCACTTCAGATAAATTGAATCAATCCTATCAAGCCCCATCCTTGTTGGTTAATCAATCATCAAATCAAATCAATCCTATCGAGCCACATCCTTGTCAGCTAATCAATCATCAAGTCAAATCGATCCTTTGATCACCAAGGTCATTCTAGCATGCTAGTCCATCCTATCATCTTGCATGCCCGTTCAGACCTAGTCACAAACAAGGAAAATGGTTGAACAACAATCCCAACCAAACATCCCTCAAGACCCGAACAATGCAGCTAATGCCTCACAAGACCCCAATAACAGTACAAACATTCCTCGGGATCCACACAATGGAACATCATCACAATCCAATATCGATGGTCAAAACACATCACCCTCGGGAATGAAAACACGGTCATTCAACCCGAAATTACATTTGAGGAACACTTTAGTAACTCGGTCAATGTGCAAATGACATATCGCCTTCTTGAAAAGCATGGCAAAGAAATCTTGGCTCACTTAATTGACAAGGGTGTCAAACTACCATCAGGTATCGACCTATCTAAGTATGGCGGTTCCACACCTAATATACCCCAAGGTTCACACAACACACCAGGTAGTTCATACGTCCCCAATATTCCTCCCGTAGAAGGTTAGCATCAACCTGAATTCAGCAACGCCGTTCTATATCCTGTTAGTAATCCCCTACATCCCATAATCTCAGTCATAGGGGCTCCCCAAACCACTGATCCCAATGATCCTTTTGCCTTTGGCATGCCACAAAACATCCTGCAACCACAACCACTAATGCTACTGGGACCACCCCCTTCAAATCCACCTCCTATCAGCACTGGGGGCAACCCTTTCACTATATTACCTCCACCTTCCGGGGCCATAAACCTTCCATCGCCTTCATATGCATCTCAACAGCCCCCCAATCTAATCTACCACCTTCAAACATCCCCTTCGGTACCCAACAACCTCCCTTGTAGAATCCCCCTATGTTATCTCAACTACCCCAACAATAGCAACCGCTATTTTCCTCACAACAACCACCATAATAGCCGCAAAGCAATCCGTCCCAACCTCCCATTCAAACCATATCCCCCTTCCTCACATCCATCCTATGACCGCGAGCTCAAACATAATACAACATCCCGTCTCGGTCCGCGCAACATCTCACATCACATCAACAACCACCACAACATCATTATTATCAACAACAGTCCCAAGAACAACCACCTTATGTGGCCTCCCAACAATCACAACAATACCCCCAGTATCAATAGGTCAATCTGCAACATCACATCCAAGCTCCTCAATAGCCTACCTCACATTTTTATCAAACGAATCCGTACTATACCTCGCAACAACAACCCATGTATCAAAAAAATCCCTCGGCATACCAACAAGGGATGTCATCACTCCACCATCCAAACCCATACCTCAACAATCCAATGCTCTCTCAGCAGGATCCTTTATCATCCTACCTTCCATATCCATCCAACCCACCACCAGTCAACTCAGATCTACTAGAAATTAAAGCTACTTTGAAAGATCTTCAGGCAGGGACTAGCAAACAATCGTTCAAATTCGAGGACATATGCCCATATCCATTCAATCCCTCCATCTCATTGATCCCCTTCCCTAAGCATTTTGAAATACCAAAATTTGATAGATATAGGGGGAACAAGGATCCTAAGGACCACTTGCAAGAGTTCTACTCCCAGTGTCAGGAAGTTATGCACAACGACAATTATCTCTTGCACCTATTTCTGCGGAGCCTAACAGGCATTGCCCTAGAGTGGTTCATGACCCTTGAAAGAGGGTCCATAAAATCTTTTGCGAACCTATCAGAAAAGTTTGTCTCCTACTTCTCCTTCAATTTGGAGGACACTGACACCTTAGATCTCCTCAAAGAGAAACAATGTGAGGGGGAAACCTTTGCTAGCTATCTTCAAAGGTGGCCTGCATTGGCAAGTAGAATGAAGACCCCTCTAAAAGAAAAGGACATGGTCACCCTCTTCGTGGAGAACTCTCATCCCAACATGGCTCATAACTTTAGGTTACATTGTGTCACTACTTTCGCGGAGCTAGTGGAAAAGGGACCTATCCTTGAACGTGCCCTTGTTTCCAAAGGGCACAACAAAATACATAACTAGGATAAAGAAAGGTCATTCAGTGACAAGCCACATTTTTGGAACAAGAACAAGAATGAAGTAAATGACGACGTCACTGATACTAAACATGTCCAAGTGGCTAATACATCCTAGAGACAACAAGCATCCATACCTAATGCCATATCTATACCACAGGGGGCACCTCATCCTCCTCAACAGTCAAATCAGAACAGCCAGCGGAACACTAAACGTCAGTATGCTCAATTAGGAGAACCCTTGAGTTTCATGTTCAATAAGTTGTTACAGATCAACTATCCAACCACGTATCTTGTCACCAAGCCACTTGATGAATCCAAACCCAAGCCTACATGGTTTAGAGAAAATGAATATTGTGAGTTCCATAAAATCAAAGGACACTCTTTAAACAAGTGTCAAGGTCTGAAAAACTATGTCCAAGATCTTATTGATTGAGAAGATATCAAAGTTGACACTAGTCAAGCTTTGTCATCCAATGCTCAATTGCAGATATATCAAAACGCCTTGCCAAACCATAATCAAGGCGCGAGCACCTCCAACAACAATCCCCAAGACGACAACAAAAATACCATAAGCTATAAGAATGTACCCCTCAATTACGAGGGTGTTATCCATTACATTGAGCAGGTAGAACCCTATGTATCTATGATACATGTCAAAGCCAAAGACCCTCAGTGTGATGTGACTACACGACGAGCCCACATCACTATCCCTATAGCCTCGGCACCCACCCAATCAACTCTTGTAAGCTCTCAGTACAACATCCTGGACAACTTAGGAAAGACCCCTGCTCATCTCTCCATTTTGGATTTGCTTAAGCCTTCTCTTGTACATCAAGAAATCCTCAATAGAGCCCTACAGGAAACCCATGTACCTAATGACATTGATCCTGCATGATTCCAAGCTTTGGTAGGAAACCTGGCTTTATCTTATCAGCTACATTTCAGCCAGAATGACATGCCAAACATCGATGTCAATGATAATCGCTCCTTGCATATTGAAGTCATGGTTGCCCATCATAAAATAAAAAGGGTCTTGGTAGATAACGACTCTGCCTCAATCTGTGTACTTTGAAATTCATAAAACAAGTTGGGTATACTCAAGCAGATTTAAGTAATCAGATCATCATGATCAAGGCCTATGATAATGCAAAAAAGAATTCAGAGGGAATTATCAGTCTTCGTATCCAAGTGGGATCTATGGTTCAATACACTACCTGTCATGTCCTTGATTTGGACTTTCTATATAATCTCCTCCTTGGTCATCCATGGCTCCATGCTATTCAAGCCATCCCCTCTACGTACCATCAGTGCCTAAAATTCCCAGTCAATGGACAAGAAGTCACCATCTATGTTGACCCCCAACCATTGAAATATTTCCGTGCTTTAGAAGCATCATTTCCCCATTTACATTATTGTCCCAGGTTCGAAATAGGGGCATCTCAGTCATCATCCACCAATCCACCCTCCACCACGACAACCACTCCATCTTCCACCACTGATCCTATAGTCACAAAAGTCCAGATCATTGATAAAGGGTGCCGTGAATATGAATTGCATACTGCTCTTAATGTAGGAACCATGCCACCTTCACCACATGAGTATGGTCAACCTTCACATGCTACTCCAAAGGAAGACAAGACTGTCACTTTCAGGTCCCCAAGTATCAAGATAGATGCACCAGAAGAGGATATAAGTCAATGGGTATACCGAGAAGAACCCCAACCAGATCCCCCTCTAAAGGAATATTTTCAAGAAGCATATCCCTAGTTAGCTAAGTTTGCAAAAAAGTATAACTACCAATGTAGGGGCCTAGGTAAAGAAGAATAGGGGCGGTTGCAACCTATTGATACATCAAAGCTGCCAAAGAACATAGGCATCAGATATGATAAAAAGAAGAAAGGCCCTACAACATCGTCTAACACCTCCAATAGTGTCACCGTGGACAATGGCTCATTGGAAGACATACCCGAGGAGGAATCCATCATACGTGCATACGATGACGTTGTTCACACTGACCTATCATCCATGTTCAAATGCCTATTGGTCTATACCATTAGCCTATCCCTTTGTCACCCTGAGCTTATTGATTGGGACCTACGTGACAACACACAAGTCAATATGTCTGCAGATACATATGTCAACCTCATGGGATTGGGGGAGGATGAACACTCCAATCATAAAAATAAGAATAAGAAAAGTAAAAAGCGGTCATCTAGTGAAAACCTCCCCGAGGCACTTCTTGACCTTGAAAAAGTAAAAATAAAGGACACATCTGATGGTGAAAACCTCGAAGGGGCACTAGAAGATGGAGATGTTCATCTTCCCCTTGTGGGAACTCGGTTATCTACTCGATCATCCATTCTAATCGAAGAGACTCAAGAAGTTAATCTGGGTACTGCTGAAAATCCTAAGATCACCTATGTAGCTAAGTCACTCTCAGAGCAAGAGTATCTAGTCATCGTGCAACTACTCCAAGAGGGAATCATTAACTTTGCTTGGTCATATTTAGACATGCCAAGCTTAGACCCCTCCTTAGTGGTTCATCATCTAGACGTTCACCTAGATGCCAAGCCTGTCAAACAGAAGCTCCGTCACAAGATGCATCCATAGGTAGCATTGTTAGTCAAGAAGGAATTGTAGAAGTTACTAGATGCAAGTTTTATTAGACCAATTGACTACTTTGAGTGGATCTCCAATATAGTACTAGTTGCCAAACCAAATGGAGACATTCGGATCTGCACAGACTTCAGGGATCTTAACAAGGCCTGCCCAAAAGATGACTCCCCTCTGCCCAACATTGACATGTTGGTCAACCTCACAACAGGACATGAGATGCTATCCCTTATGGATGGCTTCTCTGGTTATAATCAAATTCGAATTGCACCTGAGGACCAACACAAGATTGCCTTCAAAACACCATGGGGTACTTTCTGCTACAATGTTATACCCTTTGGTCTCAAAAATGCGGGGGCAACATATCAGAGGGCAATGACAGTCATCTTCTATGACCTCATCCATATCATCATGGAGGATTATGTTGACGACTTGTTAGGGAAATCTAGAACACGATCGGAACATCCTATCGTCTTGAAAAAGATCTTTGAATGGTTGGAGCATTACAAGTTACGACTAAATCCAAAAAAGTGTGTCTTCGGTGTCACGTCAGGAAAGTTGTTGGGTTTCATAGTCTCTCGAAGGGGTATTGAGGTTGATCCCACCAAGGTTAAGGCTATCCTAGACATGCCACCCCCGCACAATTTGAAACAGTTGAGAAGCCTTCAAGGGAAAATGCAATCCATCCGTCGGTTCATAGCCTAGCTCGCGGATAAGTGTCAGCCATTCACTCATCTCCTGAAGAAAGACTCCACCTTCTGATGAAACCAACAATTTCAAATAGGTTTCAATAAGATCAAAGAATACTTAGCTCATCCTTCGATCTTGATGCCACCTATTCTAGGGAAACCCCTCCTGCTGTATATCTCTGCCACTTCAGTCACGTTGGGGGAATTGTTGGCACAACATGATGAATCATCAAAAGAGAGGGTGATCTACTACATCAATCAGACATTGGTTGGTTATGAATTAAACTACTCTCCCATAGAAAAGGCCTGCCTCACACTAGTCTTTAGCACACAGAAACTTCGACACTACATGCTCAACCATCCAGTCAAATTAATTGCTAAAATTCATCCACTGAAGTATTTGTTATCTAGAACCACTCTGACTGGTTGCATGGCCAAGTGGGTCATGCTCCTAAGTGAATTTGGAATAGAGTATGTAGAGTGGAAAGCCATAAAGGGATAGGTCATAGCTGATCAGTTGGCCGAGGCACCATTAGTAGATGCTTAGCCTCTGGACACAAAATTTCCAGACGAAGAAGTTTACACAGTTATAGAAGCACCAGTTTGGACACTGTATTTTGATGGCTAATACACTCATAATGGATCAGGCGCAGGGATTTTATTAGTTACCCCTCAAGGTGACTACATTCCAAAATCATTCAGGATAGCATTCCCATGTACCAACAATATCGCAGAGTATGAAGCCCTCCTCACTGGCCTTCAAATTGCAAAACAGTGGCATATAACTCACTTGAAAGTCTTTGGTGATTCATTATTAGTCATCAAGCAAGTTAATGATGAATTCCTCACAAAGGATGATAAGTTGTTACCCTATAAACACATGGTGGATGATTTCAAGAAATATTTCACCTTCATACAATTTGACCAAATTCCTCGGGTACAGAATAAAGTAGCATATGCAATGGCCACTATTGGTTCCCTGATTGACATGCCTAAAGACCGGACGAAATGTGAATTCCTTGTCGAACAACTTTTAATCCCAGTGTATGATTTTCCTGAGACTGATATGGTGTACGATATCATAGCTCCCGCCTCCCCCTAGTATCAGGACATATATACCTATCTCCATGATAATATCCTACCCCCAGACCTCACATGGAACTAACAAAAATCCTTTATTCAACATTCGATCTGTTACATTATCATCGGTGATACACTTTATCATCGCGGGTATGATGGGATCCTCCTTAGGTGTCTGAATGAGACTGAAGCCCACATGACGCTAACGAAGGTACATAGTGGTGTTTGTGGAGCTCACTCAAATGGTATGGCCCTGGCCAAAAGGATTCTTCGAGCTGGGTATTATTGGCCTATAGTAGAGCATGATGTTGTGAATTTGTGAAGAAGTTCCTTCCATGCCAAGAACATGCACATTTGATTCACACTCCAGCACAGGATCTTCAACCCCTCCTAGCACCATGGCCCTTCTCTCAATGGGGTTTCAACTTGATTGGAAAGATTTACCCACCATCATTTGACGACCATACATTCATAATCACTGCCACTGAATACTTCACTAAGTGGGTGGAAGCCATGCCGCTCTCACAGATCACCAGTATTTAGATCTTAAAGTTCATCCTTTACCATATTCTTTGCAAATATGGTATCCCATCTACCATCCTTTCTGATAATGGAAAACCCTTCAAAACGCAAGCCATGAAACACCTCTACGACACCTTTCATATCCAACATCGTTGGTCAACGTTTTATTACCCCCAGGGTAATGGTCAGGAAGAAGCAACCAACAAGACCCTCATCCACATCCTCAAAAAGGTTGTCAATAACATCAGTCGAGATTGGCACCTCCATACTCATTCCACCCTCTAGGCATATTGCATGACCTCCATCCGCACCCCTACAGGGGCCACTCCCTATTATTTAGTCTATAGAATTGAAGCCATCTTACCAATTGAAGTTGAGATCCCATCATTGAGAATTTCCCTAAAAAATCTTATCAGTGAGGAGGATGCTCATGTTGCACGACTTGCATAGCTAGAGTTACTTGATGAAAGAAGAATCAAAGCCTACGATCACCTGCAAGCATACCATAACCGCCTCAAGTTTCATTACAACAAGAAGGTTTTCCCTCAACAATTTTAGGTGGGTGATCTTGTCCTGAAAGAGAAACAACATACTCAGCAAGACTGAGACAAGAAATGAAAATTTGAGCCAAATTGGTTGGGGCCTTATATCATAGCTGCCAAATATGGATCTGTGGCATATAGGTTGACTACTCTTGAAGGAGAGCCCCTTGAAAAACCCATAAAAATCATGCATCTAAAGAAGTTCTACGCCTAAGTCCACTTGGTAATCCCACTTATCAGAAAAATAAAAAAAATCAGAAAATCCAAAAATCCAAAAAAAATAGTAAAGAGAAATAAGTTCGTCCTATGGTGAAAACCACTTTTTGGTGGTGCCTTGGATAAGTATGGATGGTGAAAACCTGGTAAAAGGTGTCATACATAGAGGGCTTAATCATTATCTACCTGGAATCCTAGTTATTTTATGCTTTCATCCGCACTATCGTCCTCACCCATCCCATCCTTGGCCACTTGGTATATTGTGATTGAGCATTAGATGACCCATCTAGCCTATCCCCCATCCTGAGCTTTTCAATATCCCACTCTGAGCTTATTTCATTCATCTCCTCATCGGTCAATTTGTGTCATCACATAGAATCATCCATCATGTCGGTCTTCATCTAGATCTCATCCTATCGTGTTGCCAGTCGAAATACATTGCCCCTGCATTGTCATGTAGGCAAGGCTGATCATTTGATCTGCCCTTGGGGTATTTTGACCATCACGTGTTGGTCATCTATCATATGTCTTCACTATCCTCTTTCCGCTTTATCCATGGTCTTTTCATGAACTACGAGGGCTCTGCACTTTCATGTAGGCAAGGCTAATCTTTGATCGGCCTCTGAGCCCCTATGTCTGTAGGATATGTTAGTCTGTGCCCTTGTCTGGCTCATTATTATAAAATAAAATCCCCTATTATCAGAAGATTGGGTTAATGAAAAACATTTGGCATCAAACTGGGTCATTATAGTTTAGTATCCATCATCGGTCTCAATAGGATGCATCAATCCCATCCATCCCCTTGATCCTATGACAAAGGACGTTTTGAAATTGATTGTGATCTTTTGATGTTTTGGAATTTATTTATCATTTGAGCTCACTATTAACACTTGTCATGGTCGCCTTGATCCATCATATCATGGTGTGCTTTGACTCATCTACATAGGGGCTTATCTTGGTCTTTTCTTTGTTGTTGTCTTCTCTGTTGTCCCACATAGTACCCACCAAGATCCCTGAGGTCTTGAGTTATGTTGGGGAATCCTTGTGTGTTTGTGGTTATCCCAGTACCTGGCCTAACCAACGTCATCATGACCTTGGGGTGTTGGGGTAGCCTTTCTATTTTTTGTGTTTGTTTCATGCATTGGATGCCAACTCACCTTGGTCTTACATATCAGGGTATTCGGTATCTTCTGCTATAGCAAAAATCAGTGCTCCGAAGATGGCAACTCATAGTAGGATTGCATTTCATCATCTGTTGCATTGCATTCACCCTATGATTTTGGTTGTGAAAATACTTTATCCCACTCTCTCCCATTCTTCTCAAGGTACTAAAAGTTTTTGACAGGTGACAAATTACACCCATTTTTCACAATCACTACATACCCATCTTCCATTATCATGTCAGTTCTTATTGACACTTATGACCATGTGTTATTTCCTTTCATTATTAATTCACTATAAATTACAAAAGAATTATCACATATTAGGATCATTCTATTAACCACACATACATCACCACCTGCATCACAACGTGTTAGAACCACGCATACTTCGCCACCTGCATCACAAAGTGTCAGACTCATACTACACCACATCTTGCATATATAAAATATTCATATAGAATCCATCATACACATATACATACATGTCAATAAATCAACTAGGCATCCATACATATAAGTCATCATAGATACAACATATGCATACAACATATCACCATGTGAATATCTGCATTAATAAAATCATCCATATTTCACAAATACATAAACCCAATCATCCATTGTCATATCATAAATATGTGCATAAATAAATATACTCATACATCCACATAGGCATGAAGTATCATATACTCATACATCCACATAAGCATGTAGTATCATAAACATGTGCATAAATAAACCAAAGTATCCATCTACATAAGCAGGAAATATCATATACATGTGCATACATAAACTGAATCACCCATCACAAAAAAAAAAACATACTGCATAGTGTCAATAAGGACTATCCCATATCATAATCAAAATAATACAATGTACATCATATATCCATCATACATCAAAATCTATCACATATCCATCACATAGCCCTCATACATCATCAAATAAGGTAGAAAATCTAGAGATGTAGAGCATCTTTGATCTCTGTCGATAAGTACTACACGCTCCACCTTGCATCTGTCAAAAACTGGTATCCTGTCATCTCCCTAATGAGCTACCCACATCTGATCTCTGTGGTGAATTAGGTACTAATCGCCTGCCTGGTGAAGCACCTGACAAATCACTATAACCTCGGGTCCGCGTCTCGAGCGACTGAGATGGTGCTGGAATTTGTGGTGTCTATTGAACATACTGGAACATCTGCTATGCCGGGTCTGGAACTGCATGGTAGTACGCGTCCATCCAAAATCCTGCCTCCCTCGCATTCTCCTCTCGCTCAACAACCTGAACCTGAGTGAAATTATGCTCCTAATGATATCTATCTTGATCTCTCATGATCAATCTCCTCTCCTACTCCCAAGCCTCCTGGGATAGTTGTAACTGTGCCATCTCTGTCTGAACCTGATCTCTCATCTCCTCGGCAGCCATTGCCCTAGCCAATGCTACATCCCTCTCCCCCTGTAACCCCCTATGTATTTGTCCCTATCACATCACTGACCTACACTGACTGCCACTAAGCCACTGTTGTGTCTCGCTCTCCCTGCAACGTCTACATCCGTACCTTTGCAGCATCTCTCTCTCTCTCTGTGCGGCCTGTGCCTGAGCCTTTGCTACATCCATGTCCCTCTGAAGTGCCTACAGTCTCAACTCAACAGAATCTCGCTCCCATCATATAACTGACACTTGTGACACCACTGCATCCCTCTCTATCCAGAGAGACTAAACCTCGAACTTTTCCACTAGCCTATCACTCTCAGCCGCCTGAGTGCGTGCCTATGCCACATCCTTGTCTCCCTCTAAGACCTGCACCTGTGCTTGTGCCACATCTCTCTATGACCGCAACATGTGCATCTCTCTCCTCATCTCCTCCTCTCTCTGCTGCATCAACCCCATGTCCCCAACTGTCTTCTTTAAACAATCCACTCTATCTCTGAGCTCAGCCCGCTTCCAGTGCCAATCTGCTCTCTCTCTCTCCATGACCTCTCTAGCTATTTCTGCAGACCCTCTGTATCTCTGAAAGTCCCTGTCCCAGTCTCTGATGGCTCCTACCCTGTCACCCCTCCAACAGCCTATCGTATTGCTGCCTTTTCCACCGAACGGTCTTACTCCCATCTCGCTGCATCTCCCTCCTCATGCTCCCTGGCCACCTTCGCTCACAATCTCTCTATCTCTGCTCGTAGGTCAACTGCCTCATCCCGTGCCTCATCTCTCTCTCATCAATCTCTTCTCCACGTCAGATACCAATGTGGCCAGGACTGCATAATCTCTCTCACCTTGGGCGAATCATGCCTGTACTCACTTAGCACTACCTCTAATTTGATCTGCTCTACCTTTGTCTACCGAGATCGCTACTTGCTGAGGTGCAATATCTCCAAAGTCTCTCTCAACACCACCGCAGGATCCTCTCCTCGGGGAGGTTCTATCGACAGTGGTCGAAGGTCATACACATCAGTGTCAATGTCCATCTCTCACAGCTCATGTTCCTCGCTCTCTACCGACGCCTCCATCGCATCCACATCTATCACCGAAGGGGCTCCCTCTCTCCCTCTCATCCTCTCCTATGCTCTGCTAGCCTCACCCTCCTCCTGTCTCTATCGCTGATGCCCTCCTATGGCCATGTCTGCCTCCTATCTCTCCTACGCTCTGTTGGTCTCAGCCTCCTCCCCTCTCTCTTGCTACTGACCTCCTAGGGATGCGCGTGCCTCCGGGCTCCTCTCTCCCATTATCTTCGGCCCCCTATCTTGCTATGCTATAGCCCTGACCTCATCCTCTCCCTCCTTTGCTCCATCCCCTCAGGATCTACGTCGTCATCTCCTCCTCCTGACTACCCTCACTAGCTCCTTGGCTACTCCAACAACCTCCTCTCCCCCCTATTGGTTGCCCTCACTGGCTCCTCGGTGGCTCCCACCGCCTCCTGTCCCTCCCCCTGCTGTCCTCCTCTCGCCTGTCCTCTCTGTCATCCTCGGGGTACCGGTCCCGTTACCCTTGGTCGTCTCTCATCCTCTGACCCGAACCCTAGTGCTCCCTCAATCGACACTACTGGGGTAATCTGTGGTGGTGGATGTCGTCTGAACCACTGTCGATATCGATCTATCACCCCTGCATCCCTCTACCTCTCCCGCCTATTTGGGTATGGCATAAACTATAGTGTCTCCAGCTCCTCCCACATGGCATTCAGCCTCAGTGGAGCCCCCCATGGCCACTCCCATGATAGTCACTGGAATCTCACCCGTGCCACAGAAATATCTTGCCTCACTCCAAACTATCGTGTCACCCGATCGGGTCTATGTAGCTCCACTATAAGCAGAATTCTCCCCAACAATATAACAGCAGGTGAAGAAGTAACCACTATGTGCCTCCTCATCACTCCTCCAGCCCCTGAAGTGCTGCAACATATAAAAACGCCACACTATCATCTCCATCTGCACATCATCTAACCATCTCCTCCATATATCTACATTTCTCACATCCCGATACCGCAGTATCGCTCCCGCCTCTGCCCCCAACCCCAGGCCACGACCTCTCTATCATCCTACTCTCCTAATCTACGCACAATCAGTCTGGTCACTCTGATGTGCTCCCACACCCAAAGCTGTAGTAGTGTGACATGGGCCACACTCAGTGCCTTTCGATAGCATACCCGGTGCATGTCCTGATACAGCTGCGCCAGCATGCATGTTCCCCACGCAAACTGCCCCTCTCGGCCCTTGATGATATGCTGAATCACCTCGATGAACCTGAGATGTAGGAATCGACCACTCTGGTCTGGCACCAGGATCCCGCTAATTAGTCTAGCTAAGTACAAAGACAATGCTGGTACCCTGCACGACAAACACCTGTCCACATCCAGCTGCCCTGTTGAACTAGTAGATTGTCACTGCCAAAAACAACATGCACAGACTCATCCAGCACCTTGTCCGCTATCCAACACTCGCTAACCATGAGCCCTGCTATAGGGAGCCTTAGAATCTGCCAAACATCCTCCAGGGTCACCGTCATCTCCCCAATCGATAGATGGAATGTCGATGTCGTTGAGTTCCAACTCTCTATCAAGGCTGTCAGCATGGCCCTATGGGCCTTAATCACTGAATATGTCAGTATATGGAGTAATCCTGCCTCTACCAGTCTCTAGTGCTCTGTGCCCGTCATCCGTGCCATACATCTTGTCAAAACCTCAGACCGTCTCTCTCGTGTCCACAAACTCTCCACATTTTGCATCCATCACAATGACACCTTGTCAGTCCTTTCTAGCGCCGTTCTTGTCCTACTTTTTCCTGCCCTGAGATTTCCCTTCCCCATCCCATTAATTCTCCATCCCCCCTTGTCCCCTTTTTTTGTGCTTTTTCCTTGTCTTCTGCTTTTTCCCGCTAACCCATTTTTCCTCCCGAGCAACCCCACAAAACCCATATTTTTGTTTTTGCAAACAATTAATTTTTTTTTGACTAAAATCACAAAGTGGGGTCTCAGACTCACCTGACGTGGCACGACACACTCGCTGAAGTATCGCCGTCTCTCATCCCTTCGATGAATGATGTCTGAATGTACTCCGACATCGTGTCTCCTCCCTTTTCTCTCTCCTCTTCTTCCTCATCTCCTCACTTGACAACTGTCCAAAAGAGGAGAGGTAACTCCCTCAATTCCCTTTTATAGCTTTTTCCCCCCTTTTTTCACTTTTTAAAATGAAAGGATTTTTTTCCTTTTATTTAACCTTTTTTAGCCTCAACTAATTCCCTCCCCCCTTATCTTCCCGGGGTCGCCATTTCCACACTATAAACCCATTTTCCTCCGTTCAAGTGCCAATATTCTCGATTTTTTGTGCTCTTTCCATCGACATATACCACTTCATCCTTTTGAGAAGTTGCCCCCTTTTCTGTCCCCATCCCCTTCTCGAGGGGGTATACCCTAACATTCCCTCCCAACCTTCCGTCATAAGCCTTCCCTTATGAGTCTAGGGCGTCCCCTCTATTTCTCCTCTGTTCGGGCAGTTCACGCAATCTCTCCCATGCCAGGTCATTTCTTTCCAGTCGCTTCTTCCATAGAGTCATCTGTGTTTTATCTTTCTTCGAAACACTATTATCCTAATAGTGTTTCGAAGAAGGAAAAAATGTAGACATCCAAATTTGACCACTTCCATATGGTCAAAGTCATTTCCTTAATCATCCCTTTGCTCATTTAAATCGTCCTCTTTGCCGGTATTAATTAAATCATTCATTTAATTAATATTTTGTATCTTGCATAAAGTTTCCCAAAGTATTTAATTTACTAAATACTTTTCCCCTCCTTCCTCTCTAAATTAAATAAATGCATCACTTTATTTAATTTAGTCATATTATCTTTTGAAATTTTAAATTTATTTTTAAATTCCTTATTTTCTCTCTCATTGTCACATCCTCCAACTTTTGCAAGTTGGTCTCTAATCCCTCTTAGCAATCTAACCCTCTTTCTTAGTCATAATTAATTTATGATTAAGATGTGCACACCCCTAATCATCATTAGGGTCCCATCCTCCATAATTTCCCACTTGCCTCTAATGTGTCATTAATTTGTTTAATCAAGTACTTGCACAACCTTAATCACTTAATTGAGTCAGCCCTATTAAATACTTTTTTTTTTTGGACAAGGCACTCCATTCCCCATGTGAATTTTTAATTCACATTTAATCCCCCAATGCATTTAAAGGAATTTTAAATTCTTTCTCTCATCCCCATGAGAATATTTGAAGAATTTTTAATTCCCCACATGTCCTCTCACCCACATGGGGACAAGTACCTCCTTTATGAGGAGATCTTGTCCCAATCCCAAGGTACTATGTGCCACCTCCATGTCATGTACTATCCTCCCATCTCATGTACACATCACCCTTTTTAAGCCATATCATATGTCACATGTCAAGATGTGAGGGCTTGTGAGTTCTCAACTCACCTTAGCCCTACATCTTGATCTTGGTGGCTCAATCTTGACCATCCATTTCCCTAGAGAATTCCAAAATCTCTATAAATACCCCATATTTTCTCTCATTTTAGGGGAGATCATTCATAGTAGCCAAACTTTTTTCAAATTTTTTTCTCAATCCATACTTAGCCATTTTTCATGCTTGCATACAATTCCATCTCTTTTTCATCCATCCTATAGCTTGCATCTCTTTCCATCCAAGGAGCATACAACACCGAAGATCAAAGGGCCAACCAAAGGATCAATTCGAGACAAGGTAAAATTTTTCATTTGTCATCTTTATTTTGTATTGAATCCAACTAGGTCAATCTTGAGGTGTAGAGTGTTTTTAGTGTTATTTGCTTTCTCTTGTTTTCTATTTGTATTCTAGCACTTAAATTCGCCCTATCACAGTAAGAATTAATAAATGACTTACCTTGAGGAATGATCAATTCAACCCATACTCCAATCCCTTGTTTAGATTTTGATCCATCAAATCTTAGAATCCAAGCTTTTTCTTCGATGACTTTGAACTTAGTGTTTTTTAGAAGTTGATAAATTGATACTTTTAGTCCACATTGCATGTGTTTTTTCACTAGGTATTTCAAGCTCATGCTTGTTGGGAATTTTACCTTCTAGGTAGCACTTATTTCTAACTCTACAGATAACTTCCAAACACATCACACAACTGTCTTCTAAGTGTGCAGAATTATTCATCCTACATCAGCCTTGTAACAACAAAAATTTCAATCAATGTTTAGCCCTTCGACCCTTGTAGACTTCCTTAACAATGGTCTTCCAAAAAATTTCCAAGTGAATATATTCCCCTTTAGAAGATTCATAATCAGATTCAATTAGCACATATATCCTTGGGTTTATTTGATCATGTTTCTTTGTGTTGCACATAAAAAACTCTTCTATTTTAACTCCAAAACTTTTAATACTATATACACCAGGTTCTACATTGATATATAGCACTTCATTTTTCTAATTATAATTTTTAATCATATGTATCATATGTTTGTCTCTCTCTATTTTTATCTGGTCAGGAACTCCTTTCTAGGGTAACCACACATGCAAGAAATTAGTAGCCATATATCCATTCAAAGTCTTTGACCAATCTTTACTCAATAACATCCCATAGGTATCTGATATCTCAACTACTTGAATTCCAATGTAGTATTGAATCTTAGGATCCAATGCTAACTACATGTGAATATTTGTCAACTCTCCAACTACGTTCAGCTTAGTCATGTCCAACTGAGTAACCTTCTTTAAGGATCTAGCCGAGGTTAAACCTAGTGTATGACATATGGACAAAGGCATCACATTGGTCGAGGCCCTTGAATTCACCAAGAAATTATGGAGATTATTACAAAAAATCCTTAGTGTTAACAAAAATGGTAGTGACTCTGTGTTCCCTTTATACAAATCTACATGTGCATCTTCCATAGGAAAAATGTTTTTGTCCTTCATTTTAATGGAACTGTCCTCCACCTAAACCTCTTTACTAGCTGAGCTTTCCTTGAGAATCTCTTCTAACGTATTTAAGAAATCCTTTCTGATCATAGGTGTTTTAAGTAATTCTAACAAAGACAGATTGATTTACCTTCCTAAATTCTTCTACCAAATAGTTAGTCAAATTACTTTTATCAACAGATTCTACTTTTCCACTCCAAGGAGGATTTTTATAATTGTTATACTCTCACCCCAAATTATTACTGGTTTTATCATCTAGTGACATACTAAAGTTGTTAGGTGGGATTGATGTAGTCATGGGTCCTTTGAACCTACTCCCACCAGTGGTATTACTTAGGTTGTAACTATGTCCCTTTAGATATTATTGGAAAGTGTGAGGCTCATTTTTATCTTGATAAGGGAACAAATAAGTTTCCAAAGTCATGGCTGAACTATCCCCCCACTCACAAGTGCTACTCTCAACAACCATAGGTGACTTAAAACACACATAAATATCTAGTACCCAACATAAAATCATATTCTACTAAAATTAGTTAATTTCCCTAGGATAGGTGAGAATCACATTGATCATTATATGATATGTTGTGGCTAAGAAAATGTTTGACGTGGTTTTGAATTGTGGACAATCAACTTTCGTATGAGAATTGGTATTGTGAATCCTACACTAGTTTCTCATGGAAAGTTTGACCAAATTTACTTTAGATGTGAACCTATCTTTAGAGGAGGCATTATCCAAAGGTGTAGATACCCCCCATTGTTAGGCCATGTATTCCAAGGCCTAGGTAGTTTGGGAGCATTATATGTTTGACCTTGTGAATTCTAGTTGTTATTTTGAGAATAGAAATTTTGATTTCTTAGTTGTGTAACCTCAGTTGTTAACCTTTTAAGTTGAGTTGTTATTTCTCTAATTTCTTCTTTATCTTATTTATTCTTTTCTCTCTGGCTCGCTTGAGTTCAAAATGTATAAAGAAATAATCTCCATTAGTATGTATCTCAGTGATAGCCATGCTAGGGTGTGGGACTAACACTTGACTATTTTTGGGCTGAAAGAATCTATTCTATGGAAAGGCCCTATTTTGGACCACTAAGGCAAAGGGTTGGGAATCACCACACTATTTAGCAAGACTTCACTCATGCCTAGGATGGGATAGTTATTCAAACTATTCTGACCATTCATAGGCAATCTATTTCTAACATATTTCATTTCTAGATTCACACTTATAACTTCTGTGTAGGCTTCAATTAAGGTAGTAGAAGGATTTACCTTCCTTTTCACAAATGTTGTTGTCAAAGGATCAATCACGGTGTAATAAATATCAAGGGTGGACAAATTATCCACAACGTAAGGTGCTTGTAACCAAGAGTAAGTCTTTTGGAATCTATCATTAAAAGTTGTTATAGGTTCATCGTCAAATTGTTTGATATGAGAAAATTGGTGATACAATAAGGTAGGATCTATTCACGTTCTAAACCTAGCTAAGAATTGCTTTTCCATATCTTTCCATGTCCTAACAAAATTATGAGGTAGATTGATATACCATTAGTAAACTTCATCACTCAATGTGTAGGGAAACAACATGCACACTACATCTTCATGTTGTATTCTAGCTCTAAAGCATGTATCCTTAAATATGCTTATATGTTCTTTTCTGTCCTTATGGAGATAATACCTTAGACATAATTTATCTTTATTTTTAAAAAAATCATTGTATACAATGAATTGAATAGGAGACTCTACATTGAAGAAATTCATCACTACTGGTGGAGGAGGTGTCACATTGGCTTGATTTTGTGGGACTAGATTGACAGACCTTAACTTTCGATCCCTAGTTAACATATAACCACTAAGTTCTACAAGTGCCACATGTGGATCACTAGATCAAGACCTAGTAACCCTACAAAACTCCAACTTCCTTTTGTTTTCAAAATGGAAAACAAACCTCCTTCTAGCACCAATTCTGTTGATGTGATTGTTGCACACGCACACCAACAGGAAAATAAATTCTCACAAAAGAACACAAGAACCTACCTTTACTTGAAAGATATACCAATAAAACATAAATATAAGGTGATCTTAGTTTGATCCCAAGGCTCAATAATAATCATGTCTTAGTTTGATGCTCAATAATATCATGTCTTGATGCACTAGGTTCACTCAAGGTTCATTGTGTAAATTTTTGTTTTTGATTAGCAATAAATAGGTTTTGAAGGGGCCCTAAAACCCTCTACAAAAAGGAGAAAAGGTAGAAAAGATAATAAAAATTGGATACCCCACCAACACCATAAAATAGGCTGATTATAAAACAATCAACACCCCATCAATAGATAATGACTAGCCAAAACAAAAAAAACCAAACAAAAAGAAAAAAAGCAACATTTAGAGAAGTTCCTTAAGCATTCTAGTTGCTTCCAAATTGTGTAAATTGTTGTTAATCACAAGGGGTCTATGATTTTTTAGGTTAATTAGTATCCAAAGGATCATAACATAAGCTCGATTTAATCACTCATATGGTACTTCACAACTTCATGAAACTAAATATTTGCAATAATGCTTCATGAATTCAAATTACTTGCATATATTCAAGAAAATTTAGCATAAGTCATTCTATAACTTCATGGAAATGAAATATTTACAATAATACTCCATGTATTCATCATTTTGAAACATTTTCTAAAAATGTTAAACATCTATTCTAAAAAAAAGCATAAAAAACCTCATAAAATTTAAAGATTTTTCTAGGTATTATCCACACATGCCCCATGAAACAAACTTAATCAAAGAAAATCACTCTATACTTCCCCATATTGCTTCATAGATAGGCATGGAATGATGCAAGGATTTAACGAAACATGGATTATTTGCCACCAAATAGTGTTAGTATGCACACAAATTTGGCACAACACATAGGGTTTCTTGATAGGAACAAACAATCAACTATGTATGATTTGGTATAAGGAAATAGCTTTAAATTGGCCTTGACATTAATTAGCTTCAACTAGAACATACATGTTTTTAATCTAGAATAGAACAAAAGGAAGGAAAAAGAAATAAAACTTGTAAAAATTTTAGATCTTTGAAATCCAAAAATTGTGAACTTAACAAAAAAGAAACAACTCTTGTCTTTTCATAAGAACAAGGCACTCGAGGGATTCAATCAAAACACATGAAAGATAATCCAGGGAATGAATCATAGCACATCACGTGGCACATGACAATTGGAAAGAGATACTTCTAGAATAAGTCAACAAATACTTTGAATTTCTTCAACACTTAGATATTTCACACTCGAGTCTCAGGGCATAGGCATTTTTGCACAAAAAGTAATATTATTCATCAAAACCTCTAAGACTGACCAATTTGCATCAGGTCTAGGAACAAACCTATAAAATTCATTTCAATTGACATACCACCATGTCTACACAAAAACTTGGGTTTCCACTACCCAATCACAAGCACTTCTTCACTGGACGCCTTGTCTCCAAACTCGTATGTTCTTTTCTTCTACTGATATTCTCAAAAAGTGATTAACACCCAATTTATGTTTTCTCTAGGAACACTTTGTACCATTTTCCAACTATATTTGTACTTTTAATATTATTCCATTATTTTCTTTATAGCTTCATTCTGTAGTAGAATTTCTCTCATATCTATTCATGTGGTTCTTGCATTTGATCACCTCATCAATAACTACCCAACTTAAAGAATGAACAAGATCTTCATTAATATTCTCCATCCAACCTTAGAATGCTTTTATTTTGGCATCACCCTTCCCTATCTTATCAGGATAACACATTTTTTGTGCCAACATCTCAATGAGGTTCAAATCTTTATCCATTATTTTCTCACTCCTTTCAATGACTTTCTCTAATCCACTCACACATTGCAGCAAAGTGTCACCATGCCAACTTAGTTGCAACCTCCATTTCTCCAACACCGTCGCTTCTTATTTGTAACCACTTTTTATTTTACCAACTCTTGGACCTTTTCTCTAAGAATCTCTTTTAACCACTATATCTCTATATCATTCTCCTCCCTACGATAATTACATTCATTTGTGAACCTTCTAGACTTATCAAACTAGCAATATGCCTCTTTGCATTTACCAATTTCCTCTATTATCAATTCTTCACCCTATTGCTCCAAATGTTTTATCTAGTCTTCAATCATGTTTATCTTATGTTTTATTGCTTTGATGGCATCCACCTACTCTTTTGACATCAACATTGGATTTGGTGGAAACTCAGTCAAGGACTGATGAGGCTAAGCTATAGCTCAAATAAAATTCTCTAAATAGGGAATTATTTCTTTCAATTCTCTTTTCTTCTATTTATCCTTCCTCATATGAGCAGCTATAGTTTCTAAATTCATTCTCATTTCCTCCAATTCTTTCTCTCATAAGGAATTTCCTAGGTTGATTTTGGTAACCTGATAATCCCTAATCGTCACTTCATGCTTGTCCTTTTCTTCAATAGGAGTGGCTATTTGGAGAGTCTTCCCTCCATTTGAGTTCTATTTGAAAGCATGTTTGACTCTTGCTTAGCCCTTAGGCTCAGGGGTTTCTCTCTCCTGCACTAAACTCCTAAAATCAAGAGTCACCAACTCCACTTCCACTAGTGGAGCCAACTGCTTGACTAACCATTTAGGTGCTTCTTCATCTCGCCTCACTTCTTCATGGCCTTGTTCTTGATGACCAAGATGCTCAAGAACATTCTCCTATAACTCTTCATCATTCCCTATCATAACTATTGAATCTCTTACATTATTTGCTCCTGTTGGCAATGACTATAGATTTCCATGACCCAAATCGCTGCGTTTTGACTCTCCTTTCTCTCTTTCTTTAGAGTTTATGTTCTTTGGTTCTATTTTATCTTTCTCAATCCCCTCATCCAAAGCAATCTGTTCCTATTTCCATAGGGCATCTAGATTTTCATTATTCACCTATTCTTTATCCAAGGTTTGAGAAGAATCTTCATTTAGATTTATCTCACGTTCTTAAGGTTGCTGATCAATAGTTTCAATCTCCCCAGACAAAGGTTGATATTTTCCCACATGCTCCTTGTGCTCTTCTTCCTCATTATTATAGAAATGGGGCTTTGCACTATATTTCCCTTTGTTTCTCTCCATGGAGATACTACTCTTGCATTAATTTCCCCAAAGAAAAGTACAATCCTGGTAGGTTAGGGTTCACATCATGGAGTCTCCAATTTTCATGCCATGGTCCACCTTCTAAAAGAAGGTGGTGAATGAAGCTGATGTGGCACATTGGCGTGTCACATTTAGCCATGCTAGAAAAGAGTGAGTAAGCACCTAGGTCACAAGATGAGAAACTAACTTGCATTTGAGGATGAAACACCCAACATTTGACAAAGACAATATATAGAGGGAAAATATTTGCAAATGATCACTATTATATCAAAGCATATGAGTGTCAGAGGATCATAGCAAAATGAAGGAGATAATAGCAATTGTTATGAATGCCATGTGACCTGATATCATGCACAAAGAAGATGTAAAAGACCATGGAACAAAGTGAAAAGGGGTCAAAGTCAATGAGATTCATTCAATGCCAAAGAGCATTATCATTATATCAGTGAAAGCACAAGATTGTAACAACAATGAAGCAATCGAAAGCAAGAACAATATATGCAACATTAGGATCGTTGTCATAAAGGATGAAGATCAACATGAGGTTTCAGGATTCAAGATTTCCACTTACCTTTAGATTGTAACCTTGTTTAATTTTCTTCCCTTTCTTGAATGATACTGGTGTTGTAACTTAGAAAACACTGCTCAAAAAGCTTTGGCATTATGAAAATGGAAACCACCACTCTTTGCATTCAATGGTTTTTTCCTTCATCAGACTTGCAATTGGAAAACCTTCAAACGTGCACGAGAGCTGAAATACCAAATTGTTGATTAAACTTCAAAACCTCCCTCCAACGTGAAATCACAATGTTTTAATGGAAAAAATTGAACTTCCTGAGATTCCCTCCAAATGCATACAAGACCCAATTGACCAAGGCACCAAAAATACCCTCTTTTTTTTTTTGTCTACCAAAAATACCTATTGCTAAAATGCACCAAAAAAAACTATTGTGTGGAAGGAATACAAAAAAATATCTTCATTTTTAGGGGAAAAAAATTCATCTATCTACATTTTCATTTTAATATAGGTTGTGAAAATTAATATAAGCATGATGTGCTCCTAAAATTACTAGAGTTCAAACTTGTATAAAAAATAACATCTATAAAAATGATCCACACACAATTGTTTTCATAGATTATAAAATAATTCTATTTTAAAATCATATTTTATTAGTGAAATTGACCACAATTGCTCTTTGATACATTTAACATGCTAACACAACAAGAAAATCAAACTAGCTTCAAATCATAGTTAAAAACATTAACAATTCATTAACATAATGAGTAATAAAAGTTAAAGAATGTAAATGTTTATAATTTTTTTTATAAAATATGTGAAGGCCTTAAGACTGCACTGAGAGGAAATTCCTTCCACGCAATAGGTATTTTTGGTGCACCAAGCAATCTAGGTGGCCAAATGGCCTGCTTAGGTAGGGTCTCATGAGGAGGGCTTAATTAGCTCTATGGATTATGATCAAATTTGAAAGAAAAAAGAATAGAGGAGTAATAGTTATTTATTTAGTCATTAATTTAACCATATATTTAGTCATTTTTATTTTTCTGATATTAGTCAATTATTTAGTCATTTTTATTTGTTTGATATTAGTCATTTAGTTGTGATTTTACCTAATGACTAAATTAGTCATTTATTTTCAAGATACTACTAGTGTTAGTCACGTGACTAAAATTTTTAGTCACATGACTAAAATTTTTAGTCACGTAGTCATTTATTTGCCAAATTCTACTAGTGATTATTTGATTGTTTGGCTATTGAGTCACAATGTTAGCTTGATGATTGTTCTAATTGTTGTTTTGGGTTTGTTGTTGGGGTGTTGGTGTGTTTTGTCAAAGAGCACTGATAAAAACTTTGGCATCGACAACACCATCATTGGTAATGTTTCTATTTTTCACCCATATGCGAGGTTTGTTGTTGTAGCTAGTGTATGGGTGATTGTTTTGTTGTTCAAGATATGTGGGTGTCCCTCCTTGTGCAATAAGGGCTCGTTCAATGTTAAGCTCCTTAGAGATCAATTGGTCGTATGTGGTGATCCCTTGCACCTTGAGATGAAATGCCAAGGTTCCCTCCATATTGGAGATGATGGTGCAAACTTTTTTTTCTTCTGGCATGACCCATTTTCTCTTATTGGCCTTAGATTGCCATCATTGTAGGAATGAAGAAAAGGAACTTGTTTGAGGGCTGATAGTTCCTCTAGACTGCCATCCATACTGATAATGAATGCATATTTTTTTATGAATGTGTCTACTATCTCTTGGAAATTTTTGATGCCAGGAGAGAGGTGAGAGAACCACTCCATGGTGTGCCCAGCCAAACTTCTAGGAAATAGCCACATCAAATATGTATCGTCATATGTGACTTCCATGCAATTAACTTGGAATTCCTTGATGTGATCTTTAGGGTTTCTCATCCCATAGTATTTATCAAAATTTGGGATTTCAAATACCTTTGGGAATGGTTTCATTACAAGAATCCTATCAAAAAGATAGGGACAAAAGTTGTTGGATGTCTTTGTGGTTTTCCCTGATTGAAGATTAAGCACTTGTTGCAGAAGCAACTTCATTTGCATTGTTACATCATTTTGCAGATCAGGGGGTGGGATGAAGGTGTTTTGTAGTGGTTCACTTGTTGGAGGGATGGGTGGATTGGTTTTTGTGTTGGTGGATGGTGCCTGCATGATTTTCTATGCCAAGTATGCTTGTACTTGTTGTTGGTCCTATTGTTGTTGCGCTAATAATGTCTATTGTTGGGTTTGTTGTTGTTGTTGTACCAACAATGCTTGTTGTTGTGTTGCTAGTTAGGCTGCTTCAAGTTGTTCTTGGTATTACTTCAACACTTGTTGGTAAGCTTTTTGTTGGGATGTTTGTTGTTGTGCGAGGTACTATGCTTGCACTTTTTCTTGTGCTTGTTCCTATGCTTGTTGAGCTTGGTATTGGGCTTGAGCTTGCACTTGTGCTTGAGCCTGGGCTTGTACTTGTTGGGTAGCTTGTGCGATCTATGCAACTTGTGTGGCTTATGCATCCTACGCAGCTAGAACTGCTTGAGCGGCTTGTTGTGCTTGAGCAGCTTGTTGTGCTTGAGCTACTTGTTGTGTGGCTTGACCTGCTTGATGTGCAACTAAGTGTGTTTGTGCTTGTTGAGCGGATCATTGTGCAACTTGTCAGTTTTGGATTTTCTAAAGTGCTTTTTGATATGTAACTTTTTGAGCAGCTTGTAACACAATGCTATATTAGTTTAACACATTTGTGTTTGGTGGTGGCAGCGGATTTGGTATGGTGTTTGCCTCTATGATGAGAGGCACTGTTGTATTGATGATTGGGATTTGTGTAGTGGATGGTGTGATTGATATGCTTGGTCCTTGAGAGACCATGTTTTGAGATATTTGGGAAATGGTTGATGATGTGGTGGTTGCTTGTGTTATTAGGATGGCTTCCATCTATTGTTGTGATATCGATGGCAAGATGGGAGGATTCAGTATAACGCTTTGATTGATGATTCAGGGATTGTTTTGAGTGAGTGGTGACAATGGAGGTAACCCCAAACTAAGAGTTGATGTTGATGTTGGTGGTAAGGGTGGAAGTGGTGGAAAAGTGAGTGACATACTTCCTTGGGGAAATGATGAAGATGAAGGGTCAAAGATGCCCCCTAGTCCAAATAATTCTCCTTCTCCTTGTGACGTCATAGGGAGAGAGGTTTGAGGTGTTGCATGAAATGATGATGATGGGTCATTAGGATCATGAAAGGTGAAGGGGACATATGGGTGTAATGGATTTGAGGGTATGGATTTCCCCAAGATAGTGTTTGCATCCAAATCTTGATTACTCACGAGGGGGAGTGTTTGTAGTGCATTAAGAAATGTGCTCCCTTTGTTAACAATAGGTTGAGTTGGAGCAATGGATGATGTAATTTGGGGGATGGATTGGGTGATGCTTTGGAATGGAGGTGTGGATGAGATTAGGGGCATGGATGAAATTGGAGGCATGACCCCAAGAGGTTGTTCCACAATGGTGCTCACATCATAATCAGAAGGGAGTTTAGTCCCCTGTTTTGCTAATTCAAGCATGTATTGTGAGGGATGGAGCTTCATCATGATGTTGACAATTCTATGATTTTCAATATTTTTTACCATTTTGGTGATCTCATCGTGTGTCATCCTAAAGGAATGATTGGTGATATCATCTAAATGACCTTCCTCTTGATGGTTTTGTGATGATCCAGGAAGATTAATTAAGGGATTGCTTGATCCAACGGGATTCATTTCAAAATTGGTTTGGATTAGGTCACTTGAAGTTGATGTTTCTTTGTTGGTCTCCATGTTCTTCTTGTGTTGTGATCTTGTTTGAGCCATAAAATGAGGCTCAAAAGAGAAGATCTGGGATGATTAAGGATCAAATGTGTTATATTGAAATGCATGAAAGGTGAATGATATGGATGATTAAACTCTTAGAAGATCTTGAGGGGGAATGCTAGACTTTTGGGACATTTTTGGATTCTTGGATTTGATCTTGACCTTGACTTGGTTTTGGATTGTTTTGATTTTTGGATAATGAAAAAATGGATCCCAAGATGTTGGATGTTATCTATAGGATATACTTGCTCATAAGATGATAATTTGACTAAGTGTAGGGAGAAGGATGCATCTACCCACACTTAACCAAACAAGATGATTTGATGATAATTCAACTAAGCATATGGAGAAGAATAAATCTACACATTCTTAATCAAACCAATTTTTTTGATGCTTTGATTCAAGGATTTTTATTTTTTTTCGAGGATTTTTTGATTCATGGATTTGCCAAAAATTCTAGCACGAAGGATGATTTGAAGATTTTCAAGAGTTGTTGATGAGATGATATTGGTTTGATGTTTGAAAGATGGATGAAGGTTGAATTTGATCCTATGTGTACCTAAAAAGACTCATGTTTACAAGACCTCAATTTTGAAGAACATGCTTTACTCTAAACAAGGTGCTCAAATTCCTAAAGAAGATTTGGATTTTGACAATAATAAAACGAGTACAAATTGGGATTTTTTCTTGAAGCTCTTATGTAAAATTTCAAAAGCAATCTTTGTATGAATTTGTAGAGTGTTGAGAGATGCTTTTGATGATATTTTGGACTAAAAGTTTTTGACTTTGGTTTCTAGATTTTGATCTTGCGTGAAATCATTTGAGACACATGTGTGGGGTTCAATTATTCTTAGATTTGTTTAGTGACTTCTTTTTACCACAAACAATTCTTTGATTAGGTCTTTGAGCTATATGTATAATGTCTTAACTTCTCATCCCACAAAGTATATTATGTGGAAATTCAATGAAATCAAGGAAAAAGTTACCTATCGTTGACTTTAGAAGCAAATCGGGATGTAAACCCAAATGTTTAGAAACCTCTAGAGATAGAATCTCTAGGGAAAGCAATAACACTTGAATTTTGTCAAAGATATTTGCTTCCTAAAGGATTTGAAATTTGATGACAATGTTGAATGTTTGTTTTCCCAATTTTTACTATCAAGCAAAGTGTTTTGTTTCCAAGAACATGCACAACCCTATGGTTATGAAAGACTATATTTGTTGAATCCTCAATTGGACAAGTCCAACTACGCCTACTTTTAGTGAATGGTTAGATGCTTGACCACACAGAGTCCCCCTTACAATGCACTCACTTCTCAGGCCAGCCAAGCATCAAAACCCATGAATCTCCCATGGCATACTTTCTATCTCTACTAAAAGTCATAAAAGTGTGGGGCAACCTCGAAATGATCGTTCTTGCACCAACAAATAGATAGGGATTTTTTCCTTTCTAAATAGGAGTTTTAATGTGGGAATTCCATTTGTGGGGGACCATCCATGCGGCGAGAGACCATTACTTCCCTTCTCATCAGAATAATCCTTGTGATGCTTTCCTTTCCTAGAGTACCCACAATTATATACTGATTGGAAGTTGCTTGGCTTTAGAGTGTTCTCGATTGGGTCGTGCCCTTGGGTGATTAATTTTTCCCACAAGGTAGGACCTCTAAGATAAACAAAAGCTAGCAAAAATATTCGTAGTTTGATCAATCTTTGTTGAAAAACAAAGAGAGAACACAACACAATATGTTCCACTCACACTCGCAATATTTGTCAAATTTTAATCCAAATGAAAATGTGGAGGAAATCACTTACACAACTTAAGACCACCAAAAAGCCTTTTGATTCTCAAGATCATCGTGAGGTGCAAGAGAAGCCCATACGTCTTTTTGATGGTATTAATTTGGGTAAATTATTACAAGATAAAGAAGCACATGTTCATTTTATCCTTTCAAAGCAAGAGTGACTTCTTTTTAAGCACCAAAGGAAGTGTGAAATTTTATTGTTCAATTGTTAACCTTAAAAAAAATCTAGTAGACTTATCTAAAATTCTTTTTAAGCCCTTTGTAGCAAAAAGCATTGAAATCTTTTCTAGTGTTCTTTTTAGATCCCAAAAGAAATTTATTGTATCCTAAGAGCATGAAAGATAACAAATCCTTAAGAGAGATTATGAGTTCTCCAAAAGTGTTAAGAAAACACTAAAGTGTTCAAAAAAACTTGATGTAATGAGATGATGATGTCATTATGAAACTTCAACTTGGTTTCCCTTCTTCACTTTGATTAGACCAACCTACAAAAATTGATTAGAACTACAAAAAAGAGGTTAGAAAAACTAGTTAGCAACTAGAATGAAAAAGCACATGTCAAAATTGAGTCAAATTTGAACATTTTACTTCACTCCAGTGGCACAACCCACATATGCGGCACTATTTGAGTAACTTAGCAGCACTATATAGTGTTGCTAGGTTTGCAAGCAACACTCTATAGGAGACTAGAGAGCATGATGGCGGTGTAGTTTTGCTTAGTGGCATAGTTTGAAGTTTGAAAATTCTAGCACCTAAAAATTGGACCAGCATCATAGTTTGAAATTTTGAATTTCTAGGTAGGAAGTTTGCAACGGAAGAGTTTGGATTTTGTAGCATCATTGTATGTCACTGTTGGACTGATAGTGGTGTTGTATGGCACTGCTAGATTGATAACGGTGTAGTTCCATATAGACACAAAAAAAAGAAGAGAAAAACATAGAATTTTGTTAAAAAATGTGATTAGAGCTTGAGATCTCCTTCTAGTGCCAATGTAGAACCCCAATCCTAGAATTGCACAAACACAAGAAACAAACACACCATTAGATCAAATGCAAGTGAGAATCAAGGTTCCCCATGAAATCCATTTAAATTGCAAAGAACAAGAAATGAGATGAAGAACATAAGCAAACATAAACAAAAGTTATCAAATCCTATTCAATGTAAAGAAAACACTTGATCCCATGGGGGAATTGGTGCCAATTTGATGTGGAAATTGGACCTTTCCCAACTCCTATGCAAGCTTTGTGTTGATTTGATGAAGATGTGATCCACTTGGGTTTAATTTCTACATAACTTAGCTACAAAATTTGATAAAATAGATGAAAATGGTGATGCTTGAAGATGAAATTGAGTATAATAAGTTTTCTCAAATTTTGGATGATCAAAATGAGGAGAGAGGCCTCTTATTTATAGAAAGACAAGATGGAGGAATGAGAAAAATCAAGCAATGTGGGATCATTCAACATTCAATGGGCAAGTGCCACTCGTCAAGATGTGAATGGAGGAAACTTGAGCACATTTTGATGAATGTGCACAATAAATGAAATTAGGTGGAATTTGAAAATTATGAAATGACATGTAAGAGGGAAAAAGAATGAATTAATTGCCACTTGGCTTAATGCACAAGGGCATGTAAGAGGGAATGAATGTCTTGTTGGAAGGAAAAATCCACTTGGAGGGATTTTCAAACTTGTTGAAATATTCTTCTAAAGATGCCAAGTTGCAAGAAAATAGAGATTTAATAAATCTATTAAATGTATTTTCATGTGCAAGTGGTAAAAGCTAGAGGATGGGACATGGATTAGAGTTAGCATTAATCGGGATTTAATTAATTAAGATGATGTTAGGTGATTTGACAATTTTGACTTAGATTTTAGGATTTAAATAACTCAAAATTGAGAGGAGAATGATTTAGATTTAATTAAATAAAGGATTTGATTTATTTAATTAAAGGGAGATGATGATGTTAGATTAAATCAAATAAGGTTTAATTTATTTAATTTAATAAGATGACTTTAGATATTTAATCATATAAAATGAATTATTTAATTAATGAGAGAGAATGACTTAATTAGATAAATGATTATTTATTTAATTAAGGGATGAAGAGTGATGACAAGCTAAAGAGATGATTTAGGATGAAACGATGTTAGTTAAATCATGATTAGTTGTGTAATGTCAATCAGTACATTTTACATGTCTACAACATGTACAAGAAAAGAGAAATGATATCCTCATAAAGTAAGGGAATAGAGACAACAAAATGTTGAGGATACAAGAGAAGATGTCAATCATTGAGGGATTTCAAGGAGGACCAAAATAAAGACATGAAATGGGTTAAAAACCTCAATATTAGAAAAGGGAAATAATGCAAAGTCTATGAAAAAATCTAGTGGCTAGAAACCCAAATGAGAGTTCTCTGTCATTTTTAGAGGTATATGATAAGATGCTATAGGAAAAGAAAGTATAAAATGCCATAAAGAGTCAAAACCTTCAACATCTACGGAAAGGAGAGAACCCAAAAAATGCTTTGAAAATCTGTGGTCATGAAGGGTTTTCAAAGAATTTGAAAAGGATAGAGTCATTATTTTCGTAAAATAGGAGTTAGAGGAGGGGATTTTCAAATCCATTTTTGAAGTCTTTTGATCAATAGGAAACATCAACAGAGCTTCTCTTTCATGTATTGATAAGAAAATGCAATGGTAAACATAGATATGCTTGTAGAGGGGTATCATTTTATTGCATATATGGTGATTATCGAATCAACTCAATGGTGTATACCTTAGATAGTGTCATTTCACTATATTACAATTTTTTTTGAGGATGCATTGATTTTTTTTATTGCTAATCCTTTGAGACTGCTGAAGTGTCAGAAGGTTGTACTGATGCAAATGAGTGAAGAGTGCACAAATTGAATGCCATGGCCTAGGGTTTTGAAAGTGGGATACAAAAAAACAAAGTAAACCCAAAAAACCCTTGAGTACCTGCAATGGCCACTGAAGGTGAAACCTTAAAAACACAAGACATGGGTTGCATTATTTCTTGCTTAGAACAATTCATAGTATGGAAAGTCTTCCTTGATATTAGTAAAGATTAAATCTAGAATGCTACAAACCAAGGAAAATCCATGAAGCATAGAAAATACACAAAAAATAAAAATATTTTCACCACTTTTCTATATAGCTAAGCTCGTTACAACACGTTCATTCATAGGTAGTGATTGAAAAATGTTTATTTACATAGATAGAAGCTTACCCAGGCTGGCCTCAACAATTTCTTCAGAATCTGCATACAAAAGCTCCATACAACTCCAAAAAGCTCTAACCCCAAACCCTAGCATGGTGGCACAATAGAAAATACAAAATGAAATTCCTTGTGAATGTGTGGCATAGTTTTTCTTTAGGGTTTCTTTTTTGCCTAAAAGTTTGGCTGATAGCCTAAGGCTTTTTTGCCTTCTTTTAAATTTTGTGTTTAAATTTTAGTTTTCCTTTGTATTTGTGCTAAGTGTCTAAGGTTCCTTTAGGAATTGTATTTTTTGCATTGACTCCCATGTTGGCCGAGTCATGTTCCTTTGTATTTTGTACCAAATATAATGTAAAGCATTTTTGAAATGGTAATTTATAAACCATTTTAATCAATGTTATTTATTGTGCAAAAGGAGATAATGTGTTTGTTTCTAAGTATGAGTCAAAGGGGAATTATGGTTAGAGGTTTATTTTTTATGCCAAGCATATAGGGGAAGTTGGAGGAGGTTGACCAGCATGTGGAGAGAATATAGGAGGCTATTTTGACCAATTTGGAGTACTTTGAGAGCATCTTAGAGTAGTTTTGGATGCTTTTATGATGCATAAGATCAAGACTTGGCATTTTCTTCATTTTGGACTCAATTTGGAGGGAGTTTGGGAGCTATTTTTTAGGATTTTGGGTTATACACAACCAAGGGGGTTTCTTGTTCCTATTTTTGTGGAACTGATTAGAAAAGATTAAGTAACTTCATTATTCATTGGTGAAGTGAGTTCTTTCTTTTTCCAATAGTATTGTAACTCATTTTTGGAGCATTCTTTCAGTAAGAGACAATATTGTAACTCTTTTACAAGCATGTATAACAGTGTTTCACCTTTTTAGATCAATGAAGATAAGTAGTTTTTCCTTCTCATTTTCTATTTTATTGTGTGAATCTTGATGATTGATGCAATTACATGTGAATTTTTCATATGCCTTGTTATTATGTCTCATTAGCATCACCTTTGTGCAAAAGTATATGTGTGTTGCAAGTTGTAAGTTGTGTTGTGTAGCAAGTAATTCAAATTGTGGAAGTTATTTTCCTTCTTGAATTGAGTGCATTGGAACCTTCTTATGAAATATTTATGCAACAACATATAATTATTTGAGTTGTGCATGTTAAGCTTGATATTTATTAAAAATGTGTGTACAAGCAACTTTACAGGTTTTATATAATATTTAGGTACATCACCATAGGAGTTTAGTTTCATTTTATGTTGCTTCCTTACCCTTTCCTCTATAAAAGTTTAGTTTAGTTAATTAGGTGAGTACCTTAAGAGCTACCTTTGTATGGAGGTTATTTTCTACTTAGTTGACCCACAACCTTAGAAAAGTTCCCATGTTTCTCCAATATGCTAAGTTCTACAACTTAGCAGGGGTGTAATATTAGGAGACAATAGGAAAATCAAAGGAAATTCCAAGAAAAGAATCGAAGGAACAACATTAGAAAGATACCCATATGACAACCTAATGCTCAAAGGTACCCATCTTTTAATGGACTTTGTTTCTAATGCAATAAATTCAAACATAGAGCAAAAAAATATAGAAATAGGTTGAACCAAATAGAATGAATCAGAATGTCAGATTCTTTGTTGGAAAATGTTATGTTTGCAAAAAATTTGGACATAGAGCTACAGAATGTGAAAGACAAATGATGATGAACAAATTTGATACAAATAAAATAATTCAATCCTTTCAAGGCTATTTTTACACATAAAATATTTTTGGACACAAGGCTACTTAGTGTAGGATAAAGATAAAAGAAAATTTGTTTGATCTTGGATATGTTAAGTGCTACACTTGTAACAAACCAAGACATATCTCAAAATTTTGTTGGAACAATGTTGGGAAGAAAACTAATCCAAAAAAAAAAGAACAAGCCTATGAACAAGGTAGATCTAAAAGAAGTAAGGAGAGAAATAGAAAAAAATTGAAGATAGAAGGAAGAACCTAAGAGCAAGGATGAATCAAATAACCATGTATCTGCATCTGGTGCAAATACCTCTTCTAAGAAATAAACCCAGTAGTGGTTTCAGGAGGAGCAGTCACAGAAAAATATAGAAAACCCCCGATATATGAGGTGTCATGCGAGGACAGGTGGATATGTGATGTGAATCTCTATTTTGAAGGCATTCAAGGATATGGTTGAAAATTAAGTGAATTTGAAGATACAATGCTTAAAATCTAACAAAAGTGGAGAATTCACCTCCCATGAGTTCAATATGTTTTGTGAAGTGCATGGAATAAAGAGACAGCTATTTTCTCTAAGAAATCCTTAGCAGAATGGAGTTGTTGAAAGGAAAAATAGAATAGTTCGAGAGACTAATAGATCAATGATCACTGAAGCTAGTTTACTATAATTTTACTAGAAAGAAGATATTCATACTACTGTTTATGTGTTCAATCAAGTTCAAGCAAGAGAAAATAGTACAAAGACTCCCTATGAGCTATGGCATGGAATAATTCCTACAAAAATATTTCAAGGTATTCAAAAGCAAATGCTATATCAGAAGAGATGATGAAACTTTGGGAAAGTTTGATGCAAGCAGTGATGAAGGCATAGATTTTTAGGATACTTTTTCCCTAGTAGAAAGAATGGAAGCTATAAGGATGTTCTTGGCATTTGCTGCTCATAAATATTCAAAGTCTATCAGATGGATGTCAAGTCAACATTTTTGAAAGGTGAGATGGAAGAAGAAGATTACATGGAACAACTAGAAGGATTTCAATTAACAAATCAACCAGATATGGTGTGGAGATTGAAGAAAGCTTTATATGGATTGAAGCAAGCTCCTAGAGCTTGGTATGCAAGGTTAGCTAGGTATTTGATTTAGAAAGGATTTAACAAAGGTATGACAGACTATAATTTGTACTTTAAGATTGAAAATGATAAAATATTGATTGTAGTTGTACATGTTAATGAAATTGTCTTTGGAGGAAATGAAAAGATGTGCAAGATGTGCGTGGAAGAGATGTAGAAATAATTTGAAATGCCTATGTTTGGGTAGATGAATTTATTTCTTGGGCTACAGATTAATCAAATAAAGAAAGGAATTTTCATTTCACAATCTAAGTATGTGAGAGAGATGTTGAAGAAGTTTGGGATGGATGGTTCCAAACTGGTAAATACTCCTATGGTAACTGGTTGAAAATTGGGTAAAGATGATGATTCACCTAAGGTTAATCAAATCAGGTATAGATCTATGATTGGTGGATTATTGTATTTGACTTCTACTAGACTGAATACTATGCATGTGGTTTGTCTTGTGGATAGATTTCAAGAAGATTCAAATGAAACACATGTTTCTATAGTTAAAAGAATATTTATATATTTGAATGGAACTCTGGATTATGGATTGTGGTATCCTAAAGATACTAACTTTGCACTTAGTTCATATACATATGTAGATTGGGTTGGATGTGTAGATGACAAAAAGAGTACAAGTGGTGGTGCATTCTTTCTTGGATGCACATTGGTCGCATGGTTGAGTAAGAAGCAAGATTCAGTCTCTTTGTCTACTTTTGAAGCTGAGTATATTGCTGCTACATCTTGCTACACACAAGCTCTATGGATGAAACAAACATTGAAATATATCATAGTGCTATATGATGATCCCATTTCTATTTTCTGTGATAATACTAGTGCAATTAAATTTTTGAAGAATCATGCAATGTACTCAAGGATAAATCATATATCTATCATATATCATTTCTTGAGAGAGAAGGTCATGGAAAATGAAGTCAAGATTGAGTATGTTCTGACAAAGGATTAGATTGTTGATATATTTACAAAGGATATTCCTAAAGATACTTTTGAGTATCTTTAGGAGAAGTTATGGGTTATTTCCCCTCCTTTCATAAACTAATATGCATTTGGAGATGCATCAGTTTGGTGGATTCATGGTTCTATCTTTTTGGACTCATGTTTTGGTGGCTAACTCTTAGGTGGAGTAGGTAGTTTCAAGTGTTTTCATTGTGAGTATTATGTTTTTCATGTCAAAGGAAGATTCAATGAGCATATATTTTTCCTTTTCCATTGATGTAAAAGGGGGAGAGAAAAAATGTGAAAGGGAAATAAAGATAATGAGAGAAAGTAGGTAATGAGGAAGATGGTCTTTTGAGGGGGAGAAGCAAAAATAAAAAAATATTGAGAAGTATATACAAAACTATTATGGTTTCTTTGATGGTTTTTCACATCATGTGCTGCCATCAATGACAAAGGGGGAGTTTTTTGCAATAATGGAGAAAGGAATGAAGGTTTTTTCATTGATGTCAACTAGTCAACTAGTTGTTGTTGGATGTATATGTTGATGATATTGAGAAAATTGTATTAAAGAAATTTTGCAAGTATTCAGTTCTTGCTCTGGATGATGATCTGGTATTTTCCCTATGTTTTTGTGGTTTAGAAATGTTGTTCATGGTTGTTGAAGGTTTCTATATCTAGATGTTTGGCTATTGGTTCATTGTAAATTTTGAGTTGTGTTCACTAGTTGTGAACTATATTTTTCTATGTTCTAGTTGAGGTTTGCGAGAAAATTTTTTGGTCCAAATTTCTCTTTGATGAAGTCTTTTGACATACGGTTCTAGAGTTAAGATGTTTTGATTGCATTGAAGATATTTTTGGTTTCTATAAGTTTTGAGCTTAATTGATGTATGTTTTTTACACTAGTTTGGCCGACCTTGTGTTAAGCACTATCTTTGAAGTTGTTGAAGCGTGTTGGATCTATTTTGGGTCCCAGTGAAGTGTGTGTTGGGGTTCCCCTCATTCTAATTCCACCCTAGGATGTTTTGACGCTGACCTAATTTGAATTTGAAGTTGGATAACTGACTTTGTATCTTTTTCAAAGTTGGAGATGGTATAAATATAGGATGAGCTAGTAATGAAAAATATACAAGAGAAAAGAAAGAACATAAGTGAAAGAGTAGATGCAACATTGATGCTACTTATAAAGTGTATGTGTGTTGTGTGGGGTAGATCAATGCAAATATTAATACTGAGAAACTAGATGTAGTGAGCAAAAGGTGAACTCTATCATTCATGCAAGTTGATCAAGTGACTGTGGTGGAATGATTTGTTGCATTGGGATTGTAGTATCTCTATAACAAGTCTTCTTTTTCTTCTTTGTATCTTTCTGCAGTGATCCCTCTGAGTTGTAGCCCTACTGGATAGTGAGTCCTTGTTTTGGATAGTGATTCCTTGTTTCAGGCAGCAAGCCTTATCTCAAGCAGTGAGCCTTTTATAATTAGTTTTGATATTATCTATAGTGTGAGTTAATCCTCACCATGGTTTTTCCCCTCATTGGGTTTTCCATGTAAATCTAGTGTTATTATGTTTATATGTTGGATTTTAGTTTTTGTATTAGCATTTGATCATTAATAATTTAAGCAATTTTATGCATTATTTCATGTGATTTATTTGAAGGTTAATGGTGCAAGAACACCTAGGTCATCAAATACTTTTCAATTTTGCAAAAAGAGATGAGTGTCCAAATTTGTATTGAATCAATCACAGAAGGTCATGGAAAAATGATTTAAAGCATGTTCAAGGTCATATAAGTTCCTATTTCATGTATTTAATCCATGCAATGAGTCACTAAGAGGTCAAAATAGAAAAAAAATACAAAACTTGCATCATTGTAATATTGTCCAAAGTTATTAAGTTGACAAAAAGGGCATAAATTAGGAATATTAAGAGTTAAAGGGTAGTTTCAACCGATGGAGGAGTTAGAAAGTTAGTTATGGAAGGGTAAATCTCTTTAAAAGGCATGTAAAGGTGAGAAAAAGTAGAAGTTTGTGTTCTTGTAATAAGATTTTGAAATAAAAATTCCCTATTTCTGAGTTTGTAGCACTTCTCCATTGTTTTGTTTTCTTGTGTTGGTAATTTAGGAAAATGCAAAGCTAAATTATTGTGTGAATACATGTAAGGAGGATTTATTTTCCAATTCCAAGAGTTGGAAGGTTAGTTTTAGGAAACAAAATAATAAAAAGGCAACTTTCAGTGCCCGGGCAGAGTACTTTAACAATGCAGTTTTGAGAGTCTAATAGGGATCTAATGGCCATTCCACCAATGTAGGGCTAGTAGGTTGGTGGAATGGAATTTTTTCTAATTCCTTTTTAGTTTTTTGGAGTGTTTGATTGTAGGGGTGTAAAGAACCTGAAGTTGTGATGTTGTTTCAAGCCAAAAATCCTAAGTTTTCCATTCAAGAATGGAGGTTACAAACAAGGTTTTGGAGAAATATCAAGTGCATGCACTAGGAGATTATTCTAAAAGAATTTTCAGACTTATTACAACATGTTTCAATGATGGGCTGGAGCATTGGAGGTTTGTAAGGGTGATATTCACAAAACCCTCCTTGTTTTTGATGATTTTCACCCTATAATTAAGGGTTTCATAAAATAGCATGTTTCCAAGCTTTTCTAACCATATGAACTAGAGAATATTGAGTTTGGAGGTGTAAATAAGGACTTTTTGATGTTCTTTGATGAATTGGTGGAGTTTAGAGACCACTTACTTTGTTAAAATGGGCTAATTTATTAGCCTTTTTCTTGTGTTTTGTCTAAGAATCTGATAGTTTCTTCAATGTAAGTCATGGCGACCTTTTGAAATATTGTTGTGGACAAAAAAGGGTCCCTAAATGTGTCTTTGGATCTTGGAATTTGAATCTAGTTTAAGTGATTCACCCGCCTTAGGGTATGGAGTCTTAATTGGAAAATGGTGCTTTTTTGCATGGATAGTAGAAATCTAAAGAAACGGTGAAAATAGTGATTACAAATGTTCTATTTATGTTGTTGAAGATGTTTCTAAAGTTGGATAAGGTGTGGAAGAATGAGTTTGATAGCATGGGGATATGAACTTGTGAGTTCTATATGCTTTAATAGTATTTGTACGCAGATGTATTGAGACAATCATGTGACAGATGGAAAATTGACTTGGACAATATTTTTTAAGTATGCTATGGACAAATTTATGATGTTTTACAATGCTTTAAAGATCTGGTAACATGTATGGAGATGGATTGGCTTTAAGAATGCATAGTTTGTTGGTATCTTGCATTGTGAAGTAAGGAATGATATGGTGTGTCTTGATTCAGAGGTTATTGAGAAAATTAGAGTTCTATTTCTATCAAGTTGATGTTGTTGGTGGTCTGAAATATAGTTTCCTTGAAGTTGGAATGTTGATGTGTTGCCTTGGTTGTGAGTTGTATGGAGGAGTCTATGTTGAAGTATTGGTTGATTCAGTGCCTTAATCTTATTTTGATGTTATAATAGTCATTTTAATGATGTCTAAGCTGATATGGTGAGTGGGTGTGTTGATAGCCTTAAGAATCTAATGAATTTTGTAAATGAAAGTGAATTGTGATAGTTTTTTCAATTTGATCTTCTCCTAATTCTATTTGGGATTGAAATCCCTTAAAGAAATGATTTTGTTGAGTGGTTTTGTATGATTCTCTACATCAAATTGGTATCAGAGCCTAAAGATGCTCTAGGAAAGTTGTTTTTGATTAAGTTGTTGTTGATAGAAGGTTGAGATTGTGTGTTGGTTGCAGGTACTTATCCATCTAAGCTGCATTGAGAAAGTCCAAGAGACTAGGGAGAGTAAGTGGAACACCTAGGTGAGGAAAGATGAGTTGTGTTGTAGTTAGAACCTAATGGATTCTTGTCTGAAAGCACTAAAGAGTTGCAGCCCTGATGAAGGATACTCCACTAATGGGAATAGATGTGAAGTTGAGAATGTGAAGATTGCTGAGGAGAAGAAGAGTATGCAAGGATAGTCCTATGTCCTTGGTTGAAAAAATAATTGGTGAAAAGATGAAAAGGATAGTCCTGTGTCCTTTTGAAGAGGAAAATAGTTTGAGAACCTAATAATGAAGACTGAGAAAGGAAAAGAAGAGGAAGAGATGAAGATAGAGATGGAGAAAGAAGATGATAAGAGAAAGCAAAGAGAAGAGACAAATGAAGATGAAGAGGACAAAGAACAAGGCAGATTAATTTTGTTTTGCAGGTTCAAGTGAGGATGATGCAACATGTGTTTCCAAGAGACTTGGAAAGCTTTGCTGGTTGGTTGTATGGTGCAGGAGCACTTAGGTCATCAAATACTTTTCAATTTTGCAAAAAGAGATTAGTGTCCAAATTTGTATTGAATCAATCACAAAAGGTCATGGAAAAATGATGTAAAGCATGTTGAAGGTCATATAAGGTCATATTTCATGTATTTAATCCATGTAATGAGTCACTAGGAGGTCAAAATAGAAAAAGAACACAAAACTTGCATCATTATAATATTGTCCAAAGTTATTAAGTTGACAAAAGGGCATAAATCAGGTAGATTAAGAGTTAAAGGGTAGTTTCAACTGATGGAGGAGTTAGAAATTCAGTTATGGAAGGGGAAATCTCTTTAAAAGGCATGTAAAGGCGAGAAAAAGTAGAAGTTTTTGTTCTTGTAATAAGATTTTGAAATAAAAATTCCCTATTTCTGAGTTTGCAACACATCTCCATTGTTTTGTTTTCTTACGTTGGTAATTTAGAAACATCCAAAGCTAGATTATTGTGTGAATACATGTAAGGAGGAGTTATTTTCCAATTCCAAGAGTTGGAAGGTTAGTTTTAGGAAACAAAAGAATAAAAAGGCAACTTTTAGTGCCTGGGCAAAGTACTTTTACAATGCAATTTTGAGAGTCTAATAGGGATCTAATGGCCATTCCACCAATGTAGGGATATTAGGTTAGTGGAATAGAATTTTTTTTATGCCTTTTAATTTTTATGGAGTGTGTGATTGCAAGGGTGGAAAGAACTTGAAGTTGTGATGTTGTTTCAAGCCAAAAATCTTGAGTTTTTCAAACAAGGTTTTGGAGAAATATCAAGTGCATGCACTAGGAGATGATTCTAAAAGCATTTACAGACTTATTAAAACATGTTTCAATGATGGACTGGATCATTGGAGGTTTGTAAGGGTGATATTCACAAAACCCTCCTTTTTTTTGATGATTTTCACCCTATAATTAAGGGTTTAATAAAGTAGCATGTTTCCAAGCTTTTCTAACCATATGACCTAGAGAATCTTGAGTTTGGAGGTGTAAATAAGGAATGTTTGATGTTCTTTGATGAATTGGCGGAGTTTAGAGACCACTTACTTTGTTAAAATTGGTTAATTTAGTAGCCTTTTCCTGCGTTTTGTCTAAAAATCTGATAGTTTCTTCAATGTAAGTCATGGAAAGCTTTTGATATATTGTTGTGGATAAAAAAGGGTCCCTAAATGTCTCTTTGGATCTTGGAATTTGAATCTGGTTTGAGTGATTCACTCGCCTTAGGGTATGGAGTCTTAATTGGCAAGTGGTGCTTTGTTTGCATGGATAGTAGAAATCTGAAGAAACAATGAAAACATTGATTACAAATGTTCTATTTATGTTGTTGAAGATGTTTCTAAAGTGGGATAAGGTTTGGAAGACCGAGTTTGATAGCATGGTGATTTGAACTCATGAGTTGTATATGATTTAATAGTATTTGTATGCAGATGTATTGAGACAGTCATGTGATAGATGGGAAATTGACTTGGACAGTATTTTGTAAGTATGTTATGGACAAATTTATGATGTTTTACAGTGCTTTAAAGATCTGGTAATAGGTATGGGGATGGTTTGGCTTTAAGAATGCATATTTTTTTGGTATCTTCCATTGTGAAGTAAGGAATGATATGGTGTTTCTTGATTCAGAGGTTATTGAGAAAATTAGAGTTCTATTTCTGTCAAAATGATGTTGTTGGTGGTCTAAAATATAGTTTCCTTGAAGTTGGAATGTTGATGTGTTGCCTTGGTTATGAGTTGTATGGAGGAGTCTATGTTGAATTATTGGTTGATTCAGTGCCTTAATCTTATTTTGATGTTATAATAGTCATTTTAATGATGTCTGAGCTGATATGGTGAGTGGGCTTGTTGATAGCCTTAAGAAGTTGATGAATTTTGTAAATGAAAGTGAATTGTGATAGTTTTTCCAATTTGATCTTCTCTTGATTCTATTTGGGATTGAAATCCCTTGAAGAAATGATGTTGTTGAGTGGTTTGGTATGATGCTCTACATTAGTTAAAATATATGACAACTGATTCACCCCCACCCCTCTCACTTGTCCTATTCAACACACACACCATGGAGTCTAGTCATCAAAATTAGTAGAATGTTTCTACAATGGATCGGGTGGAATATGACTTTATGCATTTTTTTGGTTGCTGTGTATTGGCTTTCCATTATGCCAATTTGTATTATAAGGGAAATCTTGTAGTCTCGGGGCCCTTCCTTTTCTTTGAAATTTGGATTTGTGATTTCCAAAACCAATTTCTTGTTTGGCCATCCTATAGTTAAAGTACTTCACTATACTTATGATCTTATTCAACTTCTCCTTAGCAAAAGATCCCTTTTTCATTGATCCCTTATCTTGCTTTGTATTCTTCAATATTTTTACATCTCTTCTTCCTATTTTTCTAGAAGCTCTTCTATTACTTTCTATATGTAATTCAATTTTGAAAGAATCCATTAAATTTTGAGGGTCTTTATCCCTTGAGTGATAACTCATCTTTGAGGCAAAAGAATTACAATAAATAACTAAGCATAGTGATCATTTGACCTCAAACCAATAGGTAGCCTATACATTTCTTTCTAAAATATGGTGTTGAAACCAAACACCATTTCATTTGAACCTTTAGAGATGTTAAACCCATTCAACATGAATTGAGGATCAATTTTATCACCATAATGCTCTCTAAACATTCTTTTGAATTCCTCCCACAACCCAATGCTTTCTATTGGAAAACCTCGATACCAATCTCTAGCATATTTAGTGAATTATTGCATAAACAACTTCATCATTACACCCTCACTCCCCACCTCAAATTAATCCATCATATTATTAAATGACCTTAGGTGGTATTCCTCACTTATAGTATTATTTCTATAAAATATAACTAGTACATTTCTTATGTCATCTGGGAGAGGACTTGGATAACTAGGTATCCCAACAAACCATAATTTTCTTGTATCTATCCAAATTCATAGGTCTTCTAGTGAATTGATCTCCCTGACTAGTGTGAAATCCACCACCACGTTGATCACTAGTATTCTAATTTCCATATTGGGTATTCTTTCCCCCACTCTCCCTCTCTCCTTTCTTTGAAATTAATAATGTATTATCACAAGAGACTTTAGATTCACACCCCACTCAATGGGAAATTGAAATATAAAATAAAATTTAGAGAATTTTATAAATATTGAGAGAATTTGATCACAACCCACTCAATGGGAAATTGAAAATATACAATAAACTTTAGAGAATTTTATAAATATTGAGAGAATTTGAACAAAACCTAATAGGAAATAGAAAAGAGACCTAGATCCTTGAATCACAGAATGTGAACCTAACCTATGATGATAAATTGCATAAAATTATTCTTCATATAGCAAAGAATAATTAATTTTAGTGACTATGTATGATATGGAACTAGAGACTTTAGATGAGTTTTTCCCCTAGCAGAGTCACCAGTCTATTGGTGTTTTTAAATACCAAACTGATCTCACAAATAACCCATATAATTACCATCTTCTAATGGTTAGATACTTAGAGGGATTGGTTGATGAATGAGTGAAAGTTAAAATAAATTTCCTCCTACACTTTGGGCTCTACAAGACTTGGGAGGGTGATCCCCCACAATGTGATTAAGATACTCTTGTGCTTGTTATCTCACACATTGAAAACAATAGATTCATTCCCATAACCATTACTTGATTGATAATAATATTAAATAATTGGTAGATCTTTAAAGTGTTTAACATTTCAAAGCAAAGGAATGAAAATTCCCACATGAAACTTCATGAAATAAAACCTTAATTGAAATAGGAATTTAATAATTGTTCTTTGAT
This sequence comes from Sequoia sempervirens, assembly GCA_007258455.2. Taxonomy (NCBI): domain Eukaryota; kingdom Viridiplantae; phylum Streptophyta; class Pinopsida; order Cupressales; family Cupressaceae; genus Sequoia; species Sequoia sempervirens. The sequence goes on from VDFB02373365.1 coordinate 296,027,434, forward strand.
TGTGAATGATCATAGAACTTATAAATTTAGAAACCAATTCATAACTAGTGCCTTCTCAGGGCATGGAGTCAAAATTACTATAAACCAGGATGCATGACAATATTTAATCTTAACATTAAAAGCTATTGCAATATTGCATTATAATATTAACACTTAACATTCTGAATCCAAAAATACTTATCAAATCCAACATTAATTGCACAAATCCATGTTTCTATTAAGGTAATCTAGCTAATTCTTTGAATTATAGCCTTAATAAATAAAATATACCATTAGAAATACAATGGAGACCAAATGAAAGATCTTTGATCGTGTTAATTGAAAAATTATCCAAATAACACATTGGAGAGACATGGCTTTAGAACTTTGACATTCAATTCAAAATATGCTAGTACTATCATACAACAATAGAGCTTATACAAATTATAGACTCTATAACCTAGAAACAATATTCAAAATTAATTCTTTGTGCTTGTAGTACAAATTCCCTCAGAGATCAATCAACGACCCTCTCACTGGCCTTGGATTCCCTTTTATAAAAACAAGGGAGAAAACAAGCTTCAGAACAATTGACACTTGCCATATATTCATGTGAGAATTATAGTTATACTTCAACATGCAATTATATTTGCAAACCATGGGGGAATATCCCATGTAAGACAAAAACCATTTTCACTCGTAGATGAAAAAATTCCTACCTTCCAAAAGGCCTTTGTTGAAGGAGATGGTCAAGCTACAAACCAAATATTCTTTTCAACTCCTTTTCCATGGGCCTCCAAAAATGAAGGACATAAAGCATAAACATAAAAAGATAAACCAAAGTAGGACTTCCACATTGACAACTTGACATCAACATTTTATACACCTAGAGGAGACAATATTATAACATTTCTTCATCAAAGGCTTAATTTGTAAACTTTTCAAGCCACACATTGAACTCCACCTTGGTGGGCCACTAAACCTCAAATAATTTTTGTACTTTAGTGTTATGTGCATTATACCTAGCATCCATGATGGTTCTAGTTTCCTTTACAAAGATATCTAAATTAACCTTCATTTTGAATAATTCATCCAAATAATTGTTTAGTTGAGCATACTTTGCCTTCCTGTCTTTGTAAATATATGCTAATAATGATGGGACAATGGTCCAAAAATATTTGTTCCACTCATTGAAATCCTTTAAATCTCCTACCTCATTCAAAATTTGAGGCATGCCACTACCTTCTATATCTCTGAACATCTTTAACTTTCCTTTGAGTTGCATATTCAATCTGCTCTAAAAGCTAGAGATTTCTCCAAGCAATCCAATTACATTTATCAGTTGTGGCACATTAGTGGGGGCCTTAGGATCACCATTCATTGTTTCCATCATTTATTTTAATGTCTTGGCCGTTGTACTCCACCTACTCCAAGTATTTAAAAAATCTTCTTGAATTTGAGAGTGCCTCTTATAGGCCTCATGGAGGTTCTTATAGATATTCCATGCACTATTTAACTTGTGAAGAATAGATGAAATTATATGGCCTATAATATCATCAATTAATTTTGTCACAACCTTCTTGGAAAGTCTTGATTCTAAGAGACAAAGTCTCTCTATCTTGTGTTGAAAGCTCTAATGAAGAGGTAGGTGATGGAAATGTTCTTTGTGTTGATCTTTCTTGTGCTAAGGTTTCTCCCATATTTTTGTACTCATCCAAAAACCTATTATACTTTTCTAATAATTTTTAATATTTCTCTTTTGACATTTTTCTTGTGTTAGCACTCAAGATTGTTGCATGCTTAGTCAACTTGGTAGCTTTGGTGGGTGTTATTTTAGAAGCTCTTGTTACCACCACATCCCCTATGATCTCACTAATTGATTTTATTACCTTTGGATTCCCAAATTTTGGTCCTATTGACCAAAGAGTGAGAGTGTGCAACCTAGGGATAAATCCTGATCCAAATACTTTATTGATGTACTGTTCCTCAGAAATGAATGCATCGGGGTCATGCCTGATTGCATCAAGGGAAAGAGTAGAGGTCAAATCCCAAATAGGTAAAAAGAGTACTCCAATACCTTTGACCAATCATTTTCCCTCTCCAAGAGAAATTTTAGAGATTTCTTGCATTATTTTCCCCTCTTCTTGTTTCTCTATCTCCTCATGCATGGAGGGGTCAACCTTCTCCTTTCCAACTTCAATTATTTTATTTATTTCATCTCCTTTCACTTGAATGGAAAATTATTTGAATTCATTTGTTTTCACAAAGGATTCATCATCTATAAATTCTCTAAATGATTTTATCCTTATATCCCATCATCCACACTATCATAAAAAATAGTGGTAACAAATATTTCAACAGGTAAAAAACTATCCAGTGCATCATTCACCTCAGGGGATTGAAAACTTTACTACACTTCTTGCTTTGTGGGAACATGTTTTGCAGACTGCTCCTCCATATCATTTCCTCCGTGCTCTATTTCTAAATATTCAACAAGAGGGTGAACATCATGTATTTCCTCAATCTCCATAGGCTATATTGAGGGGATATGAGCAGATGATTAAGTTGGGTGGCTCTTAATCTTAACTTCTTGCTCCTCCCTTACAATTTTCACAACCTCCTTAGCCTGCTTAAACCTATTGTAGAAATTCCCATGTTTTTAGCAATCAATCATAGCCATAGACCTTTTGAAGGGGTCTTCTATTTGTGCATAGAGGCTGACATATAGTGGATTTACCTTTTCCCTTTTCTCTTCAATATCACAAATGTGAAGCCACTTCTTTCTTTTAGCAACCTCAACATTAGATGAAGAATTTCTTATAACATCTTTTGTATACAAGAAGTGATGATAGAAACAAGACCTACCCTTTTTTTTCTTTCCTTGTCTACAAAACCCTCGGGGTCATATTGTCTAACATTTTCAACTTTCATTCTCAAATTCTCTAGCATACTTGAAAAATTATCCAAACCTTCTTTGGAAGTAACTTTAAAATGTGAAAATTGAAACTTCCTAAGAATAAATGATCTTTTCTTTGCACCTCTAAAGTGCTCTTTATCCATTGCATCCAGCTACCACATTATTTCCATGAAAGCAAGCCTATTAGGAACATATTTAGGCAACTTGTGTGGCCTCACCAAAACTCCATAGACCCTAAATACTATGTAAGTAGAGTGGAGATACCAATATCCCCAATTGTAGTCTAGCTTGGTACTTTATTTGAACTCAAAAAGTTTGAGGATCTCCTTGATACCTCTAGAAATTTTGTATATAGGCTTTAATCCAAGATTTTCCAAAATTCCAAGCTTTAAACCATTGTATAAGGTGATGTAATTTGACTATGGGTAGTTCTGATCCAAGATATGAGTCCACATTTGGACTGGAAATTCATTACCCTCTTGATCAAACATTCTTTTCTTCATGAATTCAACCTAGGCCTTACAGCCAATCCATAATAACATGTGCATGAGAACAGAGTAGTGAGTGACATAAAATAGAGAATTGGGATACTTCAAAGCTATTAGTTACTTATGGATTTCCTCAACAATATGAAAAAAAAATCAAATCCTCTATTACTATCCTTATTCTCAATATCCATGTCCATTATTGCCATGGTGATATGCATACTCCAATCATATTTCCTCCCTAACACTTGGCACAAGAAGAAGTAGGTGATTTGGAAATAGTCCTTAAACACGCCATAGTTGAATGGTTTGAAATCCTTTAGTGAAAACCTTATTCCCTTCTTCCCACCATCTATTCTCCTATGTCTTGGTAACACATGGTTCCTATAGCCATACTTGTCCCTCTCATATTCCTAACAAAGTTCATGAATGTTGATAGCTTCAAAGGTCAAAGGATTCAACCCAAAGTTATTCATAATCTAACTCCTTGTGATGTTAAGAAATGGGGATCCTTTATCACTTTTGATAGTCCTTTCCTTATTTTGCAAGAAATAGAAGCAACTCAGCCTCAACAAAGATATTTGGCACCACAAGCTTTATTATGTAACACATCCATAAATTTTGAGACAGTTTAAGCTATGACTACCTCTTGTATGCATATTTAAAGAAATCCCATCTACTCTGAGGTACTATAATATCACCAACCTATCCTTTTTTATCAAGAAAATGATTAGATAACACACTGTCACCTAAATTCCTTTTCTCTACTACCTTGTCTCTTGAGAACAACTTAGGAAGATCATCCTCCATGAACATTGTATAATCTCTCTTGAAACCCTTTGACTTTGATTGCATTTATGAGGTGGTAGGTTCTAGATTCTCAACCTTAGCTTTTAGCTCTTTTAGGCTTGGGTTTAGCCTTAGAATTTTTACTAGCTTGAATCATTTTGTAATTTTGACAAAATATAAGTTTTACAATTTCAAATTGAAAAACTAGGTTTTTAAATTACCAACACCTCAATAGAATTAACAGCCCTAGCTCTTCTGCTCTTTGAATTTACTTGTTCTTGAATCCTCTTGCATCCTCACCTTCAAATTATTTTTTAAATGATGAATCTAAATATATAATTCAATCTTTTATGGTCATTGGATTGAGAAAATATCCCATTAATAGTGAAAGATAGCTCACACAAGTGAGCATGAGCATTCTATTAGATAGTCGTTCTATTTTGAATGTCAATCTTTGATCTATCATTTTTTAAAACAAGATCAATAGTTATTGCATGCCTTTTTCATGTCGCTCTTTGCATTTTGGTACTTTAGCATGAAATTTCCATGTGAATAATAGATGTGATGGCATGAGATGCTGCCACATACCCACCTTTGGAATATACCACCAAATTTTTTCTATTAGCCATCACACATCACTTCTATACTCCTAGCTAGATGACTTGAAAACATGATGTTAAGAGTTGATGTGATGCATAGGAACTCAAGGCCATCACATATCACACAAAGGATCTTGGGTTGAAACAATGATGTGAAGGCTCCCCATGATGAAAGGAATATTCTAGAGAATATCCTCCATCTTTCCATCACACATCACATTTATGTGTCCACCTTCTCCTTTCATATTAGTGATGTATTAAACCCATGTGATGAAAAAATAGCATATGATTTTCATTTCACATCGCTTCTTCCTTTGTCTTCAGAAGAGTGCAATACATGATACAAAGGATGTATGTTATGCACTAACATGGTGACAACTATTTGTGGAATATTCCTTAAAATATTGCTTCTTTTTTACTTATTCTATGAAGCACATCTCATATCGCATTTCATGTATGAAATTTTTGATGCTGAAATGCGATATGAAGAGGGGTTGCAATGAGACGACACCTATCTAGACATCTTTCGATATATTCTTCATTCCTTTCAAAATGTCCATCACTCATCAAAGTTTAAAGGCTAGTGGGTAATGGGCTAACTACAATGTGAAAAGTCAACTGATGCAAAGGAAAGACTTAATGCCATCATATATCATGCAAAGGGCTCAGGAAAGCTTAAGAAAAATTGTGATGTGATAGAGATACATGATGCGAAGGAAGCAACTATGCAATAGAAATCCATGAAATTTATTTATCAGCTAGGAAGAGAAATGTGATATGAAGAAGGCCTAGAATGCAAAGTAAATTGAAAGGCATCACACATCACTTTTATGAAGTTGGCGGTGCAAAGAAAAATTGTGATGCATTGGAAGTGTGCGATGGGACAACTTAAGTGAATCAAATACACATATTCTTATAAGTTGTTTTAAAGAAGGGGCTACCTAGGAAACATGAGTAAACAAGACATAATAAAACCTTAAGGCATAGACAAACTTTAGAAAATTGGGAAAATATTTCAAGACATCGACCATGGGAAATATTAATAGCTTAGATCATGATAAAATGTTTTTTTTATGCAAGGGGACAAATTAGTAACCCTAGGCATTAAGCTATCAATCCACATATGGGTTTAATGACATGAGTAGTAACTCGAATGATTAGAAACCAACTATAACACATCAATGAAGAATTACAAAAAATGCATCAAGGGTAAAATGAAGTAAATTTTCTCTCCCAAAGGTTGTTAAACCTTAGACACTATAGCATAAACCATAGACATGAGGAAAAAAATAAAACCACAAAATAATGTACTAAAAATTAGGTAAACATAAGTTTTTTTAAGGTTTCCACCAGTTACTTTTTTCAAGAATTTAAATTTGAAGGTTGGGAGTTTTGGGAACTTTGCGGGTCAGGTTCCTCTACAAGAAAAAATGAGGGTTCATTAGGAGGGTCGGTGGTGTCCTCTTGCTCATAGGGCTCTAAATATTAATATGGATGGATCCTCTATGGGGAATCCTGGGCATGCAGGGATTGGTGGTATTGGTAGAGATTGTAAGAGAGAGGTGGTGTTCTTCTTCTCTATTTATAAGGGGCAACATTATAAATACCTTATGGGGGATCTTGTGATTCTTAATTTTGTTGAAAGAGATTGTTCCTTGGGTTGGAGGAGGATTATCTATGAATCTGATTCATAGATTGTTATGAATATGTTGAATGAGAAACATTTAGATGGTGTTAATTCACACCTAGCAATTGTGTTTAGGAATATCTTGAACCTATGTCTCTCTTTGGAATCTATTTCCTTGTCATATTCCTAGGGAGTGGAATAGAGTGGCGGGCCTTTTAGAAAAATGAGGCTCTGAGAATTTAGAGCAATGGGATGTGGGTGACTGGGGACTCTTGTATTTCAAGCATTCTTTGGCCCTAGAAATGTTAATCAAGGAGGATCAAAATGAGTAGTTGGTTTCTTTGTTGGGTTCATCTAGGGAATGGTTCTATTGGGTGGTTATCATTTGGTGAGCCTATGGTCCTTGGATTTGTATTGATTCTTTGATTTCAATAAAAAAATTACCCCCTTTTTACAAAAATATTTCTAAAAACACTTTCCTCCATTTTTTCATCCCAATTTGAATTTCCTTTGGTGTCATAACTTTCCTAAACCATTTAAACAGAAAAAAAATTCAGTGTCATCCCAATTTGAATTTCCTTTGATGAAATAAGTTTCCTAAACCATGTCAATAGAAAAAATATTATTTGTGTGTAAAATTTGGAAAATTTCAATATTATTGAGTGTAAGGCCTAGCTTATGTGTGACTATTGCAACTCATTTTCTTGTTAGTAGGTTCTAATATTACTATTCAATTCAATCAATTCAAAAAAATTATAGTCTTAATTTGGTATATTGAGCATATTATCACATTGGTGAACCTCATGGGAAATTTTTTCTCTATCTCCAAACATCATATTGTAAATGTGTTTTCAATTTCCAAGGATTTGAATATTGTAATATGGATTGTATATAATTGGATATCAGTAACTATTTCACCCCATTGCATGTTTTACACTCTAGAGATATTACTAAATTAAAATGACTGTCTTGGTTCCTCTAACTCTTAAAATTTATCTTATAGATTTAATGTTATTTATTTTACTTTATCAAATTTAAAATGACAACTATCTAACCTAGGTAACTTTGGACTTGTCATCTTTCTAGATTGAAATTATTTCAAGAAACATTTCCTTAATGTGTAAATGTGGCTAAAAAGGAAGTAAGGAATAATATTATATCAAGATTTAGTCTAATGAATTACTAATGTATTTATTCCCTTGATGATGAGGCCACCCATGAGTAGGATTAAGATCATTGAGATTTGTGAATTGCATCATGAGAATGAATAGCTAACTAAAGGCAATTGTGAATAATGTCATGATAATCTTAATAAAGGTGAACATCAAGTAAGTAAAGATCGTAGGTTGAGTATATTAAGTATCTTGTTGGTATTAATTTTTTTGATACATAAGGAGGATTTTATTAACTATAAAAGATAATTACAATCATTTGTAGTGAAGGAACCATAAAAAATCATTAGTGAAAATTTTTTAGACCCATCGACTACGAGTCATCACCCTAAAATGAAACCCCAGCCACCTATCAAGAAAGAGAAATAGACCAGCCAACATGAGGCTCCCAACCAACATCGAGTAGTCCCAAAACCCGAATCCCAACTCTCAACCACAACCATATGTGATTATAGTATGTTCATAACAAAAAATCAAAGACACTACCATTATGATAATATTATGCATAGACTACTAACGCTGAACAACCTAACCACCACCTAGAAATCATTCATTTTTGCAAATTGATCAAAAGCAGGGACCTAGTCAAAATCATTCACAAGCCCAAGAATCAACATCTTCTTAAGGAATCATTCCTTTTGGCTCCAACAATAGGGGGTATACTTTGAAAACCTCACTGGGAACCATTATCAGTGAGAGATCATAAGGCCAAGGCACACCATGAGCTAGGAATGTCACATGTAAGATATTTTCCAACCCACCCAAAATATATTTCTTGAAGAGTTTGTAGATTATTTCCTACGCCTCCACTTTTGGTGTGTGAACATCCAACATAGACACCAATAACTGAGAGACAATGTGGGTGTTAACCTAGAATGTCTCCAAGTTTGATAAATTCCCAATGCATAGAATCATTTTCATTGCCACCACTGTATGATGATCAATCCTTAGCATGATCCTCTTTAACCATTGATTGGTTATCACTTTGAAAGCGGTCTGTTGAACTTTGCAATCCAAGTGGATTGGGGTGTTGAGGCCCAAACTCACCAACAAATCAAGAGACATCTCCACTATGAATTTGGACCTTTCTTCCATTCCCATAGATAGAGTGCAAGCCAAGAAAATTAAGCCAAAATTTAGGTAAAACCATAACACCCTCCATTATTTATGGTTTTTGATCCACCAAAGCTTACTATACTTACAATTTTGTGCAAAAGTGTGCATGCTACCCATTTTTCCCTGCTCTCCTACCACCCTATGCTGAGTTTACATGATGTAGATTCATGTAAAACTAGCAAGGAAGCATTTTGTATCTTTTTTGATCAAACTATAGATTTACCTCTTATTACCATTATTGAAAATGGTGAAAATTGTGCGATAAGCATGAGGCATAAATGAAACATCATATCATCTTCCATAGAACAACCCAACTTGCCCATTCCTCATTCCCAATAGGACACCCTATGAAAGACTTCCTTCATCCACCTTGGATTTCCAACTGAACATACCATGTTTTATCATCTACTTGCCCAATAGAAAGCTAGCCTTTCCACAAGAGAATATGTGGAAAGGCGCCTGCCCAGCCTCCCACTTGTTGGTAGTAATATTTAATATAGTAATTTGTTCAAAGATAAATTAGGAATGGTAATGATATGTTACATCTAATTCTTATGATTATATTTTTGTTAAACAAAGATTCAATTTTATATGGAAAATTAAATAGGAGTACTATCTATATGAATTATCACCAATTAAAATATGAATTTGAATCCTAGTAAAAATTAGAAAATAAGAATGATTATTTATGATCAAGGTAATTTAACTATGCATATATTGGATATTAATGTTATGATAAATGTATAAAAAAATACTTTTGTTGTGTGGTCTCACAACGTGCCCCAAGACTATAAGACTTGGGGACCCTAAGTGAAAAAAAATAATGCTTATAGCAAGTGATGGCTAGTTGAAAAGGTCACCAAAAGTGAAAAGCAAAGAGAAATAATTTTTTAGAAGAGTACTTTGTAATTCAAGTGTTCTGGGTACCAGATACTAGGAACCAGGAATGTTAGAAAAGGAAAAAAAGTAATGAAACTATTGAGAAAAGTGTTTTGGTCCAATAGTCAAGGTTTGGTAAAGATGGAAGTTCTGATAAAATCAATGTCTAGGAAAATCATGGGTAAAGTCAAGTAACAGGTACCAAGTATCAAGTAATGATGCAAATTAAAGTTTTAAAATTTTAAGGTTATCTAAGAAGTCCAATAGTCTGATAACCCGGTATATAAAAGGATGATTACACAAGAATTTATGATTTTCTTGAAAGCGTATTATTTATGATGGATTTATATGATAACAAATTAATAATGGTTTTGTTTACATAAGATTTTATAAAATGTTTTATTTTAAAGGGATTTAATATATAGAATTTATGATTACATGAGAAGCAGATTGCGTGCAGAGTTTGGGTATGGAAAGTCAGGAAAATTAAAGTTGCAGATAGATCCAATGGTGTTACCAAGTTCAACGATACACTTTGGAGGCTCATGCAGGAATAGAGTTTGTTGCAAAGGAGTACCAAATACTAGGAAACCAAAACTCTATATTTTAAGCATGCAACAAAGAAGTGTATTCATTTCAGGATTTCTCATTTCTGGAATGTTCAAGTTGAGATTGAACCTGAATGTAGGAATAAAAATTCCACCTGATAATTCTATATGTATGGGAATTTCCTACATTTTGTTTGAGTAGATTTTTTTGGTTCCAAGAAGGAACCCTAATAAGAAAGCAGATGAAAACTAGAAGGAATTCAACATGCAAATAGGGGTTGACCTTCATTGACTTCATTTGCAAAACTCTTACCAGTCATCATATTCCATGTGCCTTGATATGATTCATCCCTTGTATTTCCTCTCATGTATTTGTCTTATCCTACTTGTGTCTTACTTCTATAAAAGGCCAGGGGATACCTTGTTTTAAGTCAAGTTCAAAATTTGTGAATGTCAGAAGAGCCAAAAATTCTCTAATTTTTGTTCCTTTCTCTTGTTTTCTGAATCATTCCGGACTAAAAAACTTGTATGGACATAAAACTTAATTAATATCAAAGCCAATTTGATAGCTACCTATCTCATGTATTTTTGTAGTTGGTTTTGTTAGTTCAGCCAAACAAGACTGTATGTTGCATTGTTTAAGGGTGCAAATAAAACCTACTCAGTGTCTAAACTAAAACCACCTTCTTTAAAAGCTTGCATCATTTTATACCTAGCTATGAAGCAATTTGGTCAATTATAAAGTGGTTTGCTTTGATTTGATTAAATGTTGGGGCATGCGTGGAGAATAACCGAGAGAAATTTTATTTTTTTAGTATTTTTTATGCTTTATTTTAGATTAGATGTTTAAATTTCAGAAAATGTTCCAAAAAATAGATGAATGCATGGAAATTTATTAAAAATATTTCATTTTCTATGAAATTGTTGAATCCTTATAGCTAAATCTACTTGAGTGATAGAAAAGTTTTTTGAAATCCATGAAATATTATTGCAAATATTTTGATTTCATGAGATTATTTTATGATTGAACTAGAAATATTGTATTTGATGTTTATGATTCTTAACAAAACTAGAGATTTTCTTAATGAAACAAAAAATAATCATAGACCCCTTGATATTAACAACAATATCACATCATACCCTGGAGTGAACCTAGAATGGTCAATACTTGACTACCAAAGACTTAGGATTGAGCTAAGTCAACCTTTTCCTATAACATGGACACCCTGAGGTTGCCCTGGTTAAGTATTTTAAGAAGATAGGTTCTTTACTATGAGAACTTTATCTGCACTATTTCTGCGAGTGACATCATCGTCAATAGGAATTGGCACTAGAAGGAGGCCGTCATTGTCTTTTTTATTCTTTATATCTTTATCTCTGTGTTTTGTTTAGGAATCTATATTGGTTTTGAATTTAAAGTTAGCTTGAAAGGTGAAAGTCTAATGCAAGCTAGTGTTTTGAAAATGGAATTTGAAAAACTCTAGAAAATTATTAATCAGAGGTTACATCCTTTGAGTTTATTCACCTTTGGTAGAGTTATCGAGTGTAGAATTCATGATACAACTAGTCACGGTGAACTTGATTGTAATTTTTTTTTTAACTAGGGTAAGTTTGGCTATGTATAAGGTGATTCCATTAACAAAAGAAATTTAATTGCTAGAAGAAAGGGACTATTAATGAGAAATATATTGAATCATGAAAAAGAGTATGACCCTAGTGGAATTGAAAATGTTAAAAAATTAACCCATATACCAAAACAATTTGATAATTGAATTTGTTATAAAGAAAATCTTAAGGTTTTGTAGGAAAACAAGTGAGAATGTCAAGACTCAAAAACATGAAAATGTGGAAACAACATTGATGAGTCATCATACTCTTCATACGTGGAAAATGTAAGTGAAGATAAGGAGCGGAAAATCAAGTAAGAGACACATGTTTTTTCTTCCAATCACATTCACAAATCTCAATCAATTATTAACTCCACATCCACTTTAATCTGTTATTAAGTATGAGCATGAAGTGAAAATAACAAAAAGCAATATCAACACAAGAAACACCAAATATACATTGAAAAACCAATAAGGGAAAAACCATGGTGAGGATTAACTCACAATATAAGAGTAATTGTAAACCATTTACAGTGAACACTATCTCAATTCAATAGAAGATCCACCACAATAACTTTCACACATCGGTGGCCTTGATCAGAGAATTGCAGACACAATTAGCTCACTTCTTTCAAGAGTCTAACACATTAAAGTTCTCATTTCCTCAATTCACTTTCACACTATCTTCACATATATCTTGCTGCTCACACTTGTGGCTTACAATCCTTAACATCTTTCCTTGTATTTATACCATCTTCAACCTTAGAAACTTTCTCCAAGGTCGTCTACACACACTTCATTTAACAAATTCAAATTAGGTTAGAAAATCAACATTCATGTGGTGGATAAGAATGAGAGCATACCAAAACAACACTTAACCAAGACCCAAAACAACATCTTGGATCAATCACATGCTTCATTAATTGATACTTATCCTTCACATGATGTGTAAACACCAGGTCAACCAAACCTAATGAAAACACCAATAAACTTTGAATTACATGCTTTTGCAACAAGAAGATAACATGTAGACCACATAACATGCTTCACCATGCATGGGAACACATCTTAGATTCCTTTAGATTCATCCATAGCTAATGCAACAACCTTCATACACAAAACTCTTTCCATCAATCCATCCAAACTGTACAAACACACATAGTAACTCTAAAACTAGTCTTTGGAAGCACCAAATCATGAATTCCTTTGATAGAACACAAATAACACCATTACAAGTCTTCTTCTAGATCTGCAATACCTAACACAAACCAACAAAGGACTATGGAGTAGATACATTTCTCCTAGTCCATAGAAAAACAACTCTACCAAACTAGTTCACAAACTGGTGAACTCAACTTTCATTGCTCATCAAACTAGAAGCTATAATCTAGGATATATCACCCAGGAATGTCCTTAAACAACACTTTAGATTTGCACAAGCATAGAATGAACACATAAGAAATACAAAGCACATAACAGAGCACATTCTAAACACACACAAAACTCTATCTTCATTATTTATTAATTTTATCAAAATCATTTGGTGACTCATCATATCAACACACCTACAACACCATTAAGATAGCTCCATGTACTCACAACATCTCAATAGTATCTCAACTATACATGCACCACCTACAATCACTTGTTTTCTTTCTCTGCAACAACCTATACTGTGTTGACATCAATGACAACATTAATGACAACACCACCCTACTCATTCATACTTGCAATACTCTCCCCCTTTGTCATTGATGGAAACACGTGACTCTCTCTCCCCCTTTGACATCAATGGAAAATAACAAAAGGTTTTTACATAATTTTGATGACTCCCCCTTAGGAGTGAACCGATGACAACACACATCTCATACTACAACAATGATACTTCCTACTCCCCCTGAGGAGTAGACCCCGATCATCAGTGTAGAAAAATGATGAATTTGTAGATCCACTAGACTGATGCACCTCTATGTGCACCTAGTTGAAAGAAGGAGGGGAAGTAACCCCAAACTTCTCCTTGAGATACTCAAAAGTATCCTTAGGAAGAGCCTTAGTAAATATATCAGCAATTTGATCCTTTGTAGGCACATACTAAAGCACGACTTCATTCTTCAATACCTTCTCTCTTAAGAAATGCCATCTGATAGATATATGCTTTGTCCTAGAATGCATTATCGAATTCTTTGAAATATTTATTGAACTTATATTATCACAAAAGATAGGGATAGGCTCATCACACATCACTCCTATATCTTTATATTTTTGCTTCATCCATAGTACCTATGTGCAATAAGATGTTGTAATGTACTCAACCTCTACAGTGGATAAAGAAATTGAATCATGTTTCTTGCTTAGCCATGAAACCAAATTGCATCTAAGAAATAATGCACCGCCACTTGTACTCTTTTGATCATCTACACAACCAACCCAATCTGCATCAGTGTAAGGACTCAAAGTAAAATTAGTATGTTTAGGATACCACAAACCATAATCTAGAGTGGCTTTTAGATATCTGAATATCATCTTCACAGCTATAACATGTGTTTCATTGGGTTCTGCTTGAAAGTTGGAAACCAAACATACTACATGCATGATATATGATCTAGTAGCAGTAAGATATAATAGTACACCAATCATAGATCTATACATGCTCTGATCAACTTTAGGAGATTCATCATCCTTAATTTGCATCCAGTCACCAAAGGGGTGAAAACTGGTTTGGAGTCATCCATTCCAAACTTCCTCAAAAATTAATTAACATAATTTGATTGTGAAATGAATATTCCCTTATTAGTTTGATTCACTTGAAGTCCAAGAAAGAAATTCAACTTGCCAATCATATACATTTCAAACTCTTTTTGCATCTCTGCAAATTTCTTGGGCATACACTCATTTCCTCCAAAGATAATATCAACAACATGCACAAACACTATCAACATTTTGTTTCCTTCAACCTTGAAATATAGATTACTATTTGTGGAGCCTTTGTTGTGTCAAATACTTGTCCAACCTTGCATACCATGCTCTGGGAGCCTGTTTAAGTGCATACAATGCCTTTTTCAACTTGCAGACCATGTCTAGTTGATCTAATAACTGAAATCCCTCTAGTTGTTCCATGTAGACCTCTTCTTCCAATTCTCCATTTAGGAATGTAGATTTAACATCCATTTGGTATACCTTGAAATATTTATGAGCAAAAAATTCCAAAAACATCTAAATAGCATCCATTCTTTCCACTAAGGAAAATGTCTCCTTAAAGTCTATTCCTTCAACCTATGAATAACCTTTGCACACAAGCCTTGCTTTTTTTCTTACTACTTCACCATTCTCATTCAAATTATTCTTGAATACCACTTTGTAGCAATTATGTTCTTATTTATTGGTCTAGGAACCAATTCCCATGTCTGATTTTTCTCTATCTATTGTAATTCCTCTTTCATTGCTCTAACCCAATTTTTATCTTTGCATGCTTCATACACTGTTTTGGGTTCTATCTTGAAAATCCACAAATTTACCTCAGTTGCTACCACCTTGCTTCTTGTCTTTACACCTTCGCTTTTGTCTCCAATTATCTATTCTTCCAAATGATTTTTCTGTACATATTTTGGAGTCTTAGGAGTAGGTTTTGGAGCTTCTTCTTCCTTATCCTCTTCTTGTACTTGTCTGTAGATAGGTTCATCTGGTTCAACTTAACTTATTTCAACTGATCTATGCATATCTTCATCAACTTTTACATTTTCACTTTCAACAATCTTTCTCAATCTTTTATTGAAGCATCTATAAGCCTTGCTATTAGTTGAATATCCAATGAAAATACCTTCATCACATCTTGCATCAAACTTTCCTAGGTTCTCATCATCTCTTTTAATATAAAATTTGCTTGCAAGCACCTTAAGTACTTAACAATATGAATTTTTCCATGTCATAGTTCATAAGGAGTCTTTGTGTTGTTACCTTTGATCTAAAATCTATTAAGAATATAAAAAGCAGTATGAATTGCTTCTCTCCAGTATACTTCAAGTACATTTTCCTCTTTCATCATAGTCCTTGTAGCTTCTTGAACTATCTAGTTCTTCCTCTCAACAACTCCATTGTGATGAGGAGTTCTAGGAGCAGAAAGATGCCTCTTTATACCATGCTTTTCACAAAAACATATTAAAATCATTGGACGTGTATTCTCCATCTCTATCAAACCGTAAACATTTGATTTTTAGGTTCACTCCATTCTCTACCATAGCCTTGAACACCTTGAATCTATCTAGAGCTTGATCTTTCTCCCTAAGAAAAGTAACCCATGCCATTCTAGAATAATCATCAATTAGAAGCATAAAGTACTTTTCACCATTAAGAATTCCTATTCTTGTGGGACCACAGAGGTCTATATGAATCAATTCCAACATTTTAGTAGTTGATTGTTCTTTTCCTTTAAAGCTGCATCTTGTTTGTTTTCCCAATTGAAAACTTCTACAAATAGTATTAGTATGCTTTGTGATTTTTGGAAAATCACTGATAGCTTCTCTTGAACTAATCCTGATTAGGTTGTCAAAGTTTACATGCCCCATCCTTCGGTACCATATCCAACTTTCATTAACTTGAGAGACAAAACATTGACCATCAACACCCTTAAGCTGATAAATTTTTACATATGTTCTTCCTATAGCTACCACAGTTTCGGGCCCTTTTTTGATCTCACAAGTATTATCCTAAAACACAAGCTTAAATCCTTTGCTACACATTTTTCCAACACTCAAGAGATTATTCCTTAAACCCTTAACATAATAGACATCATTAGTATTGTGTTTTCCATCAAAACTAATTCTTCCTTTTCCAACAATCTTTGCACCAGAATCATCTCCAAACATGACTAATCCTCCATCATACTTTTCAAGTTTAGTAAACTTACTTTTGTCTCTAGTCATGTGATTTGAGGAGCCACTATCAATTACCCAATAATCTTCATCTTGTATAGCATGAAAGGAAATAACCAGAGTACCTTCCATCTATTCCTTCTTATTTTTTGGACCACATTCCTTTGCACATCTTCCATGGTTAGTAGACACTGATTTATTCTCTAAGGCTAGAAACAAGCATTCATCATCAGAAATTCTAGCATCTTCTCTAACGTAATAAAATTTCTTGAATTTTTTTCCCTTTTGTCTTTATTGTCTCTGCTCTTCTTGTGTATGGCTCTATTTGGACATCTTGAAGCATAGTGACTAATATTTCCACAACTAAAACATTTAAATGGTAACATAACTTTGTACTTGTCAGTACTACCTTTCTTCAACTTCCTTATAAAATTTGCTTCTAACTCCTCTGAACCTTCACTATCTAGATCATCTTATGTTTTAGTGGCTTTGAAGGCTATTTTTGTTTTCTCCTTTTCTTTTCCAAATTTCCTCATTTCAAATGTGGTCAAGGTGCCAAACAGCTGTTCTTTAGTGAATTTATTTGGATCATAAACTTCATCAATGGCTGAGACCTTGTCACAGTAACTCTATAGTAGGGTCATCAGAATCTTCTCCATTACATCTTCATTTGTTAGAGTACCACCTTGATTTTTGACTTTATTTACTACAATATCTACCCTCTAAAAGTAGCTTGCAATATCTTTACCTTCTTCCATTTTAAAGCTCTCATATATGTGCTTAGCTATTAACTTTGACAATTTGAATCTATCATTTCCTTCATAGATATCTTTAATTTTTTCCAAAACTTCATAAGAAGTGCCCAATGAAATCACTTTTTTCAACTTAGTATTAGATAAAGCACTATAGATTGCATACCTTGCTTTTTCATTTTCTTCATAGGTAGAAATCTCATCTACAGAAGAAGGACCACTTGCTAGCTCAACATATTTTGTCTCAACAGCTTTCCAAGTCTTGTAACCAAGAGAGATTAGGTAACCTCTAATCTACACTTTCCAAAAACTGTAGTCAGATCCATCAAACATAGGGATTTTCAATTTGTGTGCCATCGGATCTACCTCAAGCAGTTAACCTCTTCTCCGAGGAACCAATGCTCTGACACCAATTTTTAAAAAGAAAACTGAGAGGGGGGGTGAATCAGTTGTTACCAATCACATTCACAAATCTCAATCAATTATTAACTCCACATCCACTTTAATATGTTATTAAGTATGAGCATGAAGTGCAAATAACATAAAGCAATATCAACACAAGAAACACTAGATTTACGTGGAAAACCCAACAAGGAAAAAACCATGGTAAGGATTAACTCACAATATAAGAGTAATTGCAAAACCATTTACAAAGAGGATCATTACCAAAGGTCTCACCGACCAAGATAGGACTCACTATCCGATGGCGCACAAATTGAAAATCCCTATGTTTGAGGTTAACTGCTTGAGGTAGACACACACAACTTTGTCTTCATTATTTATTATTTTTTCAAAAGCACTTAGTGACTCATCATATCAACACACCTACAACACCATAAAGATAGCTCCATGTACTCACAACATTTCAGCAGTATCTCAACTATACATGAACCACCTGCAATCACTTATTTTCTTTCTCTGCAACAACCTATATTGTGTTGACATCAATAACAACACCATCATATTGATTCATACTTGCAACACAATTGACCTTTAATGAGGTTTTTTTAATACATATGAGCCAAGTTATTGGTTAGTACACCTTTGAATTTATGTTTGTTAAACATGAAAAAATTAAAAAAAATCATTGCTATAGTAGGACATTTGAAATTTTTTTAAGGGAATTTAAAGATAAAACTACTGTAATTCGTACCAAAACAACAATGGAAATAGTCATTGAACTTAAAATAAATTGCTTTATTAGGGTTAGTTGTTTGTTAGATTATATTTTTGGTTATTTATGGTTAGTTTTCTTTTGTAGGGTTTGTTTTGTTTCTGTTCTCTTTCTTTTCCTTTTTATATTTGGCCCTTTGCATTAGAAAATTTTGCTTAACTTATCATACACATGAGATAAAATTCAAACATTTTAACATTGTGCTATGAAATGTAAAATGATAAAACCACACAGTAAATACACACTTTAAAATATACAAAAAAGATATATATATATGTGTGTGTGTGTGTGTGTGTATAACGTATATACATGGAAGCATCAAAATTCTTGTTGTAAAAGATCAAAAAAGAAAAAAAGAGGGAGTTGAGCTGCAAATAGGAGTATCCATTCAGTCAATCTAGGATGCATTTTCCATCGGGGATAAATACCCTATGTAGGAAGGTTCTCAGTGAACTTCAAATTTAGGAGTATGGAGGTTAGTAAGAAATGGTTGTAGTGGAACCACTTTCTCATGTTCCAGGAACCGAGGAATATTATCCATGGAAGGGATTCCAATGGTTGGATGTGCGATAGATAGGACTATATCTAGATTCTCCAGATATTTAGGCTATACTATCCACTTTGTAGCAAAGAAAACATATTCAATAGGAAGCCCAATATCCAAGAGTGATGCTACAAATCAAGAAGCCAAGTCAGAATAGAAGTAGTAGTAAGCTTTGGATTCCACATATTGTTCTCCAAGGACTAAGCACAAGTTTGGCATAGTGAAACTAGTAGTATGAATGAAGAAAACATTAAGAAGCCTTTGAGTCATGATATGACCCAAGAAAATATTCTGGTGGCAAGAGTTGGTTAGGAAAATTGGAGTATCCATGACCTAGAAGCAAGCAAGCACAAGAAAAACAAGAAAATAAAAAATGAAAAGAAGGAAAAGAAAAAGTGTGAAGAATTCAAGAGGAGTTTATAGAAAACTGTGAATAAGTTATGATATATAGTTGCCTAGATTGAATTTTTGGAAATCATAATTAAGGTAGCAACTCGATGAGTTTCTCCAAAGTGGAATGTTAAATAAAATTAATTTTACACACAATTAATGAAAATTTGCTTCAAATTCAACTAGTACGAATATTATGAATCAAGCAAGTTAAAGATTTTGAAATTAATGGTGGGAATTTCATTGTGTTTTTATTAAGCTCTATTAATCATTAAGGTGGCTATGTGTGCAAAACAAAAAGGAAAATTAAGTCAGCAAGGTAGCACACATCATCACCTAGAAATTTGAAAAAATGATACATGCTCATTGAAGAGTGTGAATTTAATGCTAAATAATGTGATCAAGTTTAAGTGTCATCATTACATTTTATCCATTAATGTGGTGCAGCACCATCAAATCAAAATTGCTAGCCAATTATTTGGTAGTTGCCATAAAACTTGATCAAAAGGGTGGTAACTAATGGTTCTAAATTTAGATTTAAATTTGGTGATTAGGTTGTTTGCTGCTAAATTTTAATTTATGCATATCTTCTAACATATAGTGAGTTGTAGTTAGCTACGATTTGGCATAAAAGTGGTAAGGTTTAGCCAGAAATACACACCAACAAGGAATTATTAAATGAGTTTTTGGGAAGTAGTGAAATGATGAAGGGATTTGTATTGAAGGAAAAATCAAAAGGTAACCATCGCTACCACTATAATTCCCAACCTAATAGTAGGCATCATTGCTTGCAAGTTGAAATGAGCTATCAATAAAATATCAAAAGAGAAAAATGAGCTATTAGTGAAATATTGAAAGCAATATAGATAAAAGAAAAAAATGAACTCTTGAGGCTATCCAAATATCTCTATTGGGGATATAGATGCCTAGCTAATAGTAGATGCTCTTTCCCTTGTTAGCTTTGGAGGATTACCATATTATGTAGTTCAATGTCAATGAATTGATTTTTTTTACTGAGTTCCAAAAACTAGAATTAATCAAAGCACCCATAGATATTTTTGGATGAATTTTATTGCTTTTATGTCAGAATCTAGGTAAAGGTAAATATTTATTATTTTAAAATATGCATAAATTATAATTTACAACTAGTGATTTAATCCCAAGTTTTGGTTTAAATTTTGTTTTATGGGTTGCAAGCTTTTGTGTGGTGTCACAACACGCCCCAAGACTATAAGACTTGGGGAACCTAAGTGAAAAAAACTAACACTTATGGTAGGTGTTGGCTAGTTGAAAAGATCACTAATAGTGAAAAGCAAAGATAAATATTTTTTTAGAAGAGTACTTTGTAATTCAAGTGTTATGGATACTGGACACCAGGAACTGGGAATGCTAGAAAAGGAAAAAGGTAATGAAAGTGTTGAGCAAAGTGTTCTAGTCCGATAGTTGAGGTATGGTAAAGATGGAAGTTCTGGTAAAACCAAAGTCTAGGAAAATCATGGGTAAAGTTGAATATTGGGTATCGGGTACCGAGTAACGATGCAAATTAAAGTTTTAAAATTTTAAGGTTATCTAAGAAGTCCAATAGTCCAATGACCCAATATATAAAAGGTTGATTACACAATAATTTATGATTTTCTTGAAAGTGTGTTATTTATGATGGATTTATATGATAAAGAATTAATGATGTTTTTATTTACATGATATTTTTATTAAAAAAAATTAAAGGGATTTAATAGATGAAATTTTTGATTACAAGAGAAGTAGATTGTGATGCAGAGTTCAGGTATGGACAGTCAAGAAAATTAAAGTTATATACAGATCTGATGGTGTTACTAGGTTCAAGGATGCACTTTGGAGTCTCATGTAGGAATATAGTTCATTGTAAAGGAATACCAGATACTAGGAAACTGGGACTTTATATTTTAAGTGTGCAACAAAGAAGTGTATTCATTCCAAGGATTACTCATTCCTAGAATGTTTAAATCAAGATTGAACCTGAATGTAGGAACGAAAATTCCACCTAATCATTTTGCATGTATGGGAATTTCCTATATTTTGTTTGAGCATATTTATTTGGTTCCAAGAAGGAACCTTGATAAAATAGAAGATGAAAAACCAAAGGACTTCAATGTGCAAATGGGGGTTGACCTTTGTTGACTTCATTTGCAATTCTCTTACTAGTCACCATATTCCATGTGCCTTGATGTGATTCATCCCTTGGATTTCCTCTCATGCATTTTTCTTATCCTACCTATGTCTTACTTCTATAAAAGGCCATGGGATAGCTTTTTTTAATTCAAGTTCAGAATCTGTGGATGTCAAAAGAGCCAGAAATTCACTAAGTTTTGTTCTTTTTTCCTATTTTCTAAATCATTTCAGACTAAAAAATTGTATGCACATAGAACTTAATCAATATCAAATCCAATTTGATAGCTACCTATCTCATGTATTTTTGTAGCCAATTTTGTTAGTTCAACCGAACAAGATTGTATGTTGTGCCATTTAAGGCTGCATACGAAACCTACTTGGTGTCCAAACTAAATCCCGTTCTTTAAAAGCTTGCATCATTTTATACCTAGCTATGAAGCAATCTGGTTAAGTATAAAGCAATTTTCTTTGATTTGTTTAAATCTTGGGGCATGCATGGAGAATAACCGAGAGAAATTTTATTTTTTTAGTATTTTTTATGCTCTATTTTAGATTAGATGTTTAAATTTTTGAAAATCTTCCAAAATATAGATGATGAATGAAAATTTATTGAAAATATTTCTTTTTCTATGAAATTGTTGAATGCTTAAAGCTAAATCTACTTAAGTGATAGAATTTTTTTTTGAAATCCATGAAATATTATTGTAAATCTTTTGATTTCATGAGATTATTTTATGATTGAACTAGAAATCTTGTATCTGATGTTCATGATTCTTAACGAAAATGGACATGTTCTTAATGAAACCAAAAATAACCATAGACCCCTTGAGATTAACAACAATATCACATCATACCCTGGAGTGAACCTAGTATGGTCAAGACTTGACTATCAGAGAATTTTGATTGAGCTAGGTCAACCTTTTCCTATAACATGGACACCCTAAGGTTACCTTAGTTAAGTCTTTCAAGAATATAGGTTCTTCATAGTCTGCATGTGAGAACTTTATTTGCATTGTTGGTGTGAGTGACATCACCACAACAACTTTCAATGGGGGAATGTGTTGGGAAAACAAGGATAGACAACTAAGAGGGGGGGTGAATCAATTGTCACAAAATATTTAAACTTTCCAAACTTAACTTAATCTTAAATCTAATGAATGAATAATAAGCCATAAACAATCAACACATCAGAAACACAGAGAACACCAATATTTTTTACGTGGAAACCCTGTTAGGGGAAAAATCATGGTGGATGTTAGTCCACAATATTATACCCTGTTAAAAGTATAATGAAAGGTAATGGGAATGCACATGCATTCAAGCACACTGCCTAGAGCTCACTGCTCAACTACAAGAGGGATCACTGCCAAAAATGCATAGTAATTTGGATTAGATTCACAGGGTGTGAACTAAGAAAATAGCTTCTACACAAGCCTGATTACAGTTCCAGTTAAGCACAAAAAACCTTCTTCACACTTCGCTCAATCTTCTCCTCACTCAGCTTTGCAATTGAACAAATAGATCAATATTCACACACTTTCTCTTCTCTAGTTTTTATTTTCTTTCACACACACTCACACAACCACTCTTATATATCTGCAACATGAAATCCATCAACAACCTAGTCGTGCAGAAATATAAAACATATTTACAATGTCGGCCCAAATTTATAAATTAATTTTCAATGTGTATCAAACACCATCGGCTAATATTATGATGGGACCTAAAACAATATCTTCAAGCATGCCAAACATTCAAATTTAAATCTTCAAGCATCTGCAACACGTTACAACCATCATGTCAGCCAAAAACATGAAAACCCAATCATACCGAGAAAAATATTTGACCATGGGCACACCGATCAAAGTGGGCATACAACAAGGATAGAGAATGACCTAGAAGCATCCAAAAACAACAAGAACTAATAGAGAATCATCTGCAACAATAGAAATTACCAGAATCACATAAACTTCAATCAAGAACACTAACAAAACCCACATAAATATTGTCAAAACACAATTGTTCATAGCACGATCAAATCTTCATGCGGACCTCTGAAACTTTCGGTAGATGATCTATATACTCAGTAATAAACCCTTTAGTCCACAACAACTAATCTTCAACGTATAGAACAAAAAACCTTCATGACCTTCATTATTCGACTGGCAGCCTGTAACTATTCCTTGAAAAAAATTCTCAATGTCCTTGACATATACAACCTTCAATACAATAATGCTAATATTGTTGACATCAATGAAAACCACATATCAACAACACAACCACAACATCAAACAATCTCCCCCTTTGGCATTGATGGCAACGCATGATTTGAAAATTTACCATCAACACAGCTACACTTGCTCTCCCTTTGGTTTGGACTCTTTTCCTCAAATGCTCTTCTCCCCCTAAAAATATTTTTCACATTGCTCTTCTCCCCCTTTGACATCAATGGAAAAGATAAGCATTATCTTCCCACATACAAGCTTTGAATCCCATATCTACACATCTGACTACTTCCCCTAAGTAGCAGCCACAAGAACATCAATCTAGATCAGGAAATATCTATGGAGCACATGGATTGATGCAAATAAATGCATCTGTAGTTCATATTAGGAGGGGTAATCACCCCTAGCATCCCTCTGAGATACTCAAAAGTATCCTTCAGCAACAACTTAGTGAAAATGTCTGCAACCTGTTCTTTGGTAGGCACATACTCCAGTCTATCTTCTCTCTCATTCACTTTCTCCCTCCAGAAGTGAAACTTGATTGATATATGCTTGGTCTTAAAGTGTAGCACCTGATTCTTTGATATGTTAATTGCACTTGAATTTTCACAGTATATGGCAATAGGTTCATCATATACTACTACGATATCTTTCAACATCTGCTTCATCCACATCACTTGAGTATAGTTATTTGCAGCAGAAATATACTCTGCCTTAGCAGTAGATAGAGAAATGGAATTTTACTTTTTGCTCAACCAAGACACCAGCTTCTTCCCTAGGAAGAAGGCACCACCACTAGTACTCTTCATGTCATCAACATCTCCTACCCAATCCGCATTAGTATATGCATTCAAAGTAAGATCGTCATCCTTAGGACACCAAAGCCCAAAATCAACTGTTCCTTTCAGATATCTGAAGATTCTCTTTACAGAGAGATTCTTTTGGATCAGCCTAAAATCTAGCAACCATACATACAACATTCATAATGCCTGGTCTAGTCTAAGTTAAGTAGAGAAATCCACCAATCATTGACCTGTATCTTGTTTGATTTTCCCTACGAGAATCATCATTTTGAGTTAACTTACATCTAATCACCATGGGAGTACCAACAGGATTTGAGTCTTCCATGCCAAACTTCTTCAGTAGCTCTCTCACATATTTGGACTGAGATATGAAAATTACCTTGTTTAACTAACTTGTAATCCCAGAAAGAACTCCATCTCTCTAATCATGCTCATTTCAAATTCGCTCTTCATTTCATCAACAAACTTCATACATAGATTGTCATTTCCTCCAAAAATAATGTCATCAACAAAGACCTCAATAATCAACTCTTTGTCATGATCCAATTTGAAATACAAGTTGTTGTTAGCAATACCTTTATTGAATCCAAGCTTTAATAAGTATTTGTCCAATCTAGCATTCTAGGATCTGGGGGCTTTCTTGAGTCCATATAGAACCTTCTTCAAGCAGCAAACCATGTCTTCCTTATCAGTTAGTTGAAATCCATCCATTTGTTCAATTGATGTATACTTCTTCTTCTAGCTCACCATTCAAAAAAGCTGACTTTACATCCATTTGATAGAATTTATATAGTTCTTATATGTAGCATTAGCAAGAAATAATCTAATAGCTTCAATTCTGGCAACAAGGGAAAAGTTTTCTTCAAAATCAATACCTTCAATTTGTGAATACCCTTTACATACCAATCTTGCTTTATTCTAGACCACTTCACCTTGTTCATTTAACTTATTCTGAAAGACCCAATTAGTACAATCACATTTTTGTCTTTAGGTCTAAGAACAAGTATCCATGTATCATTCTTTTCAATCTACATTAGTTCTTTTTTCATAGCTTCCATCCAGTGTTCATCATGGCAAGTTTCATTGACATCTTTAGGCTCAATCTTGGATATCAGGCAATATTCTTCTGCAATCTTTATTCTAGTTTGCACACCTTTATTCTTGTCTCCTATAATTTGATTTTCAAAATTATTTAGCTTTACATACCTCGGAGTTTTAGGATTCTCTTGAAATTTTGGTTCTTTTGTTCCTTCTTTTGCACTTGTACTTGTCTCTGCTTCCTAACTACCTTGATTTACTAGAACAAATGGAAGTTGTTTTACTAGAACATATGGCACAATTTGAAGTTGATTATGTGTCTAAGAATTCTTCCCTTTTTTTGTGTTGCCTTCCTGGTCATCTAAATCATATCCACAATATCTGGATGATCTAGCAGAGTCCTCATCAACTCTGACATTTGCACTCTCAACCATTTTTCTCAATCTTCTATTATAGCACATGTAGACCTTGCTTTTAGTAGAGTAACCTAGAAAGATTCCTTCATCGCTTCTTGCATCAAACTTGCCTATATCCTCATCTCTCTTGATATAACACTTGCTTCCAAAGATCTTGAAATATCTAACAGTAGGATTATAACCAAACCATAGTTCAAAAGGAGTCTTACTAGAATTACCATTGACATTTACCTAGTTTAAAGTGTACCTAGTAGTGCTAACAACTTCACTCCAATAGATGTGAGGCACATTTCCTTCTATCATCATTATTCTATTAGCATCTAGAATTGTTCTGTTCTTTCTTTCTGCAACTCCATTCTATTGAGGGGTTTGGGGAGAAGATAATTGTCTTCTAATTCCATGCTCTTCACAAAATGAATTGAACTCCTTGGAGGTGAACTCACCACCTCTGCCTGACTTTAAGCATTTTATTTTCAAGCCTTTCTCATTCTTTGCTATAGCTTTGAAACTTTTTAACTTTTCTAATGCTTCACATTTTTCTCTTAATAAAGCAACCCATATCATCCTAGAATAATCATTAATAAGTAGTATAAAGTACCTTTGTCCATGAAGACTTCTAACTCTGGAGGGACCACATAGATCAGTATGTACCAGCTCTAGTAATCCATTTGAATGATGATGTTTGCTCTGAAAAGAAACTATAGTATGTTTTCCCATCTAACATTCCTTGCAAATTGTGTTAGCAGGCTTTACTAGCTTATGTAGATCTCTTATTGCTTGAGTGGAGCTTACTTTGACAATGTTATCAAAATTCACATGAAACAACCTCCTATGCCATAGCCAACTTTCATCTACTTGAGAAATTAAACAACTTTCAATAGTAGCATTCAGGTGAAAAATATTACCTTTTGTCTTTTACCTGAAGCAATTACTTTTCCAGATCTTCCAAGTATCCTGCATCTTCCAAATTTGAACTAAAGATCATAACCCTTGTCCACCATCTGTGCAACACTCAACAAGTTGTGCTTCAAGCCTTCAACATAAATAACATCATCAGTGTTATGCTTACCACCAAGACAAATAGATCCTCTACCATGAATCACACCAGCATTGTTATCTCCAAATCTTACAACCCCACCATCATACTTCTCTAGACTTACAAATTTTCTTTTGTCACCAGCCATATGATGTGAGCATCTGCTGTCAATAACCCACTCATCCTTTTCTTCAATTCAAGCTACAAGAGCTTTCTCAACTTTAGAAAATTCAGCAGCCATTGGACCATTTTCCTTGATAGCAAGGAACACCCATTCATCTTCATTTCTATTATCTTTATCAGAATCATCATCAGTCACTCCTTCTTCAGCATAGTAACATTTCTTTTGGAAACTAGATTTGTTAGGCTTAGATCTAGGAACTCTTTTAGGACACCTTGATTCAAAATGAACTATTTTACTGCAAGAAAAACATTTAATAGGAAACACTCCTTTATACTTAGCTTGTCCTCTGCCTTCTTTCTTCACAATCAATGCTTCCAACTCTTCTACCTCTCTTTCTTCATTTTCAAGTTGTTTCATTTTTTCCTCATACTTGAATGACTTTCTGGAACACTCTCCTAGATCATATCTTTGCTTGTTTCTTCTAGATATAGTAGCCTTAAATGCAGTTTCGGTCTTAGGAATAGATTCAACAAATTCGCTCAACTCAAAGGCAACAAGTTTACCAATCAGTGTATCTCTTGTCATATTCATCAATGATCTGGTTTCTTTAATAGCATGAGCCTTTGCTTTGTAAGAGGGAGGCAATGATCTGAGCACTTTAGCTACAGTTTATTCCTCATCCAGGGTACCACTAGCACATCTAATACCCATCACTAGTTCATTTACTCTTTGCATAAAAGAAGAAATATTTTCATCTTCACCCATTTTCAAATTTTCATACTTTTCTTTCAAACTCTGTAAATTAGCCATCTTCGCATGTACATCTCCTTCATACAAAGTTTCCAGTGTTGTCCAAATCTCATGATCTATCTTCATATCTATCACATTTGTTATTTCCAAATTTGTTAGAGCACTAAACAAAGCTTCCATAGCCCTGACATTATTCTCAGCCTCTTTAATCTCATCAGCAATGGAAGGACCATTATGAGGAATAACATATGGAGTCTTTGTAATCTTCCAGAAGGGCTCTCCAATACACCTCAAATGACACTCAATCTTAGCTTTCCACAATGAGTAGTTTGTTCCATCAAATCTAGGGTTTTCCTTCTTGTATGATGCCATCTCAGATCACCTCAAGCTTTTAAACTTCTTCAGAGGAACCTACTCTAATACCAATTATTGGAAAAACAAGGACAAACAATTGAGAGGGGGGGTGAATAAGTTTTCATATAATATTTAAACTTTTCAAACTTAACTTAATCTTAGATCTGATGAATGAATAATAAACCATAAACAATCATCACATTAGAAACACAAAGAACACCAATATTTTTTACGTGGAAACCCTGTTAGGGGAAAAACCATGGTAGATGTTAGTCCACAATATTATACCCTGTTAAAATTATAATGAAAGGTAATGGGAATGCACGTGCATTCAGGAACACCGCTCAAATAGAAGAGGAATCACTACCCAATAATGCACAGTAATTTGGATTAGATCCAAAGGTGTGAACTAAGAAAATAGCTTCTACACAAGCCTGATTATAGTTCTAATTAAGCATAGAAAACCTTCTTCACACTTTGCCCAACCTTCTCCTCACTCAGCTCTATAATGGAATGAATAGATCAATATTCACACACTTTCTCTTCTCTAGCTTTTCTTTTCTTTCACACACACTCACACTTCACTCACACAACCACTCTTATATATCTACAACATGAAATCCATCAACAACCTAGTTGGCCAAAAATATAAAACATATTTACAATGACACCCCAAATTTACAAATAAATTTTCAATGTGGATCAAACACCATCAGCTAATATTATGGTGCGACCTAAAACAATATCTTTGAGTGTGCTAAACATTCAAATTTAAATCTTCAAGCATCTGCAACATGTTACAACCATCATGTCGGCCAAGAACATGAAAACATGATCATACCAAGAAAAATATTCAACCACGAGCACACCAATCAAAGCGTACATACAACAAG
This sequence comes from Sequoia sempervirens, assembly GCA_007258455.2. Taxonomy (NCBI): domain Eukaryota; kingdom Viridiplantae; phylum Streptophyta; class Pinopsida; order Cupressales; family Cupressaceae; genus Sequoia; species Sequoia sempervirens. Next base: position 296,056,667 of record VDFB02373365.1, read on the forward strand.
GATAGAGAATGATCTAGAAGCATCCAAAAACAACAAGAACTAATAGAGAATCATCTGCAACAACAAAAATTACCAAGATCACCTAAAATTCAATCAAGAACACTAACAAAACCCACAGAAATACTGTCAGAACACAACTGTTCATAGCACAATTAAATCTTCACGCAGACCTCTGAAACTTCCGATATATGATCTATATACTCTTAGCAATAAACCCTTTAATCCACAACAACTAATCTTCAACATACAAAAAAAAACACCTTCATGACCTTCACTATTCCACTGGCAGCCTGCAACTCTTCCTTTAACAATTTTCTCAATATCCTCGACATATACAACCTTCAATATAATAATGCTAATAGTGTTGACATCAATGACAACCACATATCAACAACACAACCACAACATCCAATAGAATGAGATAATTATTAAAACCCTAATTTCAAACACTTCACTTGATCAAGTTTTATGTCTAGACCTTGTGTTCTAGGAAACTAATATTATTTATTAATGTGTCTAAAGTTCACTCTTATGATAATCATAGTTTTATTTGTTGATCTAATTGATTTTAAAATCATGTTTTTAGGATGTGTAATAATATAATATGTATTATATTCCCCTTAAGGATTGTAACCTCGTATTTTCAATTATAAGGGATTTTAAATGGGGTTAGAAAGGTCATTTTTATTAGTTTATGAGTGAAAAAAAACCCCTAAGGGATGGGGGATTGTTGGAAAAGTAATATTGACACTTGATCATGATTTTAATATTTAAAAATACCTTTGAAAGCATATGATGTGACTTCAAGTATGGGGAGATGGAGTGTGGACTTGTCACTATCCAAGCTCCCCTACCTAGGTTTGGATAAAGGGTTGTGTCAAGTACATCCCTCTTCCCTATGTTTCAAAGATGTGTGAGAAAATGGGAAGGATGTGACCTTGTCTATGGTTTGTAAGTGATTATAAGGGAGTGGTTTTAATGCTATGTGCTACTCTCTCATTTGGTGAGGATAAGTGTGATGTAACTAAAGAAATATTCAACAAAATTGAACCATTATTATTAACTAGATCTAGAAAGTCAAAAAAAAAATTCAAATTAAATTCTTATATTATCCATCTTTACTTCTACAATTAAATATAACACCCTTATATCAAAAACCTAAAAAATTAAAAAATCCAAAAATTGCCATTTTTATTTTTAAAAATTGTCAAGTTTTTTCGCTTTTTGGTAATTTCACGTACATATCCCTTTGAGCCCAGATTTTTCCTAAAAACCTTCCTAACACTAAGTTGACATGAATTTTCAATTTACATTCCAAATTGGGAACATGAGTTCCAAGTTATTACAAAAAGCAACTTTCTAAAAAATAGAAAAAAAAAATAATAAAAGTTGATTTTGAGGGCTCAAATGAAAGATTTAACTTGCAAAAATGTGTCAAACTGGCTACCGAGCCAAGCTTGGTCAAAAACCCAAACAACAACTCATAATTCATTTTCTTATCAAATTGATCCCAATCATACATCCAAGTCAAAAGTTATGACCTCCACAGGTCCCTACATCATTCTCCTCTGGTTGAAAAGAACGTAGCTCCTACAAGTTATTATCTTCAAACTTCTATGACTTTTCTTGATCCAACTTCTTCAATTCCTACTCTATAATTCATGTTTTATCTATTGTTGGTAATCCTTCCTATTGTAGCAAATACCTATTGTATTGACATTGTCGAGTGTAGGCATTTTTCTTATCCAAAATATGTGCAACCTTTTCCTTCTTCTTATGTGGGATTGGTGTCGCCAAGCCACTTCTTTTCTACTGTCCTCATCATAATCCTCTCCATGGAAGAAAAAAAAATAAAAAAATTAAACACAAGAGAAATACCTAAATTTTCTAGTAAACTTACCTCATAGGCATTATCATTGATATTCTTTGTAATTTTGTAAGAACCAATTTTCCTACACTTGAATTTGTGATATGTTCCTATAAGAAAACCCTCTCTTTTCAAATATACCATCACTAAGTCACCTTTGTTGAATATATGATGTTTCCTACTAGCACCCACTATAGTTTTGTACCTCTCATTATAGGCCTACAATTTTTTTCTCACATCTTACTACAACTATTGAAGTATTTCTGCAAATGCTTTCCCATCATCATTGATTATATCACTCATTGGTAGCTACACCAAATCTAGAGCATCCTTAGGATTCCTACCATACATAATTTGGAAAGGTGATTTACCTATTGATATGTTTATGGAATTGTTATAGGCAAATTCTACCTAGGGAAATCCCAAGTCCCATTATTTGGGCTTCTCTCCAACAATGCACCTTAAAAAATTTCCCAAACTCATATTGGCTACCTTTATTTACGCATCCATTTGAGGATGATAGGAACTACTAAACTATAACTTGGTCCCTATCTTCATGCATAAATTCCTCCAAAAATGACTTAAAAAATTGGTATCCCTATCAAAAATAATAGTATTTGGAACACCATGCATGTTGGAGATTTTATAGTGTTTCCATTAGTGTTATCATTGATGTCAACCTCTACTATGGTTAGGGAGATTGTTGGAGATTGTTGCACTATGTTGGAATTAGTGTTATAGTTTGATGTCAACCTCTAGTGTGGTCATGTTGAGAAGTGTTTGTGGTATGAGAAGGTGTTGCAGATGTTGTAGATATGTTGATCAAGTGTATGTGGTGTTGATGCAACTAGTTCACTTGGTTTACAAGTGCTTTTGAGAACATTTGAATAAAAGAATGTGTAGTGTGATAGAGATGTGTTCAATTTTATGTTTTGAATTTCTTTATGGTTGAAGATATGTATGTGTGGTTTGGATGTGATGATCAAAGGTGTTCAAAGGTATTATATCCAGAGTTTCAAGTTCCGGATTGTGTGATAGTGGAAGTTGTGTTTTACAATGTGTTGCTTGTGAAGAAGGTTGTTTGTGAGAAATGAGATTTCTCTACATTTCTCTACATTCAATTTTATTGTCTTGTAGATTTGGTAACATTCTCAGATTGTTTGTATCTACCTTTTCCTAGAGTATCTAGAGTTAATTTTTTTCACAAGGATGGTAAGTGAGATGTATGTTTGTGGTAGTGTTGTTAGTTGCATAGAATGAAAGTCTTCTTCAATTCCAGGTGTTTGCAATAGTATTTCTGATTATTCTAATGGTGTTGGAATATTCTTGGATGTTGTGGAATGTTTTTTATGGTTTTTCAAAACCTATAGAGGTGTGTATGTGGTTCCTTATTTGTGTTAGTGTATGTTTTTTGACCTAGTGTGCTAGCGCTAATTATCGAGGTTGTTTTTTGTTTTTGGAAGCATGGTGAAGTGTTTCGGTGTATATTTGGGTCCTAGTTAACCCTTAGTGTGTTATTCCTTCACTCTTTCCACTGCAAAAGTTTTTGGTGCCAACCTATTTAGTGGTTTCACATTTGAGGTGCATACATTTCATTGTGGCTGACATAGAGAAAGTTTTTTGAGGTTGTGGAGGATATAAGAAGGGTTAGTTATTGGAGATGTGTGTGGCATGTTTGTGAGTGTTTTATTATTTGAATGTGATCAAGTGTGGTGATCTAAGTGAAATATTAAACACCTAAGTCTATTGGATTTAGTGAGAAGAAGTTGTCTACATTTTTAGTGTACCTAAATTTTATTGGAGGTAGTGAGCCAAAGGTTGTGGATGGTGCAGAGTTGCAGTGATAATTTTTTCTTATTGCTATGAGATAGTGAATCTCTTTGTAATAGTATTATTCTATTCTTCTTTCTTCTAGAGAGTGATTTCTTTGGGTAGTGAGCCCTTAGTAGTGAGCCATTATTCTCTTTTGGGTAGTGAGACCTTATAACAATGAGCCTATTGTATTCAATGTTGCTATTCATATACATGTGAGCTAATGCTAATCGTTGTTTTTCCATGATTAGGATTTTCCACATAAATTTGGTGTTCTCTTGTGTATGGTGTTGAATGTGTTTATGTTTCATTTTTTAACATTTTTCTGATGATAATAAGGTTTTGATGGTTAATGAGGGTTTAAGGCTTTAATGTATAGCTAATTCACTCCCCCCTCTCAATTGTCATGTGTTTAACAATTGGTATTAGAGTTGGGGTTACTTGTATGAAGATTAATTTCTTAAGGTAGATCTAGATGGTGCACATGAAGGGTGTAAAAGGTCCTATATTAGATGGAATGAATTATGATTATTAAAAAGATAAAATAGAATCCTTTCTTGTCTCTCTAGGGTTTGCAGTTGGGAAGTTAGTTGAAACTAGATATATGCCTTCAAATTGTTTGACAAGTGATGATGAGGTCAAGGATTATGAGAATAACAACAAATAAATAAATGCTATTGTTAGTCTATTTCAAGAATAAAATAAGTTTAAACATTGTAAAATTTTTAAAACCAAGAAATTAATGACCCTTTGGTATTTGAAACAAAAGGAGAAATGAAAGATTATTTTCTCTATGATTCAATGCCAAAAGATGAAAAGAGGAGAAGGGATTAAATTTTCCACCTTTTAAATTTTTCAAGAATTCATCCATGTTACCTTGAAAGCATGAGTAGATTTAGGGTCTATTGTTATGTTGCATTGAAGGGCTTCACCCATGTTGTAGAGGAAAATACTCTAGCTTCTTAAAGATAGATGGAACATTGTAAAATTTTAGCCATGATGCATGAAAAGAGGGAGAGGTTTTAAGAGCCTTGAATGGGCAGTCTCTACATGTTTAGATGTATCCAAATGGAAAGATCTATGTGTTTGCATCCTATTCTTACTAGGTATTTCTTGTTTTGTAAAATATTTGATGGTAATAAATCACATTCCATATTGTAAATGTTTTCATTGGTAGGGCTAGTTACTTTACATGGAATGATATATTAGAATATGTATCATCGGAAAGTAGTTTAGTCCATTTCGAGATTGGGTTTGTGTTTATCATTGAAGTTTTAATTTTGCACAAGTTTGACCTACTTTCATAATAGGTCATTGTACTGTGTGATTGGTATAGCATGGTTTAAAAAAACACAATCATTTTTTTAGGTGTTGGGAATCATCTCGAGGCATTTAGGTTTTAAGAATACATTACCAAGAGTGTAGGATAGTTAGAAAATTACATTTCAAAGGGGATAACTCCTCTCATGGCATAAGAAAAGGTAGCAACGATTTATTGTGAAGAGCATTTTTTATTACAAAAATTACAAGAGATTTGTTTACAAAGGACATCTACCATGTTGTGCATGCCAAATTTGTATTGAAGCTTTATAGAAAATATACTCTATTTCCACAACCATTCTTGTTGGCTCTCAATCCAATGAAAATATTGGGTTTGTTGCAACTCCAAATGGGAGCTTATCAAGGGTTTCTAGAGGGAAATCCACAACAACAAGTAGACCTATGGTGCATAGTAGGGATGCTTTGTTTCAGTCATCACATTTGTGTATAACTTCAAAGCAAGTATGGATTAATATTAAGGAATGTGTGAAGTTCAAGTTCCAATTTGAATTACCTAAGGAAAGTGCTAGAAAATCATAGTACATTCTTATGGATAAAAGATCGTGGTGTCATCCCATGACTGTCAAAAGAGATAGTGTCTATTATATGAGGGTAAATATACTGTTTCAAATTATTTTATAGTGTATGATGAGGTTTCAATTATACACCATTAATGAAAAATATTCATCTTGGAGCTAAAAAAAAAATCAGGTAAGGAAGACAAGAAGCCAAAAGATCTATTCATAGGAAATTACAAACACCTTATGGGGTAGCATCCTATTAAGTGGTAGTTTCTCATGAAAATACATGTGTCAAAGTATAGTATAGAGAGGTCAAAATGAGTGACAATTCCTTGATCTAGGTAAAGGTAGAAGCAGTAACAACAACCATGAAATGGAAAACATTATCAAAACCCTATGATAGAGCTTATGGGGGGTAGAGTTTTGACATGATAATAAAAGGGATGGTGGATAGTGTTATTTCATAGTCAAAGGGAAAGAAATGAAAGTCACTCCAAAATATTATAATTCTCATCATGGTGATAAATAAAATTCAATGAGGCAACAAAAGTACAAGACACTATCTTCACACAAGGAAACTACACATTTTAGCAAGAAAGAGTAAAAAATGATAGTTGTTTTTCAAAAGGGCCACACTAGAGGGCAGTCATGACATTATAAGAAGCTAAAAGATTATTTCACAATCATATACAAATTCTCAAAACACCATGACATTAGTATGGAAAGGTCACCAAGAAAGGTACTAAGGTGGATAATAGGCTTCAAACTATAGCAATATTAATCACAAGTAAATGAAGGATAATTGAAAGATTTAATAGATTATTCTTATACATTATTACCCATGCATTATTTAAATGATTGTGTTTCTCATTTAGGATAGTAATAATACTATTTGAGGACTATAATAAGGAGAAAGAGAAGTCATTATGACTATTATGAGATAATGGTAGTCCTTGATAACAATGAAGACATTTAATAATGACTAGTTTTAAATATAAGAATGGGAAATCCATAATATTATAGTCCTTCAAGGGGCAACATAATAGAGAGAGTTCATTGCTACAATTTTTTTTAACAAACTAGAGCATGAAGAGACTTTAATTGTTTCATATTCATACTTTGATAAAGATGCAAGTGGTTGTGTCATAGTGGATGAACTGTAGCACGCATGTTTAGATAACAATACGAGTGATGTTATTTTTGATGAAATCATTCAGGTAGTGAGTTAAAACAATGGAGAATCACAAAAGAAATAAATATTTAAGCATTGTAGACAATACAATCGATTATGTTGCATTCATATGGGGTGAATTTTTGAAGTATTATAATAGTGAGTAAAGAATGCCTAATGGTTAAGCATGATAATTCTTATGTTCAATCCTAGTGGCAAAGGTTTCTTTAGAGAGAAGTATTGTTTCAAGAAGATCATGATATTAGTGCATATGAAAAAGGAAGATTGGTGCTAGACAAGGTTAGGCACCTTTTTCTTTATGCCTAGAGATATTAAAAGTGTTATAGAGTTTCATGTGACAATGACAAAAACACAATATTCATATTTACCAAAAAGACAATGCTTGATGACTGTGAGGTGGAATTTTTTTTGGTAAAAGTGGAAATATCTATCCACAATACTAAGGATAGGTCTTGGAAAGCACTAAGAAAAATCCTTAAGGAAAGTGAAAGATGCTATGATTTAACCAAAATATACTGAATTGTTTGGTACTATTGAAGAGGACAGTTATTTAAGAGGAAGGTAAAGTGACAGTAAGCATAGAGGACAATCATGTTTTTGAGAAGACATGGAACCAAACCTCTCTAGAGGTTCTCTTCCATCATAGGTAACCCATAAACTTGGAAGAGATCCAATGTTTCATTAGTAAGCTAAGTTTTGCAACTTAGTAAGGGTGCATTATTTGGTGATAACAACTATCATGAGTGGTCTTTCCAATTTTGAACTTGGAAAGGTGATAAGTATCAAAACTACTAAAGAGGTCTAGGTGAACTTGAAGATAATTTATGAAGGAGATGATAAGGTAAATCAAGCAAAGATGCAAAATTTCAAAGATAAATTTGAAAACTTGGGAATATCCTTCTATGACCAACCTTGCTTTATGCTTCTCAACACTGCCATCAAGACCTATCTTTTTCTTAAACACCCATTTACATCCAATGGGATTTTGACCTTCAGGAAAAGGTACTAGATCCCATGTTTCAATATTCTTCAAAGATACCATTTCCTCATTCATGGATTCCAGCCAAGAATCTAAATTATACATACCCATAACCTCTCTAATAGTCTTAGGCTCGTCAGTGTTAGAAATCAAAGCATAGGAACAACTGGAATCCAACATAGAATAACCAAAAATTTAAGGTTGTTGCTTCACACGTGTAGACCTCCTCACAAGCTAAGGTTGAGGTTCCTCATCTTGTTCAAAACTTTCAAAGCTTCTTGATCTCTCCTCACTAATAGGTCCACCAAGAGTACATAGTTCATCCTTATCTAGTGTAAGAGGAATTTCAACTACCTCCTTTTCTACTTATTTCACCCCTAGCTACAAATCAACTATAGGAGGTTTCAACTCATGAAATATCACACTTCTTTTATACAACACCTTCTTTGTAACTAGGTTCCAAAGCTTGGACCCTTTCACACCAATTCCATAACCGATAAAGATACACTTTACTACCTTGTTCTCCAGTTTGAAATATTTTCTCACTAGGCACATATGCATATGCCTCATAGCCATAGAATCTAAAATGTCTCAATGAGGACTTCTTACCAAACCATGCTTCCATAGGTGTTTTATCTAGGAACGTCGAAGTGGGAGATCTGTTAATTAGATAACATGTTGTAGCTACAACCTCAACCTAGAAATTTTGTTCTAGACCAACACTACTTAGCATACTTCTTGCCCTTTCCATTAGTGTTCTATTCATCCTTTCTACAAATCCATTTTGTTGTGGAGTGTAAGGAGTTGTTCTATGCCTTTTAATTATGTGGTTCTTGCAAAACTTATCAAAATATGTTGAACAAAACTCACCACCATTATCCGTCCTCAAACACTTAATGTTTCTACGAATCTAATTTTCAACCACGGTTTTAAATTCCTTAAATCAACTAAAAAAATTTGCTTTACTTTTGAGAAAATAAACAAATGTCCTTTTCGAATAATCATCTATCAATGAGACAAAATAAATAAATTTTAATAATGAAGGAACATTAACTAGACCAAACACATCAACACGAATATAATCCAGAATTTCAAAAGATTTATGAGGACTAGAATAAAATGAAACACATTGTTTCTTTCCATATATACAATTTTTTGGTGTTTGTAGCTGATGGTCTAGTTTCTCCTAAAGGGTAGCTACTCCTTATACTTAAAGACCCTATGTCAGTGGCCAACGAATAGGAGATGATTGGAAAGCTTCTCTTCTGCACTTTAGGATCTACAAGACCAAGGTGGGTACCTATATATGTTAAAGTAGGTCATTACACTACAATGGTGGAAGGACTTTGATGGGATAAATCATCTACATAACCTTCTATGTTATCACTGAATTCTAGTATTGTGGAAAGGGAAAATAGGAAACATGAAAGAAAATCTAAACTAAGAAATCAAGGAAATGATTTTGATTTAAAGATTTTGATTCTACCCTAGCTTCAAAATTTTTGAATCTCCTTGACTAGTTCCTAATCCATAAAAAATAAAGAATGAAATAAACTCCTACAACATACCAACCATGGCTTCTCATAACCCAAATGCCTCCCAATAGGAAACCAACAAAAGGATAGCCATCATATTAATTATTAATCCACATTGCAACAACAATACCTCCACTATCTCTATGTGAGAAATTGCACCACTCTTTGAATGATAGGAAAGCACAAAAATAATTAAAACAAATGTTCTTGAAACATCAAAATAACCCTTGATTAATTTGATTCAAAAGATAATGTGTACAATATTTAGAGAGCATGGAAGATTGACATTTAGATTTGAGACAAAATACAATGTGTATTATAGCCATTTTTTGTTATTACATAGCATAAATTAAAGCATTCCATATCTATTTCATAAGGACTTACCCTATTCAAATTGATTCAATCAAAGACTTACTAAAAACTATAAAATAGAATCATGGAAGGGAAACACTACACCAAACCCCTCAAGTTGGAGAGTAGAAGTCCAAACCCAAAACAAGACAACAAAAATTTCCTTTTATAGTGTAGGCATAACTCCAATTTTGAATTCAAACCCTAACCCTAACTCAATCAAAGTTACAAAGAGGATTAAGTCCAATTTGATTATAAAAATTTGAAAATTCCCTTGAAAAGAGAGCAACAACTGTCATAAAATCCCCCTAACACCTCAAGAACACCCCAACATAATGTGAAGGTATGGGCTCCCATGAAATCCATAATTAAAATTAGGAAAAAAATTCCTTGAAAAATACTCTGGCCTCTACAACACTTCAAGGAATAAATGGCACCATTCAACAATCAATTTGGCTTGCGAGAAGCATAAAATTTCAATCTGGAGCCATTCTGAGTTGATCTAGTAGCTGAAATGCAAATATGCCATTATTGTTCTATCTTTACCCATGAAATGAGGCAACTAACCATTAGCATTTGAACTCTTTCCATTGGATGTAAAATGGAGGAGTGAGATCAAACCCCTAATGAAGGTTTTAAACATAGGCATTGATCTCCATCTTCAAATCTGGTCTCTTCATCATGCATTGCGCATTTGACATAAGACTGTCAACATGAAACAATGATATACCAAGGTACAACATGAACCTCATTGAATTGACCACAACATATCAATACGAGTGCATCTAGAGTACCCTCAATGCATCGAGAACACACACTAGTCCTAACCCACATCGGGTCCCACCACACATGTCACCTCCCACAACACACACTAGAATTTCAATTTGGAGCCATTCTGAGTTGATCTAGTAGCTGAAATGCAAATATGCCATTATTGTTCTATCTTTACCCCTGAAATGAGGCAACTAACCATTAGCATTTGAACTCTTTCCATTGGATGTAAAATGGAGGAGCGAGATCAAACCCCTAATGAAGGTTTTAAACATAGGCATTGATCTCCATCTTCAAATCTGGTCTCTTCGTCATGCATTGCACATTTGACATAAGACTATCAACATGAAACAATGATATACCAAGGTACAACATGAACCTCATTGAATTGACCACAACATATCAATACGAGTGCATCTAGATTCCCCTCGATGCATCAAGAACACACACTAGTCCTAACCCACATCGGGTCCCACCACACATGTCACCTCCCCACTCCCTCGCCAAGTAGAACAAAGGGTCCACCAAGTCATTGTGGGCTAGTCAGATACTGCCAGTTGTCCACCACATCATAATACACCATCACCATCTTCATCCATTGCTCATCATGCATAACACTCCACCGCCTTGCTTCACAATAGTGATGTGAAGCAAGGATGTGATGTAGCCTCAACCATTGAATGTTCTTCATTTGATCTCATCCCTTCATCACATATCATGAAAAGGCACATGTTGACTGAATGTGAAAGTTTGATGTAAAGAGACCCTCTGATGGTGACAATATTCATAGGAATATTCTCCCATCATCCTTATCACATAAATGGTTTGGTCAAGCAAAATAACTTTGACAATGCAAAGGAAGTTAGTGATGCAAAGGGAAACAAGAGCCATCGCACATCAGGGTATGTGTAGGATCATGATGGGCGAAAAAGTGGCGATATAATGGGTATGTGTAGGGTATGTGGCTGACGACTTTTTTTTTACCCAAAATTGATGAAACGAAAAGGGTTTTTAAAGGAGATTCTCAACTTTCCACCAATATAAATTATGTTTTACTTTGAATTTAATAAATAATTATTATTCATTTTCTATTTAAATTACGACTAAAGTCCTAATTGATATGTTGATTGAAAAAAATCTATAGCTTTCAAACGGTATCACATTTTTTGAATCCAAAACATGTGTCACATTGTATGCTTCGTATACTATAGGATTAAAAAAGAAAAAAATGAATTTCATGAAGTTTTGACCAAGTTAAGGTGGTCAAACATACAAGTTTTTATATTTTTTAAAAGTTGTAATAAAAAATTAATAATTAATTATTTACTAGGAAAAAAATTACAAAAATATATGTATCACATCACAAAATGAGTCCTCTAATTATATCTAAAATCTTATAAAAAAATATTATTATTTTATTGTGGTTAAGGTGGTTAGACAAACACCTACTTTTTTTTTCCTTGAAATTTAAGTACTACTGCATTAAAATTTGAAATTTTCACCGAATAGATTTTTTGTTTCTTTAAATAAACCTAGTAGTTTAGAAACTAAATTCAATTTGATACGGATTCTATTCTTACATATTTTTGAAATAATATAGATAACTTATTCCAATTTTTACGTCAAGTTGCCTAAAGCTGATTTTTTTGAATTTTTTGCCACTGAAGGGCATGTTTTTTCCATGATGATTCTGCACATACCCATCACAAGAATTAAATGAAAGGAAAAACACTTGTAGTGATATGTGATGCAAGTAAATGAGCTCATTTATCATTGTGCAAATGGGAGGATAAGCAACATGACTTCAGCTATGAGCGATGCAAATATTTTAATGATGACAATTCAACACATGGTCTGAAGTTTTTCATAAAGAAGGGGTCGCCTAAGTATAATGAAGAATGGGTACATAAGATTAAATATTTAAATGGGGTCATGACCAAAAGATAAATTAAAGGGGTCGGTTAAAGAATGGCCGCCCTAGACATAAGTTGTAACTTGTCCAGCTGAGAACTAAGAGCAATGGGTCAATGAGCAAATAGAAAAAAATTGTCAGGCATGGAATAATTAGGGTTTTAGCAAGTTTTAATCCCTACAAGCAGTTTTGAACCCTAATAAAATATAACTAAGGAATTTCAAAACCTCAAGGATCAAAGAAATTCAAAATAAGCCATGGGTTTTGCAAGATCCACTAGTGGCTCTAGTTGGGGACATTTATTTGAAAAAATAGAGCAAGAATTCAAATCTCTAGAGAAGAAGACCATGCCAACCATAGGGTTACAAAGTAAACCCAATAAAAATACCTCATTTGATGGTGCCAATCTACCAAATGAAAAAAGGGAAGTTAACATTTGCCCCTGTCAAATACCAATTTGTTAGAGGAGTCGATCTCCTTCAACCAATAATTATTTCTATCACACCATAGCAGCACAAGTAGCCTCTTTCCTACAAAAACAAATATTAGGTTACCTTTGAACAAGTGAGAACTTGCTCCATTTTTAGCATTTCTATTACATGGTAACCACATGATATAGGCCACCTCACTTCCACCCATTGCATTTTTTAATTTTGTAGCGAGTGACAAAAACTGAGAACACTGATCAAAACCATATGAAACCATTGTTTCCTCATATCTGTTGATCACCTCACATGAATTGAGGCCAAAAGAGAATACCTCCAACTCACATGGTAGAGAAAAATATGACATCTCATCATGTTGGCATGTAGAGGGAAACTCATCCTTGGACAATTCAAACTAAAAACTTTGAAGCTCAAGCACACAAGGGACATGAGCAGCCAAAAAAATACCACCTTGTTCCTACTCATCAAAACTACAAGCAACATTATTGGAGTCCCCAATGTTGATGCATACCTCATCAACACATTCATTTGAATCATGGGACATTTTATGTGAATTTATATACTCTTCAAATTGTCTCTCTTCTTCAACCTCTTTGCAATATGTTGAGGCATATGTATCACAAAAAATAGAATCATGACACACATATGTGGAACTTACCTTAGCAACATTTCTTTGCCATGAAAAATTTGAAGTCCATTGCTCATGAGGAAGACTATGGGCTGCACCCCCTGAAAAAAAGTTTTCATAGGCATCCATATGATTCATACAATCATAATCCTCAAGTGAAAACTCATCATAAATAACATCTTTAGTTGTACTAACATTTAACTTTTCAGTTTCATCTTCACATACAACTACATCTATGCTATCCTCATGTAGAAATTCAGTGATAACTTCAAAAACAAAACAATGGATAGAAGAAGGTGAGAAATCAAACAAGGAAGAAACTTCATGTTCATCACTTGTATCACCATCACATGCATGCCTGTCACAATCTGTAATATGAACTGATTCATCTAATGAATGTATTGCACACATATCTTCTTCTTCCCTACTACTGCAATAATCAGCATAGTCATATCCCACACTATCAAATTGGAAATGACCATTAGATTAATTATTGTTTCTTTCTTCTAGTTGAAAATCACCACTCATACTATCACAATCATCTAATATAGAGATAAAACTCTCTACTTATGTTATCTCAACATCTAAAGGAGGTATGAAATTAAATTTTTTTGTCACTTCATCATATCTTACATTTTGGTTTCTATCATAACAACCCTCATCTACATACAATTCTTCTATAGACTACTCAAAAGTAGAATCTTCACCACTACAAGATGCATCATTGTTATTTTCTATACTAGCAAGACACCTAGAATAAGTACCATCACACATTTTAGTCAAGAAATGATATCCATGCCTCTATCAACTTATTAATCAATGAAATCTAACCATCTATCTCTCTAACTCTTGAAGGCTTCCATATTTGTAACATTGTACTCATACCTGGTTCAATTTTTTCACAAAATAAATCAAAACATGACAATTATCTGGCCTATTTGATTCTGGTATAGAAAACCAACATTCCATGAACTTATCATGAAAGTCATATGGGGATTCATCTTCATATCTTTCTATGTTCCATAATGCATCTAGAGGTGAGAAATTTTCAACCTCAAATTCATATTCTTCTTTAGCTTCTTGACTATGTAGAAAACTACCATTAGAAAAACATTCATTATTCACTTCACCAAATTGATCCATGAATAGCTATTTAAACTCATGCCATGAAAAAATATAATGCAGAGGTTCAGATTAAAAATCCAATCCTTAGCATCATTTTCTAAATTTCTTACAAAAAATTCCATGACAACATCTTCTAATATCTAACATTTCACCATCAAATTAGTGAAATCCTACAAATGTCTTGATGCTAATTCTTCTAAACTGTCTCTAAGCTTAGGAAAATTTTCCTTTATCTCTCTTGGAACAATGTGTGGATAACCATGGATTTCACTAAAATCTAGAGGGTTATATATCTCCAAAGAAAAAGGTTTCCTTTGAGGATATGACCATGGTTTAGTCATGCCAGAATAGCTAGTAGAGGGGGAATCCATTTGGTTATTAATTTTTGAAAAATAATATCTTAACCCTCTATAACTATCTATTTTAGAATATCCAACTTTTTTTTTCCCTATCTATGTCATAAGGACTTACCCTATTCAACTTGATTCAATCAAAGACTTATAAAAAACTAGAAAATAGAACTCTGGAAGAGAAACACTACACCAAACCCCTCAGGTTGGAGAGAAAAAGTCTGAACCCAAAATAAGACAACAAAAATTACCTTTATAGTGCAAGCATAACTCTAATTCAAATTTAAACCCTAACCCTAACTCAATCAAAGTTATAAAGAGGATTAAATCCAATATGATTACAAAAATTTAAAAATCCCCCCCAAAATAAAGCAAAAACTATTCATAAAAGCCCCTTGACACCTTGAGCACACCCCAACATAATAGCATTCATGAATAAAGGTAAGGGCTCCCAAGAAATTTGTGATCAAAATTAGGAAAAACACACCCTAACAAAGACTTTTACCTCTGCAACACTTCAAGGAATAAATGGCACTCTTCAATAATTAATTTGGCTTGGGAGAAGCATAAAATTTTAATCTAAAGTTGTTTTGAGTCGATCTAGTAGTTGAAATGTAGATATGCCATTTCTATTCTTTCTTTAACTATGAAATTAGGTAGATAACCATTAGAATTTGAATTTTGGTAGTTGGATGAAAAATGGAAGAGCAATATTGAACCCCCAATGAAGGTTTAAAACATAGACATTGATCTCCATCTCAAATTTGGGTCATCCATCACACATCGTTCATTTGACATAAGCCCCTCAACATGAAACATAGATTTACCAAGGAACAACATGACCCTAATCAAATGGACTACAACATATCGATGTGAGTACATCTAGAGTCCCCTCGATGTAGCAAGAACAAACACTAGTCCTAACCCATGTTGGGTCCCACCATGCCACATGTCACCTCCCTGCTCCCCCATCAAGAAAAACAAAGGGCTCACCAAGTCATCGCAGGCTAGCAAACTACTACCAGCTATCCACCACATTAGCATACCCCACCACCATCTTTTCCCATCGTGCATCACACATACCACTCCATCGCCTTGCTTCCCAACAATGATGTGAAGCAAGGGAGAGATGTAACCTTAGGCATTGGATGTTCTTCATTTAATCTCATCCCTTCATCACTCATCGTGAAAAGGAACTTTTTGATCAAATGTGAAAATATGATGTAAAGAGACCCTCCAATGTTGAGAATATTCATAGGAATATTTTCCCATCTGCCATTGCATATCGTAGAAATGGTTTGGTTAGGAAAAATAACTTTGGTAATGCAAAGGAACTTAGCAATGCGAAGGGAAATAAGAGCCATTGTGCATCGTGGGAATGAAATGAAAGGAAAAATAATTTTAGTGATACATGATGCAATCAAAGGAGATCATTGCTCATTGCACAAATGGGAGGATAAGTAACATGACTTTAGTGATAAGTGTTGTAAATATTTTAATGATGTTAATTCAACACATGCTCACAACTTGCTCATAAAGAAGGGGCTGCCTAGGTATAATGAATAATGGGGACATAAGATTAAGTACTTAAATATGGTCATGATAGGAAGATACAGTAAAGGGGTTCGTTAAAGAATGACTACCCTAGACATAAGTTTTAACTTGGCCAATCAGGAACTAAGAGCAAGGGATCAACAAGTGGATAGAACAAAAGTGCTAGGCATGGAACAATTAGGGATTTAGGAGGGTTTAATCCCTACAAGAAATTTTGAACCCTAATTAGATACAACTAATGATTTTCAAAACCTCAAGAATCATATAAATTCAAAATAAGCCATGGATTTTGCAAGCTCCACCCCAATGTTCACAAAAATCAAACTCAAGATTGTACAATCATGAAGCCCTTCAACCAAAATTTTATTTTCCAAGGATTTTAACCCTTTTTCACCAATTTGGCCAAGCCTTTGATGCCACAACATTGTTTTCTCTATTGGGAGCTTGATCTCCAAAGATTTTGCGCCCTTAGGAACAACTCCTTTCTCTACATGATCAAATTTACTTAACTTTGCAAAAGCACTATTACACTATACTACACATGCATCTAGCTTATATAGAGTGCCAATTCATGCACCCTTAGCTAGAACTATAAAGCCTCTATTCATTCTATATAAACCATTCAAGAAAGAGACTTGCACACCAACATCATTAAGCTTACTTATAGAAAGTACATTTCAAGCCAATCCTGGTATATGCATCACATCATCGATTCCATTCACTCTTCCATTAAGAAACTAAATTTTGACTCTTCCACAACCAACAATCTCTAGGTGAGAATCATCACCAAGATACACCCTTCCACTAACATACTTTTAATACTTTGAGAACCAACCTCTATGAGAGGTCATGTGAAAGGAAGCATCTAAGTCAATCAACCAAATATCTTTTGATGCTTGAGTCACCAAGGATGCTATGAAGGCATTTGCATCACTTTGAGAAGATTCATTTTTTGAAGAACTATTTTTCTTTTTCTTCTTCTTCTCCTCTTTACAATCATTTTAGATGTTTCCAGTCTTCCCACAGTTCCAAAATTTCACCTTGGACTTTAAAACAAGAGACTTTGATCTCCCCTCTAATTAGACTTCTTTTCTTTCTTCTTGCCTTTCTCCTTTGATATTCCTTGAATATTAAGGGCCTCCATGGCCATCTTAGAAGACTTCCTTCACATTTCCTCTGATAGTAGTGAAGGAAACACATCTTCCATCTTGAAAGTTTTTGTTTTACTCCTAATAGCCATAACTAGGTGATCCCATGTGTCAAGCAACAAACACAATAAGAGCATGTAATGATCCTCTTCATCTATCTTCACACCAACAGACCCCAAATTAGCAATGATCATGTTAAATGTATTTAGATGATTTGCAATGGATGCTCCTTCATCCATCTTCAAAGAATACAACTTCCTCAAAAGTAACTTATTTACCAAATATTTTCCTTAATAAATGTCACCAAGCTTCTTCCATAGGATTTTTGTTGTCTTCTCTTCATTGAAGTTCAAGAGAACTAAATCAACCAAACATAGTCTGATCAGACCCTTGGCTTTCCTATCCATTGCATCCATCATTCTGTGAGGTTACTGAGGGTTTGTTAGAGGACACTACATCCCATAACTCTTGGTCTACAAGAAGGTCTTCCATTTTGAGTTTCCACAAATTAAAATTATTTCTATTGAATTTCTCAATATCTATTCTTCCAAATGTGCTCGCCATCATAAATTTGCAATAAGTTATAAACTAGATTTCTCTACAAAACTCCCACTAAACAAAATCAACACAAAAAACCCATCTTACCCACAAGGAAAAGAAATCTAGACAAGCTCTAATACCAATTGAAAGGAAAGTAGAGCGCAAAATACACCTTCATAATGTTGATCTTTAGAGAGAAATATAGAAACTATTTCAAAAGCTCGCAATTATAGAACATAAATATGTACATACATGAATAATAAAATAGACAATCAAGAAAGAATGCCAGATTTTACATGGGAAAACTCTCTCAGGAAAAAACTCACACACCAAAGCAGAGATCTCATGTATTACAGTAAAACGATATTACATACAAGTTACAAATCTATGCTCTTTTAGGTGTTTATTCACAGAATGAGTCCAGTAGAATTTCCTTATAATTGCTTTGATCTCATTCCATCACTTTTTTATCAATGCGCTATGGAATTCAATTCATACTTCTCAAGTGTTACTAGAGAAATAGTCATTTCAACTTCCATACCAAGCAAATGGTCACAAACCAACTTAACCATTGTTACCTTCTATTGCCATCGAAGTCCTATTAGAACATCGAAGAGAATTGAAACCTTGTCTCTCTAAAATCTCACTATCACTCTAATACACATACCATTCTATCCTCTACCAGCACCTTCCATTAGGATATCCGAGAGACTTTGTAACAACTCCATCTAATATGGTGAAGTCTCACCAACAAAGCATCATTGGAATGTCAAAGAGATGTTGTGATGACTCCCTCCAATATGGCGAAGTCTCACCAATGAAGACCCATCAGTATGTCAAAGAGACAATATGATGACTCCTTTCTATATGATGAAGTCTCACTGAGAAATCTCCTTTGAACTTTTAAAGAGACACTATGATGAATCCCTCCAAAATTCATCATTCCCTCTAATGAAGAGATGTCACCTTCCACCAGGATCTCAAAGGGATTGTTTATTATGTACCATCAATATGATTTTGTCTCCCTAATTAAGCTTTACTGCCGACCCACCATTCATCAAAATGTTGAAGGGACTGCTAAGTGACTCCCTCCAACATGGTGAAGTCTCACTGATGAAGCACTTGTTGGCATGTCGAAGAGACTGCTCATTCAGTCCCATTGACATTCACTTGTCTTGCTAATGAAGAATTTATCGAGACATCAAGGAGACTCATCTATAAGTCTTGTTGAAATATGGCTATCAACCTAAAAAAGCACTTAGCACCAACCCATAAAGCACTTATTGGGATGTTGAGGGGACTAGGAATTTTATCCCACCAACATTCACCTACCAACTCAATGAACCTAAAGCTTGAAGCCTTTTATGCTAACAAGTTTGAGACACCCTTTCTCAACATTCTCCCACTTGATGAAGAACTTACTAGCTCCTTCCAACACTTGAAGTCACTAAATATTCTAGGCCTCAAGGCCCATTTAATTGGAACACCATTTGAACTTATCCATGCTCACAGGCTTTGTCAATGCATCAACAACATTTTCTAGAGTATCAACTTTTTCCAGACTAACCTTTTCCATCCTCCACCATATCATGAACAAAGTGGTATTGCAAATCAATATGTTTTGTCCTAGTATGGAAGGCTGGAATTTTTTTGAAACAAATGGCACTCAAATTGTCACAATAGATAGAAATCTATCCTACATCAAAACACAATATTCTAAGCCAAATGGCTTCCTTATAGGTGTGATTTTCCACCATGTACTCAACCTCAGTAGTGGATAAAGTGACTATAGTCTTTAGCTTGCTCATCCAACTTACTGCACCACCAAACAACATGAATACATATCAACTAGTGGATCTTTTGTTGTTAATGTCCCCTGCCCAATCTGAATCCACATATCCATGAATGCTAATTGAACTCTAAGATCCAATAGAGTAACCATGATAACATAAGGCGTACTCAGAAGTAACCTTCAAATACCTAAAAAATCTCTTCACAACATCCTAATGCAACCTTACTAGATTAGTCATAAACCAACTAAGCACTCCCACTACTTGGGAAATTTCTAGCCTGGTATAGACCATTACATACATTAAACTACCAACTAAACTTATATAAGGCGCCCTGGTCATGTCCTCCATATCAATAGGAGATTTTGGATAATCTTCAATAGAAAGATTCATTTCCTGCAACCTTGGAACAACTAGTTGCTTGCAATATATCATATTAAACCTCTCTAGGAAAGAATTTATATACTTTCTCTAGCTGAGCCAAACTTTTCTATTTCCCCTATCGCTTTTTATTTTCATTCCCAAAATATACCTAGCTAAACCTAGATCTTTCATCTCAAACTATGCTGACAATTGAGACTTCAATTCATAAATTATACCCTTACTTTCCCAATGAACAACATGTCATCCACATATAGGGAAATAATAAGAAGACAACCATTTTCAATCTTAAAGTAAACACAATGATTAGACAAACACCAAAGACAACACATAGGTATCAAAATTTTGGTACCACATTCTAGGTGACTACTTCAAACCATACAAAGATTTCTTTAATTTGCAAACTAGGTTTTCCTTACCTTTTTCAACAAAGTGATTTTGGATAGGACATGTAAATGTATTCCTTCAAATCACCATGAAGAAATTTTTTCTTCACATTCATCTTCTCAACCTCTAAGTCATATGTTTCTGCAAGTGACAACAAAAATTTGATAGATGTTAGCTTAGCTACATGAGAAAATATTTCTCCATAATCAATACCCTCCACTTACGAATGTCCTTTTATGACCAACCTTGATTTATGCTTCTCAACACTACCATGAAGGCCCATATTTTTCTTAAACACCCATTTACATCCAATAGGATTTCAATCTTTAGGCAAAGGTACTAGATCCCACGTTTCATTCTTCTTCAAAGATGCCATTTCCTCATTCATGGCTTCCAACTAGGAATCTAAATCAAACATACACATAGCCTCTCTAACAGTCCTAGACTCATCAATGTTAGTAATCAAAGTATAGTCACAACTAGAATCCAACATAGAATAACCAAACCTTTCAATTTGTCACTTCACATGTGTAGACCTCCTCACAAGCTAAGGCTGAGATTCTTCATCTTGTTCATAACTTTTATAGCTTATTGAGCTCTACTCACTAATAGGTCTACCAGGAGTATGTAGTTCATCCTTATCTAGTGTAAGAGGAATTTCAACTACCTCCTTCTTTTTTTCTTCTTTGACCTTTGTTTGTAGATCAACTATAGAAGGTTTCAACTCATAGAAGATCACACAACACCTTCTCTATAACCGAGTTCCAAAGTTTGTACCCTTTCACACCAATTACATAACTGATGAAGATACACTTTATTTCCTCGTTCTCCAGTTTAGATCTTTTTCACTAGGCACATATGCATACACCTCACAACCAAAGACTCTAACGTGTCTCAACAAGGGATTCTTACTAGAACACTCTTCCATAGATGTCTTTTCCAGGAGCATAGAAGTGGGAGATCTATTAATCAGATAACATGTAGCTACAGCCTCAACCCAATACTTTTTTTCTAGATCAACACTACTCAACATACTTCTTTCCATTTCCATCAACATTCTATTCATCCTTTCTGCAACTCCATTTTTCTTTGGAGTGTAAGGAGTTGTTTTATTCCTTTTAATTTCATGGTCCTTGCAAAACTTATCAAAATTTACTGAACAAAACTTATCATTATTATCCATCCTCAAACACTTAATCTTTCTACCAATCTGATTTTCAACAAAGGTTTTAAATTCCTTAAACTGAATGAAAACTCCAGTTTTACTTCTAAGAAAATAAACAAATGTCCTCAAATAATCATTTATTAATGAGACAAAATACATAGATTTTGATAATGAAGGAACACTAACTAGACCAAACAAATTAGCATGAATATAAAACACAATTCTAGAAGATTTATGAGAACTATAATAAAATGAAACATGGTGTTGCTTTCCATATATACAATGTTAACAAAAATCAAACTCAAGATTACAATCATCAAACCCTACGACTAGGATTTTATTTTTCAAGGATTTTAAGCCTTTGATGCCACAACATTGTTTTCTTTGCTAGGAGCTTCATCTCCAAAGAGTTTACACCCTCAGGAACAACTCCTTTATCTACATGATTAGATTTACTTGACTTTGTAGAAGAACTATTACACTATACTGCACATGCATCTAGCTTATATAGAGTACCAATTCATGCAAACTTAGACAACACCATAGAGCTTCTAGTCATTCTACAAACACAATTCAAGAAAGATACTTGCACACTAGCATCATTAAGCTTACTTACAAAAAGTAAATTTTGAGCCAGACCTGATATATGCATCACATCATTGATTCCCTTCACTCTTCCATCAGGAAACTGAATTTTGACTCTTCCACGACCAAAAATATCTAGGTGAGAATAATCACCTAGATACACCCTTCCACCAGGATAATTTTCATACTTTGAGAACTAACCTCTGAGAGGTCATGTGAAAGGACACACCTAAGTAAATCGACCAATTATTTTTTTATTTCTAAGTCGCTAAGGCTGTTATGAAGGCATTTGATCGCTTTGAGAAGATTCATTTTCCAAAGAAATTTTTTTATTTTTCTTCTTCTTCTCCTCTTTAAAATATTTTTTGAGGGTAAGTGCATGGATCTATGACATAATTTTGGCTCTTAAGATGCTACCTTTTTTTT
>VDFB02373365.1:296081687-296175491 GCA_007258455.2 Sequoia sempervirens
GGATAGAGAGAGAATGGTGATTTAGAGAGGAGGGAGTGAGAGGGAAGGAGGGAAAGTGGGAGAGAGAGAATGGTGATTTGATTTAGAGAGGAGGGAGTGAGAGGTAGGGATAGAGATAATGGTGAGATAAAGAGGAGAGAGTGAAGAGAAAGAGAGGGATGGAGAGACAGAGGTAGGTAGAGGAAGGGAGATGAGAGATAGAGAGTAGAGATGGATGGAGAGAGAGTGATTGAGGGATAGGTAGGTATACAGAGGGAAAGAGAGAGGAGAGATAGAGAGTAGAATGGGGAGGGAGGGAGGAAGATAGAGGTGTGTGAGAGAGAGAGAGAGAAAGAGAATGGTGAGATCGAGAAAAGGAGAAATTGAGAGAGAAAGATGGGGAGGGAGGGAGGGACAATAGTGAGAGAGACTGGGAGGAGAGAAAAAAATAAGGGGAGGGAGGGTGAGGTTGAGAGAGGGAGGGAGAGGAGAGATAGGGAGAATTAGAGAGGGGAGGAGGGAGGAAGGGAGTATTAGGGATGGAGATAGAGGCTTTTGAGATAGAGAGATAGCGAGAGAGTGGTGAGATAAAGAAGAGAGAGTGAGAGGGAGGGAGAGAGAATTATGAGATAGAGAGGAGAGAGTTAGAGAGAAATAAGGGGAAGAGAGGGTTAGAGAGGGATAGATAGTGAGAGAGATGTAGGTAGAGGGAGGGAGAGGAGAGATAAAGAGTAGAGAGGAAAAGAGGTAGGGAGGAAGACATAGGTGATATAAAAAGTGATGGAGGGAGAGGTAGGTAAAGAGAGAGAGAGGGGGAGATAAAGATAAGTAGAGATGGAAGGAGATAGAATTAGAGAGGGGAAAGATGGAGGTAAATGTAGGGAGGAGATAGAGGGGTGTGTGAGAGAGATATGGGAGAGAGGGAAGAAGGGAGAGAGAGAGGGAGTGGAGAGATAGAGAGTAGAGAGGAGAGAGTGAGAGAGAAAGATGATACAACTTGATGACTAATAAAAGTTGACCTCCTGCTTACTAAAATTTGACATGTTGATTACTAAAATTTGACTCAATCTAATTTTTTTTAAGATCTTCCAAAAACTAGAATTTATATTATAACTCCTAGAGATCCAAAATCCCTCTCAAACATCCTGTAACTATATACATGAAATATAACTTAAAGTATAAGAAATTAAATATCCATATGTAAATTTTTTATTTCATGTATATAGTCTCCTTGGTAGAGAAAAAGAAGAAAGAGTTCATAAACATTCATTACAAAATTCAAGCCATTTGGCAAGTGCCAAATTTGGCGCTCCCCAAATAGGCTTGGTATTACCAAGCCTATTTTGTGAGTGAAAAATTTGGTGCTCTCTAAACTTGGCAAGTACAATATGGATTATTATAGGTTTTTTCTGCAATTTGGAACCAAAATGTGTCACAGATCCATGTACTTACCCTGGATGTGTCTAATCTTCTCATAATTACAACATTTCACCTTGGAATTTTTACTAAGAGACTTTGATCTCTCCTCTAACTTTGATTTAGACTTCGTGTCTTTCTTCTTGCCTTTCTTATTTGATCTACCTTGAACAACAAGGGCCTCCTTGGCCATCTTAGAAGACTTCCTTCACATTTCCTTTCACAACAGTGAAGCAACCACATATTCCATCTTGAAATTGGTTGTTGTACTCCCAATACCCATTATCAAGTGATCCCATGTGTTAAGCAACAAACACAATAGGAGCATGCAACGATCCTCATCATCTATCTTCAAACCAACTAAACAATGATAATGTTAAACGTATTCAAATGATTTGCAATGGACGCTCCTTCCTCCATCTTCAAAGAATACAACTTCTTCCTTAGAAATAACTTATTTACCAAATATTTCCCCTGATAAATGTCACCAAGATTATTTCATAGGAGTTTCACTCTCTTCTCTTTATGGACATTCAAGAGAATTGAATCACCCAAACACAGTTTGATTAGACCCTTACCTTTCCTCTCCATGGAATCCTAGTCATTTTATGAGGTTTTTGAGGGTTTGTTAGAGGACACTACATCCCATAACTCTCAATCTACAAATAGGTCTTCCATTTTGAGTTTCCATAACTCAAAATTACTGCTATTGAATTTCTCAATCTTTATTCTTTTGGATGTTCTCACCATCTTAAATCTGCAATAAGTTATAAACTAGATTTCTCTACAAAACTCCCACTGAACAAGATCAACATAAAAAAACCCATCTTACCCACAAGGACAAAAAATATGGCTAAGCTTTGATAACAACTAAAAGGAAAGTAGAGTGCAGAATACAACTTATTAATGCTAATCTTCAGGAGAGAAATACAAAAAATATTTCAAAAACTTTCATTTACAGAATATAAAGATTCCCATACATGAATAGCAAAATAGACAATCAATAAAGAATTCTAGATTTTACATGGGAAAACCCTCTCGGGAAAAAACCCACACACTAAAGCAGAGATCTCTTGTATTAGAGTAAAATGATATTACATATAAGTTACAGAGCTGTCATCTTTTAGGTTTTTATTCACATAATGAATTTGATAGCATTTCCTTACAATTTCTTTGATCTCATTCCATCACTTTTTATCAATTCACAATGGCATTCAATTCATACTTCTTAAGAATTACCAGAGCAATAGTCATTTCAACTTCCAAACCAAGCAAAGGGTCACAAACTAACTTAACCATCATTACCTTCTACTACTCATCAAGTCCTATTGAAACATCGAAGAGACTTGAAACATTGTCTCTCCAAAATATCACTCACTCTAATATACATACCATTCTATCCTCTACCAATACCTTCCATCAAGATATCAAAGAGACTTTGTAACAACTCCATCTAATATGGTGAAGTATCACCAACAAAGCCTCATCGAAATGTCAAAGAGATGATGTGATGAATCCCTTTGATATGGAAAATTATTACTAATGAAGACCCATTGGAATGTCGAAGAGACAATATGTTGACTCCTGATATGATGAAGTCTCATTGATGAAGCTCCTTCGAAATGTCAAAGAGACACTATGATGACTCCCTCTGAAATTCATCATTCCCTCCAATGAAGAGATGTTTCCTTCCATCAGAATGTCAAAGGGATTATTTATTTTGTCCCACCAATATGTGTTTGTCTCCCTAATGAAGCTTTACTAGCAACCCTTTGTTCATCAAAATGTTGAAGGAACTACCAAGTGACTCCCTACGACATGGTGAAGTCTCACTGATGAAGCACTTGTTAGCATGTTGAAGAGACTACTCATTTAGTCCCACTGACATTCACTTGTCTCACCAATGAATATTTTATCAAAATGTCGATGAGACTCATCTCTAAGTCTCATTGACATATGACTATCAACCCAACAAATCACTTAACACCAATGTATGGAGTGCTTATTGGGATGCCGAGGGGACTAGGCATTTCATCCCACTAAAATTCACCTATCAACCCAACGAACCTAAAGCCTAAAGCCTTTTACACAAACAATTTTGAGACTCCCTTTCTCAACAATAAAGTGGATAATAGGATTCAAACTATAGCATTGATCATAGGTCAATGAAGAAGAATTGCAAGGTTTAATAGATCAATCTTATACATTAGTACCCATGCACTAGAAAAATGACA
Organism: Sequoia sempervirens; assembly: GCA_007258455.2. NCBI lineage: Eukaryota > Viridiplantae > Streptophyta > Pinopsida > Cupressales > Cupressaceae > Sequoia > Sequoia sempervirens. The sequence goes on from VDFB02373365.1 coordinate 296,085,317, forward strand.
CTATTTATCATTTAGGATAGTCTTCATGCTATGTGAGGAATGTATTAAGGAGCAAGAGTAGTCTTTATAACTATTATGAGATAATGGTAGTCCTTGATAACAATGAATAAATTTAATAATGAGAAAATTTCAATATATAAATGGGAAATCCATAAGATAAAAGTCCTTCATGGGGCAACAAAATAGAGAGAGTTCATTGCTACAAATTTTTTTTGAACAAACTAGAGCATTAAGAGACTTTATTTTCTTCCTATTAATACTTTGATAAAGATGCAAGTGATTGTGTCACAATGGATGAAATTTAGCAAGCATGTTTAGATAACAATACAAGTGATTTTTTTTTTTATGAAATCATTCATGTTGTGAGTTAAAAAAATGGAGAATCACAAAAGAAAAAAATCTTGAAACATTGTAGACAATATAATCCATTATGTTGCAATCATATGAGATGCATTTTTTAAGTATGATAACAATGAGTAAAGAATTCCTAATTGTTAAGCATGATAGTCCTTATGTGCAATGATAGTGGCAAAGTTTTCTTCAAAGAGAAGTATGGTTTCAAGAAGATCAGGACAACAGTGCATATGAAAAAGGAAGATTGGTGCTAGACAGGGTCAAGTACCTTTTTCTTCATGCCCAGAGGTATTAAAATAATTATATAGTTTCATGTGACAATGAAAAAGCACAATCTTTACATTTACCAAAAAGACAATGCTTGATGACTATGAGGTGGACAAAATTGTGGAATTTTTTTTTGTCAATGGGATAGTAGCTATCCACAATACTAAGGATAGGTCTTTGCAAGCACTAAACAAAGTCCTTGTGGAAAGTGAAAGAAGCTATGATTTAACCAAAATATATCAAATGATTTGGCACTATTGAAGAGGATAGTTATTTAAGAGAAAGGTAAAGTGGCAATCAGCATAAAGGACAGTCATGTTTTTTAGAAGATAAGGAACCAACCCTTTCTGGAGGTTCTCTTCCATCATAGGTGACCCATAAACCTAGAACATATCCAATGTTTGATCAATAATCTAAATTTTGCAACTTAGTAAGGGTGCATTATTTGGTGATAACAACTATCATGAGTGGTCTTTCTAATTCTGAACTTAGAAAGGTGATAAGTCTCAAAACTACTAAAGAGGTCTAGGTGAACTTGTAGAGAATTTATGAAGGAGATGATAAGGTAAAGCAAGAAAATATGCAAAATTTCAAAGCTAAATTTGAAAACCTAAGGATTTCGGAAGATGAAGACAATATAGCCTACATGCATAGAGTGGATGAAGTTGTTAATTCCATCAATGGTCTTGGTGTAAGCTAGAAGAAAGAAAAGTTATAAAAAGGTATTGATACCTCTACCAAGTATTGAGACCTCTTCCTAAATATTATAGTTCCAACTTTTTTGCTATTGAGGAAGCTCAAATTTTGGATCAATATTCTAGAGATCAAATGTCTAGTGCTTTAATTTCTTTTGAATTGATAGAGTCTAGCCAAGATTCTATAAAGAAATAAACTACCTTTAAATTCAACAAGGTAGAGAAGGATGATGAATCATATCTTTATGATCTTGATGAGGTGGAAGTAAATTTTAAAAGGGGATTGAAAAAGGGCACAAGAAAATGCAAAGGTAAGTTACCCTTTAAGTTTTTCAATTGTTGAAAGATAGGCCATTATGCTTCTAAATTTCCAATCAAAGTTGCAAATGACAAACATAAGGATCATAAAGATAAATTTGTCAAAAAGAGTTATTATGTTAAAAAATATAATTTTCTATCTAATGATGAGGAATTAGACTATCCCAATGAGGATAGTGATGAATTATTGCACATATTTCTAAATGTGGAAACTAATTATACTAATCCTAAAAGATGTGTGAAGGAAATTTCTCTAGAAATAGGTCACAATATTGAAGGAAATATGTTGACTACTTTTCATGTAAGAGAGGAGATAAAAAACTGGATAATTGATAGTGGATGCTCAAATCACATAACATGTGACAAGAATAAGTTTGTTAAACTTTAGAAGTATGATTTTGGTCTTGTTAGGTTTGGTGATGATACATCTATTAAAATCTATGGAAAAGGTTCAATTATCTTTGATGGAAAGAATAAAATAGATGATATTCTTTATGTCAAGGTTCTTCGACATAATATTCTTAGTGTAGGAAATATGTGTGGTAGAGGATACAATTTTTTGTTTTAAGATGATGGTTGTGAAATCAAAAAAGGATTCTATAGAACTTTGGTTGTTGCAGGAAAAAGGATAGAAGGAAATGTTTATCAACTCAAAGGTGGTGGTGTTAAGTACTTTATGTCACAAATAAATAAAATATGGCTATGACATATAAGAATGTGTCACATTAATTTTTATAGCCTAGTGAATATTAATTCTAGTAGTGTTGTGAATATTCTACTATAACCTAGTGGAATCAATGCAATATGCAAAGAGTTTCAGTTTGGAAAGAAAACAAAGAAGAGGCTTAGAACTAAAGAATATTCTACTATAGGACCTTTGGAGTTGGTGGATATAGACCTATGTGAATCCACTAGAATAAGAAGCTCTGAAGGTGACAAGTATTCCATGTTATTACTAGATGATTATTCTAGAATGACTTGGATGACATTTCTCAAAGAAAAAATGGAAGATCCAAATAAGTTCAAAGCCTTAAAATATATGATTGAGAATGAAATGGATTTTAAAATAAAATTCTTGAGGTCTAATAGAGGTGGTGAGTTCACCCAATGAATTTAACAATTTTTGTGAAGATCATGGAATAAAGAGATAGTTATTAGCTCCTAGGACTCCTTAACATAAAGGAGTTGTGGAGAGGAAGAACATGATAGTTCAAGAAGCATCAAGAACCATGATGAATGAAGAAAATATACCAGATGTCTATTAGAGATAATTAATTCATACTACATTATACATACTTAATAGAGGCCAATAAAGTTTGAATAGTTCAAAGACTCCTTATGAGTTATGGTATGGAAAACCTCCTACTATGAAATATTTTAGTGTTTGGAATCAAATGATATATAAGGAGAGATGAAGAAATCTTGGGAAAGTTTGATGTAAGATATAATGAAGGAATCTTCCTTGGATACTCTAAAAAAATCAAGGAATACAAATGCTATAAAAAAAGGTTGAAGAAGATTGTTGAAAAAGCAAGTGTCAAAGTACATGAAGAACCATATCAAAGTTTTGTGTTGATAGAAGGATATGAATTTGATGAACCCCCTTGAAGTGAACAAGAAAAATAAGAAGATAAAGAAAGATATGATAATGGAAGAGGAAGAAGCTCTAAAAAAGATCCCTAAGACTCCTAAGTACATGCAAAAGAATAATTCTAAAGATCAAATCATTGGAGATAAGAGCAAAGGTGTGTTGATAAGGAGAAAAGATGCTATGATAAAGGAACATGTGAAAATTTGTTTACTTTTAGAGGTAGTTCTACCTAAAACAATAATTAAAGCATGCAAGGATGAGAATTGGATCAAAGCTATGGAAGAAGAGTTGAGACTGATTGGGAAGAATTAGTCTTGGGAATTGGTCCCAAGTCTAGTAAACAAGAATGTGATAGGAACTAAATGGGTTTTCAAGAAAAAATAAAATGAGGATGGAAATGTTGTTATAAATAAGGTTAGACTTGTTTGTAAGGGCTACTCAAAAGTGGAAGGAATATATTTTTAAGAGAATTTTGCTTGGTGGTAAGAATGGAAGCCATTATAATTTTTTTGAATTTTGTAGCACATAAATACTTCAAGGTGTATCGGGTGGATGTCAAGTCTATCTTCTTGAATGGTGACTTAGAAGAAGATGTTTACAATGAAAAACCAAAAAGTTTTTCATTGTTAGATGATGTTGATATGGTCTACAGATTAAAAAATTCATTGTATGGATTAAAAAAATATCCTAGAGTTTGGTATGCAAGATTGCTTAGATACTTGTTGTAGAATGGATTTAAAAAGGGCACCGCAGATAGTAATCTTTACTTCAAGGTTGAAGGAGATAAAATATTGATTTTGGTTGTGTATGTTGACATAATCTTTGGAGGAAATGAAGGTATACGTAGGATATTTGCAGAGAAGATGTAAAAAGAGTTTGACATGTCAATGTTTGGGTAGATGAATTTCTTCCTTGGTTTACAAATTTTCCAATAAAAAAAAGGCATTTTCATTTCATAGACAAGGTATGTCAAGGAAATTTTAAAGTACTTTGGAATGTAATATTCTAAAATAGTGTGTACTCCCATGGTTACTTGTTGAAAGTTGAGAAAAAAATGATGAATATATTAAGAAAGATCAAAGCAAGTATAGATCAAAGATTGTTGGACTATTATATCTTACTACTAATAGATCAGATATCATGCATGTAGTTTGTCTTACATAAATATTTCAAGAAGATACCATAGAATCACATGTGGAAATAGTTAAAAGGATATTTAGATACTTGAAGGGATTTCATACTTTGGTCTATGGTATCCTAGGGATATGATTCTCTTTAAGTGCTTATACAAATGCAAATTGGGTAGGCTGTGTAGATGAAAAAAGAAGTACAAGTGGATGTGCTTTCTTTCTTAGAAGAAAGTTGGTTTCTTGGTTGACCAAGAAGTAGGATTTAGTGTCATTATCTACTACAAAGGAATAATATATTATAGAAACATCATGTTGTACATAGGTGTTATGGATGAAGCAAACATTGAAGGATATGCGAGTGTCATATGATGAACCTATTTATATCTTGTGCGATAATAAAAGTGCTATCAATATTTCAAAAAATCGGTAATACATTCAAGGATAAAGAATAAATCTATCTAATATCACTTTCTAAGGGATAAAGTCAAGGAGAATGAGGTGAAAATGGAGGGTATGTGCAGGATCATGATAGGCCAAAAAGTGGCGATATGATGGGTATGTGTAGGGATGTGGCTAACAACTTTTTTTTACCCAAAATTGATGAAATGAAAAGGTTTTTAAAGGATATTCTTAGCTTTCAACCAATATAAATTATTCTTTACTTTGAATTTAATAAATAATTATTATTCATTTTCTATTTGAATTACGATTAAAGTCCTAATTGATAGGCTGATTGAAAAACATCTATAGCTTTCAAATGGTATCACACTTTTTGAGTCTTAATCACGTGTCACATTCTATGCTTTGCATACTATAGGATTAAAAAAAAAATTCGTGAAGTTTTCATTAAGTTAAGGTGGTTAGACATATGAGTTTTTAGATTTTTTAAAAGTTATAAAAAAATCATAATTAATTATTTACATGGAAAAAAATGATAAAAAATATGCATGACATCAGGACATGAGTCCTCTACTTATATATAAAATCTTATAAAAAAATATTATCATTTTATTGTGGTTAGGGTGGTCAGATAGAAACCTACTTCTTATTTTTTCCTTGAAATTCAAGTACTACTACATTGAAATTTCAAACTTTCACCAAATATATATTTTTAAAATAAACCTAGTAGTTTAGAAACTACATTCAATTTTCTACATATTTTATTCTTACATATTTTTGAAATAATATATATAACTTATTCAAATTTTTACATCAAGTTGCCTAACTCTGATTTTTCTGAATTTTTTGTCATCTAAAGGCCTCTATTTTCCATGATGATCCTACGCATACCTTGGAGTATGTGCCTACAAAGGATCAATTTGTAGAAATTTTTATAATGACTCTTCCAAAATATAAAATTAAGTATCTTTGGTAGAAGTTAGGGGTTATTACCTCTCCTCCTTTCAATTAGATACATAAGGGTGTGCATCTATCAAGGAAGATTTCAAGATACATTCTTGGTCCTGGACTAATGAAGGCTACCTCTCAAGGGGAGAAATTAGTGGTGTGTTTTTTATTGGTGTAGTTATGGGGAGCATATCATGTATCCCTAAGGAGGAGTAAGTAGAGAGTGAGCAATAGAGAGAAACTAGTGTGCTAGTGTTTCCTAAAGTGAAGCTTTCAGATGATTTCAAAGGGAGAGATTGTTTCCCTTTTCAATTGATGTCAAAGGGGGAGAAAAATGAATGAAAGGGAAAGAGAGAGTGAAGTTTGAGAAAGTGGTAGAAGTATAAGGAATGTCCCTATTAGGGGGAGAAATTGAAGTATGGGGGAGAGTTTTTTGTGTGTTGGAGTTGCAGAGTTGCTTCTATTAATTGATATTTTTTAGAGCTAGTGTTGCCATTTATGACAAAGGGGGAGATTGTTGGATATTTTTTGGTGTTTTTATTAGTGTTTCAATTGATGTCAACCTCAAGTATTGTCAAGGAGATTGTTAGAGATTGTTGAACTATGTTGGAATTAGTGTTTTGGTTTGATGTCAACCTCTAGTGTGGTCATGTTGAGAATTGTTTGTCATATTGATAAGTTGTAGATGTTGTAGATATGTTGAGCAATTTTTTGTTTTGTTGTTGATGTAGCTAGTTCACTTGATTTACAAATGCTTTTGACAAAATTTGTATAAAAGAGTGTGCAGTGTGATAAAGGTGTGTTCAAAGTTGTTCTCCATATTTCTTCATGGTTGAAGATATGATTGTGAGATTTCAATGTGATGATCAGAGGTGTTATATCTAGAGTTTTAGGTTTTGGATCATGCGACAGTGGAAGTTGTGTTTAATAGTTTGTTTCCTATGAAGAAGGTTGTTTGGGAGAAATGAGATTGCTCTACATTTCTCTGTATTAAGGTTTCTTGTCTTGCAGATTTGGGAACATACATATATTGTTTGTATCTATCTTTCACTAGAGTATCTAATCTTTTATTTTTTTGTATGGTAAGTGAGATGTATGTCTATGGTAGTGTGGCTAGTTGCACAAAATGAAAATTTTCTTTATTTTCAAGTGGTTGTGGTATTATTTCTAGATATTTTGATTGTTTTATAATATTCTTGGATATTTTGGAATGATTCTATATGGTCCACATTATATTTCCAAACCTAGAGAGGAATTTATAAGGTTGCTTGTTAGTGTTAGTGCAATTTTGGATTACTTGGTATGCTAGTGCTAATTACAAAGGGTTTTTATTGTTTGTGGAAGCATGATGAAGCATTTCGGTGTAGATTTGGATCCTATTTAACCCTTGATGTTTTCTTCCTTCACTTATTTCCAACGAAGGAAGTGTTTGGTGCTGACATAATTAGTGGTTGCACATTTGAGGTGCATATGTTTCATTATGGCTAACATGGAGAAGGTTTTTTGAGGTTGTGAAGGATATATAAGAAAGGTTAGTTATTGGAGATGTGTTTGGAATTTGTGCAAGTGTTGTATGATGTGAGTGTGATCAAGTTTTGTGATATAAGTGTGAGATTAAATTCCTAAGGCTACCAGATGCAATGAGCAGGTGTCTACATTTTTAGTGTTCTTGAAGTTGCTAGAGTTAATGATCCAAATGTTACAGATGGTGTAGAGTTGTAGTGGTGTATTTTCATGTGGGAGCAACCCACATAAATGCATATGAAAGAAATCAAGAAAAGAAGAAAGGCATAGGGAAAGAATGGAGAAAGAAAGAGGTAGCATTAGATGTGCATCTTGTTGGAGAGAAAAAGGAAAATGAAAATGAAGTTGCAAACATAGGAAAGGAAGTTGTAGCAGAAAAAAAAAAGGGTATTATCTCCTTTTGAGTTTTGCAAAGAAACTATTAATGTTGATTTTTCTATAGAATAGGTAAAGGAAAGTACTGGAGAAGATGATATTGAAATTGGGGCAAAAATTGGTTCTTGAAGAACATAAATACATTGAAGGAAATGAGATAGTTGAGTCTAAGGGAGGAGATGGAAGAAAAAAAACAAGAATGCAACAAAAAATGAAGAAAAAGTTGGGGCAACAATAGAGAAGAAATAGAACATATAGGTAAAAGGTCACTTTTGTTTTGTTTGTGAAAATGAGTTTGATGTTATATTATTTGCAAAAGAATTTAGGGAATTTGGGGATGTTAAAATTGATGATACACTACTAGAAAAGGAGGAGACAATAAGAGTATATGATGATTTTGCAAAATTCATTGAAGTTGAAGTTAAGGTTCATTTTTATTTTGATGAAATGGTGAAAGAAAGATAAATGAGAGAGATGGTTAGGAGAAGAAATAATAGGTTTCAAGCTGAAAAACAAGGTATGATGAATTTATTGATGTAGAAGAAGAGGAGAATGAAGGAAGAAAAGTTAAGAAAGAAATGCAAATGGAATTCATTGATTTCTATGAATTTGTTAATGTTAATTTGTATGTAGGCATTGAGAATGATAAAGTGTAATGGAAATATGAAACATGGTGTAGCCCAATGAATTTCATGAGGGGAAGAAAGAGAGGAAGGATGAAAGGAGGAGATAGGAATTTTTAGAGCAAGGTGAAGTAAAAGAAACAAGTAGATAAGGAGGAAGATGGTTGAAGAACAAGCACCAGATCTTTAAATGTTCATGAGCTCCAACTCATGGAACATTTCTTATTACCCTGGGTGTTTGATGCAGGAGCATCCAAGGGTGCCAAGAAATCCTACACACCCAAAAAGAAATTTATTTTATTTTCCTAAATTTTGGTGTGATGTTGGTCTTGTAGGCATGATGTATTTCTTAATTTTTCTTCCTTCAACGACCTTGAAAGGGATCCCTTTCCATACACTTATTTTTGGCATGAATTTCAATTGTAAAATCATTTCATTTGGTAAAAAAAAAAATATTACACTTGGGAAAAAATGTCCCACACCCAGGTTGGGAGATATTATATTTTTTTCATGTGTAAGTCCCGAGAATTTAAAATTGTTGGGCATTAGTGTTAGAATATTCCTAGTGCAAGTTCTTGAGGTAGTGGAATGCATGATGATGGAGGGAAATTTTATTAAAGACATTAAAAATCTTGTAGGAAAGGAATATCATTAGGAAAAGGAGAAAACCCATGCCAAAGGAGGATTCTAGGGGCATTTAGAAGGATTGACTGGGAGAGGATATTTTCTAAAGTCATAATTGGGAGAACTAGTCTTGGTTAAACATGCATATCATTTCTAAATGAAATTAAGAAATTTAAAATGTCTCAGAAAGTTAGGAAGGATGAGCACAAAATGTAGAAATGGTTTTAGAAATTTTGTACAAATGAGGGAGCAGTGATAGGTAGAAACTGACAGGTTTGTGGAGTTGCAACTGATTTTTGGTGCATTTATAAAACTTGCATGTAGGTGTTTTGCATTCTGGATTTGAATCTTTCTTGTACTTGATTGTAGTTGAAAATGGAACTTCCAATAGGGATTGTAATGTTGATTTTTTTGAGTTTATAGATTTCCAATATTTCTATGAATGTAATAAAGTATTTTATGTTGGAGTTCTTATTTAAAATTATCTCATGTTGATTTTGTGAAGGAAGGCTGTAACAATTGACAAGCCTCTTTAGTTTCTAAATTGTTGAATTGCATCATAGGGACATTCTATTGTATATATTGATATTGAGCTATAGGGATATACTATCCTCCTATACTTTTGGGGCACTATATTACATTTATGAACCCATTTGGTTGTCCCTAAGTATTTGGTACATGACCCCCTAATCTAAGGTTTTCTACAACATATTGTTATTGAGATACTCCACCCATACCAATATTTTATTGTTGCTAATGAGTATGAGTAGGATTTTTTTGTGGACCTACTAAACCAAAAAATTCATAGGCATAGTGTTTTTGGTAGGATTATTTTGTGAAGTAGAGGGATTTTCCTTTCCTAATGGAATATTTTCCATACTGGCCAATTAGGCATCATTTGAGATACACTATTAGGTTGGGGGTTACTCCAAGTTCTCACATTAGTGTTTAGAGGAATACTTATCTGACTGCTACCTCTAGCTTGGTTTTGATATGATGGTCTAATAGTACCACCAATATGATGTGCATATTTCATAATTTCAAGTTGTTTCTTCACACCATCTCTCCTTTCCACATCTTCTCTAATCCTTTATTTCTAATCTATTTATTTTAAGTTGTAGGTCATTCATCTCCTTTAATAGTTCTTCCTTTGTTTTCACTACATTTTTTGGAATAGGGGCTTGGGAAGACATTTGAGGGGCTTTAGTGGGTTATTTTAGTGGTATACTAGTTGAAAATTAAAACTCACTACTTGTAATAGGGTTTTCATAGGAAAAATGATGCATTTCTTCTATTGCAATACTTTATAAACTTGTTCTACTATTGAATTTACAAGAGGAGTATTGGGATCTAGAGCCCGATTTATGAGATCATACTCTCTTTGCATTTGTAATCTTTCTTATTCAACTAATTCAAGAAATTCTTGTTTTCTTTTAGATGTATCATTTCTTGTTGGAAAAACAACAATACTATCATCACTATTAGAATTAACAAAGGGATTTCTAGAGGGAGGAGTTGAATTAAATGTATTTCTAGTCTTCCATGTTTGTTTCTCCTTCGATGGCTTTGTGCTAAGCCTCTTTGTATGATCACATTTATGTAAGGATATTCTCCCATCCATGATGATATCCTAATTAGATACACTTCCTCTTTTTTTTCATTTGGTCCTTTTGATGTATAACAGAGAAACAAAGTTGCTACCTAAATTAATGGGAACAATAATCTTCAAGGATATCAATAGGACTCCAAACATTACAACTTTTTAAAACAAACTTTTAAGAGATAGTGAAAACTTAGACTCAAAACCATAGGATACTAACTATTGGTCAAAAATTTCTTATTATGTTAATAAGAAGGAGGTATTTTCCATAATGTGTCAAATTATGATATTGCTATCAGGATTCATCCATGTAGTTTTTTCAAGACAAACTCATTGAACCCTATTTCATGAGTAGTGGTTCATAAGAACCCATCTCTCATGATAATTAATAGTCCACTTAACAATCATTACATCTAGGTGATGCTCATAGAGGTGAAGCATTGGCCCTTCTTGGGAGGTCACCCATCCCAGTACTACTCCAACTCAAGTGTGCTTAACTGTGGAGTTTTCTCCAAGATTAAGCCTGCTTAGCTTGAAACCCCATTTAAAAAACCTTCAACAAGTGTTGCACCTTATGAATCATTCATTATAGAGTCACTTTATCTCATCGATTGACAAGTAGGAGGTATTCTCTATAACATATCAAATTATGATTGTAATGCCTCGTCTTGTAACCTAAAGAATGTTGCATTGACTAAAACACTGTAATAATTTTATTTTTTTAAGTGTAAACATTAACTTTACTAATTGCAAACATTACCTAAGTAACGCGATGACACCCTACTTGAAAATCCCATAGATGACAATAGTATTTAACATTGCATATATTTAATTCACATAAACTTAACAACATACATTGAATAACTTTTAAATACATCATTAAAGATATATGGTACAAATAAGATTCTTACATTGCATTTGGAATAACATATACAATACTCATTTTCCAAATGAGGTAGGTCAAATAGAAATGTACAATTACATATTACAATTGTTCACCTCGTTAACAATCAAGGAGTGTTACAGAAATAAAGTTTCCACTGATACAAATAAGAAAGTACATATATCCACATACGAGCTCTCCATCCAAGAAGTACTCGTTGCCACGAACAAGAATCTGGGGACCCAACGGAGTAAGGTGCATGTTCCACCCAACCATGTGGTACCCATAGGTCCACCCCCCGTGCTAGGAGATAGTAAAAATTTTCCCTAGAAAATAACCTACAAACCCTAGACACAAGTAAAAACATAGACAAAACTATACAAGTACATGCTTAACTTATTGGTTACATTGCTTCCAGAACAGAATGATCAAGTATACTAAGTTCACAAGGTCACTGTTATTATAGGTGGAGTGTCATCACAATGTTGCATAGGTTACCCAGGCATTTCTTCCTAGGTTCTGGCCCCCAACTTGGGTTACCCTGGTAACCTCTTACGAAACCCGGCCCCACATGTAATCTATTGCAGAATCGAATATCTTTTAAAATAACAAGATATTGAATTTTCCATTCCATGCCTTATCGACTCATTCCCAAGATTGAACTAGCTCTTAAGTCCATGAGTGAGGCATAATTAATCCAGTTAAATATTTTAGAATACCTAATGTGTTGATTTAGTTTTCACTGATTAACTAACTCTACATGAGTTATCTAGGCACCACTTTGTGTGTCGGCCCTCACACAAAGCCACTCCCCTAAAAATAACACAAGGAAACTAATTATACTAACTAAGGGTAAAAAAGGTGCACATATATCAAAATCTAATACCAAACATATCACAAGAGACAACACCTCTTGTTCATAGAACCACGTGTCAAAAAAAACATACAAAAATCATGTGCACTACCCTAGCTAACTCAAAGGATTGTATTTAAACAAATAACAACTCCCACATTAAAACAAACTTATCTGGAAGACTTGTAATCTAATATAATCCCAATTTTCCCAATAAAATATAAAACAACTTGAAACACATCAAGCATAAATAAAAATCTATTATTAGGATTTACTAAATCCAGTCAATCGATAACTTGAAGTATGAAATTAATCAACTAAAACGTAATTATTTTTCAATCAATATGGAATCTTTAAGCTAACAATTAATTCCAATTCCATTTCCATGCATTATAATGAAACTTCCAGTTTCTTTTCTTAATGCATTTCATTAAATAAAAGAACATATCTATTTCTAGTTTTCTTATACTTAACAACAGTATTTAATACATTTTAAATAAATATACCCGTTCAAATAATTATTTGCTTAATTATTTAAATATATATATGTATTTACTTCTCATTTGCCTAAAATAAAATTATTCACATTAATATTTTAGTCAAATTATGCATTTAAAACATCTTTATATATATAATATATACATATATACTATATATATAATATATTATAAATAATATACATTATATATATATATTATAGATATTATATATATATTGATATTAAAAGAAAAGTATGAAATAAAACCTAATTTATAAAAAAAATAAACTTTATACTCATATATATCATTGGGTAGGGGCCCGATTGCCCACACAGCCGAACCCCTCCATGGGAGGGCTCGGCTGTGCAGGCAGCACCGGTGCTGCCCTCATAGCCAACTCCTCTGTGGGGGTTGGCTGTGGGGGTAACCCCCTACGCCCTCCATTTGAATACAAACCCTGCGATTTTTATAATAATCATGACCTAATAATTTTCAATAAAATTTCTGTGATTTTTAAAAAAACGCGTTCGGCCATTTCATCTATAATTTATATTAAATTTCAACAGATCAAATTCACATATATATATATATATATATATATATATATTTATATATGTATATGTATACACATTTCTGTATACATGTATATATATATATAAATATATGTATAATTTATTCAATAACAATATAATAGTTGGGCAATTGTTTTCTTAGAAGTTTTCTACACGAAATAAGGAAAACTACAAATTTGAACAATTTATTCATAAATTAATAATTTCAATAACAGAGATTTACTTTTCATAACCCCAAATACCAAGATCTTTTCTACAGGTAATGTTTATCAAAATTCTTCTCAGAGATTTCTTTTCCCCAAATGAAACACTAGGTTTAACAGAGAATTTAATTTAAAATTCTACAAAGATTTCTTCTATTTCCTTTGAGAATTTACTACTATTTAACAAATCTTTTGTGTTGCCCTTTGATTTCACTATAAAATCTTGTCTCATAAAATGCACAGAGAGGTAAAGAATTTCTACAAAAATATTTTCTATTTAATTTCCTCAAGAAGAATAGAGGCTTCAATGAAAATTTAATTTCCTCAGGAAATCTTTTAAATTCACAACTTAACAAAACTTGCACAAAACTAATTCTTTCACAGGCAATCTTTTCAAATGAAAGTATTTTAAATAAATAAATAGTAAGAAACCTATTTCCTATAGCTTGAAAATTGTCTATTGAAGGGAAGCTTTTCCTGTTGCGTGCAACTTCCAAAACCCTTTCAAATCACCACTTTCCAGAAGAATGCAAAAAATGAAGCAAAATCTATCCGAGAACCTCTTCCTAAAATTTTAAATTAAAAAACCCAATAAAATCACAATAATTTTTAGCAGAACTCTGCTCTTTCTCATTTCCCGTGAAGAGTTTTCTTGTTTTCCCCCATTTTCATAATATCTTCTCCGAGAGAATCCTCAACAAGAAATTGCAATCAATTTAACTAACACACATGGCAAGAAGAAAATATCTTCTAACAAACTCACGGGTAATTCTGTCTTTCCTCACTTATCAAGAATTCAATTCATTTTAAAGAATTAAAAATTCAAAAAAATTAATTTCCTTTTCTTTATTTATTTTTTTATATTCAAAATTTCATTCCCACAAAACATTTAAGAATATTTAATCTATTCACTCAAATAAAAGACATTTTAATCAATTAATTTATTTATTTAATAAAATAATTTTAATCTCAATGATTAAATTATTTAACCAAATAAACTAATTTAATTAATTTATTAAATATAAAACTTTTATCTAAAATATCCAAAATTAATTTAAATAAACATTAAATTAAATAGAACATTAATCTAACATTATATTCAAAAAAATTAACCTTTCATAACAAATAATCAAAACAAACCAGACAAGACAACTAAAAATACCAGACCTAAACTGACGACATACTGTGACTAGGTTTGAGACTAGACTAGGAAAAACCTCGTTACTACCTCCCAATCAACATTTTTGTTGAGTCTTGACACACTCAGACCTGAGAAACTAGGTGGAGTCGGTGTCATGTACCTACAATCCTGCAATTAGACAAATAACATACATATATATATAATCCATGATTCAAACACACAGTGTGGAGAAAATCATGGAAATCACAGGGCACTTGCAAGCGAGTGATGCAACTCTGTTCTCCACACCAATACAAATCACATCAAACTGAAAAAATAAATAACAATTAATCTATCACAAGCATATATATAGAAATAACATCTGAAGTAAACATCTATACTAACATAAAGCATGTTAGAATAATTGCCATCAAACAATGTATCATCACAACATAAAATAAACCCACCATTACTTAAATTTCAATGATCAATACATCAAAACAAAGTACCAGGGTCTATCAAAGTGAAAACATGCTAACATAAAACATAAGCAAAATGGAGGGGTACTACATCCTCCCCCCTAGGATCAGGCTTACTCCTAGAAGCCTACAAACAGAAAATAGATAACACACACATCTAGAATACGTCCTCCCAAGAAATAGAAGACTCGCCACTAAGATCCCTCTGAATATGTACCCAATCAACATCTCGACCCCTGAGGATCAACTCCCGACGTAGAAGGAAATGCATAGTTTCCAAAGAATGATGTCAGTCCTCCACCAGGAACCTCTCCAACTGCACCCTGGTGCTCATCCTGGTGGTTATCCACCATGGTAAACACTCTATGCAACCTGCCTGCATCTCCTACGGTCGACTCTGAAGCCGCCGATCTCTAACTGAACCCAGAAGTACCCTTCTGAGGACACTGATGAGCAATGTGACCCTGTTGGCCACAAGTAAAACATTCAATATTCCTTTTGAATCCTCTATCACCTAAAGGTACACTAGACCGTGGAAAACTACCTCCACTAACTGCAGACTGAAAAATCTGAACAAGCTGATAAAAAAAATCATGTTGCACTCACTACCCACTCTAATCTCTTTCATTGTAAAACCATCCACCACCATGTTGAGATCAAAAATTGTTACCCTGCTGAGGCTATGAATTACTTTTCTTCTAAAGAGTACATTGTTGTTGCTGCTTTCCACCCTTAACAGGTGCCTGTTGGTTCCTAGAGGAACCTCCTATCTGTACCTGACCACCTCGTGGACCAATACCTACTATAGGAGCACTACCTATTTGGACACCTGTATGTCCACCCAATGCTAGAGTCATAATCTCTTCCACAATGTGTTCTTTCTCAACTGCAACTTCCATAGTCTTCGGTTCGAAGACTCTAACTCCTCCACTAATGTGGGCATTCAAACACCTGATAAAATGTTGTACCAACATCGCCTCATCATCTCCAATTCTTGCATATTGTTTGAGGTCATAAAATTTGCATTCATATTGGTCAACAGATAGAGCCATCTAATGCAAATCGTGGAACTCATCAGCTCGCCGTTGCCTCCATCGCTCAGATAAGAACCGTGCTCTAAACCCCTCCAAGAACATCTCCCAAGAAACTGACCCAATCTCTTAACGGAGCTTCTGCTCCTCCAAACACCACCAAGTAGAGGCAAATCCTCTTAGATGCATGATGGCACATCTAGCTCGGATATTGCTACTGTATGGGTGCATAGAAAAACATCTACCCAAGTCTAATAATCAGGTCTCTACCTCTAGACCACCACCTGCGCCATCAAAAGTAGGGGGACGTGCTCTCAACAAATCCCTCATATGTCCTGCAACTATGGCATCCTGCTCTACAGTACTAACAATCCTCCTAGGAGATCTATCACGTTCCCTAACCACCTCCTAATCCACTTCCTGCCTCAGACCAAGTCGGGCAAGTACCTCCTCTAGTAGGGGACGCAACAGAGCTCCCTCAACCTCTGGCTGAATCAGAATCCGTTCCTCACTTGTTTGTTCCAACTGAGGATCCAACTGTTCAGCATGTTCGCTCATGTGGGAGCTCTGAAGGGAAGTAACCTGAGGGATTGGACCACGGCCTCCACCTCGACCTCTACCATGACCTCTAGTATGACGCCTAGGCATGATCCTACACATAAAACAAAAATGATTCTCAGACACAAAACATACAAGGCTAACAGAAAACTATACTACGTACTAGGCCAACCTAATGGGCTCACAATTACCTAGAGCGTCCAGTGTTAGAACCTTTTCTCTGATACCAATCAGTAATGCCTCGTCTTGTAACCTAAAGAATGTTGCATAGACTACAATAGTGTAATAATATTTTTTTTAAAGTGTAAAAATTAACTTAACTAATTGCAAACATTCCCTAAGTAACGCGACGACACCCTACTTGAAAATCCCATAGATGACAATAGTATTTAACATTGCATATATTTAATTCACATAAACTTAAGAGCGTACATTGAATAACTTTTAAATTACATCATTAAAGATATATGGTACAAATAAGATTCTTACATTGCATTTGGAATAACATATACAATACTCATTTTCCAAATGAGGTAGGTCAAATAGAAATGTACAATTACATATTATAATTGTTCACCTCGTTAACAATCGAGGAGTGTTACAGAAATAAAGTTTCCACTGATACAAATAAGAAAGTACATATATCCACATACGAGCTCTCCATCCAAGAAGTACTCGTTGCCACGAACAAGAATCTAGGGACCCAACAGAGTAAGGTGCACATTCCACCCAACCATGTGGTACCCATAGGTCCACTCCCCATGCTAGGAGATAGTAAAAAGGTTCCCTAGACATAACCTACAAACCCTAAACACAAGTAAAAACATAGACAAAACTATACAAGTACATGCTTAACTTATTGGTTACATTGCTTCCAGAACAAAATGATCAAGTATACTAAGTTCACAAGGTCACTGTTATTATAAGTTGAGTGTCATCACAATGTTGCATAGGTTACCCAGGCGTTTCTTCCTAGGTTCCGGCCCCCAACTTGGGTTACCTTGGTAACCTCTTACGAAACCCGGCCCCACATGCAATCTGTTGCGGAATCGAATATCTTTTAAAATAACAAGATATCGACTTTGCCATTCCAGGCCTTCTCAACTCATTTGCAAGACTGAACTAGCTCTTAAGTCCATGAGTGAGGCATAATTAATTCAGTTAAATATTTTAGAATACCCAATTTGTTGATTTAGTTTTCACTGATTAACTAACTCTACATGAGTTATCCAGGCACCACTTTGTGTGTCGGCCCTCACACAGAGCCACTCCCCTAAAAATAACACAAGGAAATTAATTATACTAACTAAGGGTAAATAAGGTGCACATATATCAAAATCTAATACCAAACATATCACAAGAGACAACACCTCTTGTTCATAGAACCACGTGTCAAAAAAAAACATACAAAAATCATGTGCACTACCCTAGTTAACTCAAAGGATTGTATTTAAACAAATAACAACTCCCACATTAAAAAAAACTTATCTGGAAGACTTGTAATCTAATATAATCCAAATTTTCCCAATAAAATATAAAACAACTTGAAACACATCATGCATATAAATAAAAATCTATTATTAGGATTTACTAAATCTAGTCAATCGATAACTTGAAGTATGAAATTAATCAACTAAAACGTAATTCATTTTTCAATCAATATGGAATCTTTAAGCTAACAATTAATTCCAATTCCATTTTCATGCATTATAACGAAACTTCCAGTTTCTTTTCTTAATGCATTTCATTAAATAAAAGAACATATATATTTCTAGTTTTTTTATACTTAACAACAGTATTTAATACATTTTAAATAAATATACCCCTTCAAATAATTATTTGCTTAATTATTTAAATATATATATGCATTTACTTCTCATTTGTCTAAAATAAACTTATTCACATTAATATTTTAATCAATTTATTCATTTAAAACATCTTTAATTTAAAACACATTTATATATATATAATATATACATATATACTATATATATAAAATATATTATAAATAATATACAATATATATATAATATATATATATATATATTATAGATATTATATATATATTTATATTAAAAGAAAAGTATGAAATAAAACCTAATTTATTAAAAAAATAAACTTTATACTCATATATATCATTGGGCAGGGGCCCGGCTGCCCACACAGCCGAACCCCTCCATGGGAGGGCTCGATTGTGCAGGCAGCGCTGGGCGCTGCCCTCACAGCTGGCTCCCCTATGGGGGTCAGTCGTGGGGGTAAACCCCTGCGCCCTCCATTCAAATACAAACCCTGTGATTTTTATAATAATCGCGACCTAATAATTTTCAATAAAATTTCCGCGATTTTTAAAAAAATGCGTTCGGCCATTTCATCTATAATTTATATTAAATTTCAACAGATCAAATTCACACACACACACACGCGCGCGCACACACACACACACACACACACACACACACACACACACACACACACATATATATATATGTATATGTATACACATTTTTGTATACATGTATACATATATATATGTATAATTTATTCAATAACAATATAATAGTTGGGAAATTGTTTTCTCGGAAGTTTTCTACAGGAAACTGGGAAAACTACAAATTTGAACAATTTATTCATAAATTAATAATTTCAATAACAGAGATTTACTTTTCATAACCCCAAATACCAAGATCTTTTCTACAGGTAATGTTTATCAAAATTCTTCTCAGAGATTTATTTTCCCCAAATCAAACACCAGGTTTAACAGAGAATTTAATTTAAAATTCTACAAAGATTTCTTCTATTTCCTTTGAGAATTTACTACTGTTTAACAAATCTTTTGTGTTGCCCTCTGATTTCACTATAAAATCTTGTCTCATAAAATGCACAGAGAGGTAACGAATTTCTACAAAAATATTTTCTATTTAATTTCCTCAAGAAGAATAGAGGCTTCAATGAAAATTTAATTTCCTCAGGCAATCTTTTAAATTCACAACTTAACAAAACTTGCACAAAACTAATTCTTTCACAGGCAATCTTTTCAAAGGAAAATATTTTAAATAAATAAACAGTAAGGAACCTGTTTCCTATAGCTTGAAAATTGTCTGTTGAAGGGAAGCTTTGCCTATTGCGTGCAACTTCCAAAACCCTTTCAAATCACCACTTTCCAGAAGAATGCAAAAAATGAACCGAAATCTATCCGAGAACCTCTTCCAAAAATTTTAAATAAAAAAACCCAATAAAATCACAATAATTTTTAGCAGAACTCTGTTCTTTCTAATTTCTCGTGAAGAGTTTTCTTGTTTTCCCCCATTTTCATAATATCTTCTCCAAGATAATCCTCAACAAGAAATTGCAATCAATTTAACTAATACACATGGCAAGAAGAAAATATCTTCTAACAAACTCACAGGTAATTCTGTCTTTCCTCACTTATCAAGAATTCAATTCATTTTAAAGAATTAAAAATTCAAAAAATCTAATTTCATTTTCTTTATTTATTTTTTTATATTCAAAATTTCATTCCCACAAAACATTTAAGAATATTTAATCTATTCACTCAAATAAAAGACACTTTAAGTAATTAAATAATTTATTTAATAAAATAATTTTAATCTCAATGATTAAATTATTTAACCAAATAAACTAATTTAATTAATTTATTAAATATAATTTTTTTATCTAAAATATCCAAAATTAATTTAAATAAACATTAAATTAAATAGAACATTAATCTAACATTATATTCACAAAAATTAACCTTTCATAACAAATAATCAAAACAAACCAGGCAAGACAACTAAAAATACCAGACCTAAACTGATGACATACTGTGACTGGGTTTGAGACTAGACTAGGAAAAACCTCGTTACTACCTCCCAATCAACATTTTCGTTGAGTCTTGACACACTCAGACCTGAGAAACCAGGTGGAGTTAGTGTCATGTACCTACAATCCTGCAATCAGACAAATAACATACATATATATATATAATCCATGATTCAAACACACCGTGCAGAGAAAATCACGGAAATAACAGGGCACTCGCAAGCGAGTGATGCAACTTCGTTCTCCACACCAATACAAATCACATCAAACTGACAAAATAAATAACAATTAATCTATCACAAGCATATATATAGTGATAACATCTGAAGTAAACATCTATACTAACATAAAGCATGTCAGAATAATTACCATCAAAAAGTGTATCATCACAACATAAAATAAATCCACCATCGCTTAAATTTCAGTGATCAATACATCAAAACAAAGTACCAGGGTCTATCAAAGTGAAAACATGTAACTTAAAACATAAGCAAAATGGAGGGGTACTACAATGATATTGCTATTAGGATTCAATCGTGTAGTTTGTTCGAGTCAAACTCATTGAACCTTATTTCATGATTAGTGGTTCAATAGAACCCATATCTCATGATAATGAATGGTCCACTTACCACTCATTGCATCTAGGTGATGCTCACAGAGGTGAAGCATTGGGCCTTCTCGAGGAGTCACCCATACTAGTCCTACTCCAACTCAAGCACACTTAACCATGGAGTTTTCTCCAAGGTTAAGCCCACTTAGCTTGCAAACCCATTTGTAAAACCTTCAACAAGTGTTGTTCCTTATAAAAAATTCATTATAGATCCCCTTTAGCTCATCAATTGATAAGTAGGAGGTATTTTCCATGGTGTGTCAAATTATGATATTGCTATCAAGATTCAACCATGTAGTTTGTTCGATTCAAACTCATTGACCCCTATTTCATGAGTAGTGGTTCACAAGCACCCATTTCTCATGATAATGAATGTTCAGCTTAGCACTCATTGCATCTAGGTTATGCTCACAAGGATGACGCATTGGGCCTTCTTGAGAGTTCACCCATCCCAGTACTACTCCAACTCAAGCACACTTAACCATGGAGTTTTCTCCAAGGCTAATACCACTTAGCTTGCAACCCTATTTGCAAAAACTTTAGAAAGTGTTGTGCCTTATGAACCATTCATTATAGATCCCCTTTAGCTCATCAATTGAAAAGTATGAGGAATTTTCCATAGCGTTTCAAATTATGATATTGCTATTAGGATTCAACTGTGTAGTTGTTTGAGTCAAACCCATTGACACCTATTTCATGAGTAGTGGTTCAAAAGAACCCATCTCTCATGATAATGAACGGTCCACTTAGCACTCATTGCACCTAGGCGATTCTCATAGAGGCAGAGCATTGAGCCTTCTTAGGCCACCCATCCCAATACTACTCCAACTTAAGCACACTTAACCATAGAGTTTTCTCCAAGGTTAAACCCGCTTAGCTTTCAAAACCATTTGGAAAACCTTCAGAAAGTGTTGTGGCTTATGAACCATTCATTATAGAGCCCCTTTAGCTCATCAATTGATAACTGGGCTGATGCAAGAAGTTGGGTACACAAAAAGCTCAAAAAGTGGAAGTGTTTTTTCTATTTTTCAGAATTTGTCACACTTGGATTGAAAATTTGAGGCACTTACACAATGAATCTTAAGAAAATCTAGTAATATGGAATTTATCATTTTGAATATAGTTTCCAAATATGTAAATTATTCCAATACCCAGATTAAAGAAAATAAATTTTGAAGGGATCTATGAAAACCACTTTTTAAAAGTCATTTTTTACCATAAAAAGCACGTGTACAAACACCACTTTTTGACCCAAATAAAAGTATTTTGCTAATTCCTTTTGGGCAAAGAGAGCTACAACATGAATATTGATGTGGAAGTTTTTTTGTAATTTTTTGTTGAATATATTTTTTTTTGTTGATTTTTTATTGGCCTTAATTGTTGTTTTTAAAAATCCACATGTACGGATAGCATAGTTGGACCTAAAATAAATATTTTTTGAATCTTTTTTTTTTATTGTGTAGAGAATTGTCTGAAGTTTGATTCCATATAATTTTTTTACAAGAAACTTAACCAAAAAAAATTATTAAAAAAAGAAAAAATCCTGATATTTCAAGTTTAAGGACTAGTTTTCTTAGAAATTAATTAAAAAATAGCAAACATAATCCAATCTTAATAAAAATTATATATTTGGAAAGTAGACTTTGTGTTCTCTAACGGGTTTTAATTTTATAGATTGATTCAGAAAAAAGTCCATCAGCCATATTGCCAAAGTTGGACATTCTTTTTCAATTTGCCTTAGTTTTTTAGTTGTAGGTCAAAGGCTAAGGCTCAGATTTCCAAGCCTTTCCCAAGCCTAAAACTAAGGCTGCATGTGGGTTGGGAATTCAATTTTTAAATAACACGTACGTGTTTTTAAAAATGCATACATGTTACAAAATGCATATGCATTCTTTATTTTCTTGATTATTTTAAAAAATAAATACTTTTTAGAAACACGTACGCATTTTAAAATGCATACACAAGTAGGAGGTATTTTCCACAACATGTCAAATTATGATATTTCTATCAGGATTCAATCATGTAGTTTTTTTGGGTCAAACTCATTAACCACTATTTTATGGGTAGTGGTTCACAAGAAACCCATCTCTCATGATAATGAATGGTCCACTTAGCACTCATTACATCTAGGTGATGCTCACAGAGGTGAATCATTGGGCCTTCCTAGGAGGTCACCCATCCAAGTACTACTCCAACTCAAAGGTGTTTAACCATGAAGTTTTCTCCAAGGTTAAGCCCACTTAGCTTGCAACCCCATTTGCAAAACCTTTAGCAAGTGTTGTTCCTTATGAACCATTCATTAAAGAGACCCTTTAGCTCATCAATTGATAAGGAGGTATTTTCCACAGTGTGTCAAATTAATATATTGCTATTAGGATTCAATCATGTATTTGTTTGATTCAAACTCATTCACCCTTGTTTCATGAGTAGTGGTTCACAAGAACCCATCTCTCATGATAATGAATAGTCCATTTAGAAATAATTGCATCTAGGTGATTCTCATAGAAGTGAAGCATTGGGCCTTCACAGGAGGTCACCCATCATAGTACTACTCCAAGTCAAGTGAGCTTAACCATGTAGTTTTTGGTTAAGCCCGCTTAGCTTGCAACCCCATTTGTAAAACCTTAAGTAAGTGTTGTTCCTTATGAACCATTCATTATAGAGCCCCTTTACCTCATCAATTCATTAGTAGGAGATATTTTCCAGAGCATGTTAAATTATGATATTGCTATTAGGATTCAACCGTGTAGTTTGTTTGAGTCAAATTCATTGACCCATGTTTCATGAGTAGTGGTTCACAAGAACCCATCTCTCATGATAATGAATGGTCCACTTAGCACTCATTGCATCTAGGTGATGCTCAAAGAGGTGAAGCATTGGGCCTTCCTAGGAGGTCACCCATCCCAGTACTACTCCAACTCAAGCACACTTAACCATGGAGTTTTCTCCAAGGTTAAACCCGCTTAGCTTGGAACACTTTTTTCAAAACCTTGAGCAAGTATTGTGCCTTATGAACCATTCATTATAGAGCCTATTTATCTCATCAATTGATAAGTAGGAGGTATTTTCCACAATGTGTCAAATTATGTTATTGCTCTTAGGATTCAACATATTGGTTATCAAATCTGCAATCAACTTGAGTCCTAAAGGGGTGCTAGGCCTAATGGTAAGATCCAAGGAGATATTTTGCTAAGAAATGGGAGATTGAATTTAAACCCTTTCTCCCCTACACTTCGGGCTCTATGAAACCTGAGAGGGTGATCTCGATAGTGTTCTTGTAGATACTTGTGTGCCAAAGCTTCAAGAACACTATAAATAGATAATTCTCCTTTAAATGTGTAATGGACACACTACCCTAAATGTTTGGCTAACCTTCATGGTAATGCCTAATTTAAACATGAGAAATGTATTGCATTAAACTCCACACACAATTACATCGAGATAGCTAAGTAAAGTTGATTTAAATTTTTAGATGCTAAACAAAATCTCTGGAGACTGCAACATTAATATACTAGTGCAATATCCCAGGGTGGATTCATCTAAACCATGTAATTTAAAACTCATCATAGTATTTACCCTGTCATAACTATGCCTACTAGATGATGCTTTACACCACTGGTACCAAAAAATCAACTAGTCATACTTAATAATCCTAGCACACAACTACATAAACCTCTATTTATGTTAATATAGTTTAATTCATTCTTTGAATGAAAGTACAAACACTAAAAAAACACTCATGGAAAGACAAGATTATAAATAATAGCAATCTTTGATTATTCATATTCATAATCCATACAATGTGCATTATGGAGAAAACCAGTCTAGAATATCTCATCATTTACAATCCAAAATATGACAATTCAATGATTAAATTCTCAATTACATTATTCAGAAAATTCCCGAACCTAAAATAAACCTCTATACATTTCAGACTTGTTACAAAAATATCTCTGTGAAACCAAACTATGCAACCTCATGCAAATGAAGCAGGAAATATATTTAAGGAAAAATAGAATAACCCTAAATGGAAATCCCCTATTGACAACTAGCACCAAGCAAGCCTTTAGATCCATAAACACTTCAGCTTGAAGAAAATACCCTTTTTCCCTTTACTTCCTTGTTCCTTTCATTTGCTTGCCCGCAACTTAAAATCTGATTTTTTACCATGAAAATCCTTTATTCTCTTTTATTTTTCCTACAACCAAAGAAATTTGTTTTTACTATGAAAACCCCATTTTCACCCATGCATTTCCATGAAATATTTTATTGCTCAGCAAAAGTTTTTGTTTTAATCTGTGAGGGATCCTAATTTTATTTCATTGGGCTGTGAAAAAGATTTTACCTAGGCACCTCATTTTAATTATTTTCCACTGTAAAAACTTGATCAAATGATGCCAACAAAATTAGCCATGGGCCCACTGCACACTTCACAAACTTTTCTGATCACCAATGCATATCGCGGTTGTGATGTGGAAAAGGAGATATCTAATAGAAAAGTATGAAGAGGAAGATGAAGCATCACATATCACCAATTCAATGTGGAGAATAAAGCATCTAATAGCGATGGGTGATGAAAAGGGCACAACATTGCTCCATCATTGATTTAAAATGGGAAACCAGAATGCAACTAGCGATGACTGATAGGAACCAAGGGAAGAATTGTTTGTAACATGGGAAAAAGCGTGCAACCTCCAAACTCACTAGTTCTCTTTTCCTATCTTCATTCCAGCTCATTAGCATCTTCAAGCTGAGAATTAATGGAGTTAAGTAAAGAGGTATCCCTCAATGTCAATTCATTGGCCACTGCTAAAAAATTATACCTTCCATAGTATCTACAAGTTTCTCTAAGTATTGCTTGAATATGTTTATAAATCACAACAAGGTGATGCTCAAACTGTACTAATTCAGTCTAAGTTGGTATGCCATTAAGTTGACACTGAAGCAATGCTACTACTCAATGTTTCTTTGCAAGCTCAATCTTTAGAGCCTCCAACTTTGATATGTCAACACTTAGAATGATTTTTAGTTCTTCATATTCATCATTCTTGTTTGGCTTGTTAGCTTGATAATTTTAGTTTCCATCTGTTCTCTTGTTTTCTTATGAAAGTCTAATTCTTCCTTTTCTAGAGACTTCAACTTTTGTCCAAAATTCTGATCCTTTTCCTTCATGCTCTGATCCAGTGTCTCTAATGAAATTTGGCAGTATTTTTCTCATCAAATACATGAACATGCAGGCTTGGAATGGGTGACAATTGGTTGAATACATAGAGTGCATTCATTAATCCTAACACCAATCAAAGAACCCTATCAACAGTTCATTTTTGCATTTGAAGTGTTGAAGTTGAGAACTTTTGCATTGCAAGATAAATATCAAAGAATAACATATAATTTGAGGCACCAAATGCACTACTCCAATGATATTCTTTTACACCGATGCCATTGTTTTGTTTCATGAAGTAATCGAGCTGAATAAAATTAGGGCATCAATGCCAAAACAAAAATTTCTCAAACAATTTTGATCCATTTTCACTACAGGCACAAACTGTTCATGTGCAAAGTAAAACAATGTTGGATTTACCCATACATCAGGAATTAACAAAGATATCTCCCGTTTTAGCTTCACGTATCAATTTAAAAGTTTCATTTGCAATATCAAATTGACCCCCCTCAACTAACACAGTGGCTACCATTTGCATCATAAACATTTCCCTGTTTGTGTCGACACTTATAAAACAAATCTCAAACCTTCTCAAGACATGTTGCCTCATTCAATGGATCCCTCCTCTTACTATGAAAAGATCCAAAATAATTTCAATCCCCAAGTGAAATGTCAACATAAGAATTCTTCTCATCTGATTCACTTTATGCAGCTTTAATTGTTTCTTTGGATTAATCCAATCACTTATTTTCAGCTCCATGTTTCCAAGCATGCATAAAACATTTGATGAGTTTGTATCCACTTTAAATGCATCCCCCATCAATTCCAAGCTTAATTAGAACTCATTTTGAGCCTTATCAATTGCTGCAAGACATAGATCTTCCTCCACATAAACATGAAACTTGAACAATATTAGCCTATATAAAAAAATTGCTTTTTCAATATCCTGTAGCTATTCAAACAACTTGGAAAGATTAAAAAGTGTTGTGACCTTATCCTGTAGTAACTCAAGTGAAACATCACCTTCTTCTAGTCAATGGAAGAATTCCATACATTTAATGAACTTGGATTTTTGGATGAAGTCCTCTGAGTCCTACTTTCCCTTGCCACTTCTATCTTACTTCTTCTCAC
This sequence comes from Sequoia sempervirens, assembly GCA_007258455.2. Classification (NCBI taxonomy): domain Eukaryota; kingdom Viridiplantae; phylum Streptophyta; class Pinopsida; order Cupressales; family Cupressaceae; genus Sequoia; species Sequoia sempervirens. The sequence goes on from VDFB02373365.1 coordinate 296,112,667, forward strand.
CACTATTAATAGAGAGGCTTTCTATATTTTTCTGTTAAGCATGATTTCGCCTCTATATAAATGCATGTGTAGTTGTGCAAAGAATTTTTTATGAGTAGTAGCATTCTTTAGTTCTCCATCTAAAAATAAACCCTTTGGATAATTTTTGATGCAACCAAAGTTTAGGCTCTGGATCCATTTTTTAAATCATTTTCTTATTCTCTATGATGTTTTAACTTATCAGTTGATACTATTTTTGAAACAAATGGATATTTATGTTGGGTAAGTGGTGGTGGCCCAATACATCCAAGTACATCTAGTGGTAAAGTCTGTCCATGTTTTAATTGTTTGAATGCCAATATCTAATCCCTAAGAACACTACGCTTTATCACTGAAATACCCTTTATTGTTGTACTATGAACAACAATCTGTAAATAATTCTTACAAATTCTTTAACACCATTCGTTAAAGAGGTTTCAACTGAGCCTTCACTATGTTTTTCAAGTCCCTCAATCATGCCGACAACCTTGTAGATGAATATCACTGATCTTACTTGCAATACTCTTTTAATGGCTATCTTCATCATTCTTAAACTACCATCAATTATAGCAATTGTCCATGCACAATGATTGTTCTCATTGCTTGACTTTCTCTATTCATCCATTGAATTTCCCTTTGTTACACCCCTAACTTTTACTATGTTTTACTTTTTACTTTGAAGTAATTAGTAGATGATTATGCATGTTCAATGATTTGACGTTTAATTAAAATGGCTAGAAAAAAATCAATGTTTTCATGAGTCATGTTTATTTGACTAAAATTTGACATGTGCTTAAAAGTTGTCAAGATGTGATGATCTCATAAGGATTATGAAAATGATTACTGAAACACTAATCTTGTGTTGTTGATTGCAAATTGCATTCAGGAAATAGGTTTCCGCCTTCCGTGAAAGGGAGGGAGAGCATCATCAGAGAGAAGGGAATAGATACAAGGAATAGAACAGGTTGTCACCATCTTAAGTCTATTTCTAGTTGCTAAATGCCAACCTAGTCATTTTGGGAATAGTGAAGTCGTCAAGGTCGAATGTTTGTTGTTTCACGATTGAGACAACTTTATGTCGAATATGTCACTTCTCATGTCGTGACGATGTTATGTTGTGACCTCATTTGCGTAATTGGGTGTTCATTTTTGTCTATATTCTTGATAATAGTTTGAATTGGCTTAATAAGTCGAGGAACTAATATTATAACCCAATTCCTTGCAAAAGGAAGTCATTTTGATGATCATCCTCAAGTTCATTTTAAGGAGTGAATACGCTCGAGAGACGACAAAAGATCAACGTCGTCGATCGTGTAAGATGGTGTTACCAACCCTAAATTTTGGGAATGATTTGTCATTTATATGTATTGTTTTTGGTGATACTTTAATGACTAAGCCAGTCGTTGAGTCCACTATTTTGACAAGGCTCCTTTTACGGAGGGGCATGACATATCGATATGTTTGCTCAACTCAATTGAGAAGTTTATTGATTATTGAGATGACATTGATAAGCCTATCCATATAAGTTTTTCCTTATAAATAACAAAAGGGATTTTGTTTAGCCACGACCAAGAAGGTGAACGTGGCAAAAGTATAAATTCAAAGTTTATTAAAAATCATGTTTAGATCGCAGGCATCTCCCTAAGATAGCACGGGTTCAAACTTTGTGTTTGGGCATTCCACGCATGGGAACGTGGCTCCCTACACGTAAGCCAAAATTTAACTGACTTCTAGTCTCTAACCGCTTCAAGAACCAGTTACTATAACTGTCTTTATATCGGTTATTATAACGAATTCTTGCAGGCATTTTTCGGGGGACCATGATCTGAACAATAGCTAAACCCGTGTCGTGTTAATGAGAAAATTGTTTTCCTCTATCGACCTCTAGATATATCAATTCTTATAACTGATTCCTGCGAATCCATCTTGGAAGATTGGGGGGAGAAATCAGTAACCGTTTGGTAATTCTTGATAATGGTTTTACTTCTAAAATATATATACTCTTTTTTGGAATTGATTTGGGGGCGTTAAGGTTTCTTATCACTGATATCTAGAAGAAAATTCATGAACACGAATAGAAAATGGAAGGTCAAAGACAGGAGGGTAGTTTTGTTAACGACAGAAATATTTAGAGCCATAAGAGAAGAACGAGCTAGTTCTTTTGGGAGGGAAAAGAATCTGGTCATCAAAGAAAGGTGGTCGCCAAGCGAGCATGAAAGGAAGTTCATGTCTTAGGAATAATCCTTCAATAAAACCATACTGCAAGAGGAGAAGATATGAGGAGGAACTGAAATTGCGAACATATCTAGAAGTTGGGCATGAGTTTGCCGAGATTATAAGCTAAGTGATTTCTATTTATTTTTCCTTATTTTTTGCTTAAGAAATACTTCACTAGAATCTTCAAAATGTTCCTATAACAATGATAATGAAAAGAATAGATGTTTCTTTTGCACGGAAATCATACTATGATTGTTGCAAGGATAGGAAGTGGATATTTCTGTATGTTTAAATATATACGAACCACCCAAAACCAGATAGGTTGTACGTATATTATCCTTGATGGTGGGCCTTGAAAAGTTTGCAAACTTCACTATTGTGCAAGATAATACATGAGTTGTGGAGCAGGAATCTTTTAGAGAGCTATATCATCATTTCGAATAGTGGCAGGAGAAACAAAGCAATTGGTTAGTAACCTCGACTTTTAGGGAAAACTTAGAACTATGTTTTTATAACATAAAATGATTTAGTGTTGAGTCCTCGGGACAATGAGAAAGAGGCCAAATTTGCGCTTTGTTGTCTCTTGCTATGCACGTAAGTATGTGAGAGCACTGAACCAAGTAGTAATCTCACACAAATTTTATGCCTCGTAAATACTTCCAAATAGAATCCAACAATGATTGGATGGATACCCTACTATGCAGGAAAATAGGCTAGAACTGAGACTTGTTAAATAAAATACAATATACCTATTTCTTACTAAAGGTTCTTACCTTAATCTTTCGATCTAAACATGTAGTAAACTGAGAATTGAAGTTCTCTTTCCCAAAATATTTTTAAGCTTCTAATAAGAATTAAGTGCTAGATTTTATGCTACAAGTGTAGTCTACTCCTTTAAGGGTGGATCATGTGATAGGATGCTTTGGAAGTTACATGTTTTACCTCTAAGGATCCTTAAGGATTATCTAAGATACTAGTATATCTTATCCATTCTAGTTGAGATTAAGTTATTGCTCTAATTATATTATGAGAGCATTGAGGAAATGTCTATATTATGGGAAGAAATGGATTCTCATTGGGAGGTAGGGTTATTATGTGAATGATCCTAAGCCAAACCTATGGTATTAAGTGTGTTCATAGAGAAGAAAACCAATTGACCTTTTGATAAGCATCTTTCTTCTTGTGTTAAACCCTCACGAGGATGGGTAAGCTTGGAGACATATTCAACTTCTCCTTTGTTCCAAGAATGGGACTTTTAACTAGCTCAAGGGTATAGACATACTATGAGATGGAAAGTATGGACTTAATTATATAAGAACTATAGAACTTATCTTAGTGCTATGTGCACAAGGGAATTTGGTTATTCCAATACTCGACATCAATGTTGTAACCAACTACGAGAAGGGGATATTGGGAGATTGAAACTCAACCGCATGATTATTTTACTTATGATTGCCATTATAGGTATATTTGAAATTCTCATATAAAGAATGAAAGTCATATGAGTTTATAACCTATCCTTATTCGAATATGAGTAACCTTGAGTTGACAAGGAAGTTGGGAGATATTTATTATCTCTTACAAATCGAACCTATTAAGGTTGAAGGATTGAACTTAGTCAAAGTACTAGCTATGAGAAGTAATGACACTCATTAAGATATCAGATATCATGCTTATTCATGTTAAATGAAATGTGAATTGTGAAATGCTAAGTTGTCTGGGGGACTAGAAGTAATTGCTCTTATGTTTTGCTTCACTATTGCTATTATCGTTGGAGAACAAGAATGTTTGAAATTTCCATGTATTGGGTTAGAGAAGCTAACCTTAGTATTGAACCAAGGAGGATATAGGGAATCTATAACTCTTATGTCAAATATGATATTGTACTTATTGATTGACAATGTAAGGTCGAGAAACCATAGAACAAGGCAGGAAGTCTTTATAATACCTTAAGTGAATCTTCGATAATGTCGAAACTTGATTTAACACTTCAAAGATGTTGGGCGTTGAATCTTGAGAGTAAGTGACAAGAAGTCATAAAACCTAGATATTGCAAGAAAGAAATAAGGGACTTTTAAAAGGTTTGAAATCCCTAAATCTTTACATTGATTGAATATCCTAGACTAAGGATTTGTTCTAAGTCAGATTGGCTAGAATGGATTTTCTATTATGACTAGTTTGAGTCTAGAGTACCAAATAAAGTAAGAAAAACTATAGGATGAGATAGTTTCTAAGACGAGTCAGAGGTGTGTGTCTAGATGGAACGACCAATCAGAGTGATCATACTTAGCTAGAAGGGATCTAGAGTTGTATGGTCGATTGAGTTTTGTAGAACACATCACTAGGACTCAGATGGTGAAACTTGACAGTTCCTTATATCTATACTCTTCGAGAAGGGCCGGGTTACTTCCAGTTTGGAAGTGCGTGGGGGACCACTTGAGTCCGTGGTTGGAGGAAAATCACTTGGATGATGCTCTCCCTCTATAGCAGTAGACTCTCTGAGACTTGTGAAGATAGAGATCGACATTACGGATGCAGTGAACTCCATGTTCTGGCTTATGATAGAAAAAACCTATGAGGTAAAACTATTCTTTATGCCAAATTTATTTTATGTGATATAAATGAATATTGTAAGGAATTAGCTTGATTCTAGTTATGATTACATGTGAATTCAAGTTTGAATTTATCTGGAAAAGTTGTACTTTATTCTTGTGCTTATGCAAATGTTTTAACTTTAAAAAAAATAAATTCTCTCTCATGTTTACTAAGTTTAATTACCTTCTAGTAAATTCTTGAGATTACTTGAGTATTAAGTGGATGGTTGTTACACCCTTCTTCATGATAGTCCTATTTTAAGTCTTGGGTATGCAATTTTATGCAATCCACTCTTCCATCATGACCTCTCTCCATTATCAAGGACCATGTTGTAACTATTGCTCAAACAAAGGTTCATAATTTTGAGAGCTCCATCGCAATCATGTAGTTTGTTTGAGTCAAACTCATTGACCCCTATTTCATGAGTAGTGCTTCACAAGAAACCATATCTCATGATAATGAATGGTCCATTTAGAACTCATATCATCTAGGTTATGCTCACAGAGGTGAAGCATTGGGCCTTCCAAGGAGGTCACCCATCCTAGTACTACTCCAACTCAAGCGTGCTTAGCCATGGATTTTTCTCCAAGGTTAATCCCTCTTAGCTTGCAACCCAATTTGAAAAACCAATGCAAGTGTTGTGCCTTATGAACAATTCATTATAGATCCCCTTTAGATCATCAATTGATAAGGAGCTATTTTCCATAGTATGTCAAATTATGATATTGCTATTAGGATTCAATCATGTAGTTTGTTCGAGTCAAACTCATTAACTCCTATTTCATGAGTAGTAGTTCACAAGAACCCATATATCATGATAATGAATTTTCCACTTAGTACTCATTGCATCTAGGTGATGCTCAAAAAGGTGAAGCATTGGGCCTTCTTGGGAAGTCACCCATTCTAGTACTACTCCAACTAAGGCACACTTAACCATGGAGTTTTCTCCAAGGTTAAGGCCACTTAGCTTGTAACCCCATTTTCAAAACATTTAACAACTTTTGTTCCTTATGAAACATTTATTATTGACCTCCTTTAGCTCATCAATTGAAAAGTAGGAGGTATTTTCCATAGCCTGTCAAATTATGATATTGCTATCAGGATTCAACCATGTAGTTTGCTCGAGTCAAACTCATTAACCCTGTTTCATGAGTAGTGGTTCACAAGAACCCATCTCATGATAATGAATAGTCCACTTATCACTCATTGCATCTAGGTGATGCTCACAAAGGTGAAGCATTGGTCCTTCCTAGGAGGTCACCCATTCTAGTACTGCTCCAACTCAAGTGCACTTAACCATAGAGTTTTCTCCAAGGTTAAGCCTGCTTAGCTTGAAACCCCATTTGTAAAAAAATTAGCAAGTTTTGTGCCTTATGAGCCATTCATTATAGAGCCCCTTAGTTCATCAATTTATAAATAGGAGGTATTTTCTATAATGTGTCAAATTATGATATTGCTATTAGGATTCAACCGTGTAGTTTGAGTCAAACACATTAGCCCATGTTTCATGAGTAGTGGTTCACAAGAACCCATCTCTCATGATAATGAATTGTCCACATAACACTCATTGCATCTAGGTGATGCTCATAGAGGTGAAGCATTTGGAGTTCCTGGGAGGTCACCCATCCTAGTACTACTCCAACTAAAATTCTCTTAAACATGGAGATTTCTCCAAGGTTAAGCCCGCTTAGCTTGCAACCCCATTAGCAAAACCTTCAACAAGTGTTGTGCCTTATAAACCATTCATTTTACATACCATTTATTTTATCAATTAATAAGTAGGAGGTATTTTCCACACAGTGTCAAATTATTTTATTGTTCTCAGGATTCAACCATGTAGTTTGTTCGAGTCAAACTCATTGACCCTTGTTTCATGAGTAGTGGTTCACAAGAACCCATCTATCATGATAATGAATGGTCCACTTAGCACTCATTGCATCTAGGCGATGCTCACAAAGGTTAAGCATTGGACTTTCTGGGAGGTCACCCATTTCAGTACTACTACAACTCAAGCATGCTTAACCATGGAGTTTTCTCCAAGGTTAAGCCCACTTATCTTACAAACCCATTTGTAAAACCTTCAACAAGTGTTTTTCCTTATTATTTGTTCATTATTTATCCCCTTTAGCTCATCAATTGATAAGTAGGAGTTATTTTCCACAACATCTCAAATTATGATATTGCTATCATAATTCAATTGTGTAGTTTGTTTGAGTCAAACTCATTGACCCTTGTTTCATGAGTCCTAGTTCTCAAGAACACATCTCTCATGATAATGAATATTTCACTTAGCACTCATTGCATCTAGGTGATGCTTACAAAGGTGAAGCATTGGGCCTTACTGGGAGGTCACCCATCCTTGTACTACACCAACTCAAGTGTGCTTAACCATGGAGTTTTCTACAAGGTTAATCTCACTTAGCTTGAAACACCATTTGCAAAACCTTCAAAAAAAATTGTACCATATGAACCATTCAATTATAGAGCCCCTTTAGCTCATCAATTGATAAATATGAGGTATTTTACACAGTGTGTCAAATTATGATATTGCTATTATGATTCAACCATGTAGTTCATTTTTCAAACTCATTGGCCCTTCTTTCATGAGTACTGGTTCACAAGAAACCATCTCTCAAGATAATTAATGGTCCACTTAGCACTCATTGCATCTAGGTGATGCTCACAAAGGTGAAGCATTGGGCCTTCCCAGGAGGTCACAAATTCTAGTACTACTCCAACTCAAGCGTGCTTAACCATGTTTTCTCCAAGGTTAAGCCCTCTTAGCTTGAAACCCCATTTTCAAAACATTTAGCAAGTTTTGTGCCTTATGAACCATTCATTATACAACCCCTTTAGCTCATCAATCTATAAATAGGAGCTATTTTCTATAATGTGTCAAATTATGATATTGCTATTAGGATTCAATTGTGTAGTTTGTTTGAGTCAAACTCATTGGCCCCTGTTTCATGAGTAGTGGTTCACAAGAACCCATCTCTCATGATAATGAATTGTCCACATAGCACTCATTGCATCTAGGTGATGCTCATAGAGGTGAAGCATTGGGACTTCCTGGGAGGTCACCCATCCTAGTACTACTCCAACTAAAATGCTCTTAAACATGGAGATTTCTCCAAGGTTAAGCTCGCTTAGCTTGCAACCCCATTTGTAAAACCTTCAACAAGCATTGTGCTTATGAACCATTCATTGTAGATATCCTTTATTTTATCAATTAATAAGTAGGAGGTATTTTCCACACTATGTCAAATTATTTTATTGTTCTCAAGATTCAACCGTGTAGTTTGTTAAAGTCAAACTCATTGACTCTTGTTTTATGAGTAGTGGTTCATAAGAACCCATCTATCATGATAATGAATGGTCCACTTAGCACTCATTTCATCTAGGTGATTCTCACAAAGGTGAAGCATTGGCCTTCTTGGGAGGTCACCCATTTTAGTACTACTACAACTCAAGCATGCTTAACCATGGAGTTTTCCCCAAGGTTAAGCCCACTTAGCTTGCAAACCCATTTGTAAAACCTTCAGCAAGTGTTGTTCCTTATGAACTATTCATTATTGATCCCATTTAGCTCATCAATTGATAATTAGGAGGTATTTTCCATAGCATCTCAAATTATGATATTGCTATCACAATTCAACTGTGTAGTTTGTTTGAGTCAAACTCATTTACCCTTGTTTCATGAGTCCTAGTTCACAAGAACACATCTCTCATGATAATGAATGTTCCACTTAGCACTCATTACATCTAGGTTATGCTTATAGAGGTGAAGCATTGGGCCTTACTGGGAGGTCACCCATCCTTGTACTACACCAACTAAGTGTGCTTAACCATGGAGTTTTCTACAAGGTTAATCTCTCTTAGCTTGAAACACCATCTACAAAACCTTCAACAAGTTTTGTACCTTATGAACCATTCAATTATAGAGCCCCTTTAGCTCATCAATTGATAAATAGGAGGTATTTTGCACAGTGTGTCAAATTATGATATTGCTATTATGATTCAACCATGTAGTTCATTTTTCAAACTCATTGGCCCTTCTTTCATGAGTATTGGTTAACAAGAACCCATCTCTCATGATAATGAATGGTCCACTTAGCACTCATTGCATCTAGGTGATGCTCACATAGGTGAAGCATTGGGCCTTCCCAGGAGGTCACAAATTCTAGTACTACAACTCAAGCACGCTTAACCATGTTGTTTTCTCCAAGGTTAAGCCCGCTTAACTTGAAACCCCATTTTAAAAACATTTAGCAAGTTTTGTGCCTTATGAACCATTCATTGTACCCCTTTAGCTCATCAATTGATAAATAGGAGCTATTTTCCATAATGTGTCAAATTATGATATTGCTATTAGGATTCAACTGTGTAGTTTGTTTGAGTCAAACTCATTGGCCCCTGTTTCATGATTAGTGGTTCAAAAGAACCTATATCTCATGAAAATGAATGGTCCGCTTAGCACTCATTGCATCTAGGTGATGCTCATAGAGGTGAAGCATTGGACCTTCTTGGGAGGTCGCCCATCTGAGCACTACTCCAACTCAAGTACACTTAACAATGGACTTTTCTCCAAGGTTAAGCTTGCTTAGCTTGAAACCCCATTTGCAAAGCCTTTATCGCCCATCTGAGCACTACTCCAACTCAAGTACACTTAACAATGGACTTTTCTCCAAGGTTAAGCTTGCTTAGCTTGAAACCCCATTTGCAAAGCCTTTAACAAGTGTTTCACACTATCTCTCATGATAATGAATGGTCCAATTATCACTCATTGTATTTAGGTGATGCTCACAGATGTGAAGCATTGTACCTTCCCAAGAGGTCACCCATACCAGTACTATTCCAACTCAAGCACACTTAACCATGGAGTTTTCTCCAAGGTTAAGCGCACGTATCATTATTATTACTACTCCAAATCAAGTCCACTTAGTTTTCTACATGGTTTGAATCCTGATAAAAATATCATTCTTAGTATGTCCCGAGTAGAGTAACCTATTTGTTGGTTGTTTCAAACTAATTGCCTAGGTTTACTCAAGGTTAGCTAGATCTTATGATCAAACACACTAGGTTAGTGGCCAATGAAGAGGAGATATATTTTATATTTCTCCCTCTATGCTTTAGGCTTTGCAAAACCAAGGTGGGTTCCCCTATAGCATCATTCAACATAAGTTAGTTCTAAGCAATAATGCCTTTGAAATAGATTCTTCACACTAATTTTATAGAAGGTAAGCCCGATGGCCTAAATCATTTTCAAAACCCTCTATATTCTCTATATTAATTTGTTTGTGTGGATTTGAGCATAAATCAATAAAAATTTAGTAAAATTAAAACTCTTATTTCATTTTATATATGATTCTATATCAATCTTAAACTTTATGAATCATTTTTTCTAGTGCCTTATCCACAAAAAAGTCAAGAAATGAAGTAAAAATCCTACAATAGATCAACTCTTGGATTCTCATAACCTCAATATATTACAATGAGAATCCAACAAAAGAACAATGACACTGATGGAACCCCTCAAAAAATTTCTTTGGTTTCATTTTTAAACTTGCAGTATTTGGCTTAGAGCCTTCTTTTAGGCTTAGGGTTAAGCTCCTCATCATTGTTTTAGGGTTTATGTTGTCAAAAAATTTCCAAATTAACCTTTGAGTCTTAAAATACTTAGGTGTTTTATTTCCACATTGACCTGATGCTCTTGGTTTTCAGTAATTAAGTTCCCTCTTGTGCCATTAGAATCATTATCTTTACCAGCCCCCTAGGTTCAGGTTTGCCAGCCACCAAATTCCTTTTCAACACTTAATTTTTCATATGGTTGGGCTTGAATTTCATATTTAACACCTTAAGTCTTAAGTTTTTCATGCCTAAGGTTCAAGTTATTGTCAACCTAGTAATGACCCTCTTTAAAAGATTAAATTTTATGGCATGTGCAAATTTTGGTTATAAAATTACCATTTGATCATCACAAGTGAATCTTGACCATTCCCCACGCACCTGCTCTATTTTATTCTTCATTAAAATATTCGAGTGGGCTGGTGGCCAGTTACCATGTTTCATGTCAGAAGGTGGGACCAGTGCTTCCACAAGGTTGGTAGGAAAAGCTTGGAGAAAGATCAACAATTGGCACCACAACACGTGTCTTCATCTAGGTCATTCCCCGCACACCCATCTATTCTATGTGTTAAGGTGAGGTGATCACACGTGCTAGTGGGCACTAGACATGTATTACCTTTATGTGGTGGGCCCAATATCTTCTTGTGATTAGAAAATGGTATCAAGCGGAAATCTACGGTGGTTGTTGGGTGATGTGGTCAAATCTCCACTACTCCCTGCCACCTTGCCAAATTTTATTTAATACTTATATAATGTCATGGGCTAGTGGGAAAGGTGACACTTGTCACTTCATGGAGGGACCTGCCAGGCTGTGGAGGTAGAATTTTTTTTATAAGGATAGAGATCGATGGTTGATGGTGGATGACGTGGGTCAATCTTGACCACTCCCCACCATCCTGTGAGGGGCCCATTTGTACCTCTTGTTTCTCAGCGGGCAAGTAGGTGACTACCACATGGAAAATTTTAAAGGCTCTAGTGGACTCTAGTGGAGATGGAGTGTTGATAAATTTTGTCAAGATGGAACTATGATAAAAGTGGCACCATATTAGAACTTATTCTTTTGGCACATGGTTGGGATTTTGGCCATCAATTTTGCCATATGTAGGTATACATGGGAAGGTGAAAATAAAGTGAGGCATGGTATAGGCCGATATACTGAGATTGAATCAAGATCACTCCCCACTATCTTGTTTTGATGAAGTGCAAGTGTATTAATTCCCATAGGCCATAGGGTAAATATGACATGACATGTTTTATTTAATACTAAGTATGAGGTTAAATGTGTTGAGAGAGTGGGTGTCTATCCACTTGGGATTTTCTTATTAGGAAAAGGCATTAATCACATATAATTAAGATTTTTCATAATTAGTATTTTTATTATCACTATCCATTTATTTATCTTAATGTGTGATCAACGGTTAAGGTTCAAAAATCAAGCAACCTATTGTCAGCTCGCTCACACAAGCTTTTCATGAGTATTAATGGTTGGAACACTTACATGGCTTAGTCTAATGAGGATCGGTGGCCATATTTTCATTGATAGTTTTCATTTTAGAGGTTTAAAATTAAGTTACATATGAGAATAGGTTGGCGAGGAATTTCATTATAGAAGATTGCAGAGGTATCATGATAAACCTTTCCCTGGGTAAGTGGGTACTCGTACTTTCTCTTCTCAATTATGGTTATAATAGTTTGTGGGTTTTATAATCCTGAGGTGGTGATGGTTTTTCTACAAATTAGGAGTCTTCTTGTTCTTTTTCTAGTCATTATGAAAATGAGTTAGTCAGCTGAGTCTGTTAAGCTAGTCTAAAGGTCTAGGAGATTGATTTTGCTTGAATCCAAGGACAATGCTCCTAAAGGTGAAGTTGAAACATAGGAAGCTCTTGAAACACCAAAGGGTAGAAGGGAAAATAGGAAATTTAAGAAATATGGCGTAAGGAGTAATTACCCCCTAAACAGATAGATTGTTTCAAAAGAATTGGTCAAGTTTAAAGGGAAGGAGTTGGTTGAGTCTGAAAAGAAGGCAAAGAAAAGAGGCAAGTATCATAAGGCATACCTAGGGAAACATAATTCTCCTATTGAGGTTTCTAATAGCCCTTCAAATGGTGGAGGTGATACTGATCTAGAGTGTGGACATTATCCCATTTCCCTAGTGCCTTCTAAATATTTTGACAAGAGGTGATGGTTCCTCCAATTTCATCATGAAAAAGGCGTTCATGAGCATACTTTGATGCTGACGACTCACAATAGCATCTTTGCCTCATTTTTTTATGAAACCATAGCCATTGTGTCGAGATTTTCCTCTTCAACATGTTTGTGGTTTTTAGTTTTTAGTGTTAATGTGGAAATATTTTGGGCTGGTGTGTTGGAGAAGCATCAAACTTCCTAACTTTGATAGTAGGTATGCTTTTTCTGGGTGGTATACAAATTTTTGCTCTGGCTTCGAATGGAGAATCTTATTTGGTCAACAACGACAAGGTGATTCGATGCTACTATAGTAACAAACTATTCGTTTTGGAAGGATGGTTGGTCTTCATTCAAATGATGTGGAGTTTGGTCTTTTACTCTTCCATACTCTACAATGATTACATGTAACTATCTAGGGAATGTCTCAAATTCTGGCGCAAATAGTCATCAAGTGAAATGGAATGCAATTAAATTTGAGCCTAATGTTTTTTTATCCCTTGTTCTATAAAAGGGATTTCAAGGCTCATTATAGAGGATTCAAATTTTAGGTCTCAAACTGGTCTAGGTGAAAACCTAAGCTCAATGAGGAGCATATTGTAAAATGTTGATGAATAGTTAAGTAAGGATTCTAGGGTATGAGTCTTGTATGTAATGATCTTAAAATAGTTTTCCAATGGCAATAGTAATAGAAGAAATTATTAGTTCTAAAACATATGATCTCTTATGTAATTTTCTCTTGAATTATAAATGGAATGGTTAATAATCTTTTCATTTGTCTTCAGTTGTTTTACTTGAATGTGTGGGTTTATTTTTTTTCTTCAATTCAAAGAATTGATTAAAATGTTGAAATAAGGTCATAGGTTTGTGAGGGAAATGCATAAGATCATTAAGTAGTTGTGTTACAAGCATAATCGGTTGAATACTGCAAGGTAGTATATCAATAGTTCACAAATTACTAAATTAAATTGCTAATGAATTACTAGTTAATGCAAATATGAATCCATTATCTCAATAGATATGGCACTCGCCTTTTCATTAGGCTATCTTAATGACAAGTGAATTAGTAATGCACCTAACCTAGGGCTTGGGATGATAATAAAAAAATAAATTATAAACTTTCAATTACAATGCACAAATATAAAGTATCCTTTTATTCCTTGCAATAGATGGTAATAGGTTGAAGGTCAACCAAATCTTTAACAACTATTGTCTATTTTTAGTTGGAGGAATTTATCTATGTATAAAAATGTCCTTGATCTAGTAAATATTACATAAACATATGTAGGATTACCTGCCTAGGTTTCATAGAGCCTGAAGTGAAGAAGTAAGGACCTCATAATCCTTACTTGTTTGTTGGCCAATCCTTACCCTTGATAATAATTGAATTTTGAAAGATTCATAGACGATTGGTAAGATCAAGTTTGGTTCATAAAAAATAACCAATAGATTAGAAAATCTGATGGGGATAGACTTGAGAAAATTCTGATAGAAGATCATCTACCCTTAAGAGTCAATAAAGTTTCAAAACCCCAAATTTAATTGTTCGTTGAATCTAAACATCTTGTTCAGATATTGAAAGTTCTTAGATTTGGAAGTGGTTTTGTTGCAACAATTTCAAAGAATTTATCTGTAAATTTGCTATTGGAGAAGACCCAAAACAAAATTCATCTTTGAAGGAGCTTCATACTACTTGAAGTTCATTTCTCTATGAAGAGAGGTGGTGACTCTATCTCAAGAACCTGATGAAGATTTGAAGAAAATCTTAGATCTAGAAATATTTCCAGTAAGGAAGAAAAGTCTACAGTAGCTACAACATATCTAGTTATTTTTCATTTTGGTTCTCAAGAAGGATGCATTTGTATATGAAAACCATATTTGAAAGTCATGAAAATTTATGTTTCCCTATTGAGTGAAACTAATCACTAAGAAATGGAATAGTAGTGATTGGTTTTCATACTTCTATATTACTATATTGTAACCTCTAATATGAAGTGAAGTATGTAATGTTTTTGAACAAACTCATTTAGAAAATTTTAAGAAAGTTGAGATAGAAATTTACATTGTAAAGCTTAAGATCATGTTGTAAAAGGATTTTTAGTTTCCCTTTGTAACTGCAAAGTTAATATGAAAAGGTTTGTAAGGGTGTAATAAAATGCATAATCAACTTATGCATCCCTATGTAGACGCAAATGTAACAATGCATAGTGTGTAGCCCCTATCATGTAATAAAAGAAGTTTCAACACTGAAAGGAACATAACCATCAATTTCAGTGGAATTAATGGTTACCTCAAATGTCATATCATCTAAAATTAGGGAATACTTACCAAAATTCAATGGTACAAAGAGTGAGTAAGCTAGTAAGTATCTACAAGAATTCAATAATCTAATGAATGATTACGAAGTTGAACCCAAGGATGTGATCATCAGACTATTTGTTTAGTATTTGAAAGGAGATGCAAGAGACTAGTTCTCTTATTTACCATCATGCTCTATCTATTCTTGGGTAGAGTTCAAAGTAGTGTTCATGGAGAAATTTGGTGAAAGAATCAATTTTAGTTCTATGCTAAATAAATTTATGAGCATTGAGAAAGAAGAGGAAAAGCTAGTTCCAACATTTAACCAAAGATTTGCTAAAATATTAGGGGATATTCCCGAGGTTTTGAGACTTAGTGATGCATTGTATTTGGTAGATTATGATAATGAGATGAGCTATCTACTGAGAGATAAGGATCCTAAAACCTTGCATCAGGCATATGATATAGCCATGAACATGGAAAACAATAAAAAAAATATTGAATGCACAAGGGTTGTTTGTCTATAAGTGTTAGCTGCCCTAAGACTCCAAATATTGATGAAAGGTGTAAGTCAGAAATTGAAAATGAATGTCATAACACTTACACCCCTATTGTCCCATCCTACACATCATTCCATAATATTGATCACATAGAGCCCCAAAAAAAATGTTAGGAAGTTGCATACACTTGTGATCTTATGGTCTCTATTCAAGCTCTCTCTTGCATAAGAAACATGAAGGAGAATCATCATATGATCTCTATGCAAGATTTATGGATACTCTGTCTACAATTCCTAAGTGTCACAGGCCTAAAAATTCAATATGCATTGATTTATTTTATGAATCTTATGAACCAGGTTTAAGTGCTCTACCAAAGGAGTTGAAGCCAGTCAAGCTTGACCAAGTGTGTGAATAATTTTCTCTTTTTGAAAAGATTAGAGATGATCATAAAAAAACTATCATGTTTTCAACCTATGATGACAATGATTTTGTTGTTCCATATGAGTTAAGAAATGAGATATCACATGATGAAGAAGAAGAGAGTAGAGCAAAGGTTGAAAATGTACACCTTAGTGAAGCAAGTGAAATGAGTGGCACCTTCATTGGTTATGTAGATAATGACAATAGTCATCATTTTTCAAATGCATGGTCTAGAGAATAGAAGGAGGTGTATGAAGTTATCCCTTGTTACAAGTCTAGTAACCAAGGAATGGAAATGGGCTCAAATATTCAACATGGTGAATCAACCCAAGTGATTGGTGATATTGTAGTGTGTGAAAATAACCAGTCTAAAGAGTAGGAGCCTAAATACATTTTTGATATCTTCCCAAGATTCAATTTTTTTGAATAGTCCACTACCTATGCTCCTATGGAAGACATAAGTCGGAGCATTCAGTCTAAAGATTCTAAACATAGTTGTAATATTGACGAGTCTTCTTGCTTTAATAATAATGATGGCATTGAATATGGTCATTCCTCTATTAGTCATAATTATCCTCATGAAGTAGAGATGGAATCCCTTTTTGCAAATAAGAAATATATTGATAATGGGAATGCATTTTTGTTTGAGAAGGAACAATTTTCTTCCTGTGGAGAGTTTTCAGAATGTGACTCAAAGATGTTAACTATAGAGGATGTGAATGAAGCTGAAAATCTATCTGTATGCTCTTCTAGTGATTGTAATGATTTTGAATATAATGATATGAAATATTTAGACCTTCATGCTAAGGAGGCTGAAGCTTTTATGACAACAATGAATGTAAGGGAAAACCCCTTATTTAATGAGCCTCTATCTTCACTAGAAATGAGAAATGGTGATCCTTATTGGTGCAAAGACAATCCACTATTTGTTGAGAACCCTGATGATGCAATTGACACAAGGTTAAAATGTGGTCTTGAGTGAATAGAGAAACACAATGATGAGCTCTTTGATGGCATTACATATGAAAGTTTTACATTTTATATAGATGTTGTAGATAGGATTGAATATCATGATGCCAACTACTTGGAAGAGTATGAATACTTTAAGTTCCTAGTTCAGTTGGAAGGTATTTTGATGGAGCATGACAATAAAATGGAGAGAATGGAATGCTATTTTCAATATTAATATGTTTCATATAACTAATGTAACACATATGTGTCACGTGATGGTGAGAATTTTTAGTTTATGTCTAATTATACAATGTAGAATGATAGAGATTACACTAGAAATGGTGCATTCAAAATTTTTATGAGAGATGTCAGTGGCAATGTTTGTAATCAGGAAAATTTCAATGGTAATCACATTTTTCTACTTGTAAGAAGGATATACTTGTTGCAATGGTATGGCAAAGGTGAATGTGGGTTGAGAGAAATCAGCTCCTTCAACAAATTAGTTTTTGATAGGGGCAGGTATCAACCCTATGTTTAGTGGCCTAGGGCCACCAAGTAAAGTTGAAGCCAAGTAAAATTGCAAGGTGCATATTGAAAACTTGCACCTCAGAGGAAGGCTTTAGACAAGATGGAGATTGAATGGTTTAGGTTTTTTGTGTCTTATGTAAAAAATGTACATATGTTGGTTGTTTTGGTCTTGTCTTCTTTCCTCGTCTAGGCAGGTCCTAGTTTTGTTTTCTATGCTTGGTATGCTTCACTTGAGATTTTAGGATCTCACCATTCCTGTGAGAGGCATGTGTCCCCAATAGGAGCCATTGATGAAACCCCTCAAAAAATTTCTTTGTTTCTATTTTTAAACTTGCAGTGTTTGGCTTATACCTTTATTTTAGGCTTAGGGTTTGTGTTGTCAAAACCTTTCCAAATTAACCTTTGATTCTTAAAACCCTTGGGAATTTTATTTCTACATTGACTTGATGCTCCCAGTTTCTGGTTGTTAAGTTCCCTCTTGTGCCATTAGAAATGTTATCTTTATCGGCCCCCTGGGTTTAGGTTTGTTGGTCACCAAATGCTCTTTCAACACTAAATTTTTCCTATGGTTGGGATTGAATTTCATATTTAACACCTTAAGTCTTATTTTTTTGTGCCTAAGGGTCAAGTTTCCATCGACCTAGTAATGGACCTTTTTAAAACATTAACTTTTGCGGCATGTGCATATTTTGGTTATAAAATGACCGTTTGATCATTGTGTGTGAAGCCCAATCCAAATACCTGCAAAATAATAAGAACAAACACATTAGATTATCAAATGCAAGCAAGAACAAGGATTCCCCATGAAATCCATTTGCAAATTTCAAATTAGGAAAATAGATGAATAACACAATGAAAACAACAAAAATAGAGATTGAATCCTAATTAAACTAGCAAACTCATGATCCCATGGGGGAATTGGTGCCAATTTGATGTGAAAATTAGCCCTTTCTCAATTCATATCATGCAAGATTGATGTGATGAAGAGATTTGATCCACTTTGTTGATGCTGATGAGTTATCCAATAGGAAAATCTTCATAACCTAGCTAAGATTCAATGATAATAGATGTAATTTGTTAAATATTTGAGCATAGTAACTCTACTCAAATTGTGGATAATAAAATGAGGAGATGAGCTCTTTATTTATAGAATGCTAAGATGGATGAATGTCCAAAATAGAGCAATGTGGGACTAACATTCATCCAATGACAATATGCCACTTGTAAACCTATGAGTGGATGGAGGATGTGCAAGTTTTGAGGATTGTGCCAATAAATGCCTATTTTTGAATTTTGAATTTTGTTGAAATGACATGCAAGAGGGAAGAAAGAATGCATTGAAGGCCACTTGGCTCAAGGAAAAGGACATGTAAGATGGATTTAATGCCTTGTTGGATGTACATGTCAACTTAGAATTTGAATTCAAACTTGGAGAATATTCCAAAAGATGCCTTGTTGAGGAAAATAGAGATTTAATAAATCAATTAAATCTATTTTCATGTGCAAGTGGGAAAAGCTAGAGGATGGGACATGATAGGAGATTAAATTAATCCAAGTTAATTAATTTAATGAAGGGGGTTAGATGATGTGACCTATTTGACTTAAATTTATAGATTTATTTAAATCAAATAATGAGAAGAATGTGATAAGAGATTATTTAAATAAAGATTTTGATTTATTTAATTAAAAGAGATGATTGTTAGATTAAATTAATTAAGGTTTTGATTCATTTAATTTAATAGATAGACTTTAGAGATTTAATCAAATAAAATAAATCATTTAATTAAATAGGATAATTAGATTAGATGGTTAATTTAATTATTGAGAAGAGGTGACTTAATTAGATAACTAATTTATTTAATTAAGAGAGGAATATTAATGAATTTAATCAAATAGGGGTATTTGATTAAATGGTTAGTGTTACTAATTTTCACCACAGCTCGATTGGTGGAGTTGGCTGAATGTTATTATATCATGAGGTGAAATTGTAGATTGAGTTTAAGTACTGTTGCATTCTTTTATCATTATGCATTGAGTGACAGTTATGCATTTTAAAGAAGAAATAGAGTTTTCAGAATGCCATTTTGATATTCCAGAATTAAAAGAAATACAAAATTGAGCAAATGAGCAAAATAGCATTTCAGATGCTTTCATTTATTTCATGAAAAGACTCATATTTAACAAGGCTTCATTTGATTTCAAGAATTAGAATGATATTACAACATTTGCATTTAAATGCATTTTCTTTTCAAATGAAAAGCAAGAATTGAAATCAAATATCCACACAAGCCGTGGATGCGACTGTCACAATGTATGAATAATAATACACTACACTATTGAAGATGTGGAAAATAAAACATATAAGTGACAACATAATCATCATTGCCTATTTTGGCCGATGGTTGGCAATGTATGGTGCACCCTTGTCTTCTTGTATTTCATTGACCTGTAAGAGGAAAAGGGGAATGTCAGTGGCTCCGATTATGAAATAACCTATATGAGGCACCCACAATAGTACAACCTACTATTAATCATGCATTGAAACAATCAATCAAGTGTAGTGCAGAAGAAATAAGCTGAAGGAGAAATATTATGATCATCATATTCTGTTTTTTATTCTAACATTGTTTGTTTCCTTGTGAAGGTATAGGTAAAGCCACGAAGCTGATCATTATTCGAAGACCAAGCATGTGGAGAGAAACAGGCTCCCACAAGGGTAGAGCTCGACATGCTGCCCTATTCATTAAATGGGCTGATTTAAAGATTACATCATCATGTTCATCAAAGTGAAATGAAATACAACTGAAAGAGTAAACAGAGTTATCTTTTGAGCTACTAAACCAACTGTGCATTCATAACGATCAGGTTTATTTTTCTGAAGGCTACAGGTGAACAGTGAGTTTAAGTTCACTCAATTAATTCAGTTGAATACCATTTATATCAAAGATTGCTGCATAGTTCATGTTCTGTGTTCATCATAATCATAAATGTCGTACAAGTTACAGTTATCAGTGTTCTTTTCATAGTCAAGGATAGTGAACATGCATACATTATGCCTTAATCAAGAGTTTTGTTTTAATTTTCATCGTGAAAGAGAAAAGATTTAAAGAACAGTTTGATAAGTGAAACATAAAAATGCATGAAGAGTACCATGTTGCTCAAGAATACAGAAGACGGACAGTGCACTCAAGTGATAAATGAACTATCAGTTCCAACTTGACTGGAAATGTAGTGCAACATTTGGGGTGCGATAAGAAATGATCATTCCAGAATAATGAGGAAGGAGCGAGCATAGCAAAGGTGTCTCAGAGGTATTAATCATGTATGGAAGAGGTCAGGTAAAGTGTAGCCCACAATAATATTACCATGTTTCACTTTAGAATCTCTACATAAAGTCCAAGAACAGAAAGGAAAATGTTGCTATACGGTAAGGTCAAGGAATCCAAAGGGGGAACAATTCTGAGTGGAAGGGAAAGCAACATGAAGTCAATATTTAAGCAATATAAATAGCATATATAATTCCAGCATTTATGAACCCATGGTTCTTTTCTTCATAAAGAGACATATGGCAGGGGTTTCTGTTTCTATTTGAATGTCAAACATCAATAATACAATATCTAAATATGAAATACTAGTTAATGAAAAACTATAGCATGGCACAACTAGTTCACTTTAGTTGAGAAGATGTTTAGATAGAGTTATGAATCAGTGTTTGGTGAAAGACGGCAATCAAAATGTGCAATGTTCATTCAAAATACATCTGCAAGGGAGTATAGGTATCGGATTGATAAGTGTGCATAGTTTTGACAAGAATTTGAACACATAAGAGTCATTTTCATAATGAATAGATTATACAGTGAGTTAGTAATCTACATAATCAAGTTTAAAAAGGATTTTTGTGTGCAAGAGAGTTCAGTGTCAATGACCTGGAGGATAAACGTAAATGAGAAACCAAAGGAGTAATCAGGTTTTCAATGCAATTCAAATGGAATGTGTGTATTCAGAAGCATTATATATTCAGTTTAACAGAATGCCTACAAAAGAAAGCTAAAGAAGTGTGCAGACCTTTCAGCATTTCCAATTTACCCATATGACTGTGTTTTTTCAGAGCAACTAGTAAGGTATTTTTCCATATGGGAGTTTTCAAACAATGTTGTTTTCTCTTCTAGGTGTCAAGCACTTATATGGAGGAAATTAAAAAGACATAGAAATACCAACAAAAGCATGATCATTTGGGTCAATCCCATAACTAAATACAGATAAACACACAAATTTTTGTTATTCCCAACTTGAGTTTTCATTTCTAAAGGTATGTAATAAAGACAAACAACAAGTACCCACGTTGGGGTTTCTAGTAAACACACAAATTTTCTCTATTTTCGACCATCCATGTGGGTTTTTCCTATCAACATCAAAACAGTTTGTTCTATCAGCCTAGTTGAAAATTTTTGTGAGATAACAGGTATAGAGAAGGAGTTCTTTTCTTGAGTCGAGCTCATAGCTTTTAAAAAATGAATATACAGGGTACCCATTGTTTGGGTCAAGCTTCAAAATATAGAAAACGCAACTATAGTAATAACCCATGTGAAGTCTTGTATAAAATAGAAAATGACATAAAATGCAAATTTTTTTGTGGTGGTTCAAGCTTCAAAATGGAAGAAATGTAGCTCTCATTCAATTTTCACAATACCCACAAAGGGACTCATTATCAAATATACAAGGAGGAGAATTTCTAGTTTTGGTTCGAGTTCAAAACTTCTAATAGTACTCTTTATAATACACATCTGGAGCGGCATGAACATGGCCCGAAATTCATAAAACAAAGAGGGATTCCTCTGGTTTCAAAAGAGTAATGAAGAGATACGAGCTTGAGGGAAAAATTACCAGTCCATATCTCTGAAAGAGCACTCTAGCCGCGGCCAAGAGCTTCAAAGAGAGTCTAGAAGCCAAGATTTCAAGCTCTTAAAGAACAATTAAGCTCTCAATGAAGGTCGAGCTCACACAACAGTAAATGTGAACATAGAAAAATGAAAACAAAGGTATTAGAAGTGGTGGTAGCCGTGGCTTCAAGCCATAAAGAACAAAATATGAAGCCATATGAAACTATGAAGCTATGAGTGAATAGCTTACCCTGTGCGCAAAGGAAAAAGCAATAACCCACGAGCTCTCTCATAGAGTTTTCAAATGAAACTCGAGCTCATAGGAGGAAGACCAAGCAAGGAGCAAGTCAGAAAGAAGCATGACAGGCCGCGACCATGGAGATTACTCTTTGAAATCAAGTGAAAGAACCTCAATACAAAGAAAAACAAGCTTACCCTCTGAGTAGCTCAACCACGGAAGAAGCATGATGAAGTTCTCAAGGCACGCGAGCACCAGTCCAAGCTCAACTATCATGGAGGCGTGCTCTCAGGCAGAGCTCATTTTCCTCAAAGTGGAGAGTGTGAAATGAAGTGATGATTAGGGTTTGACCTTGTTTTGTTCAAACCCTAATTCCAACCTTATCATCATCTAAAGTCTTCGGTCAAAGCACGTTGAGAACTTCGAATGGAGGGCGAGACTTATGACCTTTGCATTATGATTTTATCAAAGTCTGAAATTTGATATATGTGGGGGCCGAAATTCTTATGCTAGGTCGACATGTAAAGTCTTTAGGACTTTTTCTTTTTCCTTAGTGAATATGGAGGCTTGAATATGGATTATCAATGTAAATGTAATAGTGAATGCCTTATGATTTAGGGTTAGGTTTTGATGATTATAGACTTAAAATTTCTGATTTTAATTGATTTTCCAGAAATCAATGACAGATTTTTGAGAAGGATGAGAAGATAATGATGTGCATTAATGTTTTTATGATTTTGTGACAAAATCGGATATTGTAATGGAGATATAAGGATGTGTTCTTTTTTGCAAAAAAAATTAATCTTTAATTGCAAAAAATAGACAAATTGTGCAAATCTGCAATCCTGTAAAGCATAATCGTAAACAATCTATTATAAATTGTTTTATGATTTCTTGCTATTTTTAGCAAATTTTTATTGACTTCTTCTCTTGGTCGGATTTGAGTCTTATTTGGAGAGATAAGGTGTTTTTTGAGCTTTTAAAGTAGATTCAGCCTATCTTTTAGAGGCTTGACAGGTTCATCATAAAAGCAATATGCTTTTTTATGCTTTTATGTAGTTTTTGATATAGTTTGAAGCTTTTTTTTTCCTAGAGCTTTTTTTGAGCTCGAATTAGGGTTTCTTGAGAGTTATGTTTTGATAAACTTTGTCTTTTAGCTCTCCTTCTCATTTTAGATGTCAGTTCCTTCTCATACACATTTTGAGCTTGTGAACCCTTTTGTACTCAGTTCAAAATTATTCACTCTTTCAGTTTTAATAAAGCAGCAATATTCTCCTTCTCATTTATGTCTCAGTTTTATAAAATAAATTTGATGGCTTTGTGGTTCAAATCAGAATCATATTATGTCTTGCTGTTAGAAGTTGTGTTTCAGAATTGCATAGTTTCAAGTTTCCTGTTGTATTTCATTTAGGAATCTTCATGCAAAATACTGATAAAAGTATGTGTCAGTGAGGTTGTGAGTTTCATTGTGATGGGAAAGCTGTTGTGAGTGTCAATGTTCAAATTTCATAATTTTAAGTGAAATTTCAGTTAGATTTAGATTTGTTTTTCAGTTCGTCTCTTTATCCCTTTTCCCAGAATAATTAGAATAATATTCATCATTCAGAGAACCAACTCACTCTGGAGATTCCTTCTTCGTTCAGATCACCCACATCTAAAGAAGGTTTCCATGTTTCAGTAGGTTGCTGAATATTGTATTCGGCAGGGTGCAAATCTATTGACAACAGTTAGACCGAAGGATGATTCAGGATGAAACTATGTTAGTAGTCAAGATCAGATGCACAATGTCAATCGATATATTTTACGTGTCTACATTTTGCCCCTCTTTGAAGCAATGCACTGGTTGTGTTGGCTCAAAGAATAAACGATCTTGATCAAAACCAAAAAAAAAATTATTTAAAATCTTGCCCCATTGCTGCCCAGCAAGAGGAAACACGCCAATATATTGCCCCCTCGAGAGATTGGACAAAAATTTCCATTTTTGGGTGATCTCACGAAAAAAGAGGACAAGGTGCTCGACAGGTCCAAAACCCTAGCAGGATAGCCAATTGGGGTGAAAAAACCCTAATTTTCAAGCTTAAAAAGGATTTGAGGGGTCACTTTCAATAAATTTTCACAAAACCATCTAGCAACCTTGAGATTTGAGCTCTGACCTCCTAACGATATGGCGCAACGATAGCTTCCGATGCACATTTCTGATCAAGTCTGGATGTACCAGGACCACTCGACATTGGGGCACCAGTAAGTGATCCTCACTTGAGCTTTATTTCTTGTTTTTCATGCTTATTTATTCCTTTCAAAGTTAGTCCTTCTGCAGTGGTGCTATATAGCACCACTCAAAAATCAAACTACGCTGCTCAGTGTCAGATTGTGCCACAACAGTGGAGTTTGGAGTTTGAAAACTCTGACGTTGAGGTCATGGCCCGCAGGGTCATTTGTAAAGTGTGACGCGACAATCCTTTATCTTTTTAAAGTGTGTTGCTTGGAAGGAAAGTGCACCACGGTGGTGTGATTTTGACATTTTGTGCCCTAGCGTTAGAGTTTGATGAAAATCAAACTGCGACACCTTCATGGATTGTGATGCTAGAGTGGTTTTTTGGATGCCCGGCAAAAAAAAAATTCAAAATTTTTAACATGATGACCCTTCCTGATGTAGGATGCGGCGAGGCAGCTCTACTCCCGAGAGCACATGTCACGAGATCTGTTCGGTTACTTGCGGGACCTGAGTGACAGAGATCAGGATCGACTACAAGACATGGGGTTGTGGTATATCGCCTATGCAACACCCATTTGTACCCACCTTGGGATGATGTTAGTACTTTCCAAGAGATGGCACAATGAGACCTCTTTCCACCTTCCCACCGGCGAGGCCACCATCACCTTGGAGGATGTTTGGTGTATCTTGAGATTGCCAATTCATGGTGGGTGTGTCATTTTTGATATAGATGAGGGGCGGAATGCCTGCCACAGGGTCCTCGCCACAGAGAACATTATTATTTGCAAGGGGCAAATCGAGCTCGAGCATAATAGGGCTCTGGAACCTCCCTTCTACTTGGTTGTTGCAGCAATTATCTCGAGTCTCGTTGTCCTAGACCAACGAGGCCGGTATTTCAGTCTTGGTTGGGGACTTTGCTGGGAGTGCATGGTTATGCGTGGCAGTCCTACTTGCTTTGCTTGGGGGCCGGTTCTGCTTGAATATTTGTACAGATATCTTCACGAGTATGTCTACCTCGACGACAGAGCACTCGAAGCAGGTGTGACACTCCTCCACATATGGGCATGGGAGCACATTGTTGTCCTTCAACCGTAGGTCATTCCAGTACCGATGGGGCCTGATGATCCCCTCGTATTGCATTACAGAGGTGGTGTGTCCTTCACACACAGAGGTGAGCATGAGATTTCCTATTGGAGGAGGGTCCTCGATGAGATGTAGGTGTTTATATGGCATCCATACCTTGGTTGGCCCGAATGAGCCGATGATATGCATCATATTTTCTACGCCTGCCAGGACCACTTCATGCAGGGGCAAGAGCATACTATGATAGAGAGATATCTGCCTGGGCAAGTGCAGTGCCAGTTTGGTGAGCCTTAGGATCGACCATATGATGATTATGTGGCTATCTTTTCCCGCAACATGTCACAGGTTTCATGGGGGTGATACATTCCTGCCTCAGAGGTCGTTGATAGTTTCAGACAGTTGGTGGCTTGGCCATGGGCTTATGGATCCATGTGTTACACAGGCATACAGGGATTGGTTCCAGCCTCCCCTATGATTGACAGTTCCAGGTGCAGTCCCCGATCGGTGGAGGGTGAGAGGCAGAGGGGGAGGAAAAGGACAGAGGGATGATGCACGATAGGATCAGCCGGTCAGGCCCCCAGTTCAGCCTGACGTGTAGATGCAGGATCAGCGACAGGTGTCGGTAGGTGTACCACCACAGGCTAGGGGTGAGGATTAGCCTTAGGTACAGCCTCCACGAGCACAACCAACAGGGCAACCAGCAGGGCAGGTGGATCTTTGAGATACACTGATTGCACAATTGCAGGCCTAGGTGCAGACTTTGATAGGGGAGAGAGATCAAGCGTGGACTAAGAGGTACAAGGCCAAGGCCGAGAGGGACCAGTAGAGAGTCACAGTGACAGAGGTGAGGGTAGAAGAAAGGAGGGTTAGGCCTCTTTTTGATCGAGATGATATCATTTTTTGTGCCTTATGGGCTCCTTTTTGATAGCCCGATGGGCCTTTTTGTACTAATTGACACACATGTACAGTGATCTAATTATTTTGTACTGTGACAGTTAGCCGATGATGATATATATATGAGATGATGATTTTGATGTGATGTGATGTGTACCATTTATTTATGCATGTATGGATGACTCTACTTCTATATGCTATTGCAATGGTGTTTATGATGTAATTATGGATGCATTTATTTTTGATGATATATGTATTATGTGAGGATTATGACTAACAGATGTATATTATGTTGTTGGCTTATGCAAATGTATTTATGTGAATGGATGATATATGATGACACATTTATGATGATTCAAATGATGATATGTGATATGAAATGTAATATATAAAATGATATGGAAATGATCTATGGTGTATACACGAAATGATGTGAATCATGCTTATATATGAAATGTTTATGAATGGATGTACGCTTTGCATGTGATGGATTTTTATGTTTCTTATTTATGTTTATAATGATGTGGAATGATTTATGCAATGAAATGCGAAAAATTATTGTGATGCTATTTATTAGATGGTATGGATGATTAATGGATGATATAATGCAATGTAAATGTTTTATATGATATGTATTGAGATTTTATCCTAAACATGTTAAATGATGGCATAATGCATGTGATGCATTTGCTGTGATGTACTATATGCAATGATATGGTAATGTAAAATGAATGCAATGACGTTATGATGTTATGCGAGTATATATGTAATGTATTATCTATAATTCTTATGTACCTATTATGTATGATTATGGAATAGGTGGTAATGTTTATGCAAATGTTTATGCAATAATTTATGTGATGAATGCAATGTCATGCAAAAAAATGGATGCAATGTAATGAGAAAGGGATGTGCTAATTTATGAAGAATGCTTATAATAACATGCTTATATGATGATGTAAATGCAATGCATGCGTTTCCTATATGATATGTTGATGAAATATGCAAATGTTTTGTGGATGCAGGATCGATGACGATGATGATGATGTTGATGATTAACTATCATAATACCTTGTTAGTGAGAAAAGCAAGAAGGAATGAAAGAGAAGAAGTCATTTCAACAAGACACAAGATGATGAATATGCAAATGATGATGATTACTTGCCGAGGAATTGGGATTTTCAAAGGGCCAAATTTTCTTATGTTTGATAACACACGTAGGAATGATGCATCAGGGTATAGAGAACTAGGATGGCATTGTACCTAGTGTAATGGACTTTGACTTGACAAATAGATAGGAGTATTCTTGTTCACACCTGACATACGGAAACCTTGCTAGGATGCACTTTAGAAGTTTCAAACAGCTCGGACCAAAACATAGAAAGGTATAACCTATCAATGCAATAGTCAACAAGTTGCCCAAAACCTCCTCCATACATACCTAACAAAGAAAGTATTCGCCAAGGTTATATTACAAGAACGTCCAACAAGCACAACAGACAAAAGATTTTGATCGTTGCCCCATTCCTATTTCTCTAAATCCTCTGTTCGGACATCATCGAGAAGTCCTTGGAATGAGCGCAATAAGATAAGTCAAAAGAAAAAGACCAAGTAAACAAACAAGTTGATGCTCTTCAATACTGCTAACGAAGAGATGTGTTTTTAAAGCATAAGAACCGAAACTATTGCCAAAAGATAATGCCCATTGTAGGAAGGATGCATCCTAGGACATGTAGTGGATGGCGACACATCATTTTGTTTATCCTAAGTATTCGTTCAAATGATTGATATGGGACCAAATGGATGACAGGTTATCGATACCAAGAGTTGACCAACTTGTTTACGTACTAACTTAAACCTGAGACTTGATGTTTTGAGTTTTCACTTTTCACCTGCTAGACTTGTTTCTGATTATCTTACCAAAGATTAAGGATGATGATTGTTTATTATGAGTGTGTTATTGTGGGTGCAAGCGAGATGAGATGGATGGATTTTTGCAAATATTTGGATGTTTTTGATCTTTTGAGATGTTTTGAGGCTGTTTTTGGTATTTTTTGGAGATTTCCAAATGTTTTTATTTTCTAATTTTCTAATGTTTTGGGGTTTTTTGATATTTTGTCCAAGAGACTAACCTAAGGACCTATCCTAGGGGCCTCGGGGGTTGATCAACAGATTAACCTTGCCTACGTTATATATGCAGAGACCATGTAGTTCGACTGACGATTTGACCGATTTACAAATGAAGATATACATGATGAGATGTCAGTTTATTATGATGAACTCCTAGAGGACTGACCTAAGTGTCTTGGGGGATGATCAAAGATCAAACTTGCCTACGTTCAAGGCTCAGAGACCTGTAGTTCGACAAGATGACTTTATTTTTGACTTTTTGACTAAAATTTTGACATGTTTTGTTATTTTAATGATTTTTTGAATGTTTTTTGGATTTTCTGATGTTTTGATTTTTTTGGATTTTCTGATGTTTTGATGTTTTTATATTTTTATATTTTTTTATGTTTTTGGATTTTTTTGATGTTTTTGGATTTTCTGATGTTTTAGGACTTTAAGGATATATACACGAATCTGATCCGATGAGAACATGCCCCCAATGTGAAGCAATAGACTACTCCGATAAAGGTAGGACAAACTGACCTTGAGGATGGGCCGAGTAGTACTAAGAGGGATCATGATACAAACACAAGACCAAGCTATGGTGCAGATGTGGGTGGATGAGTGATGGATGGAGATTTGAATGTGATGGATGATGGAAATGTTATGGATGGATGATGTAGAATAAGTCGTAAAGATCATGGTGGATTGAGAGTGCTTATTTACACAAGGCACCTATTTGCCAAGTTTTCACCAAGGTACTTGTCCAAAGTGCCACTAAAGTGGTTTTCACTAAAGGACGATTTTTCTCTTTACTATTTTTTATCCTTTTTCTGATTTTTTTGGATTTTTTTCTTGTTTGATTTTTTTGTTGTCACCAAGATGCCTATTTTCCCGATTTTCACCGAAGTAACCATTTTTTTAGGACATTTTAAATTTTTTTTTAATTTTTTGGTTCTATACCTTGAAAGATTTAGGCATAAAACTTTTTGAGGTGAGAACTATTCATGGGCTCTTGCAGAGGTTCCCCTTCGAGTGTTGATAACTGATATGCCCTTGATTTGTAACTTGTTGTGATGATAAATGGTCCCAACCAATTGGGTTCAAACTTGCCTTTGTTTCTTGGGTTTGGGACATTCTTCTGATTCTCCTTTAGCACCAGTTCTTCGACTTGGAAGGTACTACTTCTAATTTTCTTATTGTAGCTCCTTTTGAGTCTATTTTGATAGACTTGCAAATTATTCAAAGCATCCATACGCTGCTCATCCAGTAGCTCTAGCTCATTTAGTCTTGATACTAGGTACTCTTCATCTGTGATGAGGTTTTGTAGTGATATCCTAAGGGATGGGAGCTTGATCTCAATGGGGAGTATTGCTTCTGATCCGTAGACTAGGGAGAAAGGGGTGGTGCTAGTGGGTGTACAGATACTGGTTTGATAGGCCCAGAGGGCGGGATTAAGTTGTAGATGCCAGTCACGACCTGTGCCATTGACTGTTCTCTTGAGGATTTTCAAAATGGTCTTGTTTGTATCTTTTGCTTGGCCATTTCCTTGGGGATAGTATGGGGTGGAGAAGCGATGTTGTATTTTCAATTTCTCACATAAGTTGCAGACATCCTGATTTTTAAATGGTGTCCCATTATTTGAAATAATGGCTTGTGGGATACCGTAATGGCAAATGAGATAGTTCAGGATGAACTTTGATATCTTCTTCCCAATTATGTACGTCATGGACATGGCTTCCACCCACTTAGTAAAGTACTTTGTGGTGGTTATGATGAACATATTGCCATTAGATGAGGTGGGTGTGATTTTTCCAATGAGATTGAGTCCCCATTGCGAAAAGGGCCATGGTGTGACGATATGATGAAGCTCTTGAGATGGAGCATGGATGAGGTCCCCATGCTAATGACATTGTAGACACCTTCTAACATAATCATGTGCTTCTCTTTCCATTGTGGGCCAATAATACCCCATCCTTAGCAGTTTCTTGGCTATGGTCATTCCACTTGAGTGTGAGCCATAGATACCATTATGTACTTCAGTTAGAGGAGTCAATGCCTCCTCAGCTTTTAAGCAACATAGTAGGGTTCCTTTTATGCTCCTACAATATAGGGTATCTCCTAGGATGACGAATCTAGATGCCTTCTTTACAAAGGTTTGTTTTAGGTTTGAGGGTAAATCGGCAGGTATGACTCCTATTTGAAGGTATGTATAAATGTCGTGGTACCAAGGATCACTGGAACCAATGATTTCACACACGAATTTTGATTCTGGTACTTTGAATGCAGGTACGAGAAGCTTCTCTATCAGAAATTCATATTTTGGAACGTTGTGGGGGATATCTAGTAAGGATTCAATTGTTTCCATGGCATCTGTTGCTCTGTTGTTGGCTCTTGGAATATGCTCAAATGTGATTTCAATGAAGGATTCTTTGAGAGTCTCCACCAATTTCTTGTATGGAGTGAGCTTGTCATCCTTGGTTTGGTATTCATCATTCACTTGATTTATTATCAATTGACAATCTTTGTATACTCTGAGAGCTATAATATTCCACTGCACTGCTATGCTGAGACCTATAGTTAAGGCCTCGTATTCTGCAATGTTATTGGTGTAGGGAAATGCCAGTTTGTAGGACCTTGGTATGCAATCCCCTTGTGGGGTGATAAAGAATATGCAAACTCCTTATCCATGCTATGTGTATGAGCCATCAAAGTATAGTTTCCAGTGGTCGGCTACATTGAGATTGAAAATAGATTCATTTGGAAACTCTGAGATTAGAGGATTCTCTGAATAAACTGGTGCTTCTATAAGCTGATCTGCGATGACTTGACCTTTGATTGCTTTCTGCTCCACATATTCAATGTCGTATTCTGAGAGTATCATTTGGCCATTCTTCCTGCGAGCATTGCTTTTGATAATAAATATTTGAGGGGGCTGATTTTGGCGATGAGTTTTATCTTGTGTGCCAACATGTAATGTCTAAATTTATGTGATGCAAACACTACTACTAGGCATTCTTTCTCTATGAATGAGTAATTTAGCTCATTCCCAACCATTGTTCTGCTAATGTAATAGATAGCCCTTTCTGTTCCATTTTCGTCATGTTGAGCTAGGAGAGCCCCAAGGGCTGTTGCTGTTGTTTATACATAGAGAATTAATGGTTTTCTTGGGATTGGTGGCATTAAGACTGGTGGTGTGAGTAGTGTATACACCTAAAAATGGTCACATCACATAGTCTGGTAATCAATTAAATATTTTTAATATTTAATTAAATATTCAAATTTCATCTGCGTATAAATAAATTTAAATAATTTATTTATATTGTTCACTTTTTCATTTCGATTAAATAAATAAGTTTATTTAATCATCTTTTCTTTTTCATTTCGTAATTAATTAAATAAATATTATGATTTATTTATATTAATTATCATCTAATCTTGGCTTGGATATTTTATTCAAATAAAGATTAAATATTCCTCTCTTTTAATTATATTCTTCTAAATGTTCATTCATCATTAAATATTCTAAATATTTAATGTAATTCTTCTAATATCCATTCGCAATTAAATATTTCTAAAAATTTAATTAATTCTTCTAAAGTCACATTACAATTAAATATTCCAAAATATTTAATTAAATCTTCCATAGTGCTAAAATCAAAAATCAAACTCAATAAATGAAATTAAATAAATTTGGGGATAATCTTCAACAACCATGAAACAAACTGCCAAAACAGAAAATTAAATTCCTATGTTCCTGTGTGAGCTTGTTCCCGTGGGTTGAAGACAGGCTTCCATTCTTCTCTCCAAACTTCCAACCTCTTCCATCTTCTTCTCAACCTCTCCATCTCTCACCATTCAAACTTACCAGACAACCTCACAACCATTGATTCTTGCCAGCAAGGATTGTGCCTGTGAAAAGCTATAAAAAGGACTGTCGGGTC
Organism: Sequoia sempervirens; assembly: GCA_007258455.2. Classification (NCBI taxonomy): domain Eukaryota; kingdom Viridiplantae; phylum Streptophyta; class Pinopsida; order Cupressales; family Cupressaceae; genus Sequoia; species Sequoia sempervirens. The sequence continues at coordinate 296,145,366 of VDFB02373365.1, forward strand.
TTTGAAATCATATAGAAGCTTTCAACAGATAAACTATAGCCAAATTGCAAATAGCATAAGCCTTTTAGCATTCTCATTTCATAGCATAGCATAATATCATAGCATATCATGGCCAATCATCCACATAGTTTAGTTTCAATTTATAGCCCCTGTGTATAATCCACAGCCCCTGTACATATCTGTTAGCATTCTCATCTCCACCAGCATATTGGATAGAGAAGCTTTATCACTTTGCATACTCATTCTGTAGATTGCCATTTGGAGAAGCCAAGCTTATACAATATGAGAGCAACAGCTTCGAACAAATCTTTGGAGATAGAGAAAGATAGAATGCCTCTGAAGAAGCTTCATTTGTTACTCTTTCAAATTAATTAGCTTTCCTTTAGTTTAAAGTTCTATTATTTGTGTTTATTGTTTTCATTTTGATAACATATATTCTAATACACATTTTTGGCGCCCACCGTGGGGCTCTTGCCCCAATTCTCACATCTTTTTTTGCAGATTTTCTGACAGGTTACGGTAAAAAATAGCGGATTAGCGCAAGAAACACGCTTCAGCAAAAGTTATACCCAGTACAACGCTCGTGAAGACTTCTGCAGCGCTCGTGAAGACTCCTGCAGCACCCGTGAAGACTCCTACAGTGCCCATGAATACTACTGCAGTGCCCATGAAGACTTCTGCAGCGCCCATGAAGACTTCTGCAGTGCTCATAAAGAATCTTGCAGTGCCCGTGAAGACTTCTGCAGCGCTCGTGAAGACTACTATAGTGCCCGTGAAGACTACTACAGCGCCTGTGAAGACTTCTACAGTGCTCTCAAGGAATCCTGCAGTGCCCGTGAAGACTTCTGCAGTGCCCGTAAAGAATCCTGCAGCGCCCTTGAAGACTGTTATAGCACATTTTTAGAAAACCTGCAAACTGTAATTTGTAAGTTGAATACAGTTTAACTGAATCTGACACAACCGCAGACAGTTAATAACTTTAAATTGGAATGAAGCAATCCTAGGGTAGACACATAATTAAAACGAAGCAATCCTAGGATAGACACATAATTAAAACGAAGCAATCCTAGGGTAGACACTTCATTATTTCACTTTGGGACTAAAATGAACTCTATGTTTGTGTGAAGCAACATCTTCACTTAGCATAGCAAAATTTTATTCTGGGCTTAAAATTCAATCCTTGTTTGCTTTGTTTAAACAGTGATAGGCCTATGCTCTCCCCTTAACTAGGTGATCAAAATGCCAAACTCACCTATTTTACTTTATGCAATTTCCAGTTTTGTTAAAACCTTGTAGAGAGCCTGCTCTTGTGGGAAAAAGTACTCACCCAAGAGGAATGACTCAAGTGGGTTCAAGCCAAAGCCAGGCTATTCCACCCCACTCTAAAATTTAAAGCAAAATTGGGGAAACCCTCTTTTGACGGTAGTGTGCATTGATAACCATCCCCAAAGCCTTTGTTCTAAAGGTAGGGAGGTCTCTCGAGGGAGTCTATCATTTGCCACACCGAACATAAACCCTTACTACGAACCTAGTGTAGTATCTAACTTGTCAGTTTCTAAACGTCATAATAATCATAATGCAGGGGAGGGAAGAATCTACCCCCAAGATACTCACCATATAACTGCCAAGGATTGTTTGCTTAGGGGATCCGGTATCCACTTCCGTCACTCTGAGTATGCACCTAGAAAAGACAAAAACACAGGCGCCCTTTTGGGGGTGACATGGCTGTGTGAGTCGACGCAGTTCTAAGATGTGAGTTGTTGATTACTATGATGACCTACTTGAGTACTAAGAGTGAGTCTGTTTGATCTATTTATCATGTGTAAAACCTGTTAAAACAATTTTTGAAAAACATTTTGGTCATACACTTGATGTTTAGCATAGGACTTAAGACAACTATTCTACAAATTGTTTGATGTGTTTTCAATACACTAATTTAGATAAGATCATCCAAAACTCAAGATCACATTGATTACTCCCATGTTACGAGATTGGAAATCCACAACCTTTGTTAAGAAGTCCATTCTCAAAAGAATCAAAAAGCCAAAGAAACCCCTTAGCTACAAGAAACTATTGAAGAAAAGACGATTCTTGTATCAAAGCCGAAAAGTTTTACTCAAATATAGAACTTTTCTTCATCGATATCATGATTGTGTTAGAGGTATTTCTGATGATTATGTTATAGAACCTTTGTACTCACAAGCTTTCTTTCAAAGAAGAGCCCTTTCTCAAAGACACAACCATAGTCAACGTATTCGTTTCAGTTATATTCCCCAACCTGCAATTGAATATTCTACTTGTCCAAATCAAATTTTGCAATAGAGAACTCAATCACATTAGGAATTTTTCACAAATCCATCCTTTTACGAAACTAGGATCAAACTTTATAAAGTGCAAAATCATCTTTTTCTTGATCTTTTGCTTAAATTCCCACCAACAGGGTTTTCATCCTTTCAATTAGGGAACAACACAAGCTAAAGGTTAGAAATCTTTCAAGTCATAGAATTTTTATTCTATCTTGACTTTTATATCCATCACACAATTGCACTATTTCATTCTTTTGATCAAAAGTGAGTAGAATTTGGAACAAAACTTATGCCTGTCTTCATGAGATCTCAAAAACACATGGAAAAAGATGAGGGAGAAACCACTACAAGCAAAATGGGTGACCATAATGAGAAAGAAGAGGAAACATTTAATGTTGACAAATTAATAGAAGAAAAGCTTCAAGAAGCAGAACAAGATCCCCAATTCCATACTCTTATGGAAAGGATTTTAGAATGAAACAAAGAAAGATATTTTATTTCCTTAGCTAATCAAGGAGCTAAGTTACCTCACAATTTTGACATAGAAGGAATTAAACAAAATCTTGAAACTCCTCCTAATGACTTTAGTGCCCTTACTCAACAGATAAAAGAATTACAAGGGAAAATAAAAGAGATGCAAGGGGGTACAACAAAGAAGTATGTTTTGGAAGACATATCTCCTTATCCATTCGATAGGAGTCTTCAAATGATCCCATCTCCAAAACATTGTGAAATCCCTAAATATGATAGGTACAATGGAAAAACTGATCCCATTGACCATGTGAGGGATTTCCGGAATATGAGTCTAGAATTTTCCTATGACGATACATACTTAATGCAATTATTTCCACGAAGTCTAGGTGTACAATCCATGGAGTGGCTTTCAAAGATCACTCCACCCATCAAAAATTTTGAGGAGTTAATAAATCAGTTTATATCACAATACTCCTACAACATCCAACACCAGATAACAATGCTTGATCTTTGTAAAGTGAATCAAAAAGTAGGAGAACCCTTCACTACATTCTTGCAAAGGTGGAGAAGGTTATTCGCATGATATTCCCATCCTATTCCTAAAAAGGAAAAGATGGATATCTTCATCAATAGCCTAGATCAAGAATTAAGCTATAGGCTTAATCTTCATTGCCCTCATAACTTTGAAAAATTGATTGAAAATGCACTCACAATTGAAGGGTCCTTGGTTAAACGAGCAGTGATAAAACTTGATAATCCAAGTACATCAAACCAAAACAACAACGATAAAACAAGGTTTTGGAACAGAAACAAAAATGTTGTCAATGATGGTATAGTGGATGCAAATAATTTACGAACAAGACCATCTATCTTTAATCTATCAAGTGCTCCACAAAAAAATCAACAAGCAAATACCAACCAACAAGGAAACAACAAACAACAAGGAAAAAACTCCAATCAAGAAAGAATGACCAATCAAAATACCAATCAAAATCGTGGTAATTTCAATAACAATCTCGGCAATACCCAAACATCAAACCCATCCAGACCTTCATTCTTTTCAAATAAATAGAATTTTACCACTTTGGGTCAATCTCTTGAGTCTGCTCTCAAGGAGCTTCTTGATAATAAGGTTATCACCTTACCCCCACAAAGAGATTATGAGACACGAGTCAAACCACCATCATGGAATGACTCGTATTATTGCAATTATCATCAATGTAAAGGTCATAGAACGAATAATTGTCAAGCTTTGAAAAATCTAGTACAAGATTTAATTGACAATGGCACCATTACAATCGAAGGACATCATACCAATGACGATCATCAAGCATTCAAAGATCCTTTACCAAACTATCAAAAGGGGGAAACATCGATACAAAAGCCAAAAGCATACATAATGTTGAAGACAATATAATCCATCACATCTATGTAGATGATCAGCGAGTTAATGTTATCAAAATCAAGGGAAAACAAGAATATCAACAAGTTAATGTGACTACGAGAGGACAAGCAAAAGTTGTTTTAAAAGGAAGTTCATCTAAAACAACTATTTCCCCTCCAAGTCAATATAATCTGGTTGATCAATTGAGAAAAACATCAGCTCAAATCTCCATCCTTGAACTTCTCAAAATATCCCCCATACATAAGAATATTTTAGAAGAAGCTCTTGTAAACACCACTGTCGATACTGATTTGGATGTAAACAAATTTCAAGCCATGGTGGGACATTTGTCTTCCCCCACTTGTCTTTCATTTTCTAAAAAAGATGATGCCTCCATGACACATCCACATAATTCATCACTCTATCTTGAAGTCATGATCCATAAACACCGAATTAGATGTGTCTTAATAGATGGAGGAGCCGGTTTAAACATTTGTACCTTAAAGCTAATACATGCCTTGGGAATTTCAGAAAATTCTGTTAATCCACGAAGGAAAATAACTATCAAGGCATATGATGATGAAGAAAGAGCTTCTAAAGGATTAATATTGCTACCTATCAGAGTGGGACCTGTTGTGAAGAACACATTTTGTCAAGTTCTAGATCGGGATCTTTCCTATAACATACTTTTGGGTCGTCCATGGATTCATGATATGCAAGCAGTACCATCAACATATCATCAATGCATCAAGTTTCCATATGATGGACACAAAATAACTATACAAGCTGATTACAATAGTACCCAAACTTGTTCAAATCTTTGAGCAACTCAAGATGCCTTTGTGCCACACAATAGGGAGGCTCTTACTGTTTCTTCTTCCAATCTACAAGGTCAATTGCAAGAACTGACAAAGAGTCTTGACACTAGGCTAAATTTTGAAGATAAAGGAGTAGGCGAATATTCACTATCTCTTTCTACCTTACCTGCTTCTCCGAGGTCGCATGGTCAGCCAACCTTATCAAATCAAAATATTGCAACAGCTTCTACGTCCCAAGCTTCTGTGCCAATCACAAAGTTTGATGGACAATTCATTAAAGCCAACACCACTGAGGAAGAAGCTGAAGATAGGGACATCCTAGGTTGGCTATACAAAGATGAAGATGAATCTCTCTTGCACATTAAGTTACCTACAGAACAATATGGTAAGGGATACGCTATCATGCAGAAAATGGGCTATGAAGGAAATGGTCCTATAGGAAAAAGAAGAGAAGGAATTGTGGAACCAATTGAACCTGTTTCAATACATCCAAGTGATAAAACACGACTTGGATATGGTAAAGATAAAGAAGAATTTACTTCACAGCAAGCACAATCAACTCATGAAGGAGGATCAATGTCAGATAAACCTCATGAATCAGTTTTCCAATTGCAGAATAGTTCAAATACTGATTCTAATGAATATGAATGGGAAACCATTTATAATGATGAATTTTGGAGAGACAAACACGTTGATACCATACACAAATATGCACCTGTTCTCATACAAGGAGAAGGTTCAAGGCCTCCACTTGATTATGTTTTAAAAAGCGATCATGACTCAAGTGAGGACGATTCAGATTTTAATGAGATTGATGATCAACAGGAGAATACCATCATAGACCTTGTCTACCGTGAAAATGATAACCACATCATGACTTTCACAGTTCAAGACCTTACCCAGCCTAATGATCCCATGCCTTTAGTTTATCCAGAACTTATTGATTGGGACAATGATGCGCCTATCCATATCCCTACATTCCATGATGATGAGGACATTATAAATTTCCTTTGTTCCTCTAATGAAGAAAACAATTGTTTCATCCAATAATTTCATACTCACGATTTTGATAAGGAGGGTGTCAAGTCTCTTAGCTGCAAAATAAATGAAATAAAAGATGGATCTATTGGTGAAAACCAAAAAATGGCAGTGGTAGATCAAAACAAAAGAAAAATAAAGAGCGAATCCGATAGTGAAAACCTTTTTGAGGCATTGAAGGATGAGAAACTTGACACTCTTCCCAAGCATTATCACGAAAGATCTTCTATTTTGATCAAACAAACAGAATCAATTAACATAAGTAAAACAGAGCAGCCAAAAATCTTGCAACTTGCATCATCATTAACAGTTGAAGAAGTACTGAAATTCATGGAATTCTTGAAGGAGAATCAAATCAACTTTGCTTGGTCATATGCTGATATGCCAGGGTTAGATCCTAATCTGATAATGCATCATTTATCTATCAAGGCAGGGGAAAAACCTATGAAACAAAAGCTCAGAAAAATGCATCCACATGTTGCGTTATTGGTCAAAGAGGAATTAAAGAAGCTTTTGGATGTTGGATTCATTCGGACTATTGACTATGCAGAATGGATTTACAATATTGTACTTGTTTCAAAGCCAGATGGAAGGATCAGAGTTTGTACAGATTTCAGAGATTTGAATAAGGCTTGTCCCAAAGATGACTTCCCTTTGCCCAACATAGATATGATTGTTGATTTAACTGCTGGCCATGCAATGTATTCATTAATGGATGGATTTTCGGGATATAACCAAATAAAGATTGCACTAGAGGATCAAGATAAAATAGCGTTCACATGCCCTTGGGGTACCTATTGCTGGAATGTAATGCCATTTGGGTTAAAGAATGTCGGAGCTACTTATCAAAGAGCAATGACGACAGTTTTTCATGACATGATGCATACATTCATGGAAGATTACGTTGATGATTTACTTGCCAAATCTCACACACGAGAAGAACATTTAGAAATCTTGTCAAAAATCTTTACCAGAATGGAGAAGTTCAATGTTCGACTCAATCCAAAGAAATGTGTCTTTGGCATTACATCTGGAAAACTCCTAAGATACATTGTTTCAAAAAAGGGCATAGAGGTTGATCCAGAAAAAGTACAAGCTATAATGGAAATGCCGCCACCATGAGATATCAGTCAGCTTCGATCATTGCAAGGATGACTACAGTCCATCAGGTGGTTTATAGCTCAACTGGCAGACAAAACCTTGCCATTTACACATTTATTGCATAAAAATGTCCCATTTAAATGGGAAGACAAATGTGAAGCAGCATTCAATCAGATCAAGCAATATCTTATGAACCCACCAGTTTTAATTCCACCCATTCTAGGAGAGCCACTCATACTCTATATTTCAGCAATAGAAGTATCCTTGGGAGCATTGCTAGCACAAGAAGATTCTACAGGAAAAGAAAGGGACATATACTATATCAGCAGAACCTTAACAAGTCATGAATTAAACTACAGTTTCATTGAAAAAGCTTGCCTTGCAGTGGTGTTTGCTTCTCAAAAGTTACGACATTATATGTTGGCTCTTACAGTTAAGCTAATAACCAAGATTGATCCATTAAAATACCTTTTAAGCAGAGCTACTTTAATAGGGAGACTTGCAAAATGGGTAATGATCTTAAGTGAGTTTGACATTCACTATGTAGATCGAAAAGCTATTAAAGGACAGGTCATTGCAGATCAGTTGGCTGAAGCACCTTTACAAGAAGAAAATCCAATGCACATTGAGTTTCCTGATGTAGATGTCTTCATAGCAACAATTCAGAAATCATGGACATTGTACTTTGATGGATCTTATACACAATATGGCTCGGGGGCAGGGATTCTCTTTGTTACACCTAAAGGACATACCATTTCACGATCATATCGGTTGATGTTTCCTTGCACAAATAACATAACTGAATATGAGGCATTGCTCATAGGATTGAAGATAGCATTGGAATGGTAGATTACAGAGTTGCAAGTTTACAGTGATTCACAACTTGTCATTAATCAAATTAATGATGATTATCAGACTAAAGATGATAAGTTGCTACCGTACAAAAACATGGTGGATGATTATAAAAAGTATTTTGTGTCAATCAAGTTTTCACAAATCTCAAGGATTGATAATAAAGCTACGGACGCAGTGGCTACAATTGCTTCCTTATTACAACTACCAAAAGATCAAACTAAGCATGAATTCTTGGTGGAACAATTGTTTTCTCCCGCCTATGATAATCCTGAGACCCAAGTCATATGTCATTTAACCGGTTCTGATTCACCTTTATATGGAAAGACTTATACCTATTTGAAAGATAACATCTTACCTCCGGATTTATCTTGAAACCAAAAAAGGAACTTCATACACCAATCATCTCGTTATACCTTAATTGCCGATATCCTTTACCGACGTGGTCTTGATGGTACACTCCTTCAATGTCTTGAATGTGACGAATCTGAAAAATCCTTACAAGAGGTTCATGGTGGTATTTGTGGAACTCATTCGAGTGGTTTGACCTTAGCCAAGAAACTTGTCAGAATGGGATACTATTGGCCTACCATGGAGAAAGATTCTTTTACTTTTGTCAAGAAGTGTTCTAAATGCCAGATTCATGGGAATCTTATTCACGCACCTGCACAGGAACTGCAACCTTTCACTCCGACATGGCCTTTTTCTCAGTGGGGACTAGATCTCGTTGGAAAAATTCATCCTTCATCATCAAATGGGCATAAATTCATCATCACAGCTACAGAGTATTTTACAAAATGGATTGAAGTTGTTCCTCTGACAACAGTGACTAGTAAACAAATATCTTCATTTATCCTGAATTACATCATTTGTAGATATGGAATTCCTAATTCTATCATTACTGATAATGGAAGGCCTTTCAAGAATCAGGATGTTGATGAACTTTGTAAAAGATTTCACATCCAACATAGATTCTCTACACCTTACTATCCACAAGGCAATGGTCAAGCAGAAGCTTCCAACAAAACAATCTTGAAGATCTTAAAGAAGACAGTAAATGATGTCGGTCGTGATTGGCATGTCCAATTAAATCCAGCTTTGTGGGCATATAGAACTAGCATTCGCACACCAATAGGAGCTACACCATATTCCTTGGTCTATAGAGCAGAAGCAATCTTACCACTAGAGGTTGAAATACCTTCGCTTAGTGTCTCACTCAAGGGATTGATAAATGATGAGGACTATAGAGTATCTCTCCTGCAAGAATTAGAACTGTTAGATGAAAGACATCAACATGCAGCTGATCATTTGAAGGGTTATCAACAGGTTATGTCTCGTAGTTATAATCACAGAGTTAAACCACAGACATTTCAAGTGGGTGACTTAGTCTTGAAAGAAAATCCATATAATCAGGAAGACAGAGAAAAGAAAGGGAAATTTGAACTAAACTGGCTTGGTCCATTTGTCATCATTGCAGCATATGGTTCTGGTGCATATCAATTATCCACATCAGAAGGGGACCTTTTTGAAGAGTCGATCAATAGCATTCATTTGAAGAAATTCTATGTCTAAATCATAAAAGGTCCTGAAAAAATCCAAAAAAAAAAATCATCATAAAAAGTCCTGAAAAAATCCAAAAAAAAAATCATTAAAAGTCCTAAAAATAAAATAAAAATCATAAACATTAGAAAAATCCTGAAAAAGTGCAATAAAAACAAGTGGTGAAAACTTGGCAAACAGGCGCTACTTGTGATCAAAATAGGCTCCTCCATCTATTAGCTTATGTCTTGCATTCACTTTAGGTATCATCCATTCATATCTATCATCTTTACATATTTTTCATATCCATATCATATGACAGGGATCCTTATGTTTCATCATGGCTTGATGAAATTTGTACATATCCATACTCTTTAGGTTAAGTTTACACTGGGGGGCAAAATGCAGAAACATAGACTGAAAAAGAGAAGGACAACAAGCTTTTTGAACATCACAAACAGACACAAGATGGTTTGCCAAAACACAACAAACATTGTTGTATCAAATCAATCACCACATGCTTATTCAATGTCAATTGATATCAAATCAAGGCAACATGATCCAAACAAACATCAAAACAAAAACATCAATGTTGACAATCAACTTGGATGATCTTAATCTGAATAATGTTTGAAATATTTTAAGCAAAATTTGAATGGTTGTTTGATTTTTTTTTATTTTTTTATTTTTTTTAAATTTTTTTATCATCTCTGGAGCAATTCAATGATGTATTAAACTAGAAAAGCAAGGAAGGAGTATGATTTTTATTTGTCTGCTGTTTGCGAGGAAATAATTAGTACTATGCAAATTGGTCGCGAGACATGCTCTACTACGTATCATTGATGACTATGTAATGTTAATATGTAAATCAAAATGAAAACAATAAACACAAATAATAGAACTTTAAACTGAAGGAAAGCTAATTAATTGAAAAGAGTAACAAATGAAGCTTCTTCAGAGGCGTTCCATCTTTCTCTATCTCCAGAGATTTGTTTGAAGCTGTTGCTCTCAGATTGTGTAATCTTGGCTTCTCCAAATGGCAATCTGCAGAATGAGTATGCAAAGGAAGTTCTCTATCCTATATGCTGGTGGAGGTGAGAATGCTGACGGATATGCACAGGGGCTGTAGATTGAAACTAAACTATGTGGATGATTGGCCATGATATGCTATGATATTAAAAACTATGGATGCTGTAAGACTATGCTATGGATGCTTGAGAACTATTTGACTATAGTTTCTCTGTTGAAAGCTTCTATCCTTTTTCAAAGACCCAGCAGTCCTATTTATAGTTTTTTTGCAGGCAAAATCCTGGCTGGCAAGGATCAACGGCTGTAAGATTGTCTGGTAAGTTTGAATGGTGAGAGATGGAGAGGTTGAGAAGAAAATGGAAGAGGTTGGGAGGTTGGAGAGAAGAATGGATGCATGTCTTCAACCCACGGGAACAAGCTTGCACAAGAACAGAGGAATTTAATTTTTTTGTTTCGGCAGTTTGTTTCACGATTGTTGAAGATAATGCAAATATTAATTAAATAAATAAATTTATTTAATTTCATTTATGTGAGTTTGATTTTTGATTTTTAGGACTATAGAAGATTAAATTAAATATTTTGGAATATTTAATTGTGATGTGACTTTAGAAGAATTAATTAAATATTTTGGAATATTTAATTATGAATGGATATTAGAAGAATTTAATTAAAAGAAAGGAATATTTAATCTTTATTTGAATAAAATATTCAAACCAAGATTATTGATAATTAATATAAATAAATCGTAATGTTTATTTAATTAATTAAGAAACGAATAAGAAAAGTAATTAAATAAACTTATTTATTTAATCGAAATGAAAGAATGAAAAAATATAAATAAATTATTTAAATTTATTTATACGCAGATGAAATTCAGAGATTTAATTAAATATTAAAAATATTTAATTAATTACCAGACTATGTGATGTGACCATTTTCAGGTGTATACATTTTGCCCCTCTTTGAAGTGATGTGTTTTATGCATTGCTTCAAAGAATTTTAAAATTTTCCTTAGATGTTGACTGTCGAATGTTGATAGGTGTATGTCCCCTCGAACGATGAATCGATAAGATTTTGAATTTTTTGTGAATTTTTTTGAATTTTTAGATTTTTTTGAATTTTAAATTTTTTATGATTTTGAAGATGTCGATTCATCGTTTGAAAATGATGATGTGAAGAAAATGACTTGAAAAAGATGTAAGATGAAAAATTAATGACTAAAATTGCCCCTGCTATGTTAAAATGTGATAAAATGCCCCAAATTTGCCATTAAATAGGTTAAAAATGTCATTTTCCATTTTAACCTAGTAAAATTTGTAAATTTTGAGCTCTAAAGAGATAATTATGGCACTTCCGATTCACCAGCACCATTTCGAGCGTATCCGACGACATCAGTGGCCAGCGCACTATGGACCTCCGATATGTACCCCGTGAAACTCCTGCTTTTTGAAAAAAATTCGTTCGTTGCACGTTCTTCGATGTTTTGATTATGGAAAACTGTGTTTTAGCGCCCTTAAGAGTTTCCATAGCGCCCATGACAATTTCTGTAGCGCATTTGTTTCTGTAGCGCATTTGATAACTTTTGTAGCGCCCTTAATGTTTTTCATAGCACATTTGTTTCTGTAGCGCCCATGATGAATTCCATAGCGCCCTTAATTAGTTCTGTAGCGCCCATAATCTTGTAGCGCCTATGAGAATTTCTGTAGCGCCCTTAATTGAATGTTGTTGTGAGTGATAAATTTGTTCCCAAAGTTGTTGGAAAACAAATAATAGCTGATAAATTTGTTTTAAAAGTTGTTAAAAACAAACGTGATTTATGATTATCTGCTTTCCATGATGATGAAAAACAAATAGTTTGATTGATTTGTTTGCCTCTAAGGTTGTTAAAAATAAACGTGATTTATGATTATCTGCCTTCATGAAAATGAAAAACAAATAGTTTGATTGATATGTTCATTTCTAAAGTTTAAAAATAAACATGATTTTGCTTATTCGCTTTCCATGATGATGAAAAACAAATAGTTTGATTGATATGCAGATTTGATTGATAAGTCATGATGATTTGATATTGACTTTGCTTTGCCATGTTGATGTGTCAACAGGAGAGACTGAGCATTTTGCAGTCACGGGAGACATTCCCGAGTACATGGACATTGATTCCACATCTGTTACAGTCAGATCGGGATGTGGTTGAGGCATGTGGATTGAGTTCGTTACTTGACATGCCTGAGGTGCGCCTCAACAGAGCTCTATTGACAGCACTTGCAGAGCAGTGGCATAGTGATACGAACACATTTCATTTACCAACCAGAGAGATTACAATGACCCCTGAGGACATATATCATATTTTGAGGATCCCAGTGATGGGAGAGATAATGGTCTTTGATAGCCGAGAGGTTGGAGGCACTAATGCTTTGAGGAGGATTTTCAGAGATGATCATATTACTGGATACTTCATCCCATGGGGCGAGATGACAGATACATATCCACCTTTACCGTCCATACTTGCAGGTTTCATTGGAGGTGTTTTGTGCCCCGACCATAGGTCGAAGGGGTTCGTAGTCGGGTGGGGTCGTGTGTTGGAGAGTATGGTGATGCAGGGTACACGGTTTGCGTGGGGGACATGTATGCTTGCGCATTTGTATGATGAGTTACATCATATTGTATATGGTAGAGGTCGGAGTTTTGCTATCGGTTGCTCGTTATTACAGATATGGGCATGGGAGCACTTTGCTGTCATGCGACCATTGACTCGAGGACAACGGTCAGCTGGTCGATCATATAGATGGAGATATACTGATATTATTGCTTAGCCGAGACTGGGAAAACTAGATCATTGGCAGCGTCTCTTAGATGGTCTTGATACAGTATGCTGGCTACCATATTTAGAGTGTGAGGCATGGCCAGAGGATGCGAGGGAGATGCCCTATGTTTGTACGTCCAAATATCTTATTGGGCGTACTCCGTGGATTATTGAGAGATTTCTTTCTGGATGAGTATGTCGGCAATTTGGTCAGATTCAGGGTATGCCTATGGGTTCTGCCATTTATGCACGGTGACAACCAGAGCTTGCAGTATGGGGTCCACGGATTTCCTATGAGGCAGCAGTGGCAGAGTTCACTAGTTTAGGAGTGGTGATGTGGGATTACCAAGTTGATGTCCTTGATGCAGGGACGACACCAGAGTATAGCCAGTATGTGTTAGAGCATCCTGCACCACGTATGTTTGATCCTGATGAGCCTATTGCACCTGTTGTTGTACAGAGATGACGACAGAGAGATTCAACTTCAGAGGGTGACGATTCAGAGGGAGGGGATGATGATGAGATTGGAGATAGTGATGATGATTTAGAGGGAGATGATGATGAGGAGGAGGGTGGAGGTAGGGGTGGTGGTGGTAGGGGTGGTGATAGAGGTGGCAGGAGAGGTGGCAGGAGAGGTGGTAGAGGTGGCAGAGGTGGACCACGGATGAGACATACAGATCCATCACCTTCAGTAGATCCAGTGGTGTCAGGTCAGATATCCTCTCTACAGAGTACAGTGCAGAGCTTACAAAGTCAGCTAGCACAGGAACAGACCCTTATTACACAGCTTTAGGGACAATTGACTTCAGTTACTACTGAGAGGGATACAACCAGACAGCGGGTGAGCAGGCCATTGCTTTGGCAGATAGTCTACAGAGAGTAGCAACTAGCACCCTACCTAGTGATATGATGAGAGAGGTGACTAGAGCCACCTGGGAGGCTGAGTTTTACAGGACCAGATATCATGATGTTGTTCCACCTGAGCGAAGGGAGAGTTATACACAGTCACGGTCTACTCATAGTCACTCTCGGACTACCAGTAGGGGTGTGACATAGCCATTACCTCCAGGAGGGCCATCAGGGATAGGTGGAGCAGGTCCATCAGGTGCAAGTGGTATAGGTCCCAGACCAGCACCATTAGAGGATAGCACTGCCTAGTGCATTGTTCATGATGTTTTAGTGATACTCTTTTGAGACATTTGTATACACCCTGAGATGATCTCATTTTTTATGATGTTATATCATGTGTAGTTGACATCCTTGTACATTTTGACATTCATTTTTGAGATATATGAAATGCAGCGATGATTTATGATGAGATAAATACGTCTATTTTCTATATGCATGATGTGTTATGATATGATGGTTTCTTAATTTTATGCTTATGATGTATATATATGCATGATTTATAAGATGAATGAAATCTATTGATGAATGATTATATAAATATGATGGATGATATAATTTATGAATGCTTATAAATGTTTTGATTATGATGTACGCTTTCGATTTTATGATTTTATGATGGAAATATGTATGAAATGATGTATGAAATGATGTTTTTGTGAATGTCAAAATATACTTAGTCATGTATGCGAAAAGATATGAACCATTTGATACTTTTCCAGCTTTTTGGGAAATCTAAAAATGCAAAATGCAGATTCTAACATGAATGCAATCTATACTAACCATGCAGGATATTCATACAATATTGCCATTTGGAGAACTTATTTGTGCTTTTTGTATCATCATAGAGCATTGAAATGTTGAAAGTTAATACAAGCATCAAAGGGTATGTTAGCACGAGTGATGACCTGAGTATTACTTTCATGATTTTTGATATAGCAAGTTAATACAAGCATCTAGGTATAATTGAACCGAGATGACCTGAGTATTGCTTGCATAAATAGACAAGAGTTAACCAATTTCCCATGCAAATTCTGAAATGTCATCAATGATACGTAGTAGAGCATGTCTCACGACCAATTTGCATAGTACTAATGATTTCCTCGCAAACAACATACAAAGAAAAATCATACTCCTTCCTTGCTTTTCTAGTTCAGTACATCATTGAATTGCTCCAGAGATATGATATAAAATCAAACAGCCATTCAAATTTTTCCTAAAGTATTCCAAACATTATTCAGATTAAGATCATCCAACTTGGTTATCAACATTGATGTTTGTGTTTTGATTAACATTGTTTTGACCATGTTGTTTGATTTCATTGGCATTGAGTGATTGTTTTGATGTTGTGGTTGACTTGATGCATCAATGTATGTTGTGTTTTGGCAAACCGTCAGTTGTCCGTTTGTGATGTTCTAAAATCTTGTTGCCCCTCTCTTGTTTAGTCTATGTTTCTGCATTTTTCCCCCAGTGTAAACACAACCTAAGGAGTATGGATATGTACAAATTTCATCAAGCCATGATGAAACACAAGGATACCTGCCATATGATGTGGATATGAAAGATATGTACAGATGATAGATATGAATGAATGATATCTAAAGTGAATGCAAGACATAAGCTAATAGATAGAGGAGCCTATTTTGATTACAAGTAGCACCTGTTTGCCAGGTTTTCACCACGCGTTTTTATTGCACTTTTTCAGGATTTTTCTAATGTTTATGATTTTTTTTGGATTTTTTTAGGACTTTTTCTGATTTAAACATAGAATTTCTTCAAATGAATGCTATTGATCGGCTCTTCAAACAGGTCCCCTTCTGACGTGGATAACTGATATGCACCAGAATCGTATGTTGCAATGATGACAAATGGACCAAGCCAGTTAGGTTCAAATTTCCCTTTCTTTTCTCTGTCTTGCTGATTACGTGGATTTTCTCTCAAGACTAAGTCACCTACTTGAAATGTCTGTGGTTTAACTTTGTGATTATAACTACGAGACATAACTTGTTGATAACCCTTCAAATGGTCAGCTGCATGTTGACATCTTTCATCTAACAGTTCTAGCCCTTGCAAGCGAGATACTCTGTAGTCTTCATCATTTATCAGTCCCTTGAGCGAGACCCTTAGCGAAGGTATTTCAACCTCTAGTGGTAAGATTGCTTCTGCTCCATAGACCAAGGCATATGGTGTAGCTTCTGTTGGTGTGTGAATGCTGGTTCTGTATGCCCACAAAGCTGGATTTAATTGGACATGCCAATCATGACCTACATCATTTACTGTCTTCTTTAAGATCTTCAAGATTGTTTTGTTGGAAGCTTCTGCTTGACCATTACCTTGTGGATAATAAGGTGTAGAGAACCTATGTTGGATATGAAATCTTTCACAAAGTTCATCTACATCCTGATTCTTGAAAGGCCTCCCATTATCAGTAATGATAGAATTTGGAATTCCATATCTAAAAATGATGTAATTCAGGATGAATGAAGAGATTTGTTTACCGGTCACAGTCGTCAAAGGAACAACTTCAATCCATTTTGTAAAATATTCCGTAGCTGTGATAATGAATTTATGCCCATTTGATGATGAAGGATGAATTTTTCCAACAAGATCTAGTCCCCACTGAGAAAAAGGCCATGTCGGAGTAAAAGGTTGCAGTTCCTGTGTAGGTGCATGAATAAGATTCCCATGGATCTGGCATTTAGAATATTTCTTAACAAAAGTAAAAGAATCTTTCTCCATGGTAGGCCAGTAATATCCCATTCTGACAAGTTTCTTGGCTAAATTCAAACCACTTGAATGAGTCCCACAAATACCACCATGAACCTCTTGTAAGGCTTTTTCAAATTCGTCATGTTCAAGACATCTAAGGAGTGTACCATCAAGACCACGTTGGTAAAGGATGTCGGCGATCAAGGTATAACGGGATGATTGGCATATGAAATTCCTTTTTTGATTTCGGGATAAATCCGAAGGTAAGATGTTATCTTTCAAATAGATATAAGTCTTGCCATATAAAGGTGAATCAGAACTGGTTAAATGACATATGACTTGGGTCTCAGGATTATCATAGGTGGGAAAAAACAATTGTTCCACCAAGAATTCATGCTTGGTTTGATCTTCTGATAGTTGTAATAAGGAAGCAATTATGGCCATTGCATCTGCAGCTTTATTATCAATCCTTGGAATTTGTGAAAACTTGATTGACACAAAATACTTTTTAAAAGCATCCACCATGTTCTTGTAAGGTAGCAACTTATCATCTTTAGTTTGATAATCATCATTAATTTGATTAATGACAAGTTGTGAATCACCGTAGACTTGCAACTCTATAATCCACCATTCCAAAGCTATCTTTATCCCTATGAGCAATGCCTCATATTCAGCTATGTTATTTCTGCAAGGAAACATCAATCGATAGGATTTTGGTATGTTATCTCCTTCAGGTGTGACAAAGAGAATTCCTGCCCCCGAGCCTTGTTGCATATAAGACCCATCAAAGTACAATGTCCATGATTTCTGAATTGTTGCTGTGAAAACATCTGCATCAGGAAACTCAATATGCATTGGATTTTCTTCTTGTAAAGGTGCTCCAACCAACTGATTTGCAATAACCTGTCCTTTAATAGCTTTTCGATCTACATAGTGAATGTCAAACTCACTTAAGATCATTACCCATTTTGCAAGTCTCCTTGTTAAAGTAGCTCTGCTTAATAGGTATTTCAGTGGATCAATATTTGTTATCAGCTTAACTATATGAGCCAACATATAGTGTCGCAACTTTTGAGAAGCAAACACCACTGCGAGGCAAGCTTTTTCAATGAACGTGTAGTTTAATTCATGACTTGTTAGAGTCCTGGTGATATAGTATATGGCCCTTTCTTTACCTGTAGAATCTTCTTGTGCTAGTAATGCTCCCAAGGACACTTCTGTGGCTGAAATATAGAGTATGAGTGGCTTTCCTGGAATGGGTGGAATTAAAAATGGTGGGTTCATAAGATATTGCTTGATCTGATTGAAAGCTGCTTCACATTTGTCTTCCCATTTGAATGGGACATTTTTATGCAATAAATGTGTAAATGGTAAGCTTTTGTCTGCCAGTTGAGCTATAAATCTTCTAATGGATTGTAGTCACTCTTGCAATGATCGAAGCTGACTAATATTTCGTGGTGGCGGCATGTCCATTATAGCTTGTACTTTTTCTGGATCAACCTCTATACCCTTTTCTGAAACAATGTATCCTAGGAGTTTTCCAGATGTAACGCCGAAGACACACTTCTTTGGATTGAGTCAAACATTGAACTTCTCCATTCTGGTAAAGATTTTTGACAAGATTTCTAGATGTTCTTCTCATGTGTGAGATTTGGCAAGGAGATCATCAACATAATCTTCCATGAATGTATGCATCATGTCATGAAAAATGGTTGTAATTTCTCTTTGATAAGTAGCTCCGACATTCTTTAACCCAAATGGCATTACATTCCAGCAATAGGTACCCCAAGGGCATGTGAACGCTATTTTATCTTGATCCTCTGGTGCAATTTTTATTTGGTTGTATCCTGAAAATCCATCCATTAATGAATACATTGCATAGCCAGCAATTAAATCAACAATCATATCTATGTTTGGCAAAGGAAAGTCATCTTTGGGACAAGCTTTGTTTAAATCTCTGAAATCTGTACAAACTCTAATCCTTCCATCTGGCTTTGAAACAGGTACAATATTGGAAATTCATTCAACATAATCAATAGTTCGAATGAATCCAACATCTAAAAGCTTTTTTAATTCCTCTTTGACCAATAAGGCAACATGTGGATGCATTTTTCTGAATTTTTTCTTTACACGTTTTTCCCTTGCATTTATAGATAAATGATGCATTATCATATTAGGATCTAACCCTGGCATATCAGCATACAATCAGGAAAAATTGATTTAATTCTCCTTCAAGAACTCCATGAATTTCAGGACTTCTTCAACTGTTAATGATGCTGCAATTTGCAAGATTTTTGGCTGCTCTGCTGTACTTATATTGATTGATTATGTTGGTTCTATCAAAATATAAGATCTTTCATGATAATGATTGGGAAGAGTGTCAAGTTTCTCATCTTTCAGTGCCTCAAAGAGGTTTTCACTATCGGATTCGCTCTTTATTTTTCTCTTGTTATGATCTATCACTGTCATTTTTTGGTTTTCACCGATAGATCCATCTTTTATTTCATTTATTTTGCAGCTAAGAGACTTGACACCCTCCTTATCAAAATCATGAGTATGAAATTCTTGGATGAAACAATTGTTTTCTTCATTAGAGGAACAAAGGAAATTTATAATGTCCTCATCATCATGAAATGTAGGGATGTGGATAGGTGCATCATTGTCCCAATCAATAAGTTCTGGATAAACTAAAGGCATGGGATCATTAGGTTGGGTAAGTTCTTGAATTGTCAAAGTCATGATGTGGCTATCATCTTCATGGTAGACAAGGTCTATAATGGTATTCTCCTGTTGATCGTCAATCTCGTTAGAATCTGAATCGTCCTCACTTGAGTCATGATCGCTTTGTAAAACATAATCAAGTGGAGGCCTTGAACCTTCTCCTTGTATAAGAACAGGTGCATATTTGTGTATGGTATCAACTTGTTTGTCTCTCCAAAATTCATCATTATAAATGGTGTCCCATTCATATTCATTAGAATCAGTATCTGAACTATTCTGCAATTGGAAAACTGATTCATGAGGTTTATCTGAAATTGATCCTCCTTCATGAGTTGATTGTGCTTGCTGTGAAGTAGATTCTTCTTTATCTTTACTATATCCAAGTCTTGTTTTATCACTTGGATGTATTGAAATAGGTTGAATTGGTTCCACAATTCCTTCTCTTCTTTTTCCTATAGGACCATTTCCTTCATAGCCCATTTTCTGCATGATAGTGTACCCCTTACCATATTGTTCTGTAGGTAACTTAATGTGCAAGAGAGATTCATCTTCATCTTTGTATAGCCAACTTAGGATGTCCCTATCTTCAGCTTCTTCTTCAGTTGTATTGGCTTTAATGAATTTTCCGCCAAACTTTGTGATTGGCACAGAAGCTTGGGATGTAGAGGCTGTTGCAATCTTTTGACTTGATAAAGTTGGTTGACCATGCCACCTTGGAGAAGGAGGAAAGGTAGAAAGAGATAGTGAATATTCACCTACCCCTTTGTCTTTAAAATTTAGCCTAGTGTCAAGATTCTTTTTCAATTCTTGCAGTTGTCCTTGTAGATTGGAAGAAGAAAGAGCAAGAGCCTCCCTATTATGTGGCACAAAGACATCTTGAGTTGCTCGGAGATTTGAACAAGTTTGTGTGCTATTGTAATCAGCTTGTATGGTTATTTCTTATCCATCATATGGAAACTTGAGGCATTGATGATACGTTGATGGTACAACTTGCATATCATGAATCCATGGACGACCCAAGAGTATGTTATAAGAAAGATCCCGATCTAGAACCTGACAAAAAGTATTTTTCACAACAGGTCCCACTCTGATAGGTAGCATTATTATTCCTTTAGAAGCTCTTTCTTCATCATCATATCCCTTGATAGTTATTTTCCTTCGTGGATCAATTTAATTTTATGATATTCCCAAGGCATTTATTAGCTTTAAAGTACAAATGTTTAAACCAGCTCCTCCATCTATTAAGACACGTCTAATTCGGTGTTTATGGATCATGACTTCAAGATAGAGCGATGAATTATGTGGATGTGTCATGGAGGCATCATCTTTTTCGGAAAATCAAAGACAAGTGGGGGAAGACAAATGTCCCACCATGGCTTGAAATTTTTTTACATCGAAATCAGTGTCGACAGTTGTGTTTACAAGAGCTTCTTCTAAAATATTCTTGTGTATGGGGGATATTTTGAGAAGTTCAAGGATGGAAATTTGAGCTGATGTTTTTCTCAATTGATCAACCAGATTATATTGACTTGGAGGGGAAATAGTTGTTTTAGATGAACTTCCTTTTAAAACAACCTTTGCTTGTCCTCTCGTAGTCACATTAACCTGTTGAAATTCTTGTTTTCCCTTGATTTTGATAACATTAACCCGTTGATCATCAACATAGATGTGATGGATTATATTGTCTTCAACATTATTTATGCTTTTGGCTTTCGCATCTGATGTTTCCCCCTTTTGATAATTCGGTAAAGGATCTTTGAATGCTTGATGATCGTCATTGGTATGGTGCCCTTCAATTGTAATAGTGCCATTGTCAATTAAATCTTGTACTAGATTTCGCAAAGCTTGACAATTATTCATTCTATGACCCTTACATTGATGATAATTGCAATAATACGAGTCATTCCATGATGGTGGTTTGACTCGTGGCTCATAATCTCTTTGTGGTGGTAAGGTGATAACCTTATTATCAAGAAGCTCCTTGAGAGTAAAATCAAGAGATTGACCCAAAGTGGTAAAATTCTGTCTATTTCAAAAGAATGGAGGTCTGGACGGATTTGATGTTTGGGTATTGCCAAGATTGTTATTGAAATTAGCACGATTATCCTTGGTGTTTTGATTGGCCATGCTTTCTTGCTTGGAGGTTTGTCCTTATTGATTGCTGCTTCCTTGTTGGTTGGTATTTGCTTGTTGATTGTTTTGTGGAGCACTTGATAGATTAAAGATAGATGGTCTTGTTCGTAGATTATTTGCATCTACTATACCATCATTGACAACATTTTTATTTCTATTCCAAAACCTTGTTTTATCATTGTTGTTTTGGTTGGATGTACTTGGATTATCAAGTTTTATCACTCCTCGTTTAACCAAGGCCCCTTCAATGGTGATTGCATTTTCAATCAACTTTTCAAAGTTATGAGGACAATGAAGATTAAGCCTATAGCTTAATTCTTGATCTAGGCTATTGATGAAGATATCCATCTTTTCCTTTTCAGGAATAGGACGGGAATATCGTGCGAATAACCTTCTCCATCTTTGCAAGAACGTAGTGAAGGGTTCTCCTACTTTTTGTTTCACTTTACAAAGATCAAGCATTGTTATCTGGTGTTGGATATTGTAGGAGTATTGTGATATAAACTGATTTATTAACTCCTCAAAAGTTTTGATGGGTGGAGTGATCTTTGAAAGCCACTCCATGGATTGTACACCTAGACTTCACGGAAATAATCGCATTAAGTAGGTATCGTCATAGGCAAATTCTAGACTCATATTTCAAAAATCCCTCACATGGTCAATGGGATCAGTTTTTCCATTGTACCTATCATATTTAGGGATTTCACAATGTTTTGGAAATGGGATCATTTGGAGACTCCTATCGAATGGATAAGGAGATATGTCTTCCAAAACATACTTCTTTGTTGTGCCTCCTTTCATCTCCTTTATTTGCCCTTGTAATTCTTTTATCTGTTGAGTAAGGGCACTAAAGTCATTAAGAGGAGTTTCAGGATTCTGTTTAATCCCTTATATGTCGAAATTGTGAGGTAACTTAGCTCCTTGATTAGCTAATGAAAGAAAATATCTTTCTTTGTTTTGTTCTAAAATTCTTTCCATAAGAGTATGGAATTGGGGATCTTGTTCTGCTTCTTGAAGCTTTTCTTCTATTAATTCGTCAACATTAAATGTTTCCTCTTCTTTCTCAGTATGGTCACCCATTTTGCTTGTAGTGGTTTCTCCCTCATCTTTTTCCATGTGTTTTTGAGATCTCGTGAAGACAGGCATAAGTTTTGTTCCAAATTCTACTCACTTTTGATCAAAAGAATGAAATAGTGCAATTGTGTGATAGATATGAAAGTTAGGATAAAATGAAAATTCTATTGACTTGAAAAATTTCTAATCTTTAGCTTGTGTTGTTCCCTAATTGAAAGGATGAAAATCCCGTTGATGGGAATTTAAGCAAAAGATCAAGAAAATGATGATTTTGCACTTTATGAAGTTTTGATCATAGCTTTGTAAAAGGATGGATTTTGTGATGGATGCCTAATGTGATTTGAGTTCTCTATTGCAAAATTTGATTTGGACTAGTAGAATATTCAATTGCAGGTTGGGGAATATAACAGAAACAAATACGTTGACTATGGTTATGCCTTTGAGAAAGGGCTCTTCTTTGAAAGAAAGCTTGTGAGTACAAAGGTTCTATAGCATAATCATCAGTGAAACCTCTAACACAATCATGATACCTATGAAGAAAGGTTCTATATTTGAGTAAAACTTTTCAGCTTTGATACAAGAATTGTCTTTTCTTCAATAGTTTCTTATAGCTAAGGGGTTTCTTTGGCTTTTCAATCCTTTTGAAAATGGATTTCTTAACAAAAGTTGTAGATTTCCAATCTCGTAACATGAGAGTAATCAATGTGATAGTGAGTGTTGGATGATCTTAATTGAATTAATGTATTGAAAACACATCAAGCAATTTGTAGAGTAGTTGTTTTAAGTAATATGCTAAACATCAAGTGTATGATCAAAATATTTTTCAAAAATTGTTTTAACAGGTTTTACACATGATAATCATTTCAAACAGACTCACTCTTAGTTGACAAGTAGGTCATCATAGTAGTCAACAACCCACATCTTAAAACTGCGTCGACTCACACAGCCATGTCACCCCCGAAAGGGCACCCATGTTTTTGTCTTTTCCAGGTGCGTACTCAGAGTGACGGAAGTGGATACCAGATCCCCTAAGCAAACAATCCTTGGCAGTTATATGGTGAGTATCTTGGGGGTAGATTCTTCCCTCCCCTGCACTATGATTAATATGATGTTCAGAAACTGACTCGGTAAGATACTACACTAAGTTCATAGTAAGGGTTTCCGTTCGGTGCGGCAAATGATAGACTCCCTCGAGAGACCTCCCTACCTTTAGAACAAAGGCATTGGGGATGGTTATCAAAGCACACTACCATCAAAAGAGGGTTTCCCCAATTTTGCTTTAAATTTTAGAGTGGGGTGGAATAGCCTGGCTTTGGCTTGAACCCACTTGAGTCGTTCCTCTTGGGTGAGTACTTTTTCCCACAAGAGCAGGCTCTCTAAAAGGATTTAATAAAACTAGAAATTGCATAAAGGGAAATTGATGAGTTTGGCATTTTGATCACCTAGTTAAGGGGAGAGCATAGGCCTATCACCGTTTAAAACAAAGCAAACAAGGATTCAATTTTAAGCCCAAAATAAAAATTTACTATGCTAGGTGAAGATGTTGCTTCATAAAAACACAAAATTCTTTTTAGCCCCAAAATGAAATAATGAAGTGTCTATTCTAGGATTGCTTCATTTTATTTATGTGTCTACCCTAGGATTGCTTCATTTTAATTATGTGTCTACCCTAGGATTGCTTCATTTTATTTATGGTTATTGGCTGTCCGTAGTTGCGTCGGATTCAGTCAAGATGTATTTATATTACAATTTACAGTTCGCAGGTTTTTGAAACATGCGCTATAACAAACCTCATGGGCACTGCAGGATTGATCACGGGCGCTAAAGGACTTCTCACAGGCGCTGCAGGACTTCTTATGGGCACTGCAGGAATTCTCATGGGCACTACAGGAATTCTCTCGGGCGCTACAGGAATTCTCACGCGCACTGCAGGAATTCTCACGGGCGCTGCAGGATGGATTAAGAGTGCTACAAGATGGCTCACGGGCGTTGAACTGGGTATGAATATTTCTGAAACGTGTTTCTTGCGCTAATCCGTTGTTTTTGGCCGTAACCTATCAAAGAAACCTACAAAAAGATGTAAGAATTGGGGGCAAGAGCCCCACGGTGGGCGCCAAAAATGTGTAATATTAATATGTAAATCAAAATGAAAACAATAAACACAAATAATAGAACTTTAAACTGAAGGAAAGCTAATTAATTGAAAAGAGTAACAAATGAAGCTTCTTTAGAGGCGTTCCATCTTTCTCTATCTCCAGAGATTTGTTTGAAGCTACTGCTCTTAGATTGTGTAAGATTGGCTTCTCCAAATGGCAATCTGCAGAATGAGTATGCAAAGGAAGTTCTCTATCCTATATGCTGGTGGAGGTGAGAATGCTGACGGATATGCACAGGGGCTGTAGATTATGCATAGGGGCTATAAATTGAAACTAAACTATGTGGATGATTGGCCATGATATGCTATGATATTAAAAACTATGGATGCTGTAAGACTATGCTATGGATGCTTGAGAACTATTTGACTATAGTTTCTTTGTTGAAAGCTTCTATCCTTTTTCAAAGACCCGGTAGTCCTATTTATAGTTTTTTTGCAGGCAAAATCCTGGCTAGCAAGGATCAATGACTGTAAGATTGTCTGGTAAGTTTGAATGGTGAGAGATGGAGAGGTTGAGAAGAAAATGGAAGAGGTTGGGAGGTTGGAGAGAAGAATGGATGCTTGTCTTCAACCCACGAGAACAAGCTTCCATAGGAATAGAGGAATTTAATTTTTCTGTTTCAGCAGTTTGTTTCACGGTTGTTGAAGATAATGCAAATATTAATTAAATAAATAAATTTATTTAATTTCATTTATGTGAGTTTGATTTTTTATTTTAGGACTATAGAAGATTAAATTAAATATTTTGGAATATTTAATTGTGATGTGACTTTAGAAGAATTAATTAAATATTTTGGAATATTTAATTATGAATGGATATTAGAAGAATTTAATTAAAAGAAAGGAATATTTAATCTTTATTTGAATAAAATATTCAAACCAAGATTATTGATAATTAATATAAATAAATCGTAATGTTTATTTAATTAATTAAGAAACGAATAAGAAAAGTGATTAAATAAACTTATTTATTTAATCGAAATGAAAGAATGAACAAATATAAATAAATTATTTAAATTTATTTATACGCAGATGAAATTTAGAGATTTAATTAAATATTAAAAATATTTAATTAATTACCAGACTATGTGATGTGACCATTTTCAGGTGTATACAATGACATTTCAGAATTTGCATGGGAAACGGGTTAACTCTTGTCTGTTTATGCAAGCAATACTCAGGTCATCACTGGTGCTAACATACCCTTTGATGCTTGTATTAACTTTCAAAATTTCAATACTCTATGATGATACAAAAACACAAAAATAAGCTCTCCAAATGGCAATATTGTATGAATATCCTGCATGGTTAGTATAGATTGTATTCATGTTAAGATCTACCTTTTGCATTCATAAATTTTCCCAAAAAGCTGGCAAAGTATCAAATGGTTAATATCTTTTCGGCTACATGACTGAGTATATTTTGACATTCACAAAACAACATTTCATACATCATTTCATACATATTTGCATCAGAAAATCATAAAAATAAAGCATACATCATAAACATTCATAAACATGTATAAATTGTATTGTACATCATGTTCATACAATCATGCATTAATAGATTTTCACTCATCTCTTAAATCATGGATACATATACATCATAACCATAAAACCATCATAATCATAACACATCATGCATATATAGAAAATAGACGCATTTATCTCATCATAAATCATCGCTACATTTCATATATCTCAAAAAAAAAAAATGAATGTCAAAATGTACAAGGATGTCAACTACACATGATATAACATCATCAAAAATGAGATCATCTTAAGGTGTATACAAATGTCTAAACAAAGTATCACAAAAGCATCATGTAAACTGCACTAGGCAGTGCTATCCTCTAAAATATTTTATGTAATATTTTTTAGAATTTTGATTTATATATGAAATTCATTTTTAGTATAAAAAATTATAATTGTGATATTACGGAAAAGACAAATTTTATTAGGAATTGGAATTTTTTTTATTGAAATTTATTACAAAATTAGTTCAAGGAAAAGAGAAGTTTTGTGAGGTAATTAAAATAATTATATTAACTTGGTGTGAAAGTTATTACGTTGTTTTAGTTTCTAATTCTGATTGACTTCTTTATTTCCTTGAGTTATCATTTTGACTTTTGTAATGTGGGAACCCTGTCGATCTTATGAACCCAATTTTTGGAGGTTGTGAACCCTAGTTTTCTAGAGGCATGCTCTTACCATTGGAAGTTTATCCTCGTATTATGTGCTCAGGATGTTGCATGATTTTAGCATTATTATTTTGGAAGGGTTGTACGAGTTGTGTTGAGACTTTGTGTATGTGTTTAGCGAGATGGATAGTGCCTCGCAAGTCTTTGGTTGTGATATATGCTTTGTTTCTTCAGTACAACCCTTGCCTTGTTTTGATTTATGTTTTGGGGTCTTCTAGGAGAGTGGCTCTTCGTGGGGGCCAATGCCTCAAAAGGAGGAAGGGCTCAAGATAACCCACGTAAGAGTAAATTAACAAGTGAAAACCTAATAATAGAACTTAGGGGGATGGGTAGTAAAAACACATAAGATAATATTGGATACCTCATCTATGCATTAGGGCTATTGCAGACTAATGGTAGACTGAGAAGGCTATGGTCGGCAAAGTTGTAACCTCATCCTCATGAGAGGTTAACGACTTCACATGAGCTACCCTATGGGGCCGATGCCTCAAGTAGGAGGAAGGGCCAGGATAACCATAGATGGGGGTTGGTGCTTTAGGTTGGAGGAAGGGCCAGGATAACCCATGTAAGCTATGCGATGACACTCTCCACTAGACACCCTTATGCCTTGTTTCTTGGTTTCCTCTGGAATTGTATTCTAATTGTTGTTTTAGTTTCATTTGGAAACGTTCCATGATTGTTCTTTGGTTACTTGGTTAATGGTTATTGCCTTGTTTTTTTGTGATGAGATTTATGGCTTTAAGTTTATTATGTTGAATCATGAATGTTGTCGTTTATTTCCTTTGTAATCTTTGATGTTGTTTTGGAGTTATTGTACTATGTTGTCTTTTATTGGGAATTGATTTATGGCATACATGGTCGTGATTACTTCCTTGTCACCTCTGAGCACAGGGGGTGGGTTATTTATAACCCACATGGTTGGGTGGAATGTGCTCCACACCTGTTGGGTTCCCCATCAAAAACCATTCTTCTCAGCATTCTTCAGTTGGAGCTTGTACCAGTTGTTCAAATTGTAATTCAGACAATTATCTGTACTATGTATTTATCCCACATGTATGGGAGATTTATTGTAAATCATTTATTGAGAACATGTAATGTAATGTTTAAATGATGGTGTATTATTTAGGAACCTTAGTAAACATTATTGTATGAGATGCATTATGATTGTAATATGTGATGTAATATACTTTTACTTATGGTTCATGGATGTACTTCTGTAAATGGTTATTGTAATGTTATGATGGATGTAATTTTAGATAAGTTATTCAGTTTCATCTTTTACCCTTTTGTTAAGAGTTGTTATGCGATGTGACCTTGCGTGCCCCAGAGGATTAGATGTTATAATGTTAATGTGCAATGTAAATATGTTTTAATGTTTAGTTGCATGTTTACTTGTATTTTTTTTAAAAATAATGTTTGCAATGTTTGTTCTCTAGGGTTTGCACGATGGGCTTTACAATAGTTCTAGAAGGAAGGTTGAATCCCCCATCCTCGAGTGCCTCAGAGAGGTTTTCACCGTTGGATGCATCCTTTCTTTTTACTTTGTTCTGGTTAGAGAGTGCCACAGTGTGGTTTTCACTAAGGACTTAGATATTATTCTTAATTTTCCACTTTTGTGACTGAGGGATTCAATCATTTCCCCATAATAAGCATGTGTGTCTAGCTCAATTATGAACCCTGCTTTGTGATCCCCACACAGAATGTGATCCCATAGTCCCATGAATTCTGAGAGCACCTCGTCATTTTTGAATGTATCAAGAACTGGTGGTCCTCATTGGTCGTAGTTAATGAGTTGGGGGTATACTAGGCCGATTTCATGATTTTGGTGGCCTAATTCAAAGGATAGGGTGTTGATCATGAACAAAGTGGTGTCCTCAAAAGTCCTAGTTAGATTGGATGTGGGGTCCTCATCATTGCTACTACTACAAACATCGGTTATATCAAACGTATAGTTATCTAAGACGCGACCTGTGGATACTGGTAAGATCAGTTCTACTACGGTTGGCTGAGGAGGATTATTAACCGTTCTAACCAGAGGACTTTGGCCACATATGGTTATACTCAAAGGGGTACATCCAAGGCCAATATTTTTTATTGCTCGCATCTCTGGAATGATAAGTATTATAAGCCCATTATTGTTTTTCCCAAGTCTTTGATTTTTGGCATAGGCCATTACAAGCATCATTTGCAATCCCTTGCTTCTGTCATCCATTGGTAAATCAACTACTGGTCTCTCATCTTGATATAGCATATGAGATGGATCTACCTCAATAACTTCTTGGCCAAGGTCTCCCCACCCTGTGAAGTTGGGATAGTCTTCAGGAGACGTTTGAGATGTGGAGGCTTCATTTCTTGTGGATGTCCTCGTGATTTAGGAGATTGTGGTAACTCTCCTACCATAAAAGCATTTTTAGGGATCATGTAGTTTCCACAACCGTTATCTTGGATGATGACCTTAATGTTAAAGATGGTAGGAATGGTGGGAGTGACGGGTGTCTCTATCACAAAAGTGGATGCAAGAGTGGCAGG
Organism: Sequoia sempervirens; assembly: GCA_007258455.2. Lineage (NCBI taxonomy): Eukaryota > Viridiplantae > Streptophyta > Pinopsida > Cupressales > Cupressaceae > Sequoia > Sequoia sempervirens. The sequence continues at coordinate 296,175,137 of VDFB02373365.1, forward strand.
ATCAATGTATGGTGTAGATGGACCCTCATCATTTTTTCACACTTGGGGGATTTTATAGTACTTTGCTTCAAGGCTTTTGCAATAGGAGAAGGGTTCAGGATCTCCGTGGATGGTAACTTCTTGTCCTTCATGTGTGAATTTCACACACTGATGGAAATTTGATGCTACTGCCTTCATTGCATGAATCCATGGACGTCCTCAGAGGATGTTATATGGAAAGTTGAGGTCTAGGACCTAACAAGTGGTTTCCATGATAGCAGACCCTACTTGAATAGGGAGTTTGATCATGCCTTGGTACACTCTTTCTTGATCATCATATGCTCTTATTGTGATACCCTTTCCTTTGTCAATAGAA